>JANBPO010009260.1:4415871-5015871 GCA_024336825.1 Amorphophallus titanum
CAGCACAGCGGCGTATAAGCTTATGCCTATCGTGGGAACGTGCGATGTACTGGCAGGTATTACCATGCTGATATATCCCCTGCGCATTATTCCCTTCTGGCTGGTCATCTGGGGCATTGTCACTGCCAGCCTGCGTCCTTTATCCGGTGAGCCTTTTGCAGAGCTGCTGGAACGGGCAGGGAATTTCGGCGCACCGCTGGCGCTCCTGCTGCTTTCTTCCGGCCCTAATGGAGGTTTAACATTCAGACAGCTGTTTCAAAAATTGCCTGTACATCCCCAGCTTACTCCTAAGAGCTATACCCAGGTTATGATCACACTTAGATTAGCAGGCTTCCTGCTCCTGTTCGGTCATGGCTGGCTAAATCTGATCGGTAAAAAAGGATTGCTCGGTCAGTATGCATCCCTGGGATGGAATAACCCGTCCAGTATCGCCCACGCCGTAGGTATTTTTGAAATAGCAGCGGCATTGGTCATATTGATCAAACCATTAAGGCCCGTTATCCTGGTTCTTTTCATCTGGAAAATGAGCTCAGAATTACTTTATCCGCATTACGAGCTGTTTGAGTTCGTTGAAAGAGGAGGTAGTTACGGTGTGTTATTATCGCTCTGGTTCTTATCCAGGGAAAAAGCGGCATCTCATATACCACTGGCTACATAAGCCATCATTTCGCAGACCATTTCTTCAGGGAGAGAACTATCAGCACAAAATTGAGCTGTATACTGTTTTTCAGCAGGAGCTTTTTGCCGATGCCTAAGGTAGCTTAATGAATGATTTCGGATAGCGTTATATAAAAAAAAACGTATATTTCTGAGATCGTCAAGGTCATCCCGTTTTTTCCACAACATAAAAAATGCTTCTGTTGTCACCTGTTGCGCTACCACGCGCTCCTGCAACAAAGAAGATGCAAATGCTAAAAAAGTGGGATAAAGACAAATAAAAAGATTTTTGAATGCCAGCGAGCTTCCTTCACGCCAGCCCTGCATATGCAGCTCCCGTTCGTCAACCTCTTCCTGATAGGTCATGATGATCAATTTAAAAGATGCGTATTCCAATTGGAGTCCCCATGCCCATCGTTCAGATGGCCTGACCACGGCAGGTAGCGTGTAGAATAGTAATTTTCAATAGCAGCTCCGATGGCCTCTGTAGCACCGGTAGATTCATTCTCGATGTCGCTCCAGGTGTCTTTTGTGTTATACACCAGCGCCATCGGCTCAGCATCGCCGTCAGAGAAATTGACGAGAAAGATCACCACTGTGTTGATGAGGATCGGTTTTACCTTGATAAGATTCCACTGACCACTGAAAAAGTATTCTACTTCGAAAGAACTGTCGAAAGGCAGTGCGCCCTGCAGAGAAGATGCATAGGGGATATTCCTTAACCTGTTGAGTTTTAATCTAAAACCAGACATAGTAAAAAATTAATTATTTACAATGGTATATGGTCTGTTGCCAATTTGGCTCCCTCGTGCGCTTGGATAAAGGCTCGCGCAGGATATTGAAGGACACAGGTTGAAAAGGTCGTAGTAAACGATCCGGGTGATTGATCGTTGATTGTTGAACAAACTTAACAGCTTTACTGCAAGAAATAGTAGAATTAATTCTACAATTGGTTCTTTTTTATTACTGAATTTAGCAGAAGTATTCGTCCTAAATGAAAACTCTTAGGCGAAATTCATCAAAGTTAACTATGCAACCACAAATATTATTGGCTGACGACCATAGCATGATCCGTAAAGGGTTAAAGCTGTTGTTGCAACTACATTTTGGTTTCACAGAAGTTTTTGAAATAAGGGGAAAAATCTGAGAAAATTTTCAGCCCTTACCTAGTGCAAACCCCTCCGCGTCTGCGGTGTCACCCACCGGGGTCGGGGAAGGCAATGACTCCTCCACGCCTGCGGCGTCCCTCTCCGGGGTTGGGGAGGGTAGTGATTCCTCTATAACTAAGGAGTCCTCCCCTACAGCCCGGTCACCTCCAGCAACTACAGGCAGGGCGGGAAGCTCCTCCCGACCACTCTCAGCAAGAGTCGGCACGCGCTCCTCCCCTGACTCCAGCGCTGCACGCAACACAGAAGCACCAGCACCCTGCCACAAAGCATAAACAAGTGCCAAAGGGGGAATTAAAGACCCCTACGTACCTCCAGAAGTAGCCTCCATCTCATCCCCCTCGGCGGAAGAGGCCTCAGACGAGGAAGAGCTCGAACTCTCCTCCGTCTCCATGACAAAGCCACCGCTGCTACTCGGGGAGCCTGACGAAGTCTCCGATGAGCCTCCGGAGGTGGTGCAGCTAGAAACCCCTGTGATCAACAAAACAACAGTGTCAGCACACAGCCTGGCCTCATACAAAGACAGTTATCCAGTTAAGGGTTTCAGAAAAGGAGCTCACCAGCCGGGGCATTCCCCTCAGAGATCCCCTCTATGTCGATGATCTCTTCATCGTCTCCAGCCAAGGTCACCACTATAGGATCTCCCTCTGCGGCTCCAACCGTATCATGCGAAAGCTCACCCTCCTCCAAAGGGGAGGAAGTACTTATGACCAACACCAAAAGAAGCTTGGCACTAACGGGCAATACATAAAGCCCATCACAAACGGCTAAGTTTCCCATCACGTACTTGAGGGTCCCATAGTGGAGGACCCAACCAGCCCCACTGTGCAAGCAAAGACAACGGCTGGCAAAGGAGGGAGCAGCATCCCTGCCAACAGTTGTGGTAGTGATCTAGACATGTCCCCGGCAGCAGGAGCGATCAGGCTACCCGCCGCTCCTGGCTCGCCCTCGAAAGAGGGGAGAGCCACCGACGGACCAGTGCTAACCAACTCATGGATCATCTCCAGGGTAGCAGTCGGGTCCTCACCTAGCAAACCAAATCATAAACACAGTCAACGACTCCAACCTGTCAAATGTCCGACAAATAGAGGGCAACTCTCTTTATAACAATTCAACACTTACCCGAGCCATCTCGAGTCGCTGTCGACTCTTGCTCCTCAACCCGGAAGGGTACTCCACCTTGCGCCTCAGAAAGGGGCATGGCCCCCAGTGTCCCTGCCATCTCTGTATGAAACATGTGGCTATGTCAGTCTCCAAAAATAAACACAACCACAAGCAGAGCATACCCAGTCTCAGAAGACCCTACCTGGCCGAACATCCTCGGAGGCCTTCCATGACTCAAAGTCAGGGAATGTCTCGGCATTGGGGCCCGTTTCATCTATCACGTGAAGAAGCATGTCGAAGTCAATCTCGTGCTCAACCTCGTCGTCGGGCAAAGGATCGGCCTTTGCGGGTGGTGAGAAGGCCACCTCCGCCCTGTCCTCCAGCGGAGCTACAAAAAAACCAGTCAAGCAGTGCAAGGTTAGTCAACCATAATGGCTAAACCAGCAAGAAGACAAAAGGCGAACATGGTGCTTACTCAAAGCTGGTTCCACCTCTTATATGCTCGTCAGTCCTGAGTCCTTGAGAGGACTCGACAGTCTCCACCGCTCCAATGTCTACTCGAGGTCGCTTCTGTCAAGGCTGAAGACCTCTGTCTCCGTTCCCAGAAGACGCCTCCGTGGAGGGATGATCTTCCCCCGCCGGGGAACCTGTTAAAGAAATACAGTAACAAACAACATCTCAGTCATATACATACAAAGATAATAAGACTGGGACAATATACTAAAGAAGGTGTCTCACCTAAGGCCACGAAGGGAGTCAACGACAGAAGAATCAGTTGCTTTGGCTTCAATCCCAGCACTCGGGCAGCCTTTGCAACTGCCTCCCTGACGTCTCTCAGTGTGTAGGCACACTCGATATGAGAGACAAAACTCTACCAGTCCAGCTGACCCGATCGCGTGGGCGATATGGCATCTCCAGTCATCAATCGCAGTGTCAGCAAAGCTCCCCTCTTGGAGCACCCTGTCCAAGGAACCCTTCTTCCCAAAGCCGCAGTCGGCTTGGAACTAGGTCCACCAAGTCTTCGACGTCCTCGATCGTGACACCTTAACACCAGCCCCCGTTGGTGCCACCTGCACCGGCCTCAGGGGCTTGAGGGCTCCGTTGTAACCTCGACCTGCTGACGAAGAAGCCTGGCTGCCTCGGGGCCACTGCTGTGCAAGCCGCTCCACCTTCCGGAGGATTCAGGAGAAGCGAGTCCTCAAGTACTCATCATCCCGCGAAATAGGAGGCAGATCCTCTCGCAGAAGCCGGCTCTCCTTAGCCTTCCGGATCGCCGAAGCCTTCTGGCGATACAGATGGTTGTGCTTAAACCACCACTTGGCGTAATGGACATCAAACCTCTCGCGGCGGTCTAACCCTGGCGTCACCAATCGCTCCGGCTCCCCGCGGTAGTAAAAATCCCACCAGGCGGCTGCTAACAGGTGGCTGTCCCGACCTTTATACAACCAGCTCGCCAAGGGGAACTCCTGGTTCGGCGGGATCCCCTGATCGTACCCGAAGTTCCGGGCAAACCAGTGAGGTTAGTAAGGCTCCAGAAAGCTCGTAGCAGACCGGTGTAGCGCCAACACCACCGGCTAGGTGCTAATCACCCACTCTGTGTACAACGCAGCATCCGGCTCTCGCTGGTAAGGAAGGGCGCAGACCGCCCCGCCGCTCGAAGGCACCAGAATCAGACGAGAGTCCCTCGAAGCACTGTCAAAAGGGAGCCCGTCCTCGCCCGTACCGGGCAAGTAAGACAGGGCCCTCCTATGATGTGACACGACCTCGGACCTAAGCAAGCAAGCACATTCGCAACTCAAACGGGCCGATATCGGCGGCCAACTCACCCGGCACTCATCCCGAACCCGTGGGTAACTCGGCGATGCTGAGTGGAGGATGTGAGGGCTCGTCCCTTGCTGGTAGAGGGCCAGCAAGGCCAGAGGGTCTCCCAAGGGGTTTGATTAGTCCAATCCTAGTGGCCAACCGTCCCCTGTTGACGGTGGGAAGGGATTTTATATCCCCTTGCCTTTCTTCTTCTCGGAGGGAAGCAATCGGCGCGCTTCCTGGTCTTCCCGGCATGCCTCAAGGAGTGGAAGGCCTTCCAGCACGCGAAGCAAGATGGCATTGGGCCTATTCTACTCATCTCGGTGCCAGGCCTTTCTTTGGCCCACTTAAGGCTTTTTAATGACATTTATGTTAAATAGCACATATTGCCTCATTGTGTTTGACTAACCCATTATTTCATTATGTTGACTAACTCATTGTCTCATGGTGTTGACCGTCTCATTGTCTCATGATGTTGACTGTCTCATTGTCTCATAGTATTGACTGTCACATGTGCTTCGGCTTCTTACGTCCATCAGAGTCTTCAGAAGGCCGGTCTCATCAGTCAGTTGATTGGACAGTAGTTGGTATGGTTTAATCAACAATGTCGTCAGCACGACGACAATGCCGGACAGCAGCCTGGCCACAAAGGGCTTTAGCTGGATACAGCGTTGGTAACAACGGCTCTTCGTCAGTTCTAATGTTGTAAGAGTCTTCTGAGTCTTCATTTTTGTCTTGATCTTCTCTTTGATCTCATCTGACTTTGTTCATGTTTTGCTCGTTAATAAATGCCCCTCACCTGCGGACGGCTTAAGGGTAGAAAAGTGGCACAGTGTCTGCAGGTGCATTACTCAGTGCCTGATAGTATCTGCTAGTCTTCTATTGTGCTTCAGCTTGACAGTGCTAAATTTCTTTGATTATCAGTTTGACGGATTTGATCACATGAGTTTTTATTTTCCATATTTTCCAAACCCCTTTCATCATTCATGGTTTATAGGGGCTCTCGACGCAACAGGTCTTTCGACGCGGCAGGTTCCCGACGCGGCACCCTTCTCGGCACGAACTACTCTTGGCGGATAGCTTCTCGACGCGACCAGCTTCTCGGCGTGCCTTTGCCTGGGGAGGGGGGGTTCTCGATGCGCGAAGTGTCGCATCGAGAAGTCCCCTCAAGGTAGCACTATTTAGTGCGCCGAGAGCGTCTTTTCTCTTATTTTCAACCCATTCTTCTCTCTCTTCATCTTCCTTCTCGGCGTCGGCGATTCGAGTGCTCCGAGAATGTGATTTTTCTTAGAGTTGCTTGTCCGCCAAGCTTCTTTTAGAGGTGGATATCATTCTTGGGACTCGGTCCCTCTTACTTTTGGGGTCACTCCCTCTTGGTGGGTGATTCCCTATTTTATTCTGGGCAGACCCTAAATAAGGGGAGATGCTGTCGAAATTTTCATAAAATCATAAATTTGAGCTTCATAACACTGTTATTAACCCGGGTCTCATATTTATGCTCTTCTTCGACTGCAGCTACTGCCATGGCTTCCAGTTCTGCTGCCGCATCCTCTGAAGCTGTTGAAGCGAGCTCGTCGGCCCAGCCGGATGTGACTCGTGCTGTAGTAAACTGGTTGAACGTCAACACATTGGACTTTGGTTCCGGCAAGATTGCCATTGTTGGTGAATCTTCTGATTCTTAGATCAACACAGTGTCTACGTCACGGGTTTATTCGGTGGCAGAAGGAACACGCTTTCAGCGGGGTAGTGATTACCGTCCAGACTTGCCGAAGGACCGACATCTGATGCCATTTATTCAGACTTTTACCGTGGGTGGCCTGCGAGACCCTTGGATAGCTCGCAGTGTTGAGGCTGCTATGCTTGCCGAGCGGGATAGCCTTAAAGGCTATGTTTACCGAGGCAAAGCCATTTATCTGCCCGGGGAGAAGCGTGATTGGGACACTATTCTGGGCATTTCAGAGCTGGAGCCAGAGAAGAAAATGCTGACCCGAGCCCCGGACTTCACTCCCGCTCAGTGGGACAATGCTGGCGGCAGAGTTGACAAGGAAAAATCTGGCTACGGTCTATTCTTGGCACCACTAAAGTGGGGGTACCGTGATGAGCCCTTTGTGCTGAACTGTTTGGCCGTGCAATTCAAGTATCAGCTAGCTGCCGGCTGGTTTGGTGATGCGAAGGTCACTGATGCACATCTGTTCCGAGTAGGAGCAGTAGAGTTCACAGAGTTTGCTCTGAAAGAATATGCCCCTCTACTGATCAAAGCTGGGATATATCATAGTGTTTATGCTTCCAAATTTCGCTATCCCATCTCTCGGGAATTGTGCTGCGGGATGTTTGAAGTGTTCTGCCCTCAGTTCAACACTTTCTATACAGCAGAGGGCGAGACTTCCCTGGACCTCTGGAGTTTATCACAGCTTTCCGGACTGCCCATTGATGGTGAGCCGTACGAGGAAGTCTGCCTAGAGGATGCTGACAAAGATTGGTCTGATGGCGAAGGCAGATATTCACTTAGTTTTTCATATAGATATCTGATGAAAGCTCACCGCTCCATTTGCCTGGCCTACAGCAGAGGATCTTCCAGGGGTTATCAGCCCCGTGAGAAGAGCAGTAGACTAAAAGTCTGAGTCGGCCAGTGGATCCAGTATTTCTTCGGGGGTCCCCTCAAGTATGCAGACTTTCCTTCAGTGGGGCCGACAGTTGGTAAACAAATTAGGACTCCCCAGTCTAGGTCATCACTGCCAGCATCTTTGCGCTGCGCAGGCAAGGACAGTCTGAACCCAGCAGGGGTGGATCCCGTCACACATTGTGCTACCTATTTAACATTTTGGCTGTGCACCTTTGCTCTCCCCCAGGGGGATGAAACAGTTATCAGGCTAGAAGCCATATATCTGACTTGTCAGATGGCCTGGGGGATGAGGTTATCACTCTGTCCCGTAGCTCTTTGTTTGATTTACAAGTCTTTGGGGGATCTATACAAGCATCGAGTCCCCCATTCTTCAAGGACCGTGGGTCCTTTCCATTTCTTTAATGCATGGGTGTGCAGTCTGTTCCCCGAGCTGGCTCCGAGAACTTTACAGGCGGACACACTGATCCCCAGAATGATTGAGTTTGCTAGTGCCAAGCCCGGCTCCTTTTCCGATCAACTGTTCAAAATGAGGGGCAGACTAATAAAGGTACCAGTAGATGCAGCCGGTAGTATTCATTTCTGGAGCTTGGCAGCAGGTTCGGCTCCTCTAGTTCATCCGCAGAGGGAAAGTAAAATGGAAGAGACGACCGTGGGGAGCCTGGGAAGTCTGGTTGTCCCATTTGGGTGATTTCGTTAGAATCACCCGTTTCTTGCGATCCATGCACCGTTTTGACTCCGGTTGGAGTCCATGTGGTTGTATATGTGTCCATGGCTGTATCCCCTTAGTCTCGGCATGAATCGGGTGTGGGAAGACCAAGATTGGGCCAACCCCATTATTTGCTCGTCGTCACGGTTGGACGGTCGAACCAGGTGCTGTTCTGGCATGGGCGGCCATGTCTGGACCATTTATCTTCGATGGGTTTTGGGGCTTGTGCGGTCGGTCGATACACCACACATGGTATGGGCAGCCCGATAGGGTCCGCCTATCCCCACTTGGGAGGCCATCCTTTAACCGCCTGTCTTTTCATTGGGATGTGCAGCCAGGTCCTGACCGCCCATCCCAGTTGACCCTTGGTCAACAGTTGAGTGTCGGACGCATTAGGCGGTCTGGTCAGGACCATTTTGACTGACACTGTAGTAAGTCGGTTCCGTTCAGCGGTCCGGTCCAGACCATTTTGACCAGGAACTAGACTGGGTCGTAGGCTTGAGCAGCCAAGACTTGACCGCTCATCCCCTTGGGTGGCCCTACCCTAACAGCCCATCCTCTTTAGCCTTTAGGGGTCTGTCTGTTATGTAGTTGGTCCCTAACCATTCATCCCCCTTGAATGGCCCCATATGGACTGTTCATCCCTTTGAGCGACCACTATGTGACCGCCCATCTTGTTGAGTCTGTCGTGTTATCCGGTTGTGTGTCGGTCTGTCTGAGGTTTGTGTTCTAGGATAGTGTTTGAGCATCGTTTCCCAACGTATTGGTTTTCGTGCATCTTGGCGTGACCTTGTGGTCTACCTGTCATCCCGTGGATGTCTCTTGATGTCCTCTGAGGGCTATGACCATGATATGAAGTGGCCAGGAGTGTTCTTGCGGTGAGCAGTCTTTTGTACTACTTTTTAATGTCATTGTGTGGTTCTGGTCAACCCAGTACGACCTAGTGGTTGATAGGTAACCTTGTGTGTGTCTCGGCAGTTCTGTCCAGTTTGAGACATGGTTCTAGATGCAGTGAGGTGTCATCTTACCTCGTTCTACGTATCCAGGTGTGTTGAGGGTTCTCAGTGTTCCCTCAGGTCTCTGTGAGTCATTTCCTATGATGAATCATTTTCTTTGGCTTAGGATTAGACCGATTGGCGGTTGTTCTGCTATGAGCAACAATCTTGGCCTAGAGTCCAGTGACTCGAGGATCGTTGTGCTAGTAGGTCTAGTTGCCTTGTCCTAAGTCTGTCGACAATTTTCGGTGCTGCCATTGGTGCTTGGTAGTATAGGTGACAGTGCATGATTAGACTATCTGCACTTCGGCACTCGCGTTTTAGAGTCTGTGTCTCATGATCCTCCACTAGTCGTAGCCTTACGACACGTTACGGTGTGTCGGCTCTTGTAGCGGGGCACTTCCCGATTTATGATTTTTAAGCTAGTTTCGTGGGCTCCCTCGCTTTGCAGTAGCGTCCACTGGGGGAGAAAACTATCTAGAGGCCTGGCTCAGGACAATGAGCCAGTGTGTGCACTTGTGGTCTGGGGCTTTGGACTGATGCCGACGGACGTTACCCTATCTCGTCACTCACGATTGTAGTTCTGTTCTGGTTCTGACAATGTCGTAGTCTCTGTCGTGCCTGTTGGACGGCAATGTAGACGAGATACTTGTAGGCGTAGCATAAAACGTTAGTGGACGCAGCTGACTGTTCTTCTAGTGAGGGAGTACTTCAGACACATGACACTTGACTTCCGGGTGACTCTCATATTTCTCGAGTGTCGTGACCTTTCTGGGTTGGCCCTCTCGTGACTTTGCCCGAGGTCATTGTTATGTCCTGAGCACGGCATTCTAGTCGTGTGTGCTTCGGTGGCTGTCTAGGTCTTTTCTAGGCCCTCTTTACTATCTTTGCAGCTGCGATGGATCGTTAACTTCTGACTTTGTCAGTTCAGAGTTCGTCCTTCTATTGCTGTTAGGAGTAGCTTCGGGTGTTGAGGTTAGTTCAGTAGCTATTTGGTCGGTACGGGTTATTCCCCTCGTCCTTACCTGCTCCCTACTCCTGCTTCCTTTTCTTTTACAGCTTTCTAGTATAGTTTTTCCCGCTTTACTACCTATTGTTTTACTTGTTCCGTGTTACTGCATGTTTTCGAATGGGGATCCGCGTGACCCTACTGAGCTAGTGACACGAGACTCACCCATGCTTTTCAGGTGCGTGGCATCGTTCTGCTTCCGCGGTTCCTGGTGTGCGAGTTCGTAGAGGCCAGCTGGTACCTGCGTCAGACTTCCCCCGACCTCAGTGTACGTCTTTACTTTCTGTCGACTGTACTTGCCTTTAATTTCTGGGACTGGACTCTAGTATAATTGTTCAATTTAAACTATTTATTAAAAATTAATTTTATTTCTACTACATTAGCAGACCGATCTAATAAAATTTAATTACTTATTGTCATATCTCTGTGGCTTCAATGTACTAGACGACAATCTTTTTTCCCTTCGGAGCTTTACCACTCTTGGGAGGCCTCGCGGGTTCCAAGCGGTATCGGGTGTATTCGATAGTCCTATCAGGTATATCTGGTATTCGAGATCCGGGTCGTCACAACTTCTGTCGGGCCACAGGCATTAGAATGGGTCGAAGAGGTTCCAGTAGGGGAGCGTGGCGCTCCTGTTAAAGCGGATCTAGTCAACAACGATCCTCTGACGAATGAGGTTCAAGAGGTGACTCTCGAGACCCTAATGAAAGAGAACCAACATTTGAAGGGCCTCCTGCAAGACCTTCTTTAGGAATGAGACCTCCACCCTCAGTAACCTGCTAGGTCTCTGGTCGAAGCACCGGCACTACCATACGGGCACAATGGTGCCAACGCCTCAGCAGCAGCCGCCCGAACCCCAATAGCAGCAGGGTTCGGCACACATCTAGTGGAAGCATGGTAAATGCTTAATTATTTATATTTATTCATATCACACATGCTATTTTTGGGGCTTTAATGAAGTTAATTATACGACATTGGAGGCACTATTTGTTGCCCAAAGAATTTGTCATCTTCTCCGACCATGAGGCTCTCAAATACCTCAAAGCAAGGAAACCAGATGACCAGCTGATACAGTAAAACGCATACGTGACTAGGGCATTCCTAAGCATACATCTAACCAACGAGTAAGATGGAATGCAAACACACAAAACACAAACACAATCACCTAGACAGTGGTTTTAGGTTGTTCAGTTTTCACCTACATCCACCCCACACTCTAACCAGAGAGTGGCTTACTGCTGGCTCATAGCTTGAACGCCGCTGATCCACAACTTTGGGGATAGAAATCCCTACACACAGCTGAGCCTCATAGCTTGCTGACCGAGGAGCACCCTCTCCTGCTGAGCACCATAGCTAGCTCTGCTGATTCACAACTTACAATGTAACTTCAAAGTAGAAAACAAAGGACTTAAAGATAGTAGAAACAGAAGAGGGAAATATGGCTCTCAATAGAGGTGTCTGACTCTGGTCCTGTTTTAGAAGTCAGAGTAAGCACTCTTCCCGACCCCTTCTTCTTGCTCACACTCTTTTTCCAGCACTCTATTCCTATCAAAACTAACTCTTCTTTCTTTTCCCTCTCGCTCTCTCGCTCTCTCACTTTCTCTTCTCTTCTTCTTCTCTCCTTCTTCTCTTGCTCTGCTTGTTGGTCTACTCTTCTACGTCTCTTCTTTCTTCTCTTGCATTTCTTCTGTTGCATATGTGTCCAAAAGCCTGGATGAGGAGGGTCCCTATTTATAGGGAAACAGGGGCTCCGGAAGGTTGCTTCCAGCCTATCCTTTTGGGCGCGAATCATGTGGTCCTCCACCAAATAGCCTTGAGGGTGCGTGGAGGGAACATTCCCGCCAAAACTATCTTCTAGAGAAGACTCAACTACATGTCGGTAATTAAGGTTGTAATGATCTACGTGGCAGAATATTAGCTATCCTCCCTGCTTTGGTTCACGTGATATCAGTATGGTTCTTTAAGTCTGACGTGAGATTATTACCTTCATGCGAACTAGGTGTTCAATCTTGGTTGCTTGAGACTTAAGTGCCTATCAGTGAGATAGAGGGCATTTCATCAAACACATTGTCAACATAAGAGGATATTCAATACGCATCGACTTGTGTAAGAGGCACATATGCTTTGACCTTGAATGCTATAGGAGATGAAAATAAGCGTCGACCCAAATGGACATCATGCATATACATGCACAGACCTTGTATGCAACAAAGAATCATGTGTTTTGACCTTATGGCACCATGTGCACAGACATGAGTGAATGTGCTCCGACTTCAAGAGCATGTGCTCTGACTTGATGCCTTCATATGCACTGACTTGTGTGAAGGTGCTCAAACCTTCATGCTATGAAAATGCGAGTGTGCACTGACCTTATGTGAAGGTGCTCATACTTTCATGCTTGCAAATGAATATGTGCACCGACCTAGAATGGGGATGCTCTGACCTTATGCTGCACGCATTGCACATATGCTCAGACCTGAAGGATGCATGTGCTTTGACTTTACTTGTCATTACTGGCATGTGCACAGACCTTGCTTTGTGCTAGCAAAAGGTGCACCGACCTTCTATATGCACAGGAAAAAAGAGCGTCGACCTTAGTATGCGCGAAGCAAAATGTGCTTCGACCTTGGATATGCATGAATAGTAACTAGCATCGACCTTAGTGAGATCAAGGCGGATGTGCTCCGACCTTGAATATGCATGAGAAAAAACCTACATCGACTTTGTATTACTCGTAGTAAAAGGTGCATCGACCTTAGATAGCAGATAGGAAAAAGTTGCACAGACCTTATAAATGACAAACACAAAAGAGTGTCGACCTTAGTACGTGCTACAGTGATGTGTATTGACCTTATGAATAACTAAGGTAGATGTGCATCGACCTTAATATATGAGATGTAAAATGTGCACCGGCCTCATAATGCATGATGCAATATGTGCGTAGACCTTGAAAATGCTTAAGGCAAATATGCATCGACCTTAGTATGGCTAAGGCAAGATGTGCATCGACCTTAGTTGAGCTACAGTAAATGCGCACAGACTTGAAAATGTAAGATGCAACATGTGCTCCAACGTTAGTGAAGAGCATACACATACTAGCATCGACCTTAGTATGAACTATACAAAACATGCATCAACCTTACTAGCTACAAACTAAAATATGTATTGACCTTACCTTCTAAGGAGAAGGAATATGCACTGATCTATAAACTTTAATGTAATTGCTACCTGACGTTGACCTGTTGACATCTTGAATAGTAGTGTTGACTTTGACCAGTGGCTGTCATAATCAAATCATACATAATTGCCAGCATCAAGATATATCAAACAAGCAAACTTTATTGCCAGCATCAAAACCTTGTCAACACATAAGTGAGACAGAATATTCTCCCCCTTTTTGATGGCAACATTTGAATGTAGCATGATGCAATACTTTCCAAAACATTGACAATACATGCTCAAGCTCATCTATCTCTCTCCCCCTCTCTCTCACCATTAGTTCTAACCTTATCAAATCTCTCCCAACTCATCATTCTCTCCCAACTCATCATTCTAGTTTACCAAATTCTCTCCCCCTTTGCCATCAGCAAAAATGTGGGATGAGGATGCAAAGATTACGGATGCTAAGTGAAGAAAAGTGGAAGATGATCTGAGTGACAGACTGAATGATCATTCATTAGTCAAACAAACTAGTCCTTAGAATCTATAAGTCTAAGAGTTCAGTTAATGCAATGCTGATTGAAATTTGATTTAAGGGTAATGAAAGTTAGAATGAAGCAACTGCACTCTTTGAAGAAGTTTGTATTAGCCTTTAATAGTAATAAACTGGGCATACATGAAACATGTCAGATAAGTCTATCTTCATCTTACTTATTCAAAATCAATGAAGTTCTTAGGAGAAGCAGGTGCATGTATTGAGGTTAAACAAGTTCTTAGAACAATTCAGGGTTATAGCTGGTTTCTGAATTTGATTTACTATATTTTGAACAGGCAAGTATGATCCATACCTTTTTACATAGAGGTTGATGTGGCACAGCCCTATGATGTATTGGATGCAATGATGACCCTAGGACCTAGACTAGCAAGCATATAAAGTCGAACACGGACTCACGCGAACGACTCGCTCTCACGGCGCACACGATCCCCCGACATATAGAGTAGCTGTTTACACTGTTTAGATAGGTTTACAGCTTTACTACATCTGTGTTTAATTATGCCATTTGCCTGCGTATTGGTTATATGCATGTCTTAATTATTGTTATATTTGCATGCCTGCGTGTTTAGTTGCGAGGTAGGGATCCGCGTGACCCCTACTGAGTCTGGCTGTAACTCACCCTTCCTACTTTCAGGTGGGCAGCCTCGACTTCCGGACCATGCGTCTCGAGCTTTTGGTGGTTGTGTCTAGTGCCCCAGTAGTAGTCGGTCTGTCCTCCTTTTGTACATTTGACCGGGGTATGCCCTGTGTAGTTGTACTTGTGGACTTTTCTTCCAGTTGTGGTACTTGCACATTTGTAACTTCTGGACTATTGTATATATTTTATCACGCTATTAATTTATTTTACTTCCGCACTTAATTATTAATTATCATTTAAATTAATTTATACTTTATAATTCTAATTCGTTATACAACTCCTCGGTAAACTCCACTAACCCTTCAGGGGCCTCATCAGTCTCTTGGGTGGCGTTCCCAGTTCTTGGTGACGGCAATTCGATATTATCGGGTTATTAGTACCCGGAGCTCTGGGTCGTTACTGTTGGTATCAGAGTAGCGTTGAGGACTGTATAAGGAATTGAAATTGCATAGCGTTAGTCTAGAGTAAGTCCACTTGAGTCGTCTACTGCTGGTTTAGGGTGTTTTTTGTGATTGTGGATATGATTTCCACCGGTATGTACTTTTTAGGTTCTGATGGCTCGTCGTCGGAAGGAGCGTGTTTCCAGGGAGGGAAGTGGTAATTCTCCTCCAGTGGTTGTTATGATGATTTATGCGTGTACGCTGAGTCAAGTTCTAGCAGCTCCCACCCAAGCTGAGGAAGGCATGCCGGGTATTCAGAGTGGAACGCAGAATGAAGCCGTGTTGCCTTATCTGTCATCTGGAGTAGGGTAGGTGATATCTCAAGTGCACACCCAGGTTGAGTCCACTCAACCAGGTGTGCAGCATCACCTTATCCCTCAACTGATTGGGCAATTACAGCAGTTTTATCTGTCGAGCATCCCCGGAGCTCCTTCCGTTGTTCCCGCTACCGATGGTGCTTCTTCTTCCAAGTCCAAAGACAAGAGGTTCCGGAGATTCAAGAATAAGGGACGTGAGAAATGGCGTACCCAATAGTCTTCTGTCGGTGCTATTTTATCGTCAGTCCCATCTTCTCAGCAGCGTCAGGGACCTACTATCCGTCAGCCGGGATCGTATGTGAGGTGTGGTGGTAGCCACCTTGGCAGGCCATGTTCTTTGCCAGTGGTTTGTTTTCGTTGTGATCAGCCAGACCTTGTTCAAGACTGCCCGTTCAGGCTGAGACCGATACAGTTCTCTCCATTCGCCCAGCCATAGCAGCCCCAGTTTCAGCTTGTGCTACCACAACCTCAGCAGGACTCACCAGCGTCTCAGCTTCCTCGTGCTGAGCAGTGACGTCCTACCTTCTGGAAGGTGTGTTTCTATTTTTCGATTAGTGAACTTGTGTCTTAATTATTCCTGTTAATTGAGTTTTATGTGATTTAGTTATCTGTTAATTGTTCATTGTGGTAATGCTGTGTGTGTGATTGTGGTTTTCTTCTCTCCCATCCTTGTCGTTTCTCCCGTTCTACTTTCCCCCTCCTTTCTCTTTTCCCTCTGTTTTTCTCGACGTGGGACGCGCGACCGTGCCGAGTTGACTGAGGTAGAGACGGGATGGAATGGGCTAGAACGTGGTGAAATGATGGATGAGGTGGACGTTGGCAGGATTCGTGGGTGGATCTTAGGCTAACGTGGCTTGACTGTTTTGTCATTTGTAGTCGTCTTGGAGGTTTATTCCTTTGCGTGGACTTAGTGGCTTGTCACCTACAATGTTGATAGCCCTGTGAAGTAGTCCACGTTGTGCTTCGTGTCTTTCGACAGAGTAGTTGATTCTACTCTTCCCTTGTTGTATCCGATTGTCTAGATTGGTAGATTGTTCGGTATTATTGCTCGATAGCCGTCTTTTATGCTGTTGTGCCATTTAAGAATTCCTTAGTGTTATTTCTATTGGCATTTCCTTTCTGGTCGGGATTTGCTGGTATTAGACTCTTTTGTCAATTGCTCAGGTTGTTGTTGACCATTCGAGTTGTGGCGATGGTCGTACATATTGTTACGATATTTTGGTCATCCCAGCTTAAATCTGGTCAGCTCCTGACGTGTTTCACTTTTGTTGAAGTTGAAGTGCTCGATTGGACCAGTTTGGCTGAGAAGCTGCTCGAGCGAACTAGGCTCTCCCCTTTTTTGGTGAGCTTCTATTAGTAAGCTCGATGCTTCCCATGACATTTGGTGGATCTCATTGTGAGGTTGGCCTTGAAATTGCCATTTCAGTATCGCCTTGCCCTATGTCTGCTCAAGTGTGGACAACTTAATTTGAGATTGATCATCTCCTTGTTTTACAGTTGCGTGACTTTAGACCTAATTTCTGTGTCGAGAGTTGTTGTGTATCGTGTCTTGTCGTGCCATGCCCAATGGCTGATGTGTTGAGAGGCTCAAAACCCATTTACAGGACGCAAAGGTAGGCCGAGATTAGTGCTTTTCCTTAAGCTTTGTGCTGGAAGCTGGTGCTCTTCTCTGTTGCACTTAGATTTTTTCTGCTCGGTTGCTCGCTGGATCAGTGCTCGAGGCGTGTTACATTACGATTTTCTGAGATTGCGATGACGCCTAATGTGTACTTAGGTGCGAAGGCCGAGGATCTTTCTGATGCCTTCGTGCATTATTGAGTGCGCAGGGAAAGCATACGGGCTAATGACCCATGAGCCAAGAATCTTTTCGTATAATTCTGGCTAGTCGAGAGAATTACTTCTTCTCGATGTGACTCCGTCTTAGCTGCATGTGCCTAGACGTTGTCATGACCGTGCCGTTGTCGGTCATTTCTCTGATTTTAACATGGCATTTACTGGTGTTGGGGAAATCGTCGACTTCCCTGCGGATAAGTACCCTCTACTCTGCAGTCCTTCTCATGGGTGTTGTGCTCTCAAGGCGTGTTCGTAGTCCTTGAGATGCATTCCTTGAGATTGTGATATCTCTTGTCATTTTACGATCGATTTCAGAGGTGTGGGATCCTCAGCGTCTCTACACGGAAGCAGGAGACAAAGTCCCACAGCGTTTCTTCCTTACCCTGCTTGAGAGTGAGCAGGGTGACTGTGGACTTGGCTACCTTCCGGCAGCCCACAAAGTTCTCCTTGAACAGCTTCTTGAGCTGCTGAAAGGAGGAGATGGTTCCAACCGGCAAAGACTCGAACCATGCTCGGGCATTCTTCCGCAGGGTGGTTACGAACGCCAGGCATTTTACCATGTCTGAGGCCCGGTGGAACACCAGGTGGGACTCGAAACTGTGCATGTGGTCAGCAGGATCGGTGGTGTCATCGTAGGGCGTGAACGACGGTAGCTGGAGCTTGGACGGAATGGGGGCTTCCATTATATCTCTGGAAAAGGGAGCGTGGAAGTCTTGGTCGTCGTCAATGAGGCTGCGATTCTTCGCGGCCAGGAGAATGTCGTCCAAGCAGCGAACTTTATCTTCGATCTCGTCAAAGTGCTGGAGCTGGTGGTCCATCTCCTGGTTGGAGTGGAGTGGGCTGCGTACCCTTGGCACAGGCACGCTACGGGATCGTCGACTTCTCGAGGCCGAGGAGCAGGAGGCCTCCCGTGCCTGGCTGCGACTCTCTCCAACATGGCCTCTCCCGTCCTCCCGTGGCAGGACGCAGGTAGGGTTGGCCCGCTGGTCCTTGAGTTCCTGGCAGAGTTCTGCCAGCTTTCGGAGTTGTAACCAAATCTCGTCGATTTTGCCCGGGGTGACCCCCTGCCGGGGATGATTGGAGGAGGCCTCCTGAGATCCTCAGCGGGAGTTGGGTCCTTGTTGGGACCCTCACCCCCAGTGGCTGGCATTATGAAGACTTTCACGGGGCGCCATGACTTCTCGCTCGCCTTCCCACAGACGGCGCCAAGAAGTGTAGCGGCAGGAAAATAGATCTTAGGTCACGTACCACCTTCTCTATTTATTTGTTGGGGAATACGTCTCGCGCCTGTGGAGCTCTGCAAAGACCAAAGCCAAGAGAGGCATCAGAAGGAGTCCCGGGTGTTATCCCAGGGGACAACCCTCCGATACTTAAGTCAGTGACTAGAAGTAATATATAGAGAAGATTAGAAAAGAGGGAAAGAGGGAGAGATCGCCGTAGCAGGCTGAAGAGTCGTGGGTGGCCTCCAGGATGAGTGCTCGCCGCTCCCGGTGGATACTCAGTGAGTGCTCGCCGAGTGGTAAGGTCGCCGGGAGGAGACGTAGTCGATCAGGGGCGCATACTCTCCTCTTCTCTCTAAATCGCAGGGCTGGTCGCCTATTTCTCTGTAGTGTGCACTTTAGTGGGATGAGCCACCCTTTTCTCTTCTCTGTATGTCTGTCATCCTTTTTATATGGGGTTGTCCTGGAGTAGGGTCTCATCCCGTGACAGGGAAGGACCGTTGTAGTAGAGTAACGTTCCCCCGCCACGATGGCGGGAGTTGATCGTTGGAGGACGACTTCTCCGGCGCAGGCCGGTGCTGGGGCGGGTCTCACGGCGCTCATAGAGCGTGCTCGCCCGTTATGGAGTCGGGACCAACATCGTAGGGGCAACGGTCGGTCGTTGGAGGGTAATCTGGCGGCAACTGTGTGTGGGCCGTGCTGTAGAATCCGAGGTCGCCCTTGGACTGGGCCTTCCCTTAGTGGGCTAA
Organism: Amorphophallus titanum; assembly: GCA_024336825.1. Lineage (NCBI taxonomy): Eukaryota > Viridiplantae > Streptophyta > Magnoliopsida > Alismatales > Araceae > Amorphophallus > Amorphophallus titanum. Next base: position 4,434,846 of record JANBPO010009260.1, read on the forward strand.
ACGCCCTAACCCATCCCGTAGGAGGGCCTGTCACGCCTTTCCCTTTGTGGGCCTGCCCTTATTGGGCTACTTTTGGGCCAAACCGATTTTACCCTCCTCAATACTAAAATATGATACATGCTCAGAGTATATATGCAATTGTTCCAACTAAAAACTAAAGCATTCTTTACACAAACCTCCAATATTGTTGATACACATTTTGAATACTGCAAGCTTTTGTTCCATGAAGGCATGGCCCATATATCACAGAGACAAAGATGTAAATTTATTTTTTGAACTTGGCATGACCCATGCATCACAGAGGCAACGATGTAAATTAATGTATAAAAAGTATATTAGTTGCTTATTAGATTTTGACAAAACTGAACAGGCATTTGATATTACCTCATGTTTTCAATCTCTGTTCGCATGCTCTACACGTATATGCCTTCCATCCAACATCTGAAAATAAATCATTGAAATATTTAGTGGAGTAGAAATAAAATACAGAATCTTTGATTGAAGACCACCAGCAAAAATTTTACCTGACCATCCATTAGTTGTAATGCTCTGCTACCTTCACTTGACAAAGCAAACTTGACAAAGCCAAACCCTTTTGATCTCCCACTTACTCGATCACATATTACATTTATTGCCATGTGAATTCAGGTCATTTTCTATCAAAATTCTTTAGCATAACCTACAGAAGCTACATGAAGAGGCACCTTCAATAATTTTACCATGTTGCTCAAAAGAATCATTTAGAGTAGTTTCATTTGTATCATCGGAAAGTCCTACAATGAATAAAAATTGACGAGCAGAACCGACAACCATGCATTATCATAACCACCCTCAACTATGCAAGAGAGAAACTTAGAACTGAGGTTATGTGAGGTTAGATGACAAATCATAAATTTGGCACAGGGAGACACTCACTCGGTGTAGCTCCTCAGAATGATCCCTGCCCGCATTGCCACTGACGATTGTGCAACCTTGCCTGGTAGGGAACCAGCGAAACACCAAACTGTATCACAGATTCAGAATTGTTGTCAGACCAGATGTAAAGCAAGATCGAAGTAAGAGAACGAAGCATGAGCGAAGGTAGGGATATCTTACTGCTAGTAGAAGCCGAAGGCATCGTCAACAAGATCGTCGACCATGTTGGGGACTTCGTTGGTGAAGAGCTGCGGGTTTAGATTGTGGGAGTCGAAGACGACCTCACCGCATCCTTGATCAGGGTTTGTCGGCACACGGTCCCGACCCCGCCGGTGTCTTCCCGGGAGGATTTGACCTTCTTCTTCTCAGATCTATTAGGGGAGCCGAAGGTGGGGGTCTTGGAGCTGTTGGATCCATCGGGGCTCGACGAGTCAGACTTCTTCGACGAGAAGAACCGCCCCTTGAACACCATCTTCTTTCCACCCTAGCTCCACCCACCACCCCGCCCCCAACAACCACCGCCACCGCCACCGCCACATGAGAAAGTATGCCTCCTTGACCTCATCAAGGACGAGACAAACGGGGATGGCATCTACGCGCTCGGCTATTCTTACCGGTACCTTATGAAGGCGTACCGAGAGCTATATCAGTCATCCCATGGTGGGAAACAGCCTCCCCGTGGAGATCGCAAGAGGGTCCGCCTGAGCTTATGGTTGAGATACTTCTTCGACGGGCTGAAGAAATATGAAGATTTCCCATGCATCGAGACCGCCATAGTCCGCAAGAAGCGCAGTAAGAGCAGAGCCAAGGTGAAAATTCCTGCTTCAAAGGGACGTCGGAGTGGTGCCAACCCAGCGGGGGTCGACCCAATGACACATTGTGTGGCCTATTTGACATACTGGCTCTGTTCCTTCACTCTGCCATATAGGGACGAGATCGTCATCCGGCCAGACGCGATTTATCTAGCTTGTCAGATGGCGTGGGGAATAAAGCGGTCCTTGTGCCCAGCTGCACTGTGCTTAATATACAAGACAATCGGGGATGTCAGTGCACACCAGCTCTCATGCCAGGCCCGATGCATTTCTTCAATGCCTGGGTCTTTGTTCCCCGAGTATGCTCCACGCACTATCTAGTCCCGGGGGCTATTCCCGCACATGTTGGAGTTTGCCAGTGCGGAGCCGAGCTCGACGTCTATGTAGCTATATAACATACGGGGCCGGCTCACGATAGTTTCTCACGACTCGATAGGGACTATTCATTTCTGGACCTTGGCCGCTCACTCTAGTCCCCTGGTGAGCAATAAGCAGGAATGCCAGGATGACCAGGTAGAAAGGTATGTCCATCCGATCAGTCAGCAGACAGTGGTCCGCCCATTGTTGGACCCGGAGCTTCGTGATTGGGCGTTGTCAATCCACCCGAGCGTGCTGGTCTTCAGGAAAGGGGATTCCCTATTATTGGAGCCGTATTATCCTTTCCGCTTCGGGTGGAACTTCGGGTATGACCAGCACATCCCGGTGTATAGTGCACAGTTTGCCTTGCCCGTGCTAAGTCTCATGGGTAGTTTGACTGCTGAGCACGCCCGAACTTGGTGGGACTTCTTTCACCGGGTTGGCAGCTCTGCGTCCAGGGTGCCGGCGCCCGGACGAGTTCCATAAGTGACCATGGAATATATAAAATGGTGGAATATCTGGACGGGCTTTTATCGGTGGTGCAAAATCAATTGCTGGGATGGCGCCGAGCGGAAGTTTTTGAGTAAACAGTCAGTGTCCGTACTGGATATTGACCCGAAGCATCTGCTCCGGTTGAAGCATAACAAAGACAAAGAAGTGGCAGCGTACATGGCTACGCGCCGGGAAGCTCGGGAACCCAGGCCGTCGCCACAAATTAAGATGCCTCCTGTTGCCAAGGATGACTTCAAGAAAACCCTTAAAGGCCTGTGCCGCATCGGGGGAGATCGCTTGGACCTCATCAACTATCCTCTCCCGATAGAGGAAGAAGGCACCCCTGCCAGAAGCTGGCGTCCAGAGACAGACCCAACGTGCCCTTATCGCGCATTTGTGAGAAGAGAAGAGTGGAAGCCTGAGAATTACAAGGACACCACATGGCTATACGTTCTTCTCCGAGCACATTGGCTAAAGGCGGAGGACCCAACGACTGCCATTCTAGACAAGCGCCTGCAGGTCTCTTTTCATTATGCCGACAGGTGGGGCATGGACCACTTCAGCCTTTATGCCACCTTGCCTTCAAGCAGCACGCGGACCTGGCGCATCTTGCAGACCGCTGCACGAAGGTTGGGGATGTTTGCGGGTTGGTTCGAGAGGCGGCCCGCTGGGACAAGGAGTTGTCCCTGACTTACTGGCCGTTGTCACTACGGCTATACACCGGCCCCCCTGGTATAATGCTTCTTTATTTCCGCCTTCCATAGTTGCTGCCTTTTATGGTGCTAATTGATTTTTCTTCTTTCTTTTTTTTTAACAGAGCATCCCTCCAGTGCCTAGCTACCGCACTACCGGAACCTCCTTTGGTTCGTACAGAAACCTCCTCACTTTCAGGCGACAGAACCGGCTCCTACTACAACTCCTTTGTCGAAGGCCAGGAAGCGATCCCAGGTGAAGTCGCCAGTGAAGGAGGCATTGGCTGTTGCCAAAGTGGTCGAGCGGCAGCAGACGAAATGGAAGAAGACGAAGGCTGCCTCTGCTTCAACAGTCATCCCTCCAATTCCTCCAACCCCGTCCTTCGAAGAGTTCGCCGCCGCTCGGGCTGAACCGAGTTGGCTTGCAGGTTAGGTCCTTTAGCTCTCGAAACTCTTCAGGGCTTGTTTGTGAATCAAAAGGGACCCTCTTATAATATCAACATATCTTTGTTTCAGCCGCCGTAGAGGAGCCTGCTTCCATTTCCATTCTCGACGTGGGTAGAGCTAGGGCTCATGAGGCAGTGCGACCGATCGAAGAGGCTACCTATGAATCAACTCCTGCTGTGGAAGTCGGGGAAGGTCCTTCTTCTTCATCAGCTTGGCTAATTTCCTTCATCTCTTATGAGCCTACAGGCCCCATTTAATCTAAATCATTCTTCATTTGGTAGGCATTGACGTGACAGCTGCCCAGCCGGTGGTGGCGCCTGTGATTCCCCCAGTAAAGCAGACATACGTGAGAAGGGGGCCAAGGTCTGGGAAGTCACCGTTGCCGAGCTCGCGTGAGGACGTACCGGCAATAGGCTCCGATACAGGGGTTCCTTCTCCAATAAAAGAAGTGTCTGTCCTGGCCAAATCTTCATCGGGTGAAAAGGTAGACTATGATTATTCTTCCGACGAGCTACTTTCAAGCGAGGGCACGTCCGGGGCACTTGAGCCACCCACACTTGTCTTGAAGGCTCCAATATTACCTACCTCTTTGAGCTTGGTAGAGAAGGTGCTTGTGAGTGTGAATTTGTTTATGCGGGCTCCCTTTGAAGTTGTTCACTGATTTCTGTTGTTGTCATCCTTTTTTTTTGAACTTCAGGAACAAACCCCGCCAGAGGCCATGGAGACCCACATTCCGGGTGCAAACGTCACTCGACAGGAGGGGGCTGTTGCGGCTTTGGACAAACTTGCGTCCCTAGTCGAGGCCTTGCGGCAGGAGGCAGCCGCGGAGACTTCAGACACTCCCAACACTTAACATGCACAACCAGCCAACTTACTTAGACACTCAGCAGGAATCAAGCTGTAAAAGATTGAAACACATAGTGAACTCAGCTTGATCTAAACTAAACAGAGGCGACGAGCCTAAGCATACATCTATGGTGAATTTGAGAAACAAGTAAGCAAACCACTGCACAGATGGTTTTTAGATGGTTCAGTCTGCTGCCCGCAGACCTACGTCCATCCCCCAACTCTAACCAGAGTGAGGCTTCCTACTGCGTAATAACTTGAATCGCTGCACACCACAGCTTGCATCCGCTGAGCATTACAACTTGACTTACATCCGCTGAGCATCACAGCTTGTTGTCCGAGGTACATACCTCACCCACTGGGCACTACAGCTTGGCTCTGCTGACACACAGCTTGAAATAAAAGAAAGAATGAAAGTAACGATGAAACACAGCACCGGAAAGCTGTAAATGAAAATAGATGAAATGTAGCCCTCGTAGGAGCAGACTGGCTTGGATCTGATCCAAGGGCCAGTCGAACAGATCTTCAGGATCTTCAAATTCCATTCCTCAAGCTTGCTCTCTTTCTTCCTCACGAGCTCACGGTCTCCTTGAGCTTTCTTTCTCTTACTCTCTCTCACTATTTCTTCTCTTCTCCTTCTCTTCTATTCTTGGTCTTCAAGCCTCTCTGCTCTTCTATGCCTCTTCTTTCTAATTCTTCTAATTCCCTTCTCTATCTGCCCATCTATATTTTTCTCTCTCAGTCTCTGGTCACTCTACCTTTTTCTGTATATTCTCTTTCTGCCCCTATCACCTTTGTTGTCTGCTCTCTCTTCTCCGTTTTGGTCAGTCACCTGTCTTCTTCGATAGCAAGGCACCTTTATATAGGAATGGGGGCTCTGTAGAAAACCTAGTGAGCCCTCATTGGTCGACATGAATATTCTTCTTGAAGTCTCCGAAGCAGTGTGCGAGGCTTCCTTGGATCACAAGCCCACTCACTTGCTCCCTAGGATCACGTGCCAGTAATAGTTCGAGCTCACATGCTGCTTTAGTCCTGTCAGACACAAGAGAGGCATTTCGTCAAACACATTGTTATCATAAATAGATAACTAATGTACATGCACAGACTTAGTGGCATCAATTGACAACATGCATAGACTAGTCCTAGTAAATGTGCACAGACCTTGAGATATGCAGGATACAAGTATGCACTAACTTTATTACACATGTATGAAAACATGCACAGACCTATATATGCATGAAACAGACAATGCACAGACCCTTGCATGCGTTTAACAAAATATGCACTAACTATGTATATATGTAAGACAAAATAGGCATAGACTTTAGGTAGAGTAAAGGCAAGAATGCACCGAGCTTTTATGCTCAATGCAGACACTGCACTGACCTGAGTCTATGCATATGTCAATATGCACCAACCTTATCTTGCATCATGAATGATGTGCACAGACTTTGCTTGGCACAAGACAAAACTTGCACTGACCTTAAGTGTGCGAGACAAAAGTCTGCACTGACTTCTATATGTAAACTATAGGAACGTGCACCGACATGAGTCTGTGCAAATTACAATATGCACCGACTATATGCAAAACCTGCACCGACTTTATGTGCCATAGACACAACCATGCACTGACCGTGTATATGCCTTAGAGACTAGTACCGACCCGTTATGCAACTAGCACCGACCCTAGTATGCACACGGTACAACAAGCACCGACCCATTATGCAAGACTTGAAACGAGCTCGGACCTGGTATATGATAAGGCTTGAAACATGCACCGACTTGGATTGACATTATGCATGACTGTGCACGGACCTTATAATCAGCCTAAACCAACTAACACAGACCTTGTGTATGAGTGAAAATCAGCTAGCACAGACTTAGGTACAGGATCATCCATACTAACACCGACCCTATTAAGCAAGACATAATGTACTAACACAGACTTGGATGCATGACTCTTCAAGGTAACACAGACCTCGAATGTGCAAGGATAAAATGTGCACCGACCTTGTATGTGCATGATAGCCTAAATGCACAGACCTTCCATTGGATGAATAGTAACATGCACAGACCTGAATATCCATGTGATACAACTAACATCGACCTTACTTTATAAGAGATGCAACTTGTGTTGACTCCATATAAGCACAATATAGTATGAACATCATGCACACCACCTGTTTGACCAAATGCTTTGTGCAATAGAAATCATTTCTATCATGAATAGTTTAATCAAACACAGAATTCATATGATCCTGACACCTATGACATCATACACATATGACTCATAATTTTGTCATCATCGAAACACAGAATGCTAACACCATTTACCTGCATCACATCTACATGAATGACAATACCAAACCAAGCCGAGAATTACAAAGGAGGATGAACCCAAACATGAAGGAAGTAGTGAAGAAGGAGGTTGTCAAATGACTTGATGCAGGAATTATTTATCCTATCTCAGATAGCCAATGGGTGAGTCCCACACAAGTGGTTCCTAAGAAATCGGGCCTCACCATGGTCAAAAATGAATAATGAGAAGATGTGCCCACTAGGCCCACAACAAGATGGAGGGTGTGCATCGATTATAGGAAACTCAATACCATGACCAAAAAGGACCACTTGCTACTTCCTTTTATTGACCAAATTCTAGAGAATTTAGCTGGCCAAAGATATTTCAATTTCCTAGATGGATACTGTGGGTACAATCAAGTGGCCATTTACCCAAAAGATCAAGAGAAGATCACCTTCACATGCCCATATGGCACATTTGCCTTTAGGAGGATGCCTTTAGGACTTTGCAATGCACCAGTCACTTTTCAAAGGTGCATGATGGCCATTTTCTCCGATGTCTTAGGATAGTTCTTGGAAGTCTTTATGAATGATTTTTCTATGTTTGGAGTGTCATTTGAAAATTACTTAGAAAATTTGAAGAAAGTGCTTGCAAGATGTATTGAAACCAATCTTGTTCTTAGTTGGGAGAAGAGCCACTTCATGGTTCAAGAGGTCATAATTTTTGGCCATATCAAGCGAGGTATAGAGGTGGACAAGGTCAAGATTGACCTCATTTCTAATTTTCTTCTCCTACCTCTGTGAGACTCGAACCTTGAACCTATGATTCCATCACTGTCACTACAGGCTTCGCCTCTCGAGGGCCTACCCCGGTATTCCTGATGAATGGCCCTGTGCTACCAGCACCTACAGGCTATGTTTTCTCGGCCTACCACCTTGGGGCAGACTCATCTTTCACTCCCCAAAAGAAGCACTGTCGTAGTCGTAAAGGCAAGCGACCCATTGCTACCGTCAGCAACTCTGGCAAGATCATTCTTGTTGGAGACTTACGAATTCGCCTGGATGGGGGTGAACCCATTATTCCTCCAGAACTGATCATCTCTACGGTCCCCATCACCAATCGCTTTAGCCTCCTGCGTTGAACGCAGAAAGACAAGGTGAAACTTAAGCGGGCTGAAACTTCGGCAACGGCCCAAAAGCACCACCGCCGGTTTGGCACTCAAGCTCCCAACTCCCGTCGGAGGAACAAGGATGAGGGAGACCAGCAGTCAGACTTGAGAAGGATCTGGGGCACCCCGGAGGAAGTTCAAGCTGTCTGGGAAGCACGCCTCAGCAACACCTTTCGGCCACTAAGGCGTCGTGCCAAGCAAGGTGGGACTGACTCCGTAGTCACGTCATCTGGTGGCGCTCAACCCTTCATCGCCTCTCGCACAGATAGGCAGAAATAGAGATAGGCTTACTCCGGGCCCCACCAAGATCTAGCCCTAAGCTCTCCTCAGGCAGACGCCACGATAGAGACTCCTCCGCAGCGTACCTCGGTCTTTGATAGTCTGGGGACACCTATCAACCCCAAGAGGTGCTCTCAGAAAAGGAGGACGGTCTGGATCCTCAACGACGCAGTTAGTGTGTTCACGTGTTATACTGTCAGACACCAACCTGAGATTCAGACCGTCGATTTGAACCTACTTATGTCTCACCTCAGGAGGCCTCATCACCCGCCTTCATCGCCGGCTCTGATCGGCCACATCGGCACTTCTGCCGGACCTCAGGCATCCACACAAGCGGAAGAAGTTTACGTCGAGAAGCGTGTCACCCCTGTCAATGCGGAGCCGATCAATAATGATCCTCCCGTCGGTGAAGTCCAAGAAGTCACTCTTGAGACTCTTACGAAGGAGAACCAGCACTTGAAGGCCCTCCTGTAAGATTTGCTTCAGGAATATGACCTTTGTCCTCAGCCGCCCACTGGGCCTTCAATGGATGCTCCGGCCCCGCCGGTTGGGCAAAATGGTGCTAACACCTCATTGGCAGCTGCCTGAACTCCATCTTGGGTTCGGCACGGCCTTGGCCGAGGTTCAACCATGGCCATCCAACACGTCGATGCCAGAAAATCTTATGGCACAGCGCCAAATGATCAAGCGGATCATTGAGACCAAGCTCGCCCAGTTCGGAGAAGGGGTCACGACTGTAGATCTCTACAGTGTCCCCTATCCACTACATCACCAGCTTAAGAAGCTTCCCCCGAAGTACGCTAAACCGCCGAAGCTACAAAAATTCGACGAATAGGGGTCTCCGCACGAGCATCTGGCCTATTATGTTATGGCCATGGGCGAGCTTGTGTTGGATGAGTCTTATCTCCTTCACTACTTTGCCACCTCGCTTACGGGAAAGGCCTTCTAGTGGTATTCCCACCTCAAGCCCAATTCCGTCATTGACTGGGCAGATCTCCAGAAGAAGTTCCTCGACCGTTTCCAAACGGCAGAGTGAAAAGTCTCCTTAGCCGAGCTTTACTCCCTCCGATAGAAGAAGGGCGAGAGTGCCCTTGACTTCATCAAGAAATGGAGAGACCTCAGCATGAGGTGCGTCAACCCACCAATCCAGGAGGATGCCATCACTATCTATCGTCGAGGCTTGGCGGCCAAGGTCAGTGAAAAGCTTCTCAGCACCAACGTCAAGGGCTTCGACTAGCTCAACTTGGCAGTCGCCGAGATAGAAATGTTCTTCGCCGACAACCCAAGCTACGCTGTAGCAAAGGGTAAGCAAACGCGGGAACACCAATCCGGCAAGGAGGTGAACATCATCGAATTCACCCCCGCTACCAAAGCCAGCAAAGAAGCCAGAACAAGCAATCCCGACAAAAGGCCAACTGATAAGCCGACTGCTCTCTCCGTCTCAGAGCGTATGAAGACACCCTTCTCCTTAAAGAAGGAACACACGAAGATGCTCTTCGACCTCTGCATGAATCAAAGGATCGTCAAACTGCCTGAAGTTCGCAAGCCAGACGAAGCCCAGAAAACTGACGATCCCAACTACTGCCTATACCACCATATGCTGGGTCTTTCTCTTGAAGATTGCTACGTCTTCAAGACCCAGGCACAGAAGCTAATCTGAGATGGCTTGATTCAAATGAAAAGCGGCCTCATCGATCCTCCACAGCCACATACGTGGTCTAGACCAGCCAAGGCAGCACGTGTGGTTCACCATCCAGTCAATGTGATCCAAATGATGGTGGCGTTCTCTCTCTCTAATGATGAATTGGAAGAGTCCAACACCAACCAAAGAGAGCATTCGATCTGGTACCCAGGGTGGCGGCCCTGGTATGATCACAGACCCCTTTCCTTCCCCAGGGAAAGAACCCGGTGACTTTTCGACATCCTCGTCGAGTGGGTGCAAATCTTGCCCCGCGATCTGCCAGCAGACTACACTCAGTGGGACTTTAATCACCCCCAGTATTGTCCCTTTCATGCGTGAATCTGTCACGTGATCGAGTCCTGTGATGAAGTCCAATACCTCATTGAGGAACAAATCTGATGGGAGCAGATCGATGCCGAAGGAAATTCCATGGCACTTGTTCGACTGCGACAAGCTATCGAAGAAACCTAGGCCGTCGCTAGAAATGCACCAGAGTGGCCCGATCTTCTCCAGGAAAATGGGCACGGGTCGCCCTACCAGCATACTACAGAATGGCTCGAGTTTCGAACCGATAATCGGGAGGCTCTTGAACGACTGCGGAGACGCAGGGAGCAGGATGCCAGTCGAGAGGCGGGACCAAGTACCTTCTCGGCCAACGTCATCCACTCTCCCGCTCCCTCGGCCTCTCCCGAGGCTCCAACACCACAAGCTGGTCAACTAGCCCCTGCCACTCCAGCCGCACAATGGCGACCCTGGCAAGAGCTAGAGTCTCTGCCCTTTTCCAAGATCTCCCATTCTACCGCGTTTCGGACCGATTCGAGGGTCTAGAAGCATGCTAGGGGCCATAGGGGAGCTTCCCCGTTGTTTTCCCCATCATTTGTGGATGATCAGGGCGTCGAACGAAATTTTTGTGTTGAGTTCACCGTTTCGCCACTAGGATGCTGTGGCGGTCGTTCTAGTGACCGCCACATTGTGTAATGCGCCTGGACAGGTGCGTTACAGTCCCTTTGTTTTGGGCTTTGGCATTCATGGGCCTAACGGTCCCACGATAGACCGCCACGTGACTGTGACGCCCCTGGGTTGGTCCGTCACAGTGATTCGACCATTGATTTTTGACCATTGGTGGCTTGTGCATTGTAACGCACCAGGGTAGGCACATTATAGAACTGTGACACCCCTCGCTACGAGTGTCAGGGTTGACACTGCCCGTCGTCTAATGCCCTGAGGAAGGCGCATTAGAGCTATGTGACGCCCCTTGATAGGTGCGTTACAATTGATGTGGCCTATTTCTCTAACGCCCTTGGACAGGTGCGTTAGGGCTGTGACGCCCCAAACTGGGTGCGTCAGAGCCATGGTGCCCTGTTCTTCTGACGATCCTGTGTTGGACCGTCAGAGTTGTTGTGGCTGCTGAGGTTTGGACCGTTACAGACTGTGACGGCCCAATGTTAGACCGCTAGGCACTGTGTTGCGCCGAGGTGAGTTTTCGTGTTCGGCATGTTCATTCCATGATGTGTGGATCCCTGGTCGACCCGGTTGTGACCAGTGGTCGACTTGAGGTCTCGTGAACGCCCCAGACACCCATGGGTTCTGTGTCCACATTTTGAGAGTGTCGGGAGGACCGTGCTACTTCGTCTAGCGTGCATGTGGGTTTGAGAGTCTGGGTGACTTCTCGTGTTTCGGGCTTCCGTGTTACACCTGACTGAGACACTATGTTTCTGAAGGAGCATCAGGGCTGACGCCTTCCTTTCCACCTAACGCACCAGCGGTGGTCCGTTAGGGACTGTGATGCCCCTAATGGTGTGTGTTATAGTTTGTTTCCTCTCATGTTCTGACGCACCTAGTTAGGTCCGTCAGGCATTGTGACGCACCCGGGAGGGCGAGTTACAGCGGTTTTCACACCGAGTGCCTGATGCACCTAGGTTAGACCGTCAGGTGATTGTGGCGCACCAGTGTTGGTCCGCCAGAGCCTGTGGCGCACTAGGGTTGGTCCGTCAGGCTCTAGACTGCATCGGGTGGTTCACAGTCCCATTTTCTTCTCCGACTGTGGTCACCGTGCGACGGTGCTGGTACGTGGGATGGTCCCCGTACTTTGTCGGGTTCGGACGTTATTTTTCGTGGCTTGAGAGTCTACTCCTTCAGTGACACTCCACTAGTCGTAGCCCGCCAGTACGCGTGTACTGGTATCCACCTGAGAGTGGTGGGACGGCTACCCTGAGGACGTTTTTTAGACTGGTTTTCGTCGGGCCCCATGTCGTCGGTCAGAGTCCGACTGAGGGGAAAACCAGTTAGAGGCTAGACCTAGGATGCATGGTCTGTGTGTGCACACGTGGTTGGGGACAGTGGACACGCGCTGACAAGCGTGATCCCAACTAGTTCTTGTTCTGTGGTTACGTGTACGGTGTCCTTGGCTCCGCCTGGAGCGTCGTAGCGGGGCACCTGAGGCACGGTCTAAGATATCAGGGGACGCATCCGGCCTTACTTCTAGTGGGTGGCACTCCTATCTTGTCAGGTAGCGACTCTTGGTCGTGTCACCGTTGTGTGTGTCTCGATTTTCGCATCCTGAGACCGGTGTTAGTAGTAGCAGGGCTTTTCTATTTATTTATTCCTACTGTACTCGCCCTTAGCTGCTTTATGTTACAGTTTCTCATTTTGCGATGTAGGGGTCCGAGTGATCCCTACTGAGCCTTTTGTTATGAGGCTCATTCCCTGCGTGTTTTCACCGTGTTTGAGGTGAGGCGGGGCTTCAGAGGAGCGTGTCTGAGGCTTAGCGTGGTTCTAGTGCCCAGGGTTAGTTGCCAATTGCCAGAGCCGGGGTATGCCCCGTGTAGTTGTACTTTTCTTTTCATCACTGTACTAGTTGTGGACTACTGTTGTATTATAAGTTGTTATTTTATTGTGGATCATGTAATTTGCTTAATGTTAACCTAATTTCCTGCTTATTCATATAAACTGTTTAATTCTGTAATTATTTTAGATTCTTGTGTATCTCCACACCATCCTTTTAACCCTTCTGAGTCTTTGGACTCGTGGGTGGTGGTTTGGGATTCAGATTATCGGGCCTTTCTCGGTATTTGGATCTCGGGTCATTACAGCTAGTATCAGAGCGCGGTTGTGGGAACCATAAATAATTGCAGTGGTCCACTAGTGCACAATGATGATGTACAGGTTGCACTGGCGTAGGACATCGTATGTTTTATTGACTTCGCCAATTTTCGTGTCTTCTGTCTGTTGCATCAGGGAGAGCATGGCACCGAGGCGGAGGACTCACTCTCAGTAGGGACAGTCAGTAGAGATCCAAGATGAGTAGGAGGAGCAGAGTAGAGTGCCACCAGTTGCCGCTGAGGCAGGGGACACAGTGAGGATTCCAGGGGCCGAGGATTTCTTTCAGGACATGTTTCAGCTCATGTCTCAGTAGTTTGGCAGAGATGTTGGTGAGGGCTCGTCATCTAGGGGTGGGCCTGGCCATGCAATGAGGGACTTTTTGCAATTCCACCCACCCTGTTATGGTGGCCAGCTAGACCCAAATGTGGCTAGAGACTGGCTTGACGAGATGGAGAGAGTGTTCAGCTCTATGAACTGCACCGACAAGGACAAGGTGTTGTTGGCTTGCAACTAGTTGCAGGGTATGGCTCGAGCTTGGTGGTCTTTGGAGTGGAAGACATCCTTTCAGTCTCGTCCAGTTTAGCAGATCATGTGGAAGGACTTTGTCAAGGTCTTTGAGTGTGCCTACTGCCTATCTTATGTTGGTACGCAGAAGATGCGTCAGTTTCTGGAGCTAGTTCAGGGCGACATGTCAGTGTTGCAGTACAAGGCTCGGTTTGTGGAGTTGGGATGTTATGCTCCCCATATCATGGAGAATGAGGAGCTGAAGACCGAGCAGTTCGTGCAGGGTTTAAGGCAGGACCTGAGGCATCATCTGATAGCGAATGCTGCCACTGATTTGGAGATGGCTTCTCATGTAGCGGCATCATTGGAGCTGGATATGCAGATGATGTGACACAACCTCAGACCTAAGCAAGCACAATCGCAAGTCGAACGGGCCGATATCAGTGGCCAACTCACTCGGCACTCACCCAAACCCGTGGGTAACTCGACGATGCCAAGTGGAGGATGTGAGGGCTGGTCTCATGCTGGTAGAGGGCCAGCAAGGTCAAAGGGTCTCCCAAAGGGTATGGCCAGTCCAATTCTAAGGGCTGACCCGGTGCCGAGGGCACGGGTAGTCACTCACTCCCATGGTGGTCACTCGGAAGTACGGGACTTGCGAGATCGGGCACTCTCTCTCACCAGCCAGCATAGCTAAGAGCTAATATTGATTGAAAAGCACTGAAATAAGAGCAAGGGAAGAATGCTTACTCAACCGGTTTGAAGAAACCGACCCCGATCGGAGACGTGGGTGAATGGTGAAGCGTGGGGTTTACCACACGCCGCGGCGAGGAAGCTTCAACCTGCTCAAACGTTTACACCATTACGCCTCACACAGGAGGGGAGATCTTGGGGTGGGGATTAATTTATTACAACTAAAACTACCTCCACGCAAGGAGGCCACATATCATCGTCGATCAGATCCTCATACCGTTCCTGGACCATATCCTCAGGGATTGGTGGCTCGTCCATAGGAACCCATTCTCTATGACCCACTACTCCTCGGCCCTATCCTCCCCCTCTGAGGGACTTTCCCCCATGACCCCAGGCAGTTTCCCCTACCCCTCGACCCCAGCAGCCCTTCCTACCCCGACCTCAGCTTCGACCACCCCCGGCCCGTCGTGATGACAAGGGAAAGGGGCCGATGACTGGTGGAGCACCTCAGGTCACTGGGTCCTGTCAGGAGTGTTATAGGTGTGGTGGGTTTGGTCATTACGCTGCCATTTGTCCCACCTGATCCTCTTTGGTTATAGGAGATGTTTCAGCCGGTGAGCCTTCATGGATTATGTCGGTTAGCTACGAGGCACACTAGGAACTTGTGGAGGAGTTATTTGATGAGCTACTAGATGGTGAGTAGGTGGATGTCCAGGTATGCAGTATTAGGATGATGTACAGCTGGGCATTGTCAATGTGTACCTTGACCTAGTCTCAGGTGAGTGATGACTAGCGTTGCACCACCATTTTTCATACCTTCTGTAGGCTGGGTGGGAAAGCCTGCAAGGTGATCATCGATAGCGGGAGTTACATCAATGCTATCTCCACGGATGCTATGACACATCTAGGGTTGGCTCCCATGGACCATCTCGCCCCTTATCGTGTGTCTTGGGTGGACTCCACTTCCGTCCCGATCAGGCTATGATGTCTGGTGCCATTGCAGTTTCCTGCCTACCAGGATGAGATCTGGTGTGATGTATTACCTATGGAGGTAGGCGGTGTTATCCTGGGGAGGCCTTGGTTGTATGATCGGGATGTCACCCTCAATGGCCGGTCAAACACTTGCACATTTGACCATAATGGCCATCAGATTACTCTTCACCCCTCACAATAGAGGAGTCCATCCATCCGGGGTCCCATTCGGCCTAGTACTCTGAGTCCTCCTATTTCAGGGCCCAGTACCACGTCACCATCCTGGACTACGACCATACCTTTAGATATTCCCACTTCGGGTTCTCTGTCACCTAAGAGGTTGATGTTGGTTGGCTCCTTGGAGTTGGAGCGTGACCTTGTTAGAGGGGATCCTATTTTTGCCATCAAAGTCCAAGAGGTGGAGAGAGAGATAGAGAGTGATATTTCCCCACATGTTGCTGATGTCCTTCGGGAGTTTGCCCATGTATTCCCTGATGAGTTACCCGAGGGTCTCCCACCCATGTGGGACATTTAGCATGCCATCGACCCGATTCCAGGGTCCTCATTGCCTAACTTGCGACATTATGGGATGAGCCCCACTGATCACGCTGAGCTTCAGTGTCAGGTCGACGAGTTGATGAAGAGGGGATCTCTTTATGAGGGCATGAGTCCTTGTGCCGTCCCTGCTTTGCTTGCCCCTAAAAAGGATGTCACTTGGAGGATGTGTGTTGACAGCCATGCAATCAATAAGATCATGGTGAAGTATAGATTTCTCATTCCCCGCTTAGATGACATGCTTGACATGATGGCAAGAGCCACTATATTTTTCAAGATCGATTTGAAGAGTGGCTATCACCAGTTGAGGATCAGGCCAGGTGATGAGTGGAAAATGGCCTTCAAGACCAAAGATGGTCTTTATGAGTGGCTAGTCTTGCCCTTTAGGCTGACCAATGCTCCCAGTTCTTTTATGCGGCTGATGACCCAAGTCCTGCGACCTTTCATTGGGGTCTGTGTGGTAGTTTACTTCGATGATATCCTTATTTATAGCCGCACTCAGGAGGCCCACTTAGACCATTTGCGACAGGTCTGTCTTATTTTGAGGAAAGAGAGCCTTTATGCCAACCCTAGGAAATGCACTTTCATGACTAGTTAGGTCACCTTCTTAGGGTTCATTGTGTCTAGCGAGGGAGTCTCCGCCGACCCGGAGAAGGTCAGGGCCATAGTGGAGTGGCCCGAGCCTCGTACGCTTCCTGATGTCCATAATTTTCATGGATTGGCGACCTACTATCGCTGCTTTATTTAAGGCTTTAGTTCTATCACGGCCCCTATCACTGACTGCATTCGTAAGGGGACATTCGAATGGACGAAGGCCACCTCGGCCGCATTTAGGCTCCTCAAGGAGCGCATGACTGAGGCACCTATCCTTAGACTTTCTGATTTCACGAAGGTGTTTGAGATTTCATGCGATGCCTCTGGGGTAGGTATCGGTGGTGTTTGAGTCAAGAGAGCCATCGCATTGCATATTTTAGGGAGAAAGTGAGTGACGCCAAATCGTGTTACTCCACCTATGATAAGGAGTTTTACATAGTTGTGTAGGCCCTTCGGCATTATAGACATTACTTGTTGCACCAGGAGTTTGTCTTACTTTTTGATCATGAGGCGCTCAAGTATCTCCATACCAAGAAGAAGCTCAATTCCCGTCATAGTCACTGGGTGGAGTTTCTCTAGGATTATACCTTTATGCTAAAGCACAAGGCTGGTGTGGAGAACTGGGTAGCCGACGCTCAGAGCTATCGCGCTTATCTTTTGACCACTATGAGTGTAGTGATGGTTGGGATGGATAGGATGAAGGAGGCATATTGTAGCAACCCTGAATTTTCAAAATTATAAAAATCCTAACAAAATATTAAATAACGACTTAATGAGAGTCACCAATTTAATAAATAACGCCACTTTAAAAGGCATCCCATAATAAACTAACGACCCTCTAAAAGTCACCAATTTAAATGATGCGTCGACCCCATACAAGCCACAGCGTCGACGGTGTCCATTCCAGGTGACTCGAGGCTCTGGCAGCTTGAGAAGTCTTCAGTATGTTGATCTTTATCGACTTCTGTGTTTCAGTGGGATGCATCATTCATCTTTGCGGCTTGGTCACCAATGATCATATTTTAAGCGTCAACAAATCCCCCCCAGATGTGGGTGTTGCAAGCGAGGCACGAGTGCAGCAGGACCGATGGATGAGCTTCATCTGGATTGGTCTCCTCTTATGATGGAAGCTCAGAACGGCACTTAATTCCGATGTCGGACGCTAATCCGACGTGGTCGGAAGCTTGAACGGCACCATTTAAAACGGCGCGCCCTTGCCTTGTTGGTTAAAACGGCGTCATGTTAAATGGCGCGCCTTCACCATGCGGTTAAAATAGCGCCAGATTAACCAGTGCGCCTTCTTGCTAAAACGGTGCGCTCCGGGGCATGCCGTATTAAGAGGGTTGAAGCCTTACTATAAAAGGTTTGGGTTGAAGCCTTACTATAAAAGGTTTTCACCCTTTGTAAACTTCTTCACTCTTGTTCATTTGGCAAAAAATTTTCTCTCTCTCCATTCCCTTCTCCTCTGCGACGAGCAAGCGACCGAGTTCAGATGGTGAGTTGAGTTATTTTATTCGGGTTTTAAACCCAATCTTCGGGCACCGGGAGGCTCCTTGTAGGACTTGTCCTCGGAGTTGAATCCCTCGGGTGTCCCATTCAGCCTTGGCTTAATGCCTATGGCTGCTTTTAGGGGCCGCTCCCTTAGTGGACGACTTTCGCTTCTCTTTTGGCAAACTCCCGGGCTAGGGAGACTCTGCCAAAATTTTATCAGAAATCGTGCTTCAATCAACTGATTTTTGACTTTGCTTGCTCTTTTCTGGATGCCATTTTGCAGATAAGATGGCATCCATTTCTTCTTCCTCTACGTCCCGCGTCACCATGACATGGGAGACTGTTCATTCTCTAGATCAAGGATTCAGGCAGATAGCCGTGGTTGCAGAATCCTCAGATTCAGAAACTGATACCGTTGACACCAGCCGACTGATGATCCTCAACGGTGATCACTTTAAGTATGAGAATGGGGATGGCGTTAGACTGGACCACCCCAAGGACAAGCACCTGATGGCCTTCATCAGACGCTTCAACCTTCATGGGAAGAGTGATATAATTCTCATCCGTCGAGCTGAGGGAGCCTTAATAGCAGACAGAGATGGTTTGAACGAGTCGGTTATTCGGGACATGCCCATATACCTTCCCGGAGAACTTAGAAAATGGGACGCCATCCTTGGCTTGCAGGAGCGGACCCCCAAACTTGGGCTGTTGACAAGAGCGTCGTAATTTACGCCAGCTCGATGGAACGAGACTGTCGGGCGCGTTGACAGAGAGAAGCCCATATACGGTTTATTCCTCCCCCCGCTAAAATGGGGGTATCGAAC
This sequence comes from Amorphophallus titanum, assembly GCA_024336825.1. Classification (NCBI taxonomy): domain Eukaryota; kingdom Viridiplantae; phylum Streptophyta; class Magnoliopsida; order Alismatales; family Araceae; genus Amorphophallus; species Amorphophallus titanum. The sequence goes on from JANBPO010009260.1 coordinate 4,453,566, forward strand.
GAGCCTTTCCTTTTGGACTGCCTGGCAGTTCGTTTCAAGCATTAAATCTCTGTGGGATGGTTCGAAAAGTGTAAAGCCACTGACGCTCATGCCTTCAGGCCTGGAGCTATTGAATTTACAGATTATGTGCTATAGTAGTATGCTCCGATCCTGGTAAATGCCGGTGTCTTCCATAGTGTATATGCTTCCCGATACCGGCATCCAATCTTGCAAGGATTGTGCAGCGGGATGATCGAAGTCTTCTGCCCAGAATATAATACTTTCTATACTGCAGAGGGAGAAACTTCATTGGATCTCTAGAGTCTGTCCTAGCTGAGCCGCTTACCAATAGACGGGGAGCCGTATGAAGAGGTTTGCTTTCCTGATTGGCTGAAGGATCAGACAGACGGTGAAGGCAGATATTTTACAGGCTTTGCCTATCGTTATTTGATGAAGGTGTACCACACCCTACTGCGTTTGACGCTTGATTCGTGGGAAGCGCGGAAGCCTGGAGAGAAGAGGCACATGCGGATGGGCACGTGGCTTTAATATTTCTTTGGTGGGGAGCAGCAATATGAAGACTTCCTCGCAGTTGCTCCGACAGTAATGAAGCGGAAGAAAAGGGTCCGTCACCGTGTGACTCTCCCGTCCACTTCAAGGGAAGGGTGACAAGGGGGCCCGAACCCCGCCAGAGTTGACACAGTCACGCATTGTGCTACGTATTTGACTTATTGGCTTTGCTCATTCGCCCTCCCTCAAGGTGACGAGACTGTTATCAGGCCAGAGGTGATTTATCCTGCTTGTCTGATGGCTTAGGGGACGAAGCTGTCCCTGTGCCCGGTGGCTTTATGCCTCATTTACAAGATGCTGGGGGATCTGCATAAATCACGCATCCCTAAAAATTCATGGACAGTTGGTCTGATGCACTTCTTCAACGCCTGGGTCTGCACTTTGTTTCCTAAGGTAGCTCCCCGATCGCTTCAGTCTGATCATCCTGTGCCAAGGATGATTGAGTTTGCCAATGCTGAGCCGTCTTCACTGGCGGACCAGCTTTTTACTATCAGAGGCAAATTGACCACAGTTCCTACGGACTCCCCTGGAGTTTTACAATTTTGGAGCCTGGCAGCCAGCTCAGGCCCGCTTGTTAATAAGATGCGGCAATGCAACCTATTCGAGACAGAGGAGTTCATTCATCCGCTCACCGACACCAAGTGCACAAGGCCAATCTTGGAGTCAGAGCTGATTGATTGGGCACTGGCCATTCACCCCAGTGTCCTCGTCTTCGGGAAGAGCGGCTTGCTGTGGTTAGAGTCGTACTATCCTTTTCGCTTCGGCCAAAATTTTGGGTACGACCAGTAGATTCCTTCTTCTTCAGCCTGATTTAATCTTCCAAACAGGCATCGGGCTGGCCAGACGACTGTGGATGAGGCTCGTATATGGTGGGATTATTTCCACTGGCGGGAAGATATGTCCTTCAGGGTGTCGTCCCCTGCTCGTTCGCCCAGAGTGACTCCAGACTTCATTAAGTGGTGGAATGCATGGACGGGCTTCTACCGGACTTCCTGTAAAGATTGCTGGGTTGCTGCTGAATGCCACCTTCTGGACTCTCAGCCGGAGCCGATATTGGACATCGATCCGGCTTACTTGAAGAGGCTAAAATCATGGTCCAACACTACAGGGATGGCATATCTGGAGTCGCGCCTATAGAAATAATAAAGTGTGCACACGTACGTTCCGTCCGCACACTCCTATGTGTCGATGGGCGTCCGCATGGGTTTACACAAGAACGACCTCGAAAAATAAGTATACCCATGGGCACCGCCCGGCTCATCCTTCACCCGCGCTACCCATAGGTGGGGGGCATTTGTGGACGTGTAAAATTGCACATCCATACGTCCCGCCCAATCTAGCACCAGCAACAACTTCAACTGAAGAAATCGCGGAGAAGATGGGCCATCCGGACTCTCCGAACATATATACACTACCGTGAAGCCGTCCCCGGAGTCACGACAACGAAGAGAAATCAACTCCCGAGAAGCTCACAATCCATGGGCCCTGAAGAAAATCAAGTGAACTGCAACTCGTGCTTGTAACGGGCTTGAACACGCCCCCAACGGCACACCTTGCAAGCTCCAGTGGCACACTCTTGTGCTCTTCCAGCAGCACGCTCGCTTGTGCCCCCTCAGCGGCACACCCCCTGGTCGGCACGCTCCTTCGCCGGTGCACCTCGCCTAGCCCCTTGCCCAGCACACCCAGTTTGGGCCCGTCAGTGACACCCGCCCTGACGCCCTTAGCGGCACGCTCCTCAGCCACTCAGCGGCACACCAGTGCTCCCCCTTCAACGACACACCTCACCCTGGGCTCCATCGGCACACCTCTAGAGCCCCCCCCTCTAGCGGTACGCCCGTTTCCACCCTTTCAATGGTGCACCATTGCAAACGCTCAGCGGCACGACCTGGAAACCCTCCAGCGGCACACCCTGAGGGCTTCTTAGCGGCACACTCGCTGTGTCTCCCAGTGGTGCAGTGTTTGGGCTCTTCAGCGGCACACCCAAAACTACGCTACCTGGCGCATCCGGCAGATGGAATCTAATGCCCATGCCCTATAGATCCTTGGCGCGCAATAGGTTCACTGAGGTGTCAAATGGAGAAGGTGGCACGTAGGCTACCCCCTACCACCGAGGATGGGAAAGTCAAATCCCAATCAATGCAAGTCACCTCCCGCCTCCGCCATTCGCGTTCGAAGCCTCCCGCCACTGGGAGTATAAAACCTGTCCTCTCCGATGAACAACAAAGAGGAGAGACCATAGAGAATAGAGAGAAGCACACATACTGACGCACAGCCATTGCGGTACTTCCAGGCGAAAGAGAAGAGAAGAATAAGAAGAGAGGAAGAAAGAGAGCCCCCGGCGGCCACCGGAAGAGGAAGAGAGTAAGAGAGAGAGCTGAGTAAAAGAGAGATGTAGCAGGGGGAGTGGGGAAGAGTAGGGAGCCGTTGCCCCTGCTCAACCCCATCTCCTCCCTTTCCTTCTTCCCTTTGCCTTTCTTTCTCCATACATTGTTGTACCCCTTGCTCTACGGTTTCGGAGTGTATACGGCCTTTTGTGGCCCCTTTTCTCCATGAATGAAAGTCCTTGCCCTATGGGTTTCCCTACTACCTCCGTTCGTTTGGGTGCTCGTGTGCACTTGGTTCCCTCTTCCCCCTTCCTCCGGTGGCTTCTCCCTTCCCATGGCGATCATGCTTTGTCCTCAATGTCACCGGTCTCCCCATGGGGTTCACTGTCGTGCCCCCTGAGTGTGACTAGTGGCCCCTCTACTTCACCTTTCCCCTTGGCCTAGTTGAAGCCTCCCACTCGCATTGATCGAGCCAAGAGCCAAGGCCTTCTTCCCCCTCACCAGCTTCAACCCATCCAGCCCCTATCACTCTAGCCCGGTGCAGTCTCCCAGCCCTTGACCGATACGCCCTTAGGCCAACCCCCCCACTGGTACATTTCTTCAGTGGCACGTAGCCCTTTGGCCTTTGCCTGGTACACCCTCCATATGCCTTCAATAGCATACCCTTGGCTCACCTGCTCACCTGTGCAGCCCCTTTGACCCTTGCCTGGCACACCCCTACTTTCTTTGCCTAGCACACCTTGTGCCCCTCAGCCCGGCACACCTCCCCAGTCCCTGTAGGCTCCCTGGCCGGCACACTAGCCACTAGTCTCTTCCTCCTACTCGGTGCACCCCTAGCCAGTCCTGGAGAGATCTCCGGTCCGTCGTTCTTTCTGGGTTTTTCCAGGTTTTATCAAAGGTGTTGTCACCCTTGGCACACACCTCCAATTATCGGGTTCTGCCACTCCATGTGGGTGCATTCCCTTTATCTCCCTTATGCTCTGGTCAAGGGGAGATGCTGTCGAAATTTTGTTAGAAAATAATAACATGTTAAAAGGGAAAAGGAGGCAACAAACAAATAGAACAATAACATGTTAAAAGACAAAAGAAAATAACAAACAAATAAAATGGACGGTGGTAAAACGCCTCATTCAGGACAAGGGAACTGCAACTAATGCAAAGAGAACTGGACTGAATGATGATTAAGCAACTTGAACACTCGTCCTATAGGGAAGAAAGAAGAGGAAATAGTTAAGAGACAGGAAGAGGAAATCCTCATGGACTACACAAAACCAAGGAAAAGAAGAAAAGAAAGGCCTTAAGAGGTCGAAGAGGAGTGGGCCTCTCTCAACCCTCAGCCGGTGCAACCTGCCTCCTAGGCCTTCCCCGGCACAGTCTGCTTTGGCCTTCCCCGGTACGCTTCCAGCCTCGCCCTGACCGACACCCTTCTTGGGCCAGTACACTCTCCAGTTGAACCCCTTCGCTGGCACAGCCTTCACCGGTGCAATCCACCCTCACCTCCACAGGCACGCCCAGCCCAACTCTCTCTCGGCACACACACTACCCGATACACCCATGTTCCCTAGATCCTTCGCCAGTATGCCCCTCAGCACACCCCGCCCAGCGGCACACTCGCCCTAACACTTCCACCCGCACGGCACGCCCCGCCCTCAGGCCTCTGCCGGCACGCCCCGCCCTCAGGCCTCCGCCGGCACGCCCTCTAGGCCTTCCCCGGTGCGCCATCTTGGTGCTCTCACTGGCACGCCAGCCCCAACTCATTCTCAGCGCCCTTCTTCTTACCCCAATGGCCCACTCCTCCTCATGTGCAATAAAAGACGTAAATAAAGAAAAAAGGAAATATTGATAATGATCAAAATGGAAAATAATAAAAAAGGTATATAATAATGATAATAATAATAGTAACGGTAAAAAAACATATAGAAATTGAGCAAGTTTATGAAACACATAATAATGAGTAACACATATCATAGTCGAGTTTCACCCCCAAATACTATTAGCAATTTCATTCCTATGGCGCTCCCCAGCAGCAACCTTAAGGTGGCCGATGTGAAATCCAGCGGCCACCTCCTCATCACGAGCAATATTGCCTTGCACATCATCCTCATGAACTCTATTGAAGTACCAATCAAACCCTTGTTCTCGATGAATGAAATTCTGCACCATGCAACAGGCAATGACTATCTTCCGCTGTGTGGGCCAAGGATACATGTTTCCCTAACGTAATGTTTGAAAACACATCTTTAAGATGCCAAATGTATGCTCCACAACATTTTACAACTGGGCATGGCGATAATTGTATTTTTTCTTCTTATTTTCATAGGGTACATTACCATGACCACGAAATTGAGCAAGATGGTACTTAACTCCCCTATATGGGGCCAAGAAAGGTGAAGTATTTCTGCATCCCGAATCAACCAGATAATTGTTCCCCTGTGGTACATAGAACCCTCCTTCGTCAAAGGCCCACCTCAACACCTGCATATCAGTAGCAGATCCTTCCCATCCTACACACACATACTGAAAGAGCATATCAAATGATACTGCAGCCATCACATTTTGGGTAATGCACTGCTTACAGTTGCGAAATCGATCATGCTCTGATATTGGTACATTTGAAGAAATGTGTGTGCCATCAATGGCACTAATCGCATCCTAAAGTAAGACATGGAACATGAGTTAAGGTACCAATGATGTGAACAATAACTACTAAGCCAATAGAACTCACCTTAAAGTGAGGGTAGAATTGTCCTTTTCCACAAATGTACATGTGACGTTCGCGCACTTGTGCAGCTGTGAGTATTTGAATGTACTCTTCTTTCAATGAAGCCAAGTCAAGGATGGCTTGATTCACATATTTACTAATTGTTTAGGAAGAATGTTGGAAGTGCTTACACAAAACGCCACAAGACACCCCATGACCAACGGCATATAAGAACATACCTAATTGTTCAGCAGCAGTCACATATTTGGAATCCTTTAATAACCCACGACCTACCAACATGTCCCTTAACCTTGTAAACATAGTAGGGTGCATTCTGAGGACTTTGTAACATCTCTGTTCATGTCCATTGACAATTGTTGTCACCCACATTTGACTTGTGTACTTTGATGAGTGCATCCATCTCCGGATAGGTGGTGCCATCTCCTCATCTTCCAATTGGTCTAAAATAGCCTCCTCAATGTCGTTGAACATTTCATCATCCTCCATTACGAATTCCATTACAATCTGATCAAAGTCTACACATCACACAAAGCACGTCCATCACCAAGACATCAAAGATGAAATAGCCAAGTCGTTGACAATAAGTAAAATGTCCAGTACATTATTTCCCTATGCAGACCAAGCGTAGTATACTTTCTTACCTACAACAACAGTAACAGCAAAGCAACTAATATGAAGAGGAGCAACACTACTAGAGTACATAATAGAACAACAACAATACAAGGCACATTTGATGTACGTATAGTCTACTGGCGTAGTGCCTGGTTCCTTGAATCATAGTCAGGCCCGAGACTTGCATGATATGTAGGCATGGGCCTTTCCTGTAGTTGAGGATGATCAACATACGTATGGCTGCTATTGCCAACCCCATTTATAGCAGCATGTGCTTCCTCTACCGAGTGAAAACCCTTGTAACGATCTCCAGGGTATCCATTCACTTAGACAAATCATTCGGGCCAACTATAAAATACACCGGGTTCGCGACCAACCCACACTATATAGCATTTATATCTCCCTATTTTCTGAACCTCAATTCCTGCATGTAAGGTGTTATAAAAGACAAAAGGTATGACAAACATAATAATTACAGTAAATTGAATATGAAGTCCAATGCATAAGAGCAAGGTTGTAGATCAGAAGCATGTATTTAACAATATGGTGGAATAAAATTTGAACATATTTACATGCTTTCCTAGCAAGTAATAACAATATGGCAGTCCATTTCCATGTGCTCTTATCAAATCAAGGTAGATGTTAGGCCCAACAAAAAATAATACATGTGTAGAGTTTAAGAACAAAACAACCACTACATCAGTTTAATATGAAGCTACCCAGAGCATATGATATACGAACATATGAAAGGCTTGTAAAATGTAAAAACATGGAAGAGGATTTAAAAAAAGGAACCAGTGATGACGAGGGAACTAGTGACGACGAGGGACCGAGAGGAGGACATAGAGGAGACGGGCTCGTATGCCGCGGAAGCCACCGCTACGCGCACTGATGAAGGGGATGACATTGCAGAGGAGCCTTAAGAACTTAAAATAGAATAGCGGGTGTCAATGTAGGGACACGAGCGGGATCGGTGTGTCGATTTAACACATCGTTTCAAATGGTGATTGTAATTACACAACCCCTCAGGAGCAAAAAAATGGGGGACGTCGGGAACCCTAGCCGAATGATCATCACTCGATCGGAGTGTATTACAGAGGTGATTTGACAAGGGAGGGTGTAGGCGTAATTAGGTTCCCCAACCACCCTTCTGACATTGCAATCTACCATGACAGTCACCAGTGACGTTGGTCCCGGGAACGCACATCCACTGTGACGGCGAAGACAACAAGCTACACCAAGAGTGGCACAGTGAAGCGGCAGTGAGAGTGCGATGGTGGAGGACGTCGTCAAGGGTTTTGCAAGTGGACAAAGGAAGATAAGGGTGTTACATAACCCACATGGGGTACCCCAATTTTTACCGCAGTTTGATGATAGGTCAATGGTGACAACGAGTATAAGGGTGACAAATAGTTTTCTAGTACTGACAAATGCGCTATAGCAGTGACAAATACCTTCCTAAGTCTGAAAAATAGCTTGCAGTGTTAAAATTGTGAAAACCTCAACGTCGATGCATGAAGCAAAGGCAGTGGATAAGGGTGTAAATACCCTATTAGTGGTGACAACTAGATCTGTAGAGTAGACAAATACACTGGTAAGGGTGAAGAATAGATTGTAGAGCTAACAAATGAAAATCAGAAGGAGCTGAAAGAATGATTCAAGTTCACAGGAGGACAAAAATATGAAACAATATAAAATCACCTTCGTCTTCCGTTCCTTCCTTTTTAAGGTTTTGCAGGTTAAGCGCTTTTTCAACGGCTTTATTAAAGCGGTCTTTTGTAATAGGTTTATGAAGATAATCTATAGCGGCATAGTCAAACGCCTTTAACGCATAGTCGGATTTAGACGATACAAAGATAATCTGTGGCCTTACCTTGAGTCCGTCAAGCAGGTCAAAACCGCTCTGCACCGGCATTTCAATATCAAGAAACAAAAGATCTACATTCTTATTAAGAATACAGTTTCTAGTTTCAGAAGCATTAGAAAAATCACCCACCAGGGTTAAATCAGGATGCTCATTGACCAGTTTAGCGATAGTTATCCTATGTATTGTGCTATCATCGACAACAACACAGTTAAGTTTCATTAGCAGCTCTTAGTTAATAATGTTCAGTAAATTTTTTGGTATTCGGTTGGATGAATACAAATATAAACAAAAAAATTATATGCCTTGCTTCGATGTCCTATCAATTCTTCCCGGGTGGGAAGAACTCGACCCCATCGAGTAAAGGGGTGTAGCTGCTCTTGTATCGCTCCTGCGGATCCATCACCGTACCAGGTAGTGCGGGTACGTTCCACTCCTAGTAATCGTCACCTGCTCATCCTGTATATATTCTATATGCTCGTGGTGCTGTGGGAATGAGGCTAGTGGGCACTCAGGGGTGGGGTCACTCTCAAAGGAAGGAGACGACTCAATGACTCACTAGGAATCACTGCTAGGTCCCTATAGGCAACTAGATCTGAGACATTGGAAGTAGATCTAATCCAGTATCTCTCTAGCAAGTCCACAACATTTGCTTTAGATCTGCCTTGCCTCACGCTCGAAAAGGACGGGCACCATGAGCTTGCATGAGACTGACTAGACTCGACGTATGCAGACTCTGAACAAACTATACAAATGAAAGAAAAAGCACACTTTATTTCCTAGTCAGTCCTAATGCTATACAGACCCATGCAAAGGTGGATCAGGACATCCGAATGCGTGACTCACATGCATTTGACGTAACCGAAGGTTGGCGACGTGGGGGACTCCTAGACATCCAAGTATGAACTAGTATGAACTAGTCATGCACTGAATTCCTATGGGACTTGGGTGTGGGGAGTTTGGGAGGTTTGGGTGGGCCAGGAGAGCCGAATTCACTTTCTTCATTACCCCTATATGTGTGTAGCTCTTGCCAATGAACGGGCTCGATGAGTATAGATGGACCGGCCCGTGGGGAAGGGGTGTGATAGTGGACTCCCTTGGTAAGGTGGAAGGGAGGTGGTGGGTCACGAGGCACCTTAGGGAAGGGATCGAAACGATCAAAGAAAGTGTGACCTACCGTGATGGATCCCCATGGGAAAGGATCAAAAGGATCAAGAAAAGTTAGGGATCCGATGATGTGACTCTCTTTTAGTCCTGGGTATAGATCCCTAATGTAAGCCAGCTCCTCGTCAACTGAGGGGATCAAGGAAGTTGCTGGCTCTATAGGATGTGTGGACTTCTCTATGGGAGAGAAGGGGTCATTGGGGGGAAAGTGGTGGAGCTCGTCTGGTAGAGGCAAGAGTAAGATGAGCTCACTGGTGTATGGACCCACCGTGCAGATAGAGGTAATAGAACCCAAGGATGGGTATATGAAGTTAAGGCACCTAGGTGGGTCGGGCCTTAGAGCCAACATGCTGGTCAACTCCATTTGCCTACTTAATCTCTTAAGCAGGTCATCCATGGTGTCCACGAAGTAAGAGGATTGGCAAGTGGTGCTAAAAGATGGGGTGGACACTATCTGTAAGGCTGGCTCTATGGGAGGGTAGCAAGGGATCGTGGTATCCGGAAATAAACCCTTCCTTAGCTAACTAGCTAAAGGCTTTTTAATAATTACCTCACCCATTAAGAGCGCGAGGGGCTCCGTATGAAGTTCCATGGGTGAAGGCTGTGATGAATCGTCTCTCTCAGATGGGGAGAGGACATCCTCCATGATGGGAAGAGGACCTACGGACTCCGTAGATGGTGCCAAGTTGAGACTTCCAGCTATGACCTCCTTAGGCTCGGGTAGGAGTCCGTCAATATGAGAACACGTCCTATCCATCCTATCCAACTGGTCTGAAAATATTTTCTATAGTTCGACAAATGTACGGGTTAGGGTAGGGGCATCGTGGTGGACTGGCTCATCGGCTCTCGGCCTGGTTATGAACCTAGGCTCTACTACATGGGGGGCTCTTTGCCTCTGACTATGACCCATTTGGTTGGAGGTGATTGGGTAGGACTGGTTGAAGGTGACTAGGTGGGGCAAGTAAGCCCTCCTAAGCTCCTTCTTCATTTCTCACCATGATTCGATGGGCCATTCCCTCCTAATGTCCCTTAAGCATAAATTGCTTCTCCACTTTTCGGCTGCTTCGTGAAAAAGTCACTCTTTTGCAAAAGAGCATTGCCTAGCCTTGGACATGGGGTAACACTCCAAATATTTGTCCATGGTAGCTTCCCAATATAGGTAGCCGCTCGGGACCTTGGAGCCATAGAAGTTTGAGGCTTCGGGCCTATAGAAGTGAAGGGGATGATTGCCAAGCCCATGGGTGTCATGCAACTAGTTGTAAGGCCTGGGTGACTTGGAGTCCATTGGATACTGGGGAACTACAAGATGGACATGCTGACACAAATAGACAAGACACGCAAAGTTGGAATGCAGACGATGAACCTATACTCTAACCAATATCCGGTACGTGGCGGAGGTGAACCTCACGCAAGGGGCTACCTTTCGAATAGGCATAACCTATCTTTCTAGTAACATCTTTTGATATACCGGGTACTGGGATGGAATGCAAATCAAGACACTTTTTTTTTAAAATAATGACTACGCTAGACTAAAACTCGACTCTGATACCACTTTGTTGCGGGATGGTACGCGAACTCGGGACTCTAGCTCGTGGACGTCCCTAGCGAAGAAGTGTGTGGACTACACGGTTGAGAAATCGACAGTGAGTCTCTGTTATCGACTTTTTCGTGTGCTCGAATCGAGTCACGGGACGGGTTCCACTCACTCGCTCGCAGCGGCGATGCAATTTGAATGAGCTAATTTACCCTAACACTCATGCAGCGACATATGTCAAAATTCACCGGACGAATCCTAGATCCACACCATTAAGGATCCGCTAAACTGCGGGTGTTACAATACGTGCCCTCCGAACAGCTTGAGCCTCTTCCGGGGTAACCTAGATTCTTCTCAGGCTAAGTTGCTGACCACCCTTGTCACAAATCCTTCGACGAGACTTGGGAGCCTTGATATCGGGCTGGTGCAGGTGCCCCCTGTTTCCTACCGAGGTGGCCATTTCCTTTAGCTCCGCTTTGTCCTCTCACGCCCATTGCAGGAGGGTAAAAAGGTTGGTAGTGGGGACTGTGGTGTTGTTGGTTCACCTCCATTGAGACGAATCCTCAAGTCGTCGACAAGAACGGTCTTTCTAGAATTGCTGGTTGCAACAGCAGGCTGCCTGCCCCTGCGATCGCTGTGGCGCTCTTTCTATGGAGCTGAGGAAGACCCTACTCCGAGGTGGTAAATCGAGAAGACCCGATCTACCATTGCTGGAAGCACAAAACTGTCAGTCAAAAGTGCAGGGATCGGCCTTCGGGGCATGAAGCCCGTATCGAGAGCCGATGGCAGAGTGACCCGAGCATAAGCTCTTGCCTGAGCTGACAAAAGTGTTGTCGATGCTCGAGGTGATGCTCTTGCACCAAGAGCCAATGTTGCAGGAGGTGCTGTGGTGCCGGCAACCCGAGGTCATGAACCTGTGTCAAGTGCTGGCATAACTAGAGTGTGGGGTAGAGGGCCCATAGCGGGCGTTGAGGTAACCGCATCCCAAAGAGGAAGACCTGTGCTGGAGTTGGCATTGCTAGATTGTACAGGGAAAGACCCTGCTCCAGGGCTGGGAGGCCAGAAGCCAGTGAAGGAGAACAGGCATCGGGGGCCGACCTTGATAAGACGTAGGGTTGTGTGCCTGAGCTGGATGCTGGGGAGCCTCGAACTCGGGGCTGGGAACCCGTATCGAGTGTCGGCTTGATTGGGACTCGGGGTTGGGAGCCCGAGTAAGATGCTCGGGAGCCTCGGCCCCAGGGTGGAAGACCCGCACGGAGGGTAGGATTGGTTGAGACTCGGAGCTGAGAGCCCAAGTAAGGTGCCGAGGAGCCGGGGACCCGGGGCAAGGAGCCCGTGTCGGGTGCCGGCTCGGCTGGGACTCGGGGTTGGAAATCGAGTGAAATGCTAAGGTGGTGGCTGAGGTCCGGGGCATAAAGCCCATGTTGGAGACCGATCGGGGTGTGGCCCAGGAGCTGACGCTTCTCCGGACGAGAGATGGCCTAGGGCCCCTACGGGGGCCGGTGGTGGAGTTCCCAAGTCTAACGCTCGGGCAAGCCACTGATGCTAGAGAAGGGGGCGGCGTGTTGACCGCATGAGTAGGCATAGGCACTGGGAGCGACTGTGGAGTAGCCACGGGGGCACACCCAAGAAATAGGGTGATCCAACGACGGGGGTGAAGCTGTCGAAAATGATCGACGTTGCCAAATATCCCACTTGTGCATGAGTGGCAATGATGATGGGGCCATAAGTTATGGCCACCATGGTTGCTGGAGCACTGGCTTTTGACCGTGGCGACGGTCGAAGATGGTCACCGGGCGTGGTCCAGCTGTCAGAACTCGAACTAGAAGCTGCAGGGAAAGTGTGTGTGTGTTTCCCCTCTACCTCTCCTGCAAGGATAGGAAAAAGGGCACCACAGCGTCAGGGCTGGCACAGGCTCCTCTTCAGCAGAAAGAAGAAAGGTGGGAGACATCCCACCAGGTGTGCCAACTCTTTTGTTTCGCCACCGGGGGAACGGGCCTGTGCCAGTGCGATCGATAGGGTGAAATCAGGGGTCAGTGACAGTGGTGAGAGAGGATAGAGAAATAAAAGGAAAATAAGGGAGCTGATATTATCTCAGGGATATTCTCCTTTATAGCCATATGCTCCTCATGGCATTACCGTGCACTTGCCTTTTACGGAAGGTCGAGAGAGTTCAACTTGCACGAAAGGTTCCCGGGAATCAGGGTGACAGGATAGGGTGCAGGCATGCCCGTCAATTTCTCGACAATCACCTATGGAATCCAAGGTCGACTGGGGGAAGCACCACCAGGGTGCGGCATGTAGGCACAAGGTATTGGGCGACACATGGCGAGAGGGGAGGTTCCACGGGTGCGAGTGCGCAGACAATTGTGGGGATTCGTGTACGGGACGTCTGTCCCCACCGGCCATAAGCAGTCAGTGTTTATTTATATCGGATTGAATCCAAATATCTTTGTTCCGTACTGAAGAAGGGCATGAATATTATTGAACCCATGGATAGAGGACCGGGTACCCCTGCAGCTATGGTGACGGTTATACATGATGGGGAGGTTTGATTGACTAGGGTCAGAGAACTGGACACACACGGGGTGATGTGGAGGAGGGGTTGAGACCTGGGTACAGGTATGCATATTCAACCGGTTTCATGTTTTATGAGAACCATGCAGGCTTTACAAGTGGGCTGAGGACGCCGAAATACAACCAGTGCAAGTCGCGAGACAATTCTGACGCGTGGGTCAGTCCCCGGGTCAATGCGTAACAAGGCAGATTATTAGCGTGTTTTATAGGGGCCCTCCTCGGGGAGCTAGGGACGTGCCCGAATCGTCGAGAGAGGGTTAGACTGGATGGCAGGGGCGGACACTGGCAGGCGCCTGAGGGAGGTCAAATGCGGCTTGGGATGAGCGGTCGGGTACGGATCCCAAAAGGTGAGTGTCTTCATGCCAGCGTGTCGAGGCCGGCCCCGGGAATACTCCCTCTGGGCTAGGGTCTGGTTAGCTTGAGTCCGTGGTTGGGATGGTGGGCACATGGTCTCGTGACGGAGGCAAATGCGGCCTCATGGTGTATGTGTAGCCGTCATAGGATGTCATACGCAGGCGGACCCGAGGCGCCGGTGTGTTCGTGATCGAACGTGCCCTAATCAGGGGTGCTATATCTCAAACGGTGACAGAGGTATTTTAAAAGACGCCCAAGGCATAGTCGTGTTTCATAAATTGGCACCCTGGATCATGCCATGTGTCAACAAATAGCACCCAGGATTTGGGCGTCTTATTCAAAGAGACAACAGGGTAAGTGTCGCTATTTAACCCAGTGTAAAAATTACATGAATAGTGTCATTTCTATAAATACCAAGGGTCTTCATCTCATCACCAAAAGTGAGCTTGAGGAGGAGATAGCTCAAGGGACACCATTGTGTGTGGTGGTCATTTGCCTAGGAGAGTCCACCCCCTCCAACTCCCATCCCATAGAAATCCAGCTTCTCCTAGAAGAATTTCATGACGTGTTCCCCGAGGAGTTCCCGGATCAACTCCCTCCCATGCGTGATGTATAACACGCTATTGATCTAATTCTGAGAGCCACCCTTCCAAACCTTCCTCATTACTGCCTCAATCCTACAGAACATGTCGAGCTTCAAAGGTAAATTGAGTAACTTATTAGGAAGGGTTTCATCTGCCTTAGCAAAAACCCATGTGTCGTACCTTCTCACACCCAAGAAGGATGGGTAATGACGGATGTGTGTTGATAGCGAGGCCATTAATAAAATCACAGTCAACTATAGATTTCCCATACCTAGGCTTGATAACATGTTCGACATGCTAACTAGAGCCACCATTTTCTCCAAAATTGATCTTAAGAGTGGCTATCAGCAAGTTAGGATTAGGCCCAAAGATGAGTGGAAAACGACCTTCAAGACCAAAGATGGCCTTTATGAATAGCTGGCCATGCCTTTTGGGCTTTCAAATGCCCCAAATACTTTCATGCGTCTTATGACGGAGATCCTTCGGCCTTACATTGGAGTATTTCTTGTGGTCTATTTTGAGGACATTCTTATCTATAGTCAGTCCCAAGAGGATCACCTAAATCACCTTAGGCAAGTTTGCACCGTCCTTCGGCATGAGAGCCTATTTGCCAACCTGGAAAAGTGTCATTTCATGACTAAATCCATTACCTTCCTAGGATTTGTGGTTTCTACCGAGGGCGTCTCCATGGACCCCGAGAAGGTCCAAGCTATTCTTGATTGGTTGGAACCCCACACCCTCCATGAGGTCTGAAACTTCCATGGGTTGGCCACATTTTATAGGATGTTTATCTGGGGATTCAGCACCATCACTGCCTCCATCACTAATTGTCTCAAAAAGGGGACCTTTGTGTGGACCAAACCAGCCTCCAAAGCCTTTCAAGAGCTTAAGGAAAGGATGACCTAAGCACCCATCCTATGCTTACCCGACTTCTCCAAATTCTTCGAAGTCACATGTGATGCATCCGGGGTAGGAATTGGTGAGATCCTTAGCCAAGAAGGACACCCAGTGGCTTTCATCAGTGAGAAGCTATGTGATGCTAGGATGAGATACTCCACCTACGACAAGGAGTTCTATGTCATGGTTCAATCCCTTCAGCACTAGAGGCACTACTTGTTTCCCAAAGAATTTGTCATCTTTTCAGACCACAAGACCTTAAAGTATCTTAACTCCTAGCAAAAGTTGAATGCCCAACATGCCCGCTGGGTTGAGTACATCCAGTCCTACACTATTGTGATCAAACACAAAGCGGGAAGCGAGAACTGCATAGCGAATGCACTTAGTAGGAGGATCTCATTGTTGTCCACTATCCAATTAGAGGTCATCGGGTTTGAGAGAATCAAAGATGAGTACCCTGGCTGTCTTGACTTTGGGCACATCCATACCACATTGATTACCCAATCCAGCCGAGAACATGAGGGATTCATCCTAGAGGATGGGTTCCTCTTCAAGGGGCCAAAGCTATACATACCACGGACCTCACTCCGTGATTTCTTAGTCTGGGAGTTACATGCAGGGGGCCTAGCTGGCCATTTTGGGATTCATAAAACTGCTGCACTAGTTGAGGGCCAATTTTACTGGCCGAGTCTCAAGA
The DNA here is from genome assembly GCA_024336825.1 of Amorphophallus titanum. Classification (NCBI taxonomy): domain Eukaryota; kingdom Viridiplantae; phylum Streptophyta; class Magnoliopsida; order Alismatales; family Araceae; genus Amorphophallus; species Amorphophallus titanum. The sequence goes on from JANBPO010009260.1 coordinate 4,469,444, forward strand.
GGGATGTGGCCAAGATAGTCGGCCAATGCCGCACATGTGCTTCAGCCAAACAGGTAAACCAAAACACTGGCCTCTATACCCCTCTCCCCATCCCTGACCGTCCATGGCAAGATTTAAGCATGGACTTCGTGCTAGGCCTACCCAAGACCTAAAGAAAGCATGATTCGATCTTTGTGGTAGTTGACAGATTTTCTACGATGGCCCACTTCATCCCATGCTCTAAAACCTCATATGCCTCCCGAGTAGCCCGTCTACTCTTTAATGAGGTTGTTCGCCTCCATGGATTACGCAAGACCATAGTCTTCGATAGGGATGTTAAGTTCACCAGCTATTTCTGAAAGACCCTTTGACATTTGATGGGTACCCTCCTCAAATTTTTCATAGCCTATCACCCTCAAACCGATGGTCAAATCAAAGTCATCAATCAGAGTCTTGGGAACCTCCTTCGATGCCTTGTCGAGGATCGCCTAGAAAATTAGGATCTCATTCTACCCCATGCCAAATTTGCATACAACAATTCAATTAACAAGTCCATAGGGATGAGTCCATTCGAAGCTGTGCATGGGTACAAACAAAGGAAGCCCACAGACCTCATTCCCCTTCCTCAATATGCTAGAGTGTCTATTTCTGCTGAGTCATTTGCCCAACACATTAGAGAGTTGCATGAGGAGATACGCAAGCACATCAGCAAGAAAAATGAGATTTACAAAAGGCAGGCTGACTCTCATCGACACCACCAAGAATTTCACGTGGGTGATTCTATGATGGTGAGGACTAAGAGACTCTCCCCGGGAGCTGTCTTAAAATTGAGGCCTCGTGGGACTGGTCCCTCCAGGTTCTGAGGTGCATTAGCACTAATGCCTATGAGTTAGATCTTCTCGAGGAGTATGGAGTGAGCCCTACATTCAATGTGGCAGACCTGGTGTCGTATAAGGGTCCCACGGTGGCACCCAGTGAGGATATTGAGCCCACCCCTTCTCTTGAGAAAGCACCCACCCTTGAGAGAAATCCACCACCCCAGAGAGCCCAGCGTGAGCAGAATGAGAGGATATTGGATGAACAGGTCACTGCCACCAGGAGCAAGGTATATGAGTGCTATCTCGTTAGGTGGAAGGATCGGCCTCCTTCGGAGGACTTGTGGGTGAGTCGGGAAGACCTCCTGTAGCTAGATCCCGATCTTCTGGAGTAGTACCATAGCAGGATGGACCCTTACTCGATAGAGTCGAGCTCTTCGCAGCCTAGGGGATTTGATGGAGGTATCACCCATGATTCCCTCTGGCTCGGGTCGTCACCTCACCCTAGAGTTGTATGAGCTCGGGTATCACTCCATGTGGGCCCAATACTCCGTGGCCATGAGTATAAATGATTTTGACTTTGTGAGGAGATTCGGGTCATCAAGAGGTCTGATAATATCGAAGGCCCACATAGAGAAAGGCCATGGGGAGGATATAGGATGGAGTGAAGAAGTAAGAGAATGAATTTTATTGGCGTGCAGTTGGCACTTAATAGACCTTCGAACATAGATCGAGCAATCCTCTTCTAGAGTGGGCCAATAGAAGCCTACCCTAAGGATTTTCTTAGCTAGCATCTGACTATTGACATGACCCCCACAGACTCCAGAATGCATCTCTTCCACAACCTTCCAAGACTCATCATCGTCAAGGCACCTGAGGAGAACACCTGTGAGACCTCTTTTATAAAGTATGCCTCCAACCAGAGTATATCTTTGGACGACTCTTCTGATAGCCTTCTTTACTTCTGCCGTGACTTCTTCCGGATATGACTGATCATAACAGTACTTAGCAATCTTGTAAAATCACGGTTTCTCTTCACCAGCCAGCTTTTCTTCTAGATCCAATAGCATGACCTCCTTATTCTTGATGATTTTCCCTGCCTTAACCTTCTTAAGCAACTCTCCTTAACACTAAGGAGTGCAAGATCCTTAATAGCAGGAATGAAATGCTTATGAACGAGAGCAGAGTGGAAATCTTGTTCGGGGAGAAAAACCAAGGAGGAAGCAAGTGAAGCAAGAGCATCTGCTAAGATGTTCTGACTGTGAGGAACATGGATAAAGATTAGTTTAGTGAAGAGCTTGGCATAAGCAGAAGCAAGTTCATGGTAAGGTTTGAGTTTAGGATTGTGCGTGCAGCATTTGATGAGCACTTGGCACATAATGAGCTGACTATCACCAACAATTCGTAATTGGGTAACACCAAATTGATGAGCGGCCTGAAGTCTGGCCAGAAGGGCCTCATATTCAGCTATGTTATTTGTAACAGGGAAGGCAAACTGAGAAGCAAGTGGAATGGTGATACTCTCAGGCGTTAAAAGAATCATACCGATCCCCCTTCCATGAGAGTTTGGAGCTCCATCAAAATGTAATGTCCACATAGGATCTAAAGGTTGATTAACAGACATCAATTCCTCATCTGGAAATTCTGAGCGAACAGGATCGAATCGGGGAAGAGGGTGATGAGTGAGATGTTCTGTGATGGCATAGCCTTTAATTACCTTTTGTTGAATATAAGTGATGTCAAATTGAGAAAGGAAGTTTTGCCATCGTGCTAATCGGTCACTGAGGACAGATTTTTCAAGGAGAAATTTGATGGGATTCATGAGAGCGATGAGATGAACCTTGTGAGCTAGAAAGTAGTGTTTTAACTTCTGAACTACCCAGACTAAAGCTGCGTAGGTCTTCTCCATAGCTGTATACTTCTGCTCACGGGGGTTGAGAGGCTTTGACAAATAGTAGGCTGCCCTCTCCTTACCTTCCTTATCAACTTGTGCAAAGACAGCACCTACTGAGTCATCCAGGACAGAAATATAGAGAACAAGCAGTTTGCCCGGACTTGGCGGCCTCAGGATGGGAGGATTTGAAAGATAATCTTTTAGTCCATCAAAAGCTGCCTGACACTTGTCATCCCAATTGAACTTGACTCCTGGCTTGGTAAGCTCATAGGACAGCTTACACCTTTGTGAGTGCTGGGAGATAAATCGGCGTATAAATTGCAACCTCCCTATCAATCCTCGAACTTCTTTTAAATTCTTGGGAGGAGTCATCTCTTTTATTGCTTGTGCTTTATTGGGATCAATCTTGATACCCCTCTTACTGACGATGAATCCAAGTAATTTTCCTAATGAAACACCAAATACACACTTCTTAGGGTTCATTTTCAATTGATATTCTAGTGACCTCTGCAGAACCTTGGCTAGAACCCCAGGATGTTCGATCCTTGTCCTTGATTTTACTACCAGATCATCAACATACACCTCAATATAGATATGGATCATATCATAAAAAATAGCCATCATGGCCCTCTGATAGGTGGCTCCGGCATTCTTGAGTCCAAAAGACATGACCACATAACAGTATGTTCCCCAAGGTGTAGTAAATGAAGTCTTCTCTTGATCCTCCTCAGCCAAGCGGATCAGATTATAACTAAAAAAGTCATCCATAAAAGAGAGAGTCTCGTACCCTGTCGTATTATCAATTAAAACATCAATATGAGGGAGGGAGAAATCATCCTTAGGACACGCATGGTTAAGGTCCCGGAAGTCTATACAAATTCTTACTTTTTCATCCTTTTTCATAATCGGGACAATATTGGCCACCCAATTGGGATAGAGGACGACCCTAACAAATCTTGCCTTATGGAGCTTATCGACCTCTTCTTTCATCTTCAACGTCATGTGCGGGTGGAAACGTCTTAACCATTGCTTGATCGATACAGACCCTGGCTTAAGTGTTAATCGATGTTCAACAAGCGCAGGATCTAATCCCGGCATATCTTCATAACTCCATGCAAATGTATCCTTGTATTCTGAAAGAACTTGAATGAGCACCTCTTCTTCAGAGGGCGGCAAGTTTTGCTGATGAGGACAATCCTAGGGTTTTCCTCAGTACCCAAATTGATTTCTTTGGTAGGCTCCTCTACTGAGGCTAATAGTTCGTTGAATCTCCTCATGCCACTAGCAAAAGCGTCAGCCTCGTCCTCATATTCTTCATCCCCCTCTTCGACTGGGTCTTCATCATTCATAATTTCATAGACACCGAACCCTTCGTCGAAAATACTCTGGTCCTTACATTCTAAGTCTGGCAGGATGATCGGATCCTCTATAAATTGGGGAATAGTCAAACATACTTGACAACTCCTGGCTAGCTCTCTTAAGAACCTATGGAGAATCTGCTTACCCTTGGCCTTCCTAGTAGCAACTATCCCTGGACTCTTAATACTAGAAGATGAAGAAGATGAACTACTAGCATGATTACTAGACTCTAAGGAAAGGGAGGAAGCGGGTACAGGAGGTGGTACAGAAGAGGTTCCCTCATCGGAGGGATAGAGGAGGTCTACTAATGGACCTGGAATGAGTGGCCCTTGGATCGGGGCACACTCAGGAAGGAGATAAGAGGTCTCCTCAATAGAGATGAGGGAGGTAGATTGGTGAGTGACTTGTACCTCATCCAAGTGGGAGAAGACCCAAGCAGAACACTAAGGATCTGGGCCACCCTATCCGAGCAGGATAAGGAAGCCTACATAAACTTCCTCACAGCCAACCAAGACATGTTCGCTTGGTCTGAGGGCGAACTCCCCAAAATCCCACCAGAGATCATTACTCAACAACTTCGGTTGGATCCAAGTTGCCGCCCCGTCTAGCAGCGCCGAAGACGCTGCAACCCCGAGCGATAGGCCATCATTAGGGAACAAGTGAGTGATAAATTACACTCAGGGCTACTTCGACCCAATCGATATCCAGACTGGGTAGCAAACGTAGTCCTTGTCCTAAGAGCAATGGGAAGTGGCGAATGTGCGTAGACTACACTGACCTCAATAAGGCTACATTGAAAGACACCTTCCCCATGCCACGGATCGACTAGCTGGTCGATGCCACGGCTGAGCATGACATGCTGAGCTTCTTGGATGCTTACTCCGGGTACCATCAGATTAGCATGTACGAACCCGACTAAGACAAGGCCACATTCATCACCAACCACAGCATGTACTGCTACACACGCATGCCGTTCGGAGCAAAAAATGTAGGAGCAACCTACCAACACCTCGCCAACCACATGTTTCATGCATATATTGGCCATAATATGGAGGTCTACATCGATGATATGCTCGTTAACAGCCTCCGAGCATTTGAGAACATGGAGGACCTAGTGGAGACCTTCACGATGCTCAAGAAATACAATATGAAGCTCAATCCAAACAAGTGCACGTTTGGTGTAAAATCAGGCAAGTTCCTCGGCTTCCTCATTACTGATAAAGGAATAGAGGCGAACCCTGATCAGATCCCAGCAGTACTAGAGATGAAGCGACTGGCACGAGTAAGGGATATACAGTGTCTCACCTAACGCATCACTACCTTGACTCGGTTCCTATCCCGAGCAGCTGAGAGGTGCCTTCCCATCTTCTGGTTCATCAAACAAGCCAACAAAGCACTGGAGAAGAAAGGACTGATCGAATGGGACCAAGAATGCGAGCAGGCATTCGAGGAATTGAAGCACTACCTGGCGACTCCTCCCATGGAACTGTTGCTTATATATCTATTCGTGACGCCAAGCACGATGAGCGTCGTGCTCTCCCGGGAGGAAGCCAACATTATGAAGCCCGTCTACTATGCGAGTCAGGTGCTACAGGGGCCAATATTCCAATACTCACAGGCTGAGAAGTTTGCCTTAGCCCTAATCACGGCTGCTCGCAAGCTACAACCATATTTTCTGGCTCACCCGCTCATCGTCCTCACTGATCAACGCCTATGACAGATCCTCTAGAACCCTGACGTATCAGGGAGGTTGGTAAAGTGGGCCATCGAGTTGGGTGAATTCGACATCAAGTTCCACTTGAGGACTGCCATCCAGGCTCAGGCCCTCACCGACTTCGTGGCCGAATGCATGATACCTACGGAGGACCTACCTGAGCAGTCATTTGGACCAACATGGGAGTTGTACGTCGATGTGTCACCCTGCATAGCCAGTAGCAGAGCAGGACTGGTCTTACTATCAATAGAGGGGATAGAACTTCAATACGCCCTCCGCTTCAACCTCCCAACCACGAATAACGTGCCGAATATGAAGCACTTTTCTCAGGGCTACGAATGGCAAAACACCTGGTGGCGACCAATGTGAGAGTATACAGTGACTCCAAGCTCATCGTTAGTCAAGTTAAGGGAGAATTCGAAGCACGCGAAGCATCCATGATCAAGTATCTAGAGAAGGCCAAGGCCACAATGAAAGAATTCTCCCACTTCGAGATGGTCCACATTCCCAGGGAAGAGAACGTCCAAGAAGATGCCCTCTCCGGCCTGGCATCCGCGACCACGGTTTCCAACTCCATATCCATGTTAGTCGAGGAGTTGTCAACATCGAGCATAGAAGAGCCAACACCCCAGGTTAATGCCATCGACTATGAAACTTCCTGGATGGACCCCCTCCTGGATTACTTACTAAGAAAACAACTCCCGAGTGACCAAGTTGAGGCTCACCGCATGTGAGCACGAGCAACGCACTTCATGGTGGTCGATGGTCGTTTGTATCGCCGATCCCTCTCAGCTACACTACTGAAGTGCTTGTTCCCCATAGAAGCCAAGTAGGGCATTCAAGAGGTCCACGAAGGACTCTGTCGAAGTCATGTGGGTGGGCGAGCACTCGCGCGGACATTAATCCAACAAGGATACTGGTGGCCTACTCTACAGAAGGACTACCTCGAGTATGCCCGGAAGTGCCCTCAATGCCAGAAGTTCTCCAACCTGCACCACTAGCAAGCTACCCAGCTACATACTATGATGGAGTTCGCCCATTTGCTCGATGGGGGATAGATATACTGGGTCCTTTCCCTGAAGCTCAAGAGAGGAAGAAATTCCTCATTGTTGCGATCAACTATTTACCAAATGGGTCGAGGCAAAGCTATTGGAAAAAATCACAAGTGAAGCAACCTTGAAATTTATGCTATGGAGTATCATATGTCGGTTCGGGATCTTGCGAGTTCTCACAACCAACAATGGCAGACAATTCGCAAGCGCTAACTTCTAGGAAAAGTGTTTGGAACTGGGGATTTGGAACCACTACACCTCGGTGGGACACCCCTAGGCCAACGGATTGGTGGAAAACACAAATAGGATGCTCCTCCACAGCATGAAGACTCGACTGGAGCAAGTAGGAAATTTGTGGGTAGATTCCATCCTGAGCATCATTTGGGCACATTGGACTACTGCTAGAGTAGCAATGGGTAAAACACCCTTCCATCTCACGTACAGAGCAGAGACAATGGTTCTAGTGGTAATCTCTAACCCCTCGCTATAAGTGGGGAATTTTGATGAGTCTAGAAACAACCAAGCAATGTGATAGAACTTGGACCTACTTGAGGAGGATAGAGCGCGCGCCCAAGTAAGACTCGTGGCTTATCAGCAAAAGTTGGCCCAATACTACAATGCTCGTGTAAAAGAATGACACTTCCTCCTCGGAGATCTGGTGCTGTAGCGAGCAAGCATGGTGGACCCTAGGGCTTCCATGCAAAAATTTGCACCCAATTGGGAAGGCCCATACCGGGTTGCTAAGTCCACACCCACCGTATGTGAGACGTTATGACATGGGCGAGCGTCCCCTCATGCTGGGATTTCCCCTCACGTGTCCGCCGGTCGCAACCGCACACGTGCCATGACATCATGCTCTCTCTCAGTCACGAGGCCATGTTCGACCACTCGACTTGAGTCATGGTCGGCCCTCGCCCGGACATCGAATCGCCACATCCCTCCAGTTATTCAGTCACAAGCCCCCGTTTGGCATCACGGCCCTGGCCCACGTCATGGGAGGAGTCCTCTGTAAAACACATACGTGTTCACCTATCACGCATCGACCCGGGGACCGACTAGCATGTTGGAATTGTCCCGTGGCATGCACCAGTTGTACCTTGGCCACTACGGCCTCCCTGTAAAGAAATGTACACCTCAGTATAACACCGCCAATTGGACGAATGTCCTCACATCCATGTTTAGGCCCTCAGTCTTCCTTCTGCGTCACTTAGTGTGAACCACTAGCACTCCCCGACCCCAGTCAACACCACCCAGTGAAAAGCCAAACCTACAGTTGCAAAGTGCCCTTGGCTCTCCATCTAGGACTTCAGGAATATACGGACTCCTCTTCAGCATGCAACGAAGGTCTTCAGATTCAATCCGATGTAAATAAACACCGACTGCTTGCAGTCGGTGGGGAAAGACGTCCTGTACATGACTCCCCACAGTCACCTGCGCACTCGCACCCACGGAACCATCCTTCCCTCCACATGTCCCTCACCCCTTGAGTCCACGTGCCGCGCCTTGGTGGCGCATTCCTAGTTAAATATTCGGTTCCACGGGTGATTGTCGAGAAATCGACTGGCACGCCCGCATCCCAGCCATGTTTCCCCTCCAGCCCGAAAACCTCCAGTGTCACTCGGTCTCCCCTTGACTCTTCGAAAAGGTGAGTGCACAGTGCCGCTCTGAGAAAGATACGATCATGAGAGGGAGTGCCCGTCACGTGTCCCATTTTGGCACCTCTCCTGTAGCTATATCATAACCCTCACTCCAGTCACCGCACACACGTTCACCGCACCGGCGGGCACCGAACCCCGCTTCCCCGCGCGCGAAACACCAGTACAATGTGCTTAAAAAGGAAAATTGATACAACATGAACTGATAGCTTGGTACAAGCAAAGTTAGTATCTTCAGATCGAGCCACTGACTCCACTCAGTGTGGAAATTGGCTCGGGTAGTAAAGCGATCAACTTAGTCATCTCAGGTACTCAGGAAGAGATGTTATCAGTAAATAAAATAAGAAAAGGTGCCCTCAAGAGGAGGTAGCACCAACGAAACAAAGCTCCATCAAGAATTGATGGCACGTGCAAGAAGAAGCAAAAAAAAGAGAAAGAAGAATCGAAGAGAGAGAAAGATTTGAACACTCCCTTGGAGTATAGGGAGTGGGAGGGGAGGATAGGAGAAGAATGAAGGGAGAGCGATAAGCGAAAGGAGTTGAATGCCTTCCTCTCTCGAACCATCCTCCGTGCCATCCCCTCTCCTGATGTGGGCAACAGTCCGGAAGTCAAGAAGAATGCCCCCTTATGCGTCTTCTATTCTTCTACATTGTCCGCCCAGTCGTCTTCCATTCTTCTGCATCGAAGTAGCCCAAACGCCCCGACAACTGCAAAAGCTTTCATCTTCATCGATGACCTCCATGCTTTGCCGAAGAGTGGCAGCCAAGAAGAAGATACGAGGGAAAAAGCAAAGGCCCTGATGTAGCGTGCAGTGTGAAGAAGAAGGGGCACCCTTCGGAGCCTTTTATAGGCCGAAGGGGAAGGCATTTCACCACAATTAAACCCCCTCTTGAAAAAAAGTGAAAGGGGATTCAAAAATGGGTGTCCTCACCTAGGAGCAAGTACGCTGCCCTCCCCACAGAATCTCTCAGGATCCTTCTGTTGGGTCTCCTCTGGAATTGTTCAGCAGTGTGTAAACTACTGTGAGCTGAATATGTTTTGATTGATTGGCAACAGTGGAGTTGACCAAGTTGACTAAGAATGTTGACTTGGGTGACATCATTTTGACCATCCTATATTGTGTATTTTGATGATTCTTTATTTGTCAAATTTTCACATACAGTAGTATTTGTCTCATAAGGTCTATGCATACATCAGCTAATGGCAGCCAAAGTCTGTGCATAGTCCAAGCTAATGGTCACAAGGCCCGTGCATATGTTCGTTCAGCATATTATGAGTCTGTGCGTATATTATCCTTTGTTGATACCATGGTCTGTGCAAGTTCCCGCGGAACTGCATATTTAGTCAGTGCATTATTTTCGTTGTGCATTTTATCTTGGTGCAAGTTTAGTCAAGGTTCGTGCACATTTTACTCAACTACATATAAGTCCGTCCATATGCTCACAATGTCTGTGCATTGTTGGTTCGTGCATGTCCAAGTCTGTGCATATTTCTCTTGTGCACACGAAAGGTCCGTGTATATTCAGCATCATGCACATTCAAAGTCCGTGCATATGCTCACAGGGTTCGTGCAAAATTCCATTCAGTGTCTCATAAGACTATGCATAATTTAGCCCTTATGGATAGCAAGGTCCGTGTAATCCCCGTTACTGCACTTATACTAGATCGGAACACTTCTCCGCCCGTGCATGTTTTTGCTCCTTGCACTCTCAAGTCTATGCATACGAGGTTGGTGCATTTCATAATCGTGCAAGTTTTTGTCTCTGATAGAATAAGGTCCGTGCAGAGTTAGAAGTAAAGGTTCAAGTTTGTGCACATTTCCTTGTGCACACTGAGGGTTTAAGCATGTTTTGCCTTATGCATGGTCAGGTCCATGCACGTGTTATTTCTTGCACATGCTAGGTCCGTGCACATTAGGCTTATGGTATATAGGGTCTGTGCTTCTTTTGTATCATGTACACATGAAGTTTATGCATCTTTCAGTCCTACAGACATATTAAGTCTGTGCATAGTTTCACGTCTAAGCATACTTGCCATATAGCAGGATATAGTTTTACCAAATCTGCTCTATGAGCAGTTTGAGTCCGTGCACGTTTGTTCCAGCGCCCTATCAAGTCTGTGCAATTCCTGTATTCGTCTAATTGTCATATGTCATCTAAGTGTTTAATCTTTTGACAGGGACTTTACTTAAAGGCATGCACTTTTCCATCTCCCAAGGCTGAAGGAGATTAACCCTAGGCCAAAATTTAAATTTCCCTCCCCTTGCTGGCTATTTCTCTCTCTTCCCCATCACCCCCTATCACCTGGGTCGCACCCCCCTCCAGCCATCTGCCCTCCTTTCCCATTCTCCCCTCTCTTACCCCCACACCCAACCAGGCCCTACACTGGTTCGCAGGTAGTAGAGGAGCTCTTGATTGCAGAGCCGGCCCTGTCATCCTCGCGCATATTATGGAGGCATATCTTACATTGCTGGAAACCTCCTCGAAGCATCTTCTCAAACGAGGTGGTCTCGCATCCATCCGACGTCTGTGCTACCCGGGAGAGCCATTCTCCCTCGACTGCGCAGAGCCACTCCGACAGGGAACCTGAGTCCAAGAGAAGAAGCTACCACGGCCGTTCCTGAGCACTTCTGGACGTGATTCTTGTCTGAAGTCTTCTCCTCCAAACCCCCTACAATCTCCAAGAGGCAGAGTGATTTTTGGAGCCCGGAGCACAGATTTCCAAATTATATCCCCAGGCTGCGCAGGTCAGTCTCCTCTGAGTCAGATCCCACCCTTCCCACCATTCTGGTTCTTGTGGTCTTCTCTGACCTTCTCCGACATCCCCGTTGGTATCTGATCGAAGAGGACTCATCCATGATTGCAACAGATCCAGTCCCGCCTTCATCGGGCCTCAGGAGTGTTCGTGGCACCCTCTTCTTCTAGCAGTGGCGGTCTGGGAATAATGAGAACCAGAGCAGATTGGTACTGGTCCTGGCCCTGCCCTGACCACTGTCAACATCAGAAAATTATCAGGAAATTTGGACACCTTCTTGGGCCTGATAAAAATGATGAGTACGGTGAGCTAGAAGGGGAGGGGATGAATAGATCACCACTTAAAAATTCTTTGCGGTACCTTTGAATCTCACCTAGGTTCAATTAAATCTGACAATGAGAATAGATGACTTTAGAGGCAATTAGTCGAGTAGAGGTTAAACAGATGAAGGACAATGGCGCACAGAAAGCAAACCACAAGAAGGCTCAGAAATTTTTAGGTGGTTCAATTGCCAGTTGCAATCTACGTCCACCCCTTACTCAACCTGAGCAAGGCTTCCTTCCACTCAATGGACTTTGTCACAGTTGCTGATACACAGCTTGACCAGGGGAACAACCTCCCCTCTTCCGCCAACACGGAGGTACCAACCTTCTTCTTCTTCTTTTTTTCTTTTCTTCTCTCTTTTCTTCTTCATTTTTTTGACATCCGAGCCTTCACAACTCGGGCTATATCTTCGAGGGCGTTAGGACATCACTTAATTTGTATTTGATTCATCCCTTGGAACGTAAATTCATGACGGCATGATGTCTAGTGTAGGACGCGGCCCCACCATCACCAAGGTTGAAATTTGGCCGCTTGGGCCTCTTCCTTTGTTTCTTCTTTTTCTTCATCTGCCAAAAGCTTGCTGCGAATATGAAAATTTGGGTGTCCACAGGTCATCTACAGAGAGTCTGAGATAGTCCCTTAATTGAGAGAATGCACATAAAGTGGTGACATTCGCAGTGATCTATGGCACCAAATCCTCGAGGGCCAGCCTTCTAAGGGATCGAACTTGCTCGGATGCTCTAAATGGATCTAAGGTGTAGGGGTGTGACTGTGGTAGGGTCTGCCATTTCACCCAATGAGGAAGATGGCACCGGGGGGTTCACCACAAAGAGGAGGTGACATCGGCAGTGTAAGGGAGAGTTATCGGGTCAAAGTAATGATGGCGATGTAGGGGGATCTACCAGACCAGAGTAACAGTGGTGATGTAGGGGGGATCTGCCCGACCAGCCAGAGAGTGAGATGGCATAGGGGGCCGAATCACTTTGTTAGAGAGAAAATGAGGCAAAAAGGGGGGCTGGCGGTTCACTTCTAATGGGATGAAATGGGAGCATCAAGCGGCTTCCGGTTCACTTCATGGAAGAAGAAATAGGGTGCTTTTATGGTGCTGTATCAATTGGTAAAAGAAGAGAAAGAAGTGTCAGTTCACGTCATAGAAGAAGAAATAGGGTGCACTTATGGCATTGTATCAGTTGGTAAAAGAGGAGAAAGAAGTGTCGGTTCACTTTCTAAGGGGGAAAAGTGAGACTGTCAGATCACTTTGTAAAGGGGGAAAATAGGACTTCTAATGCTAGATCATTTGCTATATGAAGAAGGTGAGAGCGCAGAAGAGAAAGTGAGAGCATAGTGGGGGGGTGCCAGACCATGGCCCCCTACCCACCCGACAACGAGAGCAACCCACTGGATATCGATCAGGACCTCCACAGTAGGCAGCTAGCCATATATGGGAGGGAGAAGATGCACCAGTTCACCACAGAGGGAAGGATGGAGGTCGACACAGACGGTGTTGGTGTGGAGCTGCTCCCCAGCGGCACGAGAGAAATGGCAACAATGCAGACTTCTACTGACAGGGCAGCCATGGTAGTGACCAAGGGACGACCGCATGTGGCCTATAGGTTGTAGCAGGCACAGCGATGTTGGTAGATGGAGCTAGGTGCTAACACAAGGGTGATTAGAGGTGGCCAGTAGTCTTCCCTATTGGTAGGCATAAGCGCATGACAGAGGGAGAGGAAGAAAATGGTGGAAGAAGAGAAGAAAAGAAAAAATAAATGGAAAATAAATTAACAGCGGATGGGGTGCTACGATAGAATCACATGGTATTATGGGTGGAAATTCTACCTATCGGATAGGATAGATTCCGAATGAAGTATTTCAGGGGAAGATCTCCCTTCTGAAGAACATGATCAGATCTCCTAGTAGGTATGATCGGATCGCATTTGATGCCCCACCATCGGAAAGCGGTAACACAGTGAAAGGAAAATCACAAAAAGAAGGAAGAATTTCAACGTTAGCTAATAGGGGGAAGATAGAAAGAATATATAAGGCCACATAGAGCTCAAAGACTTTTTTATATTTAAGAGATAACAATGAAAATACAGATGCGAGCCCCTCCTTGTGAGCACGGAGAGAAAACTCTCACAGTTACAGAGATTGTGCTCCCTCTCTCTTTTCCTCTCCCTCTGTTCCTTTCTCTGTGTTGGCTCCCTCTTTTTTTACATTTCTGCCGTACCATAGAGAGCCATAAAAGGTCAGGCCATAATCGACTTCTTTGCAGCACATCCCACACCAGAAGATATCCCATTGGGGACTGAACTTCCTAATGATGAAACACTAGAGGCATGTAAGGCTTAGCCGGTTACATGGCAACTCTACTTTGATGGGGCATCAAGAGCAGAAACAACTTTAAAAGGACAAGTCAAAGTCCGAGCTGGGGCCGGTATTGTCCTGAAGTCACTTGAAGGCAAAGTGGTACATACTTCATGCTCAATAAACAAGCCATGCACCAATAATGAAGCTGAGTATGAAGCTTTGATAATCGGTCTCCAGATCACTCTCAGCATGGGAATTTGGATGCTGCAAGTATTCGGTGACTCGATGCGGATAATAAAGCAAATGCAAGGGATGTTTGAGGCGTGGAAGCAAGAACTGAACACTTACTGTTAGAAAGCACTGTGCCTTATGGTGAACTTTCACCATATTAAGCTTAATCATGTTGGTCGGGTGCATAATGCTCAAGCTGATGCCTTGGCAAAATTGGCCAGTTCACTAGTGGTCCCACCAGATGAAACACTCAACATTATTGTGATAAATCGATGGCAAGTCCCTAGTATGCTAGAACCATGCCCTGAGGAATGTGAAGCTAATACGGCTGAAGAAGTACAGGAGCCCGACTAGAGACAGTATCTGTTACAGTGGTTCCTTCACCAACAGCTACCCAAGAGCAAAGAAGAAAGGATGAAGCTCCTTAGGACTAACGATTCCTATGAGGTCAGAAGTGGGACGCTATTCCGAATCATGGCAGATGCTCGTAAAAAGGTTCTGCTCTGCTGCTTATCCACCAAGGAAGGTTGGCAAGTGATGAGAGAAATACATGCCGGAATAGCTGGGGCACACCAAGCTAGACCAAAGATGAAAATTGAAATCAAAAAGGTAGGTTATTACTGGCCTACTATGTTTAAATATTACTGTCAATTTGTAAAATCATGTCAGAAATGTCAAGAGCATGCTGTTGTGCCTAGGAGGCCCCCTGCACCCCTACACCAAATAGTTCCCAACTGGCCTTTTGCTCAATGGAGAACCGATGTGGTTGGACCTCTTCCAATTTTCTCAGTCGGACACAAATATATCTTGGCCATAACAGATTACTTCTCTAGATGGGCAGCAGATATAGCACTCAAAGAAGTGACTGGCGAACTGGTAGCCAGATTCATCAAGCAAAATGTCATTTTCTAGTTTGGTATTCCCAACCAAATAATTTCTGACAACGGAAGCGACTTCAAGAATCAAAAGATATATCAGCTTGCCGAGAAGTATAAAATTGATTGGAGGACCTCCACCCCTTACAATCCGCAAACAAATGGATTGGCTGAAGCATTCAACAAAACCCTATGCACACTCCTTGCCAAGATTGTCAGCTCCCACAAAAAGGACTGGGGTGAGAAGATGTATGAAGCATTATGGGCATATCGTACAGTCTACAAGACCCCTACGGGTTGTTCACCCTTCTCACTTGTATACGACTCCGAGGCGGTAGTCCCTATAGAGCTGGAAGTTCCATCACCCAGGGTCACCATTCAATATGGTCTTGTCTGTGATGAACAAACAAACACTGAAAGAAGATTTGAAGAATTGGTCGAGCTAGAGGGAAAACATCTTTAGGCGCAGAGGAACATCCAAGTATACTAAGCCCGCATGGCATATGCCTTCAACAAGCTCGTGAAAGGATGAGAATTCAAGAAGGGAGACCTGGTCATGGTCAAGAAAAAGGAAGTCATGGCTTCCAATCCAAAAGGGAAACTTGCCGCTAACTGGCTGGGTCCGTATGTGGTCCAAAGGGTCTACGAGGGCAGAGCCTATGTGGTTGTCAACCATCATGGAGAAGTGCAGTTCTCGCCTCTCAATGGGAAGCATCTAAAGCTCTATCATGCTGCGCCATTACCCTTTGAAGGAGTGACGAATGATTGAGTCTCTAAAAAAAATGAATGATGATGAAGATGAAACATTGAAGCTATGATGATTGACATTTTTATCACTGTGCCAACATTGATCCGGACCTGCCGACTGGATAGATGATGAAACCTTATGTCCCATTGCGTTGATGTTATTCCCACATCAATGATAAAACTCACACTTTTCAGCGAATGGCTCCGCGCCTGAGCCGCTGCACTGACATTAACCTGGATCTTCTGTCTGGGTGGATGATGAAACCTTATCTTCCTTTGCGTTGATGTTAATCCCCACATCAACGATAAAACTTACACTTTTCGGTGAACGGCTCCGCGCCAAAACCGCCACATGCCAACATCAATCCAGATCTTCCGTCTGGATAGATGATGAAACCTTATCTTCCTTTGCTTTGATGTTAATCCCCATGTCAATGATAAAACTTACACTTTTCGGCCAACGGCTCCGCGCCGAAGCTATTGCACTGACATCAATCCGGATCTTCTATCTGGGTGGATGATGAAACCTTATCTTCCTCTTCGTTGATATTAATCCCCACATCAATGATAAAACATATGCTTTTCAGCAAATGGCTCCGCACCCAAACCGCCACATGCCAACATCAACCCGGATCTTCTGTCTGGATAGATGATGAAACCTTATGCTCCTTTGCGTTGATGTTAATCCCCACATCAATGATAAAACTTACGCTTTTCGATGAACGGTTCCGCACCTAAGCCGCAGCACTGACATCAATCCGGATCTTCCATCTGGATAGATGATGAAACCTTATCTTCCTTTGCGTTGATATTAATCCCGACATCAATGATAAAATTCACACTTTTTCGGCGAACGACTTCGCGCTTAAGCCGCTACATGCCAACATCTATTCGGACCTTTTATCTGGATAGATGATGAAATCTTATCTTCCTTTGCGTTGATGTTAATCCCCACATCAATGATAAAATTCACACTTTTTTGGCGAACGGCTTCGCGCTTAAGCCGCTACATGCCAACATCAAACTGGACCTTCCGTCTGGATAGATGATGAAACATTATTGATGGGGACATCATTTACCCCTCCACACTTTTCGGAGCTTGGATGGATCGTCATCACGTACCATCATGTCCTTGAGTCATAGCATGTACTTTCATATTTTATTTGAGTCAGAGAGAAGAGGTGTTGTCTGAGGAGGGAAGGGAGTCAATGCTCTGCCCCCCCTTCTTTCTTTTATTTTCTCTGCTATGAATTCTATTTTCTTTCTTTTTATTTCCCATTCTAATTGCTTCCTAGACGGACTAGTTCTAGGATGATGTACTTCTTTTATGCAAAGCAATGAATGAAAGGGCTCGTTCCATGTTCAAGCATTGATGTGTTTATCTTCGCAAACTTCATTTCAATCCCAACCCCCTACGATTGCATGTGGTTTCTGCCATTTCCATTTATCTTGCTTTCTCATCATGGAATGATGTTTTGTCATGAGAGTGGCTTGAATTCGGAGCCTATCCAATTACAATGGATTTGAGCTCCGAATTTAGCCCCTCATAAGTTATCAAATGAGGGTTTATTCTTAAATCCCTTTATGCTCTTCTACGTGTGAGATCGGTTCCATTGTGAAATTCCTATTCTCATGATCGATCAACGCCCTTATGGGTAATATTAATTTCATGAGTCCCCTCCTCAAATGCCCTTGGATAGGTCCATATCATCTATTCTGACCCTAGTTTCTCTTTGCATCTGATATGTGCGCTCTCTATATACATGGTACGTATATTCTTCTGTTGCTCAATATATGACATTTTTGTGGAGATGGCCATCTCCCTTCTCACCCACGTTCATGGGTTGTCGAGGGTTTTTCTCAATCCCAAATCCGTTGGTATTTACATTTCCTTGGCTCTCCCTTCCGCTTCATCTTAGCTCACCAGGATGCTGCTGCTTGTCACCCTAGCTTCTATGCCAATCACACACAAGCACCTCTCTGTTTGTGTCAATGTCTAGCAAGGGGCTATTAAAAGAGCTCCCACACCTGCATGTCTGCAGCAAGCTCTCTCTCTACTCTTTGCACTGCAACAGGCTCTGGTTTTCATCCTTGCACGGACCAGCATCCTATATGAATTCTGTTGTTGCTCCGCTCATGCATTCCCACGGTCTGCAGCATGCTAATGTTTGGAGCATCATAGCTTCATGTTCCCATTTGGGACACGGGTTTGCTAGTATTCTCAGCATGACTCGTGGTCTCATATACTAGGACTATAATACATTTCATACGGTTTTCCTGAAAGCTATCATAAGTATGGACCTATCATTGGGGAAGGGGTACAGGCCACTGCTTCAACCTTAGCACAATGCTTTGATGATTTCTCTGATCGAACCACTTTCGTAGAGCTTAGATTTCTATTTAACCATCCTCGAATCCCCAGGGGCTTGCCTCTTCATGGCATGGTCCCTGGAGGAACTTCCTTTAGAGGGATGGACATTGACGGCCATGGTGCCAGTAGCAACCAAATGCAAATTACAAGGCAGGAAACACAATGATCCCTAGGTCAGTGGAGGCCCCTCACAGGCTAGTCCTCGGGGTTTTCCCTACCCAATTTAGGATATAGAGTAGCCACTTTTGGCTCACTCAGATTTCATGGGCCATCTCGAAGCTTCCGTGGATGTGCTTCTAATTCCACACCCCCCAAATGCTTGGGACTAGGGGAGGTGTTGCCCAATTTTTGTCAAGACTGTGGACTTAACAAAAAAATAGGCTAATAACAATGATATGAACTGAATAACTAATATATTGCTAAAATAGTGCATTATAACAAAGAATAATGTGAGAAGAATGAATCTAAATAGAGAATTTGGCTCTGCTGGTAGCAAAAATAAGGAAAAGAAGACTGCTTAAAAGAAATGAAAAGAAAGAAAAAGAATAAAACAAATAAGTGGCAATCGATGAGATAACTAAACAAATAAAATTTTATGAACATGGGAAGAGCATGTTTATGTGTGCATATACATATACACTTGCATGTTTTCCTGAACAAAAGCAATTTGGAATCTACTGTGACAAGAGTCGACTCTGAGGGTCGACTCCCCTCTTGTCCGGGCTCTGCCCGCTACTTTTATATGATAGACTTGCCCAGAGATCGACACCCAGAGTTGACTCCCCTTGGATTTAACTAATGCCCAATGTCCAATCCTGCTGAAAAGGAACTAGACACTTTGCATGCATCATGTGATTCATGATAATCTTTGATGAACTCCGTGAGCATAACCCAAACTACTCCCTCTGCCTTATGTATCCCTCGGCATCGAGCAGTTCATTAATATCCACAATGCATCATGCGTGTGAATTGAGCCAGGTGCATAGACTACTCATGCATACATATGTGTATATACACATTGCCCATGCATGCTCAAACCTCATGACTTGCTGGTATATCAAATGGTGGTTTGATGAAGGCTGGTCATGCTCAACTAGACACTCCCACTATGCGTGAGTGTGCAACTCTGCCTTGTCCCAGAGTCTCATTGCATAAATGCATCATCTAAGCCCTGCATATAGCCATGTGTGGGCTTGCAAAAGCATTTCCCGCATTTCGAAGGGGCATAACCTCCTTGCTAAACAAGTTGTGCATTAATTCACTCTATATACAAAGAAAGAATAAAAGAAAGAAAATCGAAAGACTGAAGTTTGAAATAAAAGAAAGATTGGAATTTAATATCTTCTGAATTCCCAAGATAAAGCCATAACACGAACAAAAAAACAATCAATCAAATTAAAAAAGGAGGAAGTTTCTGCCCACCAGCGAAGAGGGCATTGACGTGGCTTTGCCCTGCGTCGACGTAGTTGCCTGCATTAGCCCCTGGCTGGGCCTTGCACATGTCAATGCAGCTATATTTCGCATTGACACTGACATGCATTGGGATGGCCCAGTGCCCACCCCTGTGTTGACGTAACATATTACCGCATCGACCCAGCTACGCACTGGGTTGGCTCAGTGTCAATCATGCATCGACCTGCCCTCCTCTTAGCGTCAACACAGCTATATATAAGAGCGGTCCCTAGGGCACCCCTGTGTCAGCGCAACATACTATTGCGTCGACACAACTGTGCACTGGATCGGTCCAGTGCTCACCCCGCGTTGACCTCTCCCTTATTCAGCGTCGACTTGCTCTTCTATAGTGGACTAGGCCCCATGCGCTTAAAAGAAGAAAAGAAAAGATATACAAATAATAATAATAACTATCAAATAGATAAATGATAAAAAAGAAGAAAACAAATGGTAAAGTTTTTCTTCCTCCATATGTTCCCTATACCCAGTTAAAATTTCACACCAAAACTCTACCGGTAGTCAAACTTCTCTTCATAGCCATTTTTGTTGTGCAGACTGGCCTTGTGCAGCCCGACAGGGCAGAACTAGACCACAGTAATTTTCCCGACCCTAAAACCTTACCCAAATGCTATAAATATTGGTACACATTCTCCCCACATCCTAAGACTTCTACCATAAAAATTTCAAGTCGCTCAGAGCCCGTTTGCCCTGCACACTACTGTCCTACTTTCCTGGTTCCCTGTTGGTCTGCACAGGCCTGTAGACTGAGCTCTGCATTCCAGTGCCTCCCGCGCCCAAAACCTCAACTGCACACCACCCTGCCCCTGCTACCCAGTCATCCTACGTCGATCATCTATCCTCCAGAGAAAACCGCGCCCCATTTGCCTCCAGGAAGCCCCGGTTCCAACATAATCTTTGGTCCTCTGTCCTGCTGCCAGCACACAGTCCAGATTGCGCAGGGTTGGCTTCAAAATACGCTTCGACTTCCACGGTACCCAGTTGCAATTTCCACTCCGTCGGCGTCCCTGGGACATCTCCAGCAACGTCAACGCCAAGTTCCGTGACCAGAGGACACGAATAAAGTGGCATACCAGGCTCATCTTCTTGCTGCCTCCTAGCGGGCGTGCAGACCGGCGAGCAATCTGCCCGCCGCTCGAGGCCACTCCGGAGGTTCCAGCCAGTGCCGTCGACTTCCCTCTTCATCCAGGAGGCTCACCATCCATGACAGCGTACCTCCATGGACGTTGGTGCCTTCCTCGGCCTCCATGACGTGCCATCCTTACCACTGGTCCCTTCTCGTACCAATTTGCATCAGGTCGTGGACGACAAGTTACACCGACCCATGGCCCGTCACCCCACTCCGCACGACCCCCAGATCGCTGTGTAGCCTTTTACCTCCCTGCGAGGAGAGGGCTTTGGTTTGGGTTGTACTTGTTTAGCTCTTGTACCGGGTGGTTGTGTGATTTGGCTGGCCATCTTTCCCACGCCCCGAGCACGGAGGTACCCGTTCACGTCCTTGTTTGGTCTCTTTCTTGCTTGTTTAGTATATTCTCTAGCACCGCTGCTTGTGTGATTGTTAGGATTCTAGCCCGTATACACTTGCTTCACTGCTGCGGTGAGAGAGTGTGACCGTCCCGTGACTCATCCAAGTCACGAGTGTGGAGTTGCCTTCCCTAGACTTCTACCGGTTCCTCAACCGTGTGGATCGACACGCTTCCTTCACTTGGGGATGATTGTGAGCATGAGTTACTTGTTATTTGGCATAGTTACCCTCTTGGAGTCTTAGGTGTCGAGTTCGCACTACCCAATCTATCATTTTGTTGTTGGTCTAGTTGTCCACGTAGTCGCGTCTTCACGTAGAGTCTTAGTTCGTATAGCGTCCCACATCAGTAGGGTCAAGCTCTGGAAAGACGGTCTTGCCTAGATGGCAATCTTGTACCTCATGAGAGGTAGAGGACTCAAGGGCTAGCCCCCACCTAAGTAATCTCTATCACTCACAGGGTTGTAGATCAGACTTGCCATTTTATTTATTGAACCTCCTTTAGTATGGTAGCACATGCATATAGGTTCATGGAAACCAGCATGACTATGCTCCAACGGGTTCGTATGTCATCGGGACAATGTACGCCGGGGACCGATACTTGTTCAGCCACTTATTCTCTTTATAGGGTACCTTGCCCTCATCATTCAGTATGGATAACCATGAGGCCGGCCGTTACCCCTACAAGAGGTGATAGCCTAGCGAAAAAGCCAAGACACACGATGCGGAATTAAATCACAAATTCATAGCAAAATTTCAGTAGCATCTCCCCCTGCCCCAGAATGTGTTTGGGGAGAGGTATAGGAGACCCATCCACAGTGAGCTGAGATGGGTTCCAAAACAGACGAGCGTATCAAAATGATAGCCCGGACCCGATAAAGTGTAGTAAGAGTTTTGCCGATTATTCTTGCCCCATTTTGGCACTACGGGGTGGACACGAAGGCTCTAAGGAAAGTCGACACGACCATGGATCGAGGGGCCTAGAAACTCGGGGCACTATTTGCCTTTGAGGCAGTTAATGTTTTATCTTCCTAACAATATCATCAGAGCTCACGTTGTAATGTACGACGAAACCCCATGATCTAGTGGGATGATTGGAATACTTGGGAAGGCATGACATGACACAGCCTCCCAGTTTAATTCCGACAGCATCTCCCCTTGTCTCAAAATATGCTGAGAGATGTATAGGAAACCCGTCCATGGAGAGCCGAGACGAGATCCGTGATACAAGGGCATACCGAAGCCCAAAAGCCACAAGGGCGAGAGCAATGGGATGCCATTTGCCGTCGAGGTGATTTATTCATTATTCCCATAATAAGGCCATCAAAGAACATGCCATAGTAGACGACAGTTCCCCATGACTCAATGGGGTTATTAGAAAATAGGCCCATGACGTAATTCTGGCAGCATCTCCCCTTTGTCCCAGAATATGTCAAGAATGTATAGGAAACCTGTCGACGGAGACAGGATCCGTACGAGATGGACATATCAGAGCCTGAGAGTCAAAAGGGCCAAGAAGCGACGGGGTGTTATTCACCATTAAGGTGTTTTATTCACTTTTTCCCTAATGAAGTCATTTGAAAGCACGCTATAGTAGATAGCGGATCTCCATGACTCGATGGGGTAATTGAAGAAATTTGAAAAAGTACGGTGCGATACTCAAAAATAACCTCATGAAATAATTCCGGCAGCATCTGCCCTTTGTCCCGGGGTATGCCAAGAGAAGTATAGGAACCCATCCACGGAGAGCCGGGATGAGATCCATAATACATGGGCATACCGAAGCACGAGAGCCCAAGGGCCAAGAAGCAATGGAACATTATTCGCCGTTGAGGCGATTTATTCACTATTCCCCTAATGAGGCCATCGGAGAGCATGCCATAGGAGGCAGCAGATCCCCGTGACTTGATAGGGTTATTGAAAAAAAATTAGAGAATAAATCATAATCTAGGAGTAAAACTCCATTAATGTAGCCCCTGCGGATGTTCCGGAACCAAAATTAACCCTGAACAGTCATAGGGGATGAGGGGTTTGTTTGGTGAAGGCGGAGTGGAAGTGGATGGTGAAGTGGAGGGATGGGGAATGATGAGAGGCTTGTTTGGTGGAGGCGGAGTGGAAGTGGATGGCAAAGTGGAGGGATGGGGAATGATGAGAGGCTTTGAGGGTAAGGATGGAGGTACAGTGGATTTTTAAGGATGGATGAGCGATGAATAAGTGATGGTAGGTGTGCGGATGAGAGGGTGTGATGGTTATGGGAATGAAGGAGGCCTAGTTGTGGGTTGTGATACGGGTCAGGGAGAGAGAGGTACTAGCCGGATAAGCCAAGGGGGTTGGCTAGTAATGTGGTTGGCGGTGAGAACAGAGGTGCATTTCGTATGCCAACCCTACCCTCTTCCAACTTTCGGGAAGGATGAGATAGGGTTGACCTGTTGGTTAGGCTGTTGATGCTCTAGGAGTGGGTTTTGAATGATGCCCATATTTGGTTGCTGCTGTGGGGCCTATTGTTGTTGTTGAGGATGTTATTGTTGAAACTTGGGTCTAGGAGGAGGTCTCTTGGCCTTTAGGGTGGCGATATATCGCCTCATTTCTTCCCAGTCAATTCCACCATGGTCATTAGTATCATATATGTAATCTTTAAATTGAAAGTAAGTTTCCACCGTATGACCCGGTTGTCTATGAAAGACACAGTATCTGGAGGTGTCGACATTCTAGGGCCTTACGGGTTTCTCCCTAGACAGAGTAAGTGCGTTGGCAGCCATAAGAGTATTAAATACATCTGACAATGTTTCTGGCAATGGTGGGTAGTGAGTTTTCTTAAGGCCAATCGGCCTTCTTTGTTACTGCAAAGGGCCGTAATTTCCACTGGATGGAACTTGGTGGTACTTAGGAGGTGGTTGTTGTTGCTGGGTATGGAAGGGTTGAGGCATGTTGTTTTGGGAGAGGTTGTTTTGATATGGAGGACGGTAAGGCTGTGGACCTTGCTGATTTTGTTGGCAGGGGCATTGTGGTGTTTGTGGAGGCCCTGGGTTGGCTAGCTAGTTGTGGCTGCCAACTGCACTCTCTTGCTCATTTGTGATGACCCCTTGCGTCACTCCACCTTGAACATTGGCATTTGTCTTTCTCACCACCCTCGGCTTTGGCTACTGGAACATATGCATGAGAGGGGAATCTTTCAATTGTATTTGAATATACCAGGCCCTCTCATACAACTCTTCCATTATAGTGAGCTTATTCATAGCCAAGACATGTCTAAATTGAGGTATGGCATTAGACACGATCATTCTGATTTGTTCTGGCTCTGAGAGGGTATCCCTTATTCTCTCTACTAGGGACCTCCATCTATCAGCATATTAGATGAAATCTTCATCTAACCTCATCTTCTTAGCCACTAGGTCGGTGATAGAAAGAGATGGGCCGACCTGGTCTCGATATTTCTCTAGGAACTTCCTTTGGACCACATCAAAATTCTCGACCTCGCTTGGCTCTAAGGGATGGAACCATTCCAATGCAAGGCCGTCCAACGATCTCCAGAAAAGATACACCAGGGATCTCTTATCATTTTGCCAGAAAGAGGATTCATACATAAAGTCCATTAGGTGGATGCAGGGGTTGTCAGTGCCGTTGTACCTCTAGTACGTAGGCATTCAGAAGGGGGAAGATGGAATACCGAGAGAATCGATAGGGAGACCTCAAGGGTGTACTTTACATCCATGATCTTCTTTAAATCTTGAAATTGCTCATCCATCTTGTTCAACTTAGTAAGGAGGGCCTAGGTGAGCGCATTAGTTGGTGAGGGTGGTGTTTGCCACTAAGGATGGACAGGCCTGCCGGAGGCCTAGGAAGGGAATCTTAAACGAGAGGGATACTGGGGTCTACCAGTGGATAGACCCAGCTAGATTGGTGTTTGGGGAATCGCTGGAGTTTGAGACTGTGAAGGGAATTGGAAAGAGGAGGGATACTGACTTACCTGCCCATGAAGCGAAGGAGAAGGAATGACTTGTGTCGGCTCCTCGAGGGGTGTGGTAGCTGGAGTTAGCTCCTGGGGAGCAGGAGAAATAGATTTTCCCTTCGTGATGGCTTGAAGGGCTTGCAATTGCTGAGGACTGAGTTGTACGGTAGCGAGGACACCTAAGATGAAGGAAATGTCTTGGGACGAGGATGCTTCCCCAGCAGCGGTTTGCGCCTCATGTGAGGGCTCGTACGATGGACTTGTGTCCATAGCATGTACATGTGGCTCTTGGTGGCCATGGTCCGGGTTGAACTCAGAATAAGAATCGTGACTAGGATCATATATCTAAGGCTCATAGCCAAAGGCCTTAGCCTCGAAATCATCATAACTATACCCGGCCATCTTCATGACTTTATCAAAACGTAGGACTTTACCAGAGCACAATAACATGCGCTAACAAACAAATAACAGAGATTAACACAAAAGTGGATGCTTTGCATCCTCTCTTTTTTCATAAAAGAAGGTGGTTTTAATAGATTTAAAGTTCACACAAAAGAGGTAGGACCCTAGTTACAATTTTAGTTTTTGTCGTGCCAACTAGGGGTCATTCGCCTTACCACGAATGGGCTACTAACTCTGGGGAACTTTAATGGCAGAACCAACCGAGTGAACGAAGACAAAATCCTTTAGTGTCAAGGACTTACGGAGGTCTCGATGGAGGAGATCTTAGTCCATCGATAGGTATTCCCGAACGGAGAGTCCTTCCTTCACTAAGAGAGGGTAAATTCTTAGAAAAAATTGAAAGAAAAAGGAGGATGCTCTAATGCAATGCAGTGCTGTATAACAGGGATATATGAAACACAAATAGAATAAGAAGAATAGAAATTATGCAGGACAGAGCATAACTAAACAATTTTCACAAAATGAAGAAGAACACGTCCACAATGGGAGATGCCTTTGAAAGAACGCGACCACTTGTCAAGACGTTGTTGAGCTATGCATGTGTTTTGATGATAACAAACGTGCTTTAATGATAACAGATCTCATTTCTTTGGATCACCACAAAACATCAAAAAGTATTTACTTCCTAACCCCCCTTAAGTTCAGTGTCTTGTAGATGCTAAGCATGTCAAATGACATAGAAGAAGAAGGGTTAAATGAATCACTGGCAGCAAAGAAGGAAAAAATTATTTGGCTGGATCAAATTAGTATTGATGCATGCCCAAGGTCATTATACGGTATAGCGGTCGAGAAATGATCGTCTAAATCACGATCTACATCTCTAAAGATTTATTTAATTAGAAAGAAATGAGCGTTGTCGGAGGAGTATCTACCGTCACAAATGAAGGGTCAGAAGAAGCTCTGAGAGTAGTTACCTCAGGGGATAACCCTTCGACAATCAAGTTACGTAACTGTGGAGAGTGGCGAGCACTCGCGGAGAGTGAGAGAGAAGAGAGAGATGAGAGTGAGAGAGTGAGAGAGTGAGGGTTTGAGGGGATGAGGTCCTATATCTCCTAGTCGTTGGGTCAGGATCCTATTTATACCGTTGTCGTGGGGTTAACTGTTGGGTTGCCGTGGCTAAAGGAGACGTGAGTTGTCTCACCTGCGTGTCTGACGAGACAAAGAGACATGCATGGGTGTTGACTAACTATCTCTTCTTCAGAGGGACAGTTCCGCCATTAATGCGACATGGCTCGCCGAAGGGGGCGCGAGTCTACTCTGTCAGGGGGAGTGGTGTGGGCGACGTCCTCCTTTCCTGTAGTCAGATTAAGATGACTTCCGCCATTGATGAGCTGTCGGGGACGTCTAGGGGTGGAACATTTCCTCGTGCGATGGGGTCGTCGGCCTCCTCTCCTCAGATGCCCGACGGCGGCCTCCAAGGTCTGCTCAAATCAGACACTCGCCCTAGTTTCTATTACCTCCTTCCTTCCTTACGTCCATACCTGCAAGCCGGAAGCCGAAGTGGTCCAGCGTCTGCGTGAAGTACCTCGTCTCATAGGGCTTGCCCCGATGGCCGACGACGGCTCCCTGCCGCGGCCGCTGCCGTGATCGTAGGTGAGCAGGCAACCGAGGAAACCTGTTATGATCGGCAATGGCCGAGTTGGATGGAACCAAGAACGCGAAGAGGAAAGGAAACAGGAAGATGGCTCTCAACAAGCAGGCCCGCATCCTCGATCGAGTCATTGAAATCTGCAACTAGAGCTGGGGTTGGGACCCTGTGTTGGCTCTATATGTGGAGTTGGAAGAGGAGGAGAGGTATATAGCTAGGTAACAAACATGGAGAAAGGCTGGTGGTGGTTGCGGTAGATTAGAAATTGCTGCTCTCTGGACTGTGGCCGCAGCAACAACAGTTAGGAGTCACGGCCTGTGTGGAGTTGCACTCCCAACTCTACATATAAGAATTTTTTTTGCCATTTCCCAAGCGTGTTCACATCTCCACGTGGTTGACCCCCTTCCCTGTCGCTTTCCCATCCCCTTCGTTCCCGGCCGTGTGGCACGGTGCCATCCGTCTGAGACAAAGCCGGCGAAATAAAATAAACTCCTTTCCTTATCGTTATCATCGGCATTCACAACCGATCGACGGGGCATGTCCTGGCCGGCGCTGGCAGTTTGTGCCGTCGTCTCGTTCATAGAGGGGGGTGCTGACATCCATCTCTCTATCTATATTTAGTTAGGAAGGAGATGTTACCTATTATTAGTTTAATGGGGTACTTGTGCCTAATTACTAATTAGTGCAGTGTGAGAGACCTGGGCTCAAGCTGTTTAGGCCCCCAATTCAAACGCATGAGCCAAGTGCGTGCCCACTTGGGCTCCTCAGATGCCAGTGCCTGAACACCGAGATTTTATATAAGTTTGTAAGAGGAAAAGACTGAGAGAAGTAATTAATAAAATACACCACAACGTAATATTTATTATTGAAAAATAGTAAAGTGATATAATGCAGGAAAAATGATATATTCTTACTAAAAAATAGTAAAACTATATAACGCACAATATTACCATTTCCTTGTGCATTATATCACTCCGCTGTTATCACGTCACTACTAAAGTACTGATATCATGTACAAGAATATAACATAATGCACGATGAACACAACATAATGTACACTATAAATGCCGTACGTATTCTTATATATGCACTAGATCGCTTCTATATTTTGAGACTATTTGTGCAGTGAGAATATGTTGGCACTGGAGGAGGATATGCTCCCCTACATTTGTTACATCTATGTTTATTTTATTGTGTTTTATTTTTGGAGTACAACCTTGAGATGGATCGTAGAAAATACGTACCCCTCGCTGGGCTTCGTCCTCGGTGTTGGCCGGCTGGACTGCATTGCTCACACTGATCCATGGGCTAAGTGTGTCCAATGGGTAATTTCGTAGAAAGTTGGCCCAGTCAATGGCACTGTAATAGCTGGTTCAGTCTACATGTACATTTTCCCGTGTTCCACTTCTCATCGAAAGATAAATGTCCCTCATCCAAAAGCACTAGTGAAGAGCATTGAGAGTATGTCCGCTCTTACCGTACACTCTTTTTTCCTTTTTTTTAACGGGGAGGGGAGAGCACTCGGGACCACCCCTTAATTTGGAAAGGGAGAGGGGCTTCATCTACCTTATTGGGGAGATTGAAGAGAGCAGAAAGGGTATTGCAGGAGAGTACCATCTCCCTCTTGGCCTTGTCGGCTCTTATTATCTTCTTTTGTTTTTCCTTCTTGCCAGCGGCTGGCGCTTGCCCCCATAACAAGCTATCATCCTTTTTTGGCACTCTGTCAGCCTCTCCTTCTTGTTTCAATGAGAGCTGCTCTAATTCTTGCCATGGGACATGATCCCGCATCAGCAAGGGCTTCAATTTGGACTGTTCATATTCATCTAGCCCATTTATGTAGTCCTGCAGCTGCCAGGTCTCTGGACTAATTTGTTTTGCCATCGGTAGTGGAGTCTGTCTTCTCCGATTATGCGTGCGTACTCTGATGACTGCTAGCGGGATAATCCATGCGAGTGCTATCACCGGGGGCATGGGTCATGGTGTGATGCCACGAACATGTGCTCCCACCTTCAGACGAGGTGGAGTTTTCTTCTTGGTCTTTGCAAGGACTTGCTGCCATCCTTGTTGCTGCTTAATTGGTGTTAGAAAGCAAGCCTCATAAGTATGTTGAGTGCTGGCTTTTGCAATTTCTTCTGGAAAAGCCTGGTATAAGGAAATCATGTTGGCCGTAGCTATTCTCAAAGGTGCTTCATGAGGCTGTGAAGGGTCAACCTTGTGCTCCCCTAACTCCATTTCTCCTCTTTTCATCTTCTTCCCGTTGGAGTGCCCCTCTCCCCAACCGCGGTTCTCTCTCTTCCCCGAGCATCCGTGGCGCGGCCTCCTTCACTCCAGCAGTGGCGTGGCGGCGACGAGGCGGACACGGGGGCGTGCTTTTCGCAGCGAGAGGCGGGGTGTTCTTGGGAGATAAAGCTTCATCTTGCGATTGGCAGCGATCCGGCGGAGCTCGTGCTCCATTGAGGTAGGGGGATGGATTCCCATACTCATCCCCTCCCTTCCCGTAATTTTTAGGCCGAGGAGAGGTTGAGAGGGGTTTAATCTATGCCGGGAGGGAAATTTCCATGTTTAGGGTTTGAGCATCGGATCAGCCGATTCGTGGGATTTTTGACCTATTCGGGGCCTTAGATGCATGCTAGGAGGGTTGGGGGAGGGTCCCCCTTTGTTTCCCCAACATCGGGTGATGATCGGGGCGTGGAATGATGTTTTTAGGGTTTTTCGGCTGTTTGGCTCTTGGGTGAGCCTAGCGGTCCTTCCAGTGACCGCAAGGCTGCCCAGGCGGCCTCCAGTAAGACCGCTTGATGGTACAGTGTTGTCGGCAGGCCATGCGGTCCAATAGTGGACCGTTAAACGTTGGTAGGCGGCCGCACGATAGGCCGCAAGCCATTTTATGACCGTTGCGCCCTCGGGGCATCTGTTTTTGACCATTGGGGGTCACACGTTGGCAAGCAGTCAAGGGAATGACCGCTTACCCTTGCCTCGCGGTCCAAGTAAGGACCGTTTGGCTAGTCAAGCGACCTAGATATAGACCGCTAGGCTCTATCGAGATTCGTGCCCTCGTGGTCTCATGTTAGACCGTTAGGTTTGCCCTCGCGGTCCAGAGATAGACGGCTAGGTGCCTCGCGGTCCAGTGATAGACCGCTAGGCTGGGGCAGTCCCGAGTGGGTCGCTATCCCAATTCTCTTTGATTCGTGGTTTCCGTGAGTCAGTTCTTACCTCCGGTGATACGTCCACTAGTCGTAGCCTTCTTACGGCATGTGTGTGCTGACCCACCCAGGAGTGGTGGAGCGGCTGACCCGAGTGAGACGGTTGTTAGGCTGGTTACCGTAGGGCCCCCACGCGCAGCCGAGTCTGAGCTTCGGGGGAATAACCAGCTAGAGGATAGACCTAGGGCGTATGGTCTGAGTGTGCACACGGGGTTGGGGGCGTCAGACAGTGCTGACGAGCATGACCCCAGGTAGTCCTTGTTTGTGGTACTGGGTACTGAGTGTGTCTCTATCTCCACCTGGGGTGTCGTAGCTAGACACTTGTGACGTGGTGTAAGACGTCAGGGAATGCATCCTGTCGTTCTTCTAGTAGGTGGTGCTCCTGTCTGCTGGCAGGTACGGACTCGAGTTTTATCAGATCGAGGTTTGGTTGTGTGGTGGGGTTAGTTTAGGCAGTTGTTTCGTTTATTTATTACTACATGTTGGTTTCACCGTACTCCCGTTAGGTAGCGTTACTTTCGTGCTTTTCATGTCTTTCTTTGCCTTATTTTTCGTACGAGGTGGGGGTCCGCAGGATCCCTACTTAGCCTATGAAATGAGACTTACCCCTGTATTTTCAAATGAGGCGGGATTGTCACGGGATGCGGCAGGGTTTCAATGTGGTTCTAATAGCTGAGGTTAGTTGCCAGTTGCTAGAGTTGGGGTATGCCCTGTGTACTTGTACCTTTATTACTGTTGATTGTACTTATATTTGGACATGAGATGTACTGGACATTGTAGCAGTTTAGTTATTTATTTAATTTCCAACTTTATCATTTAGTTGATTATTACGTTATCTTTGCAGTTATTTTTAGCTTCTCTTGTACCCTCACACTATCCTTTAATCCTTCAGACTCTTCGGACTTGTGGGTGGCGGGCCGATGTTCGAGACGTATCGGTTCCTTTCCAGTACTCGGATCTCGGGTTCGCTACAAAATCTCTCTTAACTGCGAGTTTGCGAGAAGTTTGAAGATGGCTTGTGACCAAAAGCAAGAAGATTGTTAAGCCCTCTCACTGGTTGGTTTCCTTGTTATCCTTTCTTCTTCGACTCCCTGAGGTATTTATAGATCCCTAGGGCTCCCTTGTATCAGTTTGATACAAGACCCATTGGCTGTGCGATTTTCTCATATGTTCAGTGACTAAGATTCTATCTCCATGTCCCCTTGAATAACGTGCACATCATTATCTGGGTAGCAAGTGAATTGATGTTTTGATCAGCCAAAGATATTGTCTTGTCTGATATCTTTCCTTTTACGATCAAACTCTACATGTTGCACCGCTTGTATACCTTGTAGACTTTCAGTACTTTATCCTTACTATACAAGCCTGGTTAGTAGAGAATAAAGTCTAAATTTGATGCGTGGATAGAATTTTTAGCTCACAGGAAAAAGTACTTTGAATAACAAAGTGATGTTACAACATAATTAGCACTTAAGGATATGTTTAAGAAAAGAAAATAGTCTAACACCTATATTTTCATTTTTGTTAAAATAGATTACAGTTTGTTTAGGCAAAGATTTATCTCTGAAGATTTATTATCTAGATTACATTATAGAAAGATAGGGTTTCTTTCCATTTTGCTTGGGCCCGTATACATACGTGATGGCTCTATTATTTCAAATTTCCTTTATTGTTAAACTAGGCAAACTCTAAGATCATCCAGTTTGTGAGAGACGATGCTGCATTGTCCATTTTCTATTTGAATTATGTGGACTATTGACTTTCACCTCTTGGACTATGTATCAACTAAGTTATAAGAAAGGAGAAGTGATGTATGTACGATGTGATCGTTTTCTTTTAGTTTGATTTGCCTTTGTTTCTAAAATGAAAACGAAGAAATATTAGCATGACATTATCGTCTTGGTTTTAGTCTAGGATCATCTTGATTTAATCTAGGATTGTCTTCATTTCTCAATCGAAGATGGAGTGATGTCATTATCTTGTTTTAATCATGAATCGTTTTCATTTCTCAAACGAGAATGGAGTGACATCATCATCTTATTTTAATTCAGGATTGCCTTCATTTCTCAAACGAAGACGAAGAGATGTTATCATCGTGTTTTAATCTTGGGTCGTCTTTGTTTTCTTAAACCAAGATGGCGTCAATCCCAGATTAGTCCAGGATTAAGTCTCTTGTAATCCGGATCAAATAGATTAGCCAATCAAACTACTAAAATGGTTAGCCTTGGGTTAACATTGGGCTAACCCGGGACTAACTCCCTACCAAATCGGTGCCAATAGCCTGAGCCACGGGCTGACCAAACATCTCTTGGACAGTGGGTCTTCCCTAACCCCAGGAATGGAGATGCGATTGCTGCGTGTTGCATAACTAGCCATTGTAATATATGTGTGAAATTTTGTTAAAAGACTGGAGTAGACAACTTTTAGTTTTGACCATAAAATCTTGTGTATTCAAAAAGTTATCTAATTTTCATATATTGATTTAAACACCTTCATATACAAGTAGATTAGTACAGCATGCTTAATCATTGTCAATGATGCCAAAAGGACAGGTTTGCATAGACATAGGGCAACAAATGAAGGGCAATATGTAAACAGGTTTCAATTGCCGGCCAAAAAAATACAATTAGTCTATACATGCCAAATGCAATGGCATTAGGAGGAGAGGAGAAGAGATCAATTATTTATAAATCAAGGATGATATGTATGTTTCGCTAATCATACCGAAGAGTGAGTTCTTGACCAATAGTTTCAAACCAGCTAGGGGATGCGGTCTGTCATCATCATCATCATCATCATCATCAGAGCCTTATCTCATTATTTGGGGTAGGCTACATGAATCATGTTCCACCAAAGATTTCTATCAAGTGCTAAATTCATATTTAAACCCAAGAAACCAATGTCCCTCCTAATAACACCGCACCATCTCATTTTAGGCCTTTCCCAAGCTCTTTTACTAACATCCAGTATGATTTGGTCACACTTTTAACTGGCACTGAGTTAAGGTGACGGTGCACATGTCCAAACCATCTGAGTGTATTTTCTCTCATTTTACCATCAATTGGAGTTACATCCAAGTCCTCACAGATGTGTTTATTCATAATCTTATCTTTCTTAGTTTTACCACACATTCATCTCAACATCCTCGTCTATACTACAGACATTTTGTGAATATGTTCTTTTCTTACTGCCCAACATTCGGTACAATATAACAAACTAGGTCTCACAGCCGTTCTATAGAACTTCTCTTTAAGTTTCACAAGTATACCACAATTATAGAGGACTCATGATGCATTTCTCCATTTTAACTAACATGCCTTGATCTTGTGTGCAACATCATTATACATCTCCACATTCTCTTGTATGAC
The DNA here is from genome assembly GCA_024336825.1 of Amorphophallus titanum. Taxonomy (NCBI): domain Eukaryota; kingdom Viridiplantae; phylum Streptophyta; class Magnoliopsida; order Alismatales; family Araceae; genus Amorphophallus; species Amorphophallus titanum. The sequence continues at coordinate 4,503,080 of JANBPO010009260.1, forward strand.
AGACCCTAAGTACCGAAAGCTACTACTCTAAAGAATGTTTTGTCCATCAACTAGAACCATCAACCATGTCTTCTTGTGTCACTCTCTCGTTACTAAAATTGCAGTGTATAAATTCTGACTTACTCCTACTAATTCTAAAATCTTTAGACTCCAGCAACCCACTGATTGTATTGACAAATAAGGGTGCAACGTTCCATGTTCCAAATAAATGACAAGAGGTGCCATATCCCTCAACAGTCTTAGATCAGAGAAAAAGGATAAGCTACAACAAGCATTCATATCTCCACCCACTTAACACAGCCCACCCACTGCTTCAGAACACCATTCAATGGCGACTCAGTGTCAAAACTGTCTAACCTTGTGCCAGGTATTCATGAGGCCACTATCTCTAAGCTTTTCTATCCACTAATTGTCCAAATAAAGCCGGCCACTTTGCAAGAAACTGTCCAAATAAAGCTCCCAAGCATATCAGAGCCATATTTCAGATTAACGAAATCGACTCTGATTAAGAAACGATTGAAAGCCAGGAACATCTACAACAGGCTTATGAAGAAGGAGATACAATTTATACACTGTATTCTGACCCTGACATTTCTTGTTATTATGAGTCCACAGAGTCTGAAGATGAAGGCCTACACCTTCAAATGATGCATTCCACGAGAGCATCTTTAATCCTTTGATAACTCTAGTGAAGAGGATACAGAGAATTTTTGTAACACAAACTGTCCTACACAGGCCCCCTCTACTTCCAAAATGAAGAGGCCTCACTATTATAAAACTGAAGATGATGATGATACATATTCTTCTGCTACGATGCCTTCTTCAGCTGACAGTGATGAAGATTTTACAAATCCTTTCTACAACAACGCACCTGCAAAAATTGTTTCAACACCAGTGAAATTCCCGAGTGATTACAAAAAGGTAATTGTTCCAGAAATAGTCATTCAAACCACAAAGCATGATCTTTCAGAAAATCAGGTGCTACATATTAGAAAGCTTATCAAAATCACTAACTCAAATCATGAGCCAGCAATTCAATTCAGTATTGTTGGAGAATATAATTACGCCATAATAGTATACCCATGCTCCCTGTATTCTCTCTCCACGTGACAGTGCCTTAGTGTTGGCCTGCACGTATGGGGGCGTGTTGGAGAATATAGTTATCCAATATCGCCTATCGGTAAACACAAGTTGCGGTCTAATTCTTATATGATGGGGCCTCCATCCTCTTAACACCTTAAGGTTTTGAGTTGGATGGCCCAATCCAGTTACGCCAATATGGTATTAGAGCTCACAGTTATGATTAAGGCCGTACATCCCGTGTTTGTCATAGTCCATGTAACAGAGCTTAAATCGACCTACACATAAGGGAGTATGTTAGAATAGTCTCGTATTGAAAACGGGCTAACATAAAATGTGTTTAAAATAATTGAGCTCTCTCCACTCGACACCTTAAGGTTTTCAGTTGGATAGCTCAATCCAATAGGCTAATCACGTGGAACATGACAAATATGGGATGTGCAGCCCAGCGAATAACTACGGGCTCTAATACTATATTAGAGTTATTGGATTGGGCCATCTAACCCAAACTCTTAGGGTGTTGAGTGGAGAGGGCTTCACTATTTTAAATACATTTTATTTTAGCTCATTTTGGAATGCGGGACTATTCTAACAAGTACAGAGCCACTATTATCATTGGGTTTCTCCTGTTTGACCTTGCAGTTTTGGGGAATGCTGCTTGCCATATGGCCCCACCCGGGTGTGGCAAAAGCCATTTAGTCCCACACTGGGTTAGCCACTCTCTGCTCATAATAGTTTTGGGTCTGTCCACCCACTAATTTGAGCTTTAGGTTGCGATTCAATTAAATTACAAGAACTTCTTCCTGACCTGCATATGGATCAAATAGTCAGATTGATTGTTCAATTGATGCCATAGATCAATAGGGTGAAGGTTTAAGCCTTGTTTATGGTTTGTTGAGGTGAATGAGTATGGAGATTTAAGTGTTTTGTTCGGATGAGTTTGTTATGCAGAGGCTTCAAATGGTTAGTTCACAGAGTTCACTGTGTATGAAATCAGAGGTTCAGTATGTTCTTCAGAGGTTGTCTTGTTCATTTGTTCTTGAGTGTTCTTAGCCCTGGCAAAAATCGGGCAACATCTCCCCTGGACTGACGCTTGCCAGAGATAATAGAGGGCCACCAAACAGATTGCTCTGGGGTGACCTTCAGAATTTGGAGTGGCCTTACAGCGGTCCCACAACTGAAATGCGTGTATGGAAAGCTCGAGGGATAGCCTTCAAGAGCTTCCACGACTCACGGGTGATGATTCTTCTAGGCGGGATAAATGTTTGCCACAAGAGGGCTATGAATGTTCATCCGTCGGGTGGGTTCCTTTGAGGGCCATGCCACGGAGAGGTAGACCTCAAGGACCCTGGATGATTGGAGAATGAGGAAAGGAAGAGTAGATTGAAATCGAGAACACTAGGTTTGCAAAAGGGATTTTTCTTTTATTCATCCATACAAACAGGGGGAAGTGTTGGCACAGAGGAGATTAATCTCGGGATAAAAGAAATACATTGCAAGGGGGGAAGAGGATACATTGATAGGTGAGGGGGAGAGAGCACATGCTCCTCCCCCTACGACTCACCTCTCACTCTCCTCCCCTCTCTTCACCTCACCTCAACTCTTCGGCGCGAGGATGGGGCTTCTTCCCTTTCCTTCTGCTCTCTTTCTTCAATGGAAGCCCTCCCTTCACAGAAGCTCTGTGTGTGTCCCCTCTCAACCCAAGCTCTCTGGAGGAAGGACCCTTCTATTCTCTTCTCTCTTTTCTTCCTGCCCCTTCTTTCCCCCGCTCGCTATGTCTTCAGTTGCTTCACTATATATATCTCCCGGGGGGAACGTTCAGGTTCTTTTCATTCAGAGAGGAGTGCCTCCTCTTTGGCAACATCACGCCGGTGTTACTGTCACCCCGTATCGCTTGCCACGTTACCGTTGTCATCTCTTGCAGGGGCGTGGGTGGCCGACTGATGGAATGAGCACTCGGTGCAGGGCTCGAGAACTTCCATTTAAAGAGTATGTTTGGTTGCCCGCCGGATCAAAGCAGAAGTTTATCCACTTCAACCCATTCGTCGATGTGCCATTTCCAGAAAATAGGGGACCAGCATGATGATGAGATGGCTCGATCGCGCGTCAGATGGCCACTTCAAAGAATAGCCTGATGAGTTCTTTGAGCGCACCAGTTAAGATATTAAAGGGGGGCGCACCGATTTGGCCAAGCAAATGGGGCGCACCGGATTAATGCAAGAAAGTGGAGTGCGCCGGGTTAAGGCCACAAAGGGAGGTGCACCAGAGTAAGGACCATGCAAGGGCGTGCCAGTTTAACGAAAGTCGTGCTAATCTGGGCTTTATCTCGAGATCACAGCCATTCAGACGAATGTCGACGTTCCCGGAATGTTCTAGTTGCAATGCATTTCCTCCGCAATGTTTCATTCGCAGTCTCCAGGCTTCGGTCCTAGACTTTGCGTGACTTCCGGTGCATGTCAGACCTGTGCCCGAGTTCTCGATTGTTTTCTCTATTTTGGTTTTTGGCGTAGCCGGCTGGAGATTCGTGGCCATATCTTCCACCTGGGGGCTTCCTTCTCGGGTAGCAGACCACCAGGCGAGTTCTCATCTTTATCGGGCGAGGTATATGTTTGTTCGGCCTTCCTGTCTTTGACTTGCGCTTAAATGCATAGACGCAAGTGCCGTATGATCATCATCGTCATTTTTTGACATCCACATCCCCGACTAGCGAAGAGTTGTTCCACTATTGAAGCCGGTTCAGCACTTGGAAACTCTATCATCCTCGGGACAAGGCGATCTGATTGTAGCCCCCGAGGAGCAGCTTTCAAAAATAGGGTGCAGACCCAAGCATTAAAGAAGTGCAACAGACCAACCGTCCACAAATTTCTGCAGGGACACGACCTGTGCAAGTCTCCCAACATCTTGTAGATAAGGCATAAAGTCACTGGGCAAAGGGACAGCTCCATGCCCCAAGCCATCAAACAGGTAGGGTAGATGGCCTCCTCTCTGATCACGCTCTCGTCGCCTTGTGGGAGAGCAAAGGAACAAATCCAGTAAGTCAGATATGCGGCACAGTGTATGATCGCATCGACACCAGCAAGGTTCGGGCCCCCTTGTTGCCCTCCCTTCAAAGTAGGTGGGAAAGCGGCTTATTGTCAGACCCTTTTCTTTCGCTTCAAGGTAGATGATGCTACTGTGGGAAAGTCCTCGTACTTTTGCTCCCCATTGAAGAAATATTGGAGCCAAGTGCCCATCCGCACGCGCCTCTTCTCCCCTGGCTTGCATGCCTCCCTCGTATCATACGATGAATGACAAAGTGTACGATACGCCTTCATCAGATAGTGATAAGCAAAGCCTGTCAGGTACCGGCCTTTACCGTCGGTCTGATCCTTCAGCCAGTCTGGCCAGTAAACTTCTTCATATGGCTCTCCGTCGATCAGTAAGCCACTGAGTTGTGAAAGACTCTAAAGGTCTAAAGAGGCTTCTCCCTCCGAAATGTAGAAAGTGTTGTACTCGAGGCAGAATACTTCGATCATGTCACAACATAGGCCCATGGAGATGGGGTAGCGGTACCTTGAGGCGTACACGCTACGATATACGCCGACCTTGACCAAGATGGGAGCATAATGTTGCAGTACGTGGTCCGTGAACTACACTGCTCCAGGTCTGAATGCGTGGGCATCGGTGGCCTTCAACTCGGCAAACCACCCCACAGAAATCTGATGCTTGAAGCGGACCACTAGGCAGTCCAGCAAGAAAGATTCTTCTCTGTATCCCCATTTCATTGGGGCAAGAAATGAACCAAAGACTGGCTTCTCCCGGTCAATACAGCCTGCAGTCTCATTCCATCGAGCGGGTATAAATTCACGGTCTCTAGTGAACAGCCCGTCCTCAGGAGCCAGATCCTGCAGTCTGAGCACAGCATTCCATTTTCAGACTTTCCTGAGGAGGTAGATAGGCCTTCCCCGCACAATAAAGTCCATCAAGCTATCCCTCTCAACCAGTAATGCCTGCTCAGCTTCGCGAACGTGGAACACGTCCCTCTTCCCCTGAAGGTTGAACCGCCTAAGGAAGGATATCAAGTGTTTATCTTTGGGGTGATCCCTCCTGATGGCATCTCCGCAGTCATACCTGAATGAGTCACCCCCGATAATGAGAAGGTGGCTGGCATCCACTGTATCGATCTCTGAGTCTGAGGATTCTGCGACCACAGCAAGCTACTCATGCCCCCGGTCCAAGGAATGGACATTTTCCCACGTCACCACGGCACGTGATGCAGTAGAAGAAGAACCAGATGCCATTTTATCTGCAAAAGTGTATCAAGAAAAATAAACAAGGTCAGAAAATAGTTGATCTAAATAGAATTTCTGATGAAATTTCAGCAGTCTCCCCAACTCGAGAGATTGCCAGAAAGAAGCGAGAATGCGTCCACGAAAGGAATGGTCCCTAAAATAGGCTGTGGGTGTCACACCGAGGCCAAAACAGAACACCCAGGGGAATAGCCCCTACTAGGAGCCTCCCGAGGTCCAGAAAGAGGGATTCGAATCACGAACAGCAAAGACTATCCCTCACCAGCTCAAAGGACGTCACCACCAAGGGTCGCTCAGCCTCACGGGAAGAAGGAAGAGAGGAGAGAGAAAGGGTCGTTGCAAATGAAGAAGGGTGAAGAAAAAAACATAGGAAAGGGGATTTATGGGGAGGGCTCCCTAGGGTTAATCCGACACGCTAAATACCGCACCGTATTAACCCCTCCCCATTCCAAATGGCACGCCGGGAAAGGGCACACCGAATTAACCATTACCCTAGCCGCGCCGAATCAGCCACCACACTGATTTAAGAGCCATCATGGGTCTCAGCCAGTCAGACGAAGAAACTGTCCAGTCGGAGTTCATCCACTAGCCCCGCATCGCTCGTGCCTTGCTCGCAGCACCCGCGGCTGGGGGGCTTTTGTTGGCAACCAAAATATGCTCGATGGTGATCAAGCCTAAATGACAAGAATGATGCGGCCCACTGAGGCAAAGAAGTGGAAGGAAACTAATACACCAAGGCCTTCTCGAGCTGCCAGAACCTCAGGTCACCCGGTATGAACACCAGGGACTTAACCTTAGGAGAATTGAGAAGAATTCACAATAAACCGGTAGTGTTGTCAGGCCTGCCCAATGAACCGATATCGACTCAGTCGTTCCGTATAAACGATATCTGTTGTCCAACCAAGGACAAAGATATACCTAGTGGTCCGCCACCTAAAAGAAAAGTCCTCCTGAGGTGATAGAATGTCTTTGGCCCTTGAGAATAGGGGACCAAAGGCTCTGTCAGTAGAAAACTAGGATGACATGGCATGGGTATAGCTCCTCAGCAAATTACACCCGTTAGTGACCGAATGACCGCCCAGTTAAGGCAAAAGCACCCCAGGTAGTATCCCACTCCCCGAGAAGGCCACAAACACAAGTCAAGCCGAGCCAGCAGCACGTACCGCAATGCCAAAGGCCGTGTCAACGGAAAACCCAAGTGTCTGGATTAAAGGTGCACAAGGCTCCGAAAGCGGCCCCCTAGTGGCCTGAAAGCTTTATCAACACCTCCCACCGTGGTCTTACAAGATTGTGGCGAGATTAAGGATCACAGTAAATCTCAGAGCCAGTCTAGGGCCCACTGTCTAGCCCATGTCCAATGGACGAGATAGATAGAGTTAACCAAGCATAACCCCTAAATCGGCGCACCCACTTCTCTGGTGCCATCTTCCCCAACGCACAAAACCAGTTTGACTCCTCTTCGGCACGCCTTCTCCGCGCAAGGCAGAGTCACACCAATGAGTAGTTATTTAAACCAATCATCTCCAAAGAAGAGAAGGGGGAAGTCGAGGCAAGAAGAAAAAAGAAAGAGAGAAGAGAAAGAGGCTTGGGGAAGAAGCAGGGTTTCTGAGAGTGAGCCTGAGCTCCGCTGTCCTTCCTAGGTCCACCCTATTTGTCTGCAGAGAGCACCCAGAGTCAGGGAGGAGAGTCAATTTTTGATACTCTGTTTCACTGCCATTAACAGAGGTGGGTGGCAGAGTCTCGCCTGTGCCTTCTCCCTCCCTCCTCTTAGAAAACTTCTTCTTGTGTGACTTTATAATAATCCGGGCGATGAGATGAGCCCGATGCTGGTCAATTTTCTTTCACATTTATCTATTCCCCCTCGTCCTCACTCTGGGAATCGACTGTGTGTGATGGTGCCCAGTCACAATCATATGTAATGTTCTATCAGATCATTAGATTGGGTAAGAGGTTTTTGAGTTTGAATGAAAGGGTCGATATGCTTTGAATCCCTCCTTCCACCCTCTGCTCACACTTTATTTTCTATAGTCTGTGTGTTTACTATCCGGTTTTCTTACGCCGATGCCAAATACGCCCTGGTTCTGCTCAGGGCAACATTGATATCATCACCCCTCTCCCCGGGGTTTCTTTTTGAGAGTATGCTCGTATTAGGTTCCCATCATCCCTGTTAAGGGTTTTACTGCTAGAGGTGTATACATCTGTGCCTCTCTAGTTAACTCCGGGATTGGCCCCCTCATTGCCCCTCTGTTCCTGGTCATGAACCAAGGAGAATGGAGCCATCCCTATAATTTAGGCACATGGTTTCCTGTCACTGTCGTCTTCTTGTAGGCTATACGTCGACTATATGAAGTGTTATCTTCCCCAGTTACCCCATTCTAGCCTACTAATTCCAGAGACAATTCTACTAATCTATTAACTCTCATGTCAACCCGCTAACCCCTTTGCTGACCAGCTAACCTGCTAACCCATATGTGCATATAATTAATTATGGTCGCTCCATTGGTTGAGTGCATTCTGCATAGGCATTGTACGTCACTATTCTTCTCGAAGAGCCCAGTGGCCGAGGAGAGGGGACATTCCCCTATGAGTCACCAGTGGATCATAGGATCATGTCCCTCCATGGCATACATTTTCATGAGCCATCGGGTGAATATTAACAGGGCTTTATCCCAACATTAAACCCACTGTCCCTAGGGGAATTAGTGGTGGCCACAGGTTGTGTGCCCCTCGTAGGCTTGCCCTCTGGGTTTCCTTCCCTACCGGTCATCCCTTTAAATCATGCTGTGACCACGGGTTGTGTGCCCCTCGTAGGCTAGCCCTCGGGGTTTCCTCCCTCATTGGTCATTCCGTCCGATTGCATTTTAACCCACGGAAGAATGGTGCCTCTCGTAGGCTAGCCCTCAGGGTTTCCTATCCATTTGGGTCTGCCGGCTGCCATTGTGCCACCCAGCTTTAAGGGGTTGTTCGCGCGCGACGGGGTTTCTCCAGTGCACCGTGTGTGCGGTGACCAGAGTGAGGGGAAGGATATAGCAACGGGCTTTTATTTTTATCCCTTAACCCCCTCTCTCCTCTCTCCACCATGCTCGCTCTCTCCCTCTCTGTTCTCTCTCCTCTTTCCCCCTCTACTCTAGCTGTAGATGGAGGAGGCCCCGGGGACGAGGTGGCGATGACGTGGAGGTACCGTGGAGCGTGAAGGTGCGAGGAATGGAGCGTGGCGTTGGCGTGATCCCTCAGTGGATACAAAGCATCATGACGCGGGTTCGTGTAATGGTTCTCAATGAGGTTTCATCATTACGGCTCATGAGATATTCAGTGGAGTTAGGGGGATGGATGCCCTACTCTTTTCCCACGTTCCCTCGCGGTGTGGAGCCAAACTATGTGAGTTTGAGGGGGTTTTTCCGGTTTAACGGCGGAAGAATGCTTTCGGGGTGTGAGCCAAGTTCGTCATTCCAAGCGACGATTTTGAGTTTAAATGGTATCATTTGAACCCCTGGCGTGTTGGGATTTCATTCCCACTAGTTAAACTTCATTTGATTGTGATTTGGGGCCGGTAAGAGGCCGATTACCCCTGTGAGTCATTTTGGGTGGATTTGTGAAAATCACCCGTTTCTCATTGTTTCATGGATGGTTTGATCCCTTCCAGCTTGCGGAAGGTCGGTATGGAGTCTAGGAATGTTTACCCCATCGTTTAGACATGATTGGGGTGTGGAAACACCGAGTTTTAGGTAGTCCTATAATTTTCCCATCGGAACGGTTTAGCGGTCCTACAAGTCACCGCCATTTGTAGAGGCAACCCTCTGGAGACCGTTATTTGGAGTTCCATTGTTAGTTTTTGTTTGCAGTCTTGCAATCGACTGCAACTTGATGATTGGCAGCCCTGGGCAGACCGCATATCTTGTGTTAACAGTCCTAGGTTGACCATTATCGGGTTTTATGTGCAATATGTACAATCATGGCATGCAAGCACAATCACTCATTCAGACAACAAATTTCAAGATAAGGAGTTGGATGCCATGCGTTAGATCTTGCAGTTTACGTTACGCTTGGGATATTATACGTGTGATCAGCAAATACATATATAATGCCACGCTAACCGCAGTAAAAAAACACAGAGAGGCTATCCGTTTCATGTGGGCAGGCCCCATGAGGTTGTCCAGCTCGCGCTAGATATATATATCGTTCAAATTAATAGCTCTAGTTTTTTATGTTTTAATTTCAGAGGGGGAAGGGGGAACCCTGCGCGCAGTTTAGCGTTTCGTCTTCTTGGGGCCGGGATGCCTTTATTACAGAACCCGTTAATGGCTGCTGCTTTCCCATGTGATGGTGCAATCATCAGTGTTGGAGAGTTCACTATAACAATGTGAGTTCCATGGAGACTCCATTTATATAGATACTCCTACTTAACGTGTTTAATTTTAGAGTCCTGAATGGGATCCGATGCATTCATATGAATAAGTTTAGATTTTTCACAAATAAATAATTAAATAAATGGCACCAGTACTAATACCATTAGAGAGCTCCATTAGAACCCAACCTCCTTAAGAGCAGCTATAGCCTTTTCCCTAATATTGTTTCTCCACAAGAAAATGGCCGGTCTCCCAGTCCTTCCTCCTCCAAACCCGTTACTTCCAAGAGAGAGAGAGAGAGAGTGGGACAAGCCAAAGGCATATATGCTCCTCCATCAGTAGGGAGGATCAACGTGTTCTCCGTTCTTGGAGCCCATTCAAGTGTAAGAGCCAGCACACCCAGCAGCCCCATGAGGAGACCCACCGCTAGCTTCCCCCACTCACTCTCCTATATACTCATCTTCTCCAGTACCCCCCCTGTAACCCATGTCTGCCCTGGCGAGGATAGTCCGTGGCGGCGCCGGCAAGCCCCGCTCCTCTGTCGAGGAGGAGGAGGGGCCGGGCGAGAGGCCGCCCAAGAAGCCGAAGAGCTGCGCCATCTGCACCATCTGCGCCGGCAAACCGTGCAGCTGCCCCGCCGAGATGCCGCGGCGGGCGGACCAGGACGGTGGCGGCGTGATACCCACATGGAGGGCCACCGAACGCTGCGTGCCGGCGTACCGCCGCGACCTCGCCTGGCCCCTCGCCTCCATCCCCCGGAGGCCTGTGTACACGGCCACCGGGGGTGGGCCCCCTGGACTGATCAGAGTCCCGCCCCCGGCGCAGCCCGCCGGTGGGAGGGTCATCCCGACAGCTGTGGTAAACACCACCTGGCGCCCCGTTGAGGTGACGCAGCGCATGCTGCTGCCGCCCCAGGGAGTCGATGTGAGCACACCTGTGCACGAGCTGCCGCTGTTCGAAGCTCCTGCAAGCAGCCCAAGCATCGAGAGCGTCTGCAGCTCCACGGGTTGCAACGCTAACAACGTCGACGACGCGGTGGACTCTGCAGGGGACGCCGATCCCTACCTGGATCTAGACCTGAAGCTCTGAGTAAACGCTCCGCTGGCTCTCTCTCTTTTTCTGAGTCTTTTCATCATCTATGTATGTTAGTTTTACCGTCAGAACTTCTAACATGGCACCCCATGCTGCTATGCTATTCATGTCTAGTGTGTTGTGTCTTGCTATATACATACATATATCCAAGAGAAGACTGTGTTCCCCATATACATGCATGTATCAGGGAGCACTAGTACTATGTTGCATCCATCCAAATTCATAACATGCAGGGCTTGCTGTGTTTTACCTGTTTTCGTCTGTGCATGTCATAGCTAGCTGATGTTTTCAGAGAGCTAGTTGCTTCTCTTCTGACTTCTGAGTGGTTTTCCTCCATGGGTTCGCTTAGAAATCTAGAGTGGTGAAGTGATGTCTCAACAGTGAGATTTCCTCTTGCATGTTTCGATGTGTACCATATTGTGGACTCCGCGTCTTTTGAGTCTATGTATCTTTCAATCTGTGTTCATGCATGCATGATGCGGTCATAGTTCCTTTTTCTGAAGTCAGCTTCTGATGTTCTCACTTGGGTGCCATCACTGTACCATATGGTATTGTTAGATTGCGAATTAAGCCCGCCAAAACCCGCCCATGCTTCTTTTTGGGCAATTATCTAACGCGGAACTGAGTGCCTGTAATTAGTTTCTTCTCCCTGTTCAAATTTATGGCAATGCCATAAGTGAAAAATGATCCTTTTCAGACGATTATCTTCATCCGCTGCCTGCGCCAGCGCAACTGCATTGCAATGGTGGCCGAGCATCAAGAGCGAGTCGCCGGCTACATGATCTACGAGCTACATCGCGACCACCTGTACGTGCTGAATCTTGCTGTCCACGCCAGCATGCACCGCAAGGGCGTGGGCACGGCGATGATTGACAAGCTCAAGAGCAAACTGTCTGGCAGCGGAGGACGACGCACGCGAATCTCGCTGGCCGTGCGCGAGACGAACATGGACGCCTGCCTGTTCTTTAAGGCGATGGGATTCCGGGCAACGAGCGTCGTCCGCGATTACTACACGGAGACGAGCGAGGACGCGATTCTGTTTCAGTTCCGCGTGAAGGATACACCCGGCTCGTAGCCGGTTCACCCGTCGCACCTTCCCTGGCGGGGCGTGGTGCGCGGGTGTTTGAACAACGTAATTCGGAGGATGAACGATGGTTGCAGTGATGCCGGAACTGACTCGGGAAGGGAAAGTACTAATCTTCGTCCTCGGTGAGATTGAGGGCCTGAAAGAGAAGGGGATTGTACAAGGCGGTCGCTATCAACTCTCGGAAGGGGCGACCGCGATTTTTCACCGGCTGCGAGAGTCCGGGTTCAAGCCCACTGAGGAAGAAGTTGATAAAGCCATGCTGGCGCTGCAATCGGAACCTGACTGACCCACCACCCACCACCGACAGCCCTAGCACAGCGTGCATAGCCGGAGAATGTCCGGCTTTAACCGCGCACGCAGGGTGACGGCCTGCACACGAAAAAGCGGCTCGTAGCCGTGTGTCCAAGAATTAAAACGTCTGACAACTCGAAAAGGCGAGCCTGACGGTGGAGGTCAACCTATCACGCAACTGAATGGCCGTGACGACGGAAGTAGCACGGCAGCGCTGAACCGCTTGGTGGAGTAGAAGCCACCGCCGAAACATCGTTCGACTCGATGCGGTTGCACTCGGACGGAACGAGGCTGAACGATTCACCCCACTAACGCAAGGAACCCGCGATGAAAGAGCCTGCAACTCTCAAGCTCAATGACGACGGCACAGTGACCGTAATCCTCGACGAGAACACGAAGTTCACCTGCCCCACTCTATCGCGGGCACAAGACGCGCTCGATGCGATTGGGCAGCCGGAATACAAGACGAATATCACGCTGGGCACGTTGCTCAAGCAGTTGGCCGGTTAGGAATCTCTCACGCACGGAGGTGTCGAATGTCCCATCTGGTACTCACCCGCAAAGTTGGCGAGCGGATCATCGTCGATGGTCCCTGCACGTTTGAAATCACGAAGGTCGCTGGCAATCGCACGACGCTATCGTTCGTCGCGGAACCGGAGACGCGAATTGTCCGCGGAGAGTTGATCGAACGAGACAAGGAGTCCGCAAAGTGAGCGCCGTATTTTTCATCTTCGCGGGCCTCGTGGCTGGCGGCATCGCGTTGGCGCATAGGGGAGGGCTGGGGGAATGAGCAAGCAGAAGGATTCTATTTCGATGAAGGTAACATTCGACGGTCGAGAGCTATTCAATGCCTTCCAGATCGCGGCAGCGTTCACGGATCGTCGCGGCAATCGCGAAGTGCTTCGTGGCGTGCGACTCACTGCGGACGCCGATCTGGTTGTCCTAGAGGCCACCAATGGCGAAATGTCCTGCCGCATTCCGGTTGCGGAGTGCAGCGTGCAATTGCCCGGCGTGGTTATCCTGCCGGTCGATAAGTGCCTGGCGATTCTTAAGGATCGTGCTGGCGAAGTGGTTGTCGTCGAAGTGCGCGGCGACAGCCTGGTCGTCACCGACAATGCCAGTGAGTTTAAGCTGCTGACGACGGACCCGGCTAACTTCCCCGCTCTATCGCGGTTCGACGACGCCGCTTGTCATGAGTTGCCCGTCGAAGCCTTCCGCCTGCTGGTGACGAGGGTAGTTGGGGCGTGCGATGACACGTCAACGCGGTTCGCCTTGGCGAGCATGTTGCTTGAACTTGGCGAGAATTCGCTGATTGCATTCGCCACAGACTCCAGGGTTGCCAGCGGTGCGAACGTGCCCGCAGGGACCATCGGATCGCACGAATCAACTGACGCAATCCTCTTAAGGGGGAAGTCGGTTGCCACGCTCGCCCGTTGTTTCTCTGGTGAATCGGTTCAGATTGCGGCCCGCCCAAACGAGGTTCTGTTTCGCTGCGACGACGCTGAGTTCTCTTGCCTTCGGAGCGACGGAAGGCTTCCGCGATGGCAGGACTTGAAGTACAGCCTTAAACCGCTTGCCACGGTTTCTGTTGGGCCATTTGCGGCAGCAGTGAGGCGCGCTGCCCTGATTAACAACGCCGGCAGCTTCGGCATCGTTTTAAAGTTCGCAGAGGGAGAACTCCAGGCGTCGGCCTCGACTGCCGACGTCGGAGAGTCGCGGGTTGCTCTTCCAATCACATGCGAGCGAACCCAGCGATCTAAGTTCGACCCTCGGTTGCTCGTGGATTTAATCCAGAGCCACCCCGCCGAATCGACAATCGAAATCTCTCAGGACAAGCCCCTGGGTGCCATGCGAATCGACGCGGCAGACGGGATTTCCTGGCACGTAATTATGCCGATGGAGGAAAACTAACCATGCTCATCACGACGCCATTACGCGACTGCATCACCAGCAGTCGGCCAGTAGAGATTTGTGATTCAATCTGCCCGAAAGTGCAGTCCAGGTACCTGCAACTCGCTGCCCTTGACGTGCTGGCACACGCGGGATGGGAAATCGAAATCCAAGAGGACAACTGCGTTTACCGCGCTGATGCGGTGCGCGGGCAAACGTGCCTGATGGAGTTCAGCACCTGCCTAGACACGCTGGTGCATCGCCTGATCGAGCGATGCGGGGTGACGCCATGAAAGCTCTCACCTCTCACCACGTCGCCGGTCATCACTACCTACTGATCTGGGACACCGAGCGGCACGGCGAGGCAATCATCCGCCTGGCACGCATGGCGCTCGATAAGCGGACGAATTTTGGCTGGGTCGATGTTTGCATCTGCTGCATGAAGATGCGGCGGCAAGCCTGTGAAATGGAGTGTGCGGGACGATGACAACGGCAATGAAAGAACGCGGCCAGATATTCAACGCCAACGACATCAACGCGATTCTAAGTGGGTAGTACCACTCTGTATTAAATGAAAAAGAAGGTGTATAAGTGTAAACAAGAAGCTCCCAAAAAGTGACCCTGTACAAAAAGTCACACCAAGGCGGTGCGGAGCCGTTAACCCTCCCACCAAAGCAAAAAGAGGTGAGTTGAGGGCATTTACATTACAAAGCACCTCTGTCCATTCTCTCACTCTAGTACAAATGAAATAAATAAGAGAGTTTTCTACTCTAGCCTCTTTTATGAAGATCCTGTTCTTCCTTTCACACCACAGGGACTATAGAGTGGCATGCAATATAAGCTAGCAAACCACACAATCACCTTTGAGGGGCCAATGTTCCAGGACCTGATGAAGGATGACACATCCAACTGTTGGTCGAGGGCACACTAAGTTCTCGTAGTCATCCCCTCTCACACAGCCTGTGAGTATTGATAGTCTAGAAAGAGGTGGTCCACAGACTCATCCACCAAACCACACAAATAGCAGATCGATTGGATGCCCTCGATAGGAAGTGCAGGAGGTTGTCTCTGGTGGGAAGCCTCTTATGAGAGATCCTCCAGATCATAAGCTTCACCTTCAATGGACTCCTTGGCCTTCAAATGAAGGGAGCAGAGTCGTGGTGCACCCCACCATTTGAAATGATACCTAACAGAGAAGGTCCCCTCCCTTCCCCACCTCTAAGTCCACACATCTTTCCTGAGGTTGTGCAGGGGGGAGTCGAGGAGGAAGAGAAGAGGGCCTTGGAACTATTTCAACTCGGGACTCGTGAGGTTCTTCCTAAAAGTCGGTGCCTAGATGCCCCCAAAAAGGTGGGGGTCAAAAGCATGGTCAACCATCCCTAGACGATCTGCCGAGATCGCAAACATACTAGGAAAAGAGGTCTCTAACGTGAAGTCATCCCACCATTTGTCCTTGAAAAAGTAATGGTTGTCTTTCCCTAGACAGACCCGAATCCTTGAGGAAATGAAGTCCCTGCAAGAGAAGATGTTGCGACAAACAGGAGATGCATGGGCTGGAGCTGGAAAATCTAGGTCTTAAACTCCCCTCATGCCGAAGTACCTCTACGTGATGAGTTGTGCCCAAAGACCTTTATCTCCTGCACTCAGCCTCCATATCCATTTATTAAGAAGAGCTAGATTGAAGTCACCTACATTCTTGATGCCAATGTCCCCTTGTTTTTTAGAAGTAGCCACCCCTCCCCACCTAATGTCGTGCCAACGCCTACACCTCCCCCCACTGCCATGTCAAAAGAATACTCTTTGAATAGTTTCAATTTTCTTTATCACCGTCTTCACGATGTGGAACACCAAGAGATAGTAGATAGGTAAATTGTCCAACACCGATCTACAAAGGACTAATCTACCCCCATATGACAGAAGCCTTGTCTTCTAACCTGTCAGTCTCTCCTCATATCTTTGAATAATAAGAAGCCAATTGACACACCGAAGAGGTCTTGGGGTGAGGGGGAGCTCCAAATAAGAAATAAGACAAGTTCTTGTCTGGCAACCCAGAGTCCGAGCAATCATGTGAAGTGGCATGTCGCCCATGTTAACCCTAACAATCAAACTCTCACTGAAGTTTACCTTCAAGCCAGTAGTCACCTCCAACAGCTCTAGTAAAATCCAAGCCACATACATCTGCCTCTCATCTTCTGTCAGGAAAAAGCTGGTATTATCGGCATACTGCAAGTGGGTGACTGAAAGTTTCCTGTTTAATTGATCAGAAAATGATGTTGTACACTTTTTTTTTTCATAGCTTGCATCCATAACGGAATGGCATTGTCCATTAGGCTTTTTATAAAAGTTTGATCATTGCTACGGAAGATTGGTTTGTACTCTGATATTTTTGAGGTCATGGTGGTTCTGATAGACCTTGGCGACCTTTGGTTCACGAGTTCATCACATTTCATGGTGATTTAGATGGGCCACGTCTTAATTGTGAATTGCATATGTGATATTTATGAAAATATTAAAGCTTATCTGCTCCATTAATAGGATTAGAAAGTGATTAAACATAAAATCCAATCCAACATTGCTTCATTTACTGGAGTGAAAGGATAATGCAATATGTTGTTATTTAGCATTATTTCTTCTGGGGTTCATCACCGACTGTCTTTGACGATGTTCAAGTGGATACAAATCATAGTCAGAAAATGTCTTATATATTGGTAAAGTTGGTGTTCTTTTCCATTTTTTGGGTTCTTGATTTATTTTGTTCTTTGTATCAATACTTAATGTCTGCATCCATTTATGTATCTCCGTAATTGAGTGGGAGAAGTATCTTATTTTTGTATTGTATTTCGATCATTCTTGGCACACATCAGTTGTGCAAGATACGAGTTTTGAGAGCATAGCAAGGGACTGATAATGGGCTTTTTTGATACTTTTCTGCATCAGCGCAAGCACAGCTGCATCTAGTCAAGCACCGTCCGACCATGCAAAAGGAACCAAGTCAACAAATCGGCCTCCATCCGTTGATGATGAGGTGTCCAAGGGTGTCCTTGTGGATGAAGGGACACAAAAAACGACAGTGGAAGGTGCTGTAGAGGTCGTCGTCTCATCTGAGAAGCTCATCTCGGTAACATCCTCGGAGGTTTCTTTTGTTTCAATATTGTGGGTTTTCTGGTTCATAGTAGCTAGCGATGGGTTACATTGCTATGTTTCCATAACAACTGAGGTTTCTCTTTTCTCTTGGTATGTTTATTTTTGAATATTATGATCAAGAGGTAATCACGTGCTCTTTAAACAGCAGAGTAGGGAGGAGATTTATACTGAGGCGCAGACAGAGACTGAAGAGAACGGGGAAATGAATTTGGAGTTCAATGACTCAAGCGGGAATGATGTGAGGAAGGATGCTGGGAAGAATGGAGGTCATCGGACGCCAGCAGATAATGATGATGAAGAAGAGTATGAGAGTGATAGCTCTGAGGATGGCTCAGATTCTGAGCGGCTCAACGCCTCTATTGGGAAGAAGCTCTGGAAGTTCTTCACATCGTGATCGTCGCCATTCTCTCAAATCTTTTTTTTTTTTATCCTCGTGGCCTCCTAATTTTGAGGGCCACGATTGTCTATTGTGTAATTTTCCACTTAGGGTTTTCGTTAGGTTGGGGGTTGCACTAGAGAGGGTGGATGGGGGAAGAGAAGAGTGGAGGGAGGAGAGAGAGGGTGGGGCGGCCTCCCCCCTTGGGGAGTGATCCTTGGAGGGCAATGGGTGGGGAGGATTGGAGGGAAATTCAAACACTCCTTGGGTGGGGTGAGATTCCCCCTTGGGAAGAGGGAGATCTTCTAGGGGAAGGGGAAGATTTTGTGGGGAAGGGAGAGATCTTGTGGGGAAGAGGGAGATCTTGTTGGAAGTGGGGAAGATATGGTGGGTGGGGAGTTATGGTATCTAGGGAAGTGTTGGGGAGTGGTTGGGAGTTAAGAGAGTGATGAGGTGGAGGAGAGAGAGGATGGGGCGCCCCTTTCCCTTGGGTAGAGAGAGAATGGGTTGAAGAGAGAGAGAGATCCACTAGAGAGAGAGAGAGCTAGAGAGAGAGAGGCAATGGAGACAATATCCGCTTTTCCGGGCTACAGGCCGGTACGGTCCGGAGCATCCGGGTGATCGACGACACCACCATCGAAGCGGTGCTGCTCATTGACAAGGCCATGCGGCCCTACATTCACAAGAATGCACAGGCGTCGATAGGCACCGAAGGGCTCATCGGCAATAAGGTCGTCAACATCCTGCCGGCCCGGGAACCCGCGCCACTCGCCGGCGATGGAGATCTGCTGCCCACCCGGGCGCAGCTGAATACCGATGCCATGCTCCGGACTTTGAATCAGACCAACGAAAATCTCGCCCGGATCACGGAGGGACTCAAGGCGACGGTGCAGCGGGTCAACGAGAGCGCGGGTTTGTGGAATTTGCTGAACGACCGCCGGATGGCGGCGAACGTCTCGGCTTCAATGGAACATGTGCGTGAGTCGAGCGAAGAAGCGGAAGCGATGCTGCGTGAGCTGCATGCGTTGGTGAGTGCGGTAAAACAGGGGCAGGGATCGGTTGGAACGCTTCTTACCGATACCCAACTCGTCCATAATCTCGATGAAGCGGTGGCCCGCATCCGGCTTGCAGGGGACAGGATCTCCGCCGCCGGCGATTCGGCCGGGGCGTTGGCCGCATCGGCCCGGGGATTGATCACCGACACGGCCTTCGTCCGCAACCTGAACTCAAGCCTCGACAATATCCGGAAGGGAACGGCGGCTTTCCAGGAGGATATGGAGGCTTTGAAGCACAATTTCCTTCTTCGCGGGTACTTCAGGCGGCAGGAGAAGGCTGCGAAAAAGGCTGATCCCAATGACGGGGATCATATCCCGCACTGATCATTGTCAGTACGGTTGTTAAGGCGTATCAGCGGCAGCCCGGCGGAAGCCGGCTACCTTTAAGAAAAAAACAATGCGAAAGAACATCGGAACAGTGGATAGGATCATCCGTTCCCTGGTCACCGCGATCCTCGTTTGGCTCCTGGTGACCCATGCGATCACTGGCAGCCGCGCACTATTTTTTGGCTGGGCGCTGGCAGCTGTGCTTGCGATCACGGCGTTAGATGAGACCTCGCCGATCTATATGTTGCTGGGCATCAGCACCCGGCGGAAGACCGGCAATGGCGCCGCCGACGACCAGCATTGAAAAAAAAAAGATCATGAAAAACATTCTGTTAGCCACCGATCTTTCCACCTGCGCCGGAAATGCTTCGGCTTATGCGGCGTGGTTAGCGGGTGTGATGGGAGCCCGGCTGACGATGATGAGCGCTTATCGCGCAGTGCCCGTGTTTGCCGGCGCGGGTTCGATCCCGGAGTCATCCTCGGATAGGTTGCCGGAACTGGTGAACTGCCGGATGGAAGAAACGGCGGCGCGTCTTGGCGGGGAACATCGTATAACCGTGGACGTGCTCGTACGCACGGGTGACCCGGTACGGGCCATTCTCACGGCAGCCCTGGAAATTCATGCGGACCTCATCGTCGTCGGCAAAACAGGCGCCGGACGTGCGGCTCATCCGGCATCGGCTGCGCGGGATGTTTCCCGTGCAGGTCTATCCGCAGCCGCTTCTTTTGGCGCTACGGTGGTTACGCTGGCCAGGAAAACGCCTGTGCCGTTGCTGATCGTGCCGCAAGGCGCCCTATGCACTCCGCCCAGGTCCATCGCCGTGGCGAAAGAGCTGCTCAGCGGCGAGGTTCCCGGCACTTTAAGCGAACTCCTGGCGTCCTTTGGCTGTCGCCTATATCTCTTTGGAGTGAAGGCCAAGACAACGGACGAAGTGGTGGAGATCTACCAGGCCGACGCTATCCATTCCACAGGAGAGCGGTATCATCTGCTCTATCAAATCCCCGTGGGCGATAAACTACGACATTCCATAGAGAATTTTATCGAAGTCGCGCCGATCCATTGGCTGGCGGCGCGGAGCTTACCCGGTGTGGCGCCTGAACGGTGGTTGTTCGGGGGGCATAGCAGGGAGCTGGCCTTCGACGTCCGGGTACCGTTGTTGATCATCCCGGAGCTGGGGATAGCCAGTGGGCGCAGGGGCAGAAGACCATCCTAAACTCATCGCCACATGCAAAACGTAATGGACTTTCGGCGCTACAATGGACTTAAATAAAAATAGTACGGCATCCATGAATTTCCAATGTGCCGACATCGAAGCCCTACCCGGACCCGTGAAGCGTTATCTCCGGGCATGTGGATATATGGGTACGCCCAGGCTCATCTTCGGGCAGCTCCAGTGGGATAATGTCCAGTTAAGACTCTCCAGGTCCGGCAAATGGCGCGCGATCCGCTGCTACGAATTCCTGGCCGTTCCGGAGCCCGCGCGGGTTGCACACATGACCATGCGCCGGGGCCTGCTGTCTGTGGAAGCCCTGGATAAATACCAGCAGGGCCGTGGGAGCATCCTGGTGAGGCTCGGCAGGCTGATCAAGCTGGCCGACGTAAGGGGAAAAGAGATAGACCGAGATCGATGCCACCTCGGCAAGCGCCACCATCGTCTACAACGGCACGACGGCATCCGGTACATTTTTCTTCAACGATCGCGATGAATTCATTCGTTTCGAGACGGACGATCGCTGGGAGACCAAAGGCCGTGGCAAATTCCGGCGAACCCGGTGGCGGGCTGCTGCGTCCGACTATATGGGCGACAAAGGAATCCGCCGGCCGACAAAATTCAGCGTCGCCTGGGTCGATGGGACCCCCCCCCCCCCCCCCCCCCCCCCCCCCCCCCCCCCCCCCCCCCCCCCCCCCCCCCCCAGTACATGGACCTGAGGAGCCACTATTCCACTTCCACTATCAGGCGAACTGGGACCAGCTGGATAGTCTGTCAAAGCATTATAGCAGTCCGCATGTACAAGGAGATAGAAAGAAGATGATGTGCAGGTGACAGCAGTAAGGAGACTAAAAAAATTCTAACACTAGACACATGATGCACTTGATGAGCAAGAGTTGCTGTGTGCCTCTGCCACACTTTTCGTGGGGGAGGGGGTGTGTGGAAAGGTTGCTGTGCCACTGTCCAGAGCATCTTCATGGCCCTGCCAGTTGAAGATTTTCTGGAGTATGGAACTCCGGCAAGGATCTTCGCATCCCATTGTGGATCTTTTTTTTGAGGGGGTCTGCTGCAGTGGCAGAGCCTGTTCAATATGAACAATAAACCCTCACCACCCAGGTTCGAACCTGGGTGGCGCCCCCCAAATGCCCTACCCCGCATCATCCGAGCCAGAGCCCAGCGGCCCCCATTGTTGATCTTGGTGGACCTTTTTCTCAGTCACTGCTGGTTGTAGATTCTAGTGAGCCTCTTAGTCTTCACAATCACAGTATGCTGTTGCAGTGAGGACACAACATGACAAAGAGTGTGTGGAGGAGACATGGAGGAGCCCCCATCATGGGTAAACTTGAGAGATTTATTTTTCAAGGCCGCATGTGACTAATTAACTGAAATATAATGACCATTCAAGATGACAGTTTTTTGCCGATGAAAAACTTCTGAAACATAGAGGCATGGGGTAACTGAAATATAATGACCATTCAAGATGACAGTTTTTTGTCATTGAAAAACTTCTGAAACGTAGAGGCACAGGGTTGGGAAACCACCTAGGTGTGAGAGGGCCACAGTCGTCTCGGCTGGACGCTAGTTGTCTTGGTGGGCGGTTTATAAGGGATTGGATGGAAGTTACTTATTCTGATACATTGTCATCATGAAAGGCTCTTTCTTTGTGGTGAAAATGGTGTCAGTATAAAATGGTCATTCTCATTGTTTTGCCTGAGACAAAATGGTTTCTGTCAATTTTGCATCTTTTCTTTTCTAACGGCCTGTCAGTAATGCTGATTATGGGTGAAGCTGTCCATCTTAGACAAAAAAGTGGTTAAGAACCCCATTGCTTAGCTTCAGTATGAAATTTCATTCACTATTCTTTGTATCCAAAAATCACTTGTAATGTGTCAAAATGCCCTTCTTTTGATTTCTCTATCTTGTTTCAAAATTCATGGTTTCATGTGACCTTGTTGATGATGTCATAGTTTAGTCCTTGCAATCATGTTTATGCAAGAGTTAGATTTATGTGTGGATGTATTCATGAAGAAAGCTCAAGAGGAAGTATGGCAGTTGCTAGAGAACAAGTTTTGTCTAACATCGTGTGATGATATCTGGTTAGGAATTAGTTCAATATGTGCTTGCGTAATTATATATCATGGGATTAATCACGTTCAAAAAAAATATATAATGGGCTTAATATACGCAGTAGTTTCTTGATCATATATTATAGGCTTATCATATGCAATAGTTCAAATAAAAGCGATTAATAGCAGCCTTTTATTGAATGAATCCTTAGATAAAATCTGGTTTCACTATTTTACCTTGTCATTGTATTTCTGTTTCCTTATTGCACGACAGGAGTGCCTAGAGCATGTCATCAATCTACTTATGGTGCATATCCCCATTACTTTCGGTTGCCATCTTATCTTTTATTGGTTATATGTTTGTAGTGATTGGTTGATTCATTCTTTATACCACCAGTATCACGTCTTAAGTATTCTTCTTTTCACTCTCAGGTATGGAGAGGTTGTGGACCTTAATCTTGTCAGAGATAAAGGTACCGGGAAATCAAAAGGTTTTGCCTTCCTTGCCTATGAAGACCAGAGAAGCACAATTCTTGCTGTAGGTTTGTTGACCAGTGGCTGTACATGTTTGTTTGGGTGTATCATCTTTGCTATTGATTCAGAGGAAAAGATATCACGGCTCAAATTTTATGTAATATTGTCCTGCAGATAATTTGAATGGTGCCAAGCTGCTGGGACGAATTATCCGGGTTGGTCATGTAAGTAATTACAAAAAGAAAGAGGTGGAAGATGAAGAGGAAGCAAAAAAGAAGAGAGAGGCACGAGGTGTTTGTCGTGCATTCCAGAGGGGGGAATGTAATCGAGGAGATTCGTGCAAGTTTTCGCATGATGAACAAGTAAGAGACAAAATTCTGGTGATTCATTTATCATAATTACACTGTTATTTGATGACAAATGCTCACAAACATTGTGCATATCTTCCTTTTGTGTTTAACCTGCATAAAATATGTTTCTTTTTGGTCATGTTGATTGCCTTTTAACATTATAAATTTAGCGTGGTATTAGTTACCAGGAATATAGAATTATTAGGGTTTACCTTTGAAGATCTTTGTGGAAGGGTGGAGTTAGAAATTAGGAGGTGGTGAAAATATTTTCAATTTTAGTGTTCTTGTTAACCTTTTCCTATACGATGTCCAAGTTCTTCATTCCTGTGATTGACACAGCATTCTTGATGGTCACAAGCAACAATTTCTTTGTGTCTGAGATGTGATAAAATTTCATTTGTTGTATTAGTACCTGAGAAATATGAAAGATTAAGCACTACATTCAGACATTTACTTTAGCTGTTGATATCTTGTGGTACTAGACTTATCCAAAATTACATTTTCCGCTTTAAATGTGGGGTGCTGTTCCTTACTGCATGTTATTTTTCTGTTTCATATGTAATAAAATTGTAAGAGCTGTCCTTGCAGCTTGCATTGTTGTAGGTTTTGTGTTTCCATGTTCGTGAGAGTTGGTACCTCTACAATTTTGCCATATCTTCATGATGTCATCTCATGTAATATTGTATATACTGAAACAAAGAGCTTCGATATCCCAAGTTTTGACTGAGTATGGTTTCGACACTATGGTTGTTATGTTTGGACTTCAATTTCAATTTTTTCCCCTTGGTTATATTTTGTTCCTTGTGGGGAACTTTCAAAACTGTTAATCTCAAAGGAAAACGGACCTTGATAGAAATCTGACCCCCTCCCATCACCATCAGCCACCATCCCCTTGCAATACAGCCCCCCCTTCTTGCCTCATTGGTCACTCAAGGTAGTAGATCTGGTAGCTGGTCATAGGAAGGGAGCAGGGACCCTGAAGATTGCAGCGTCTATGGCACCTCCCCAAATTTTCTGGTGGCAAGTTATATAACACTGGAAAGGTCTTCCAGAGGGCTTTTCAAGGGCAGTGGTTTCGTCTTCATTCGAGCTCGGAGCTGTCCGCGAGAGCGTTTCTCCCCCAACTACGCCAGAGCTCCCAGGCAGGAAACCAGAGCCCTAGAAGAACTCCCACCCCGACCACTCCCTGCAAGATCTGGACATGAAACTTGGCTGAGAGTAACTTCTCCCAGTCCTCTTTCAACCCCAAGAAGTGGAACGGCGATCGGATCCCGGCCCCAGAAGTTCTGAATTTTCTCCCAAAGTCACGCCAGGTTGGTTCTATTGTTCCTGAACGGACCCACCTCCACCTCTCTGGTTAGCACGATCGTCCCTGACATCTTCAGAGGCTTCCGTCAGTCTCATCTGAAAGAATACTCATCCACGATCGTTTTGGTACCAGCCCCGCCTCCATACGAGTTCGGGACAGCCCGTGGCGCCTCAATCTTCCAGCAGCAGTATTCTGAGAGCAGTCAGCACCAGTGTTGTCCGTCCCTGTTCCAAGACCTGCACCAGCCAGCGACCATATCAAGGTTATTCCAGAAAATTCAAGCGTCTTCCTGGGCCATATAGGAGTATTTTGGCTCTAGTCTCGGTCCATTTGGAGTCCGGGAGCGTCCGTGGCAGTGTGTTCTTCATCCTTCTGTCCTGAGAATCCAGAACCCGACAGCACCGGCAAGGAGCCCGACACCGTCATTTCCTAGCTCCATCCCCTCCCCCGCTAGGCCGGCTGAAGGCTCCTCCCTGCGTGGAGGTAGTTATAGATGTAAGCATTTAACCCCCACCCCTACGATCCCCCTCCTATGCGAGGTGTAGTGCTGTAGTCTGCTTTCAATTTCAGGTCAAGCGTCACCGCCGCGGCATGCGGGTGCGTCCCCTCGCCTCCCCGCTCGCCCACGTCTCCGAACGAGATCGGTGTTTTCACACCGGTCAGGTAAGCGCTGTTACCCCTTGGTTGGTTATTTACTTTGCTGCTTTAGTATTGTTTTGAATGCCCGTCGGCCGGTGAGTTGAGAGCCCGGACCCGCACACCTCAACTAGTGTGCCCACCGCGGAAGCGAGGGAGTGCCACCCCAAAACCCACGCCCCCGGCGTGCCGGCCCCCACTCTAGTTGGGAATCCCAGACCCTTAGGGGTCAGCCTAAGCTAGCCTCGACCCTTAGAACGATTGGGTTCCGCCTTGGACCCTCGCCATCATCGCCCGGTCGCCTTCGGGGGATCGTGTGTGCCGTGAGAGCAAACCGTTCGCGTGAGTCCGTGGTCTCTGTTATATGCTTGCTGGTCTAGGTCCTAGGGTCGTCATTGCATCCAAATCATCATAGGGCTATGCCACATCACAAGGTCTGCGCACATTAGATTTATGGCATATAGGGTCGGTGCATCTTTTGCATCATGCATACACGAAGTCAGTGCACCTCTTAGCCCTACAACCATATAAGGTCTGTGCATGTTTTCAAGTTTGAGCATACTAACCATATGTCATTATAGAGTCTGACCATGTTTGTCTTGTGGACAGGTTAAGTCCGTGCACGTTTGTTCAAATGCTTTATCAAGTTTGTACACTTCTCCTACTTATCTGACTATCAAGTGTTTGACATATTGACAGGGACTATACTTAAAAGGCTCTAGAGAATTGGGAGAGATGATCGAGAACTTTAAGGAGGGCACATGATGATAGGCAGAAAGCATATTGATGCTCGTGACACGTGGAAAGCCATCAAGCCCAAATGCTGCCACGTGGCCAGTGCAGATCAGATTTGGATGGAATATTGAGCGGGAAACGTAGTTTCCGCGCACTCATCATTTGATGCCTATAAGTAGACGAAGACTCACAGAGAGTGAGGCTGATCATCACAGAGATAGAAAAGGAATAAGTTCTAGCCAGAAAGATATGCGATCCAGCAGAGTTAGCACCAGTAATATCTGAGAGAGAAGAGAGAGCTTTGAGAGAAGAGCATCTATGATTTGTTGTTTCCGATCTCTTGGTTCAGAACCAGAGCCGATCTGCTCTTTGTAAGAGCTACATTTTGTGCTTTGATCTTCTGTATTCCTTCGTTTGTTTTGAAACCTTGTTTTACAAGCTGTGTGTTAGCGGTGGTTAAGCTGTAATCCTCAGCAGCAGAGGAGGACTCCTCTGGTAGCTTAAGCTATAAAGCTCAGCGTGTATTGGGAAGATTTTCCCGAAGCTGTGGATCAACAGGTTGGAAGCTATGAATCAACAGTGAAGCCACACTTGATTTAAGTGTGGGGTGGATGTAGATCTCTGCAGGAGATCGAACCACCTAAAATCCCTGTCTCTCGTGTGATTGGTTTATATTTGAGTGCATTTTCATACTTCACTCTCTTCAAGATAGATGGATGTTTAGGATCCATTGAGAACCGATCAATTTGAGTTGTTCTATTCTGTTTGTCTTTTACAGTCTCCTGATCGTCTTACTGTAGGTCACTTTAATTCCGCATTATTCAACTGCTGTAGAATTTTATTGGGGTTTGATCTATTCACCCCCGATCTAGATCCACATCCGGATTAGCCTGTGTGAGTGGCTAATGAATCGACCACTAGAGTCGGGGAGGTTCAATGCAAAGAGGTGCTAATTCAAAACTGAGGGCACGCAAGATTGTCTTTGTTAGAAGCAGAGTTTCATAAAAATCAGCAAAGAGTGCCATGTGAAGGGCCAAAGAATTAGGCAATCTCCTAGGCATACAGGGCCAGACCTCAGACCAACTCTCTCCTTCTCTGATAGGCTCCAGAGGGGAAGAAAGGGGGATTTAAAATCCCGCAAGAGCTTACATGGTAGAATCGGGCCGATTCACTAAAACATGATTAGGAATATGGTATATTTGACGCCTACACCGCAAACGGGGGGAAAGTAGCAAGGGTGTTTGATGGTACGAGAGACTATGGACATGTAAAATTTTCATGTCCAGAAGGCTCCTCGAATTAAGTTTAGAATAGATGCACACTGCTCCAGGCGGTGTCGAAGCTCGTTTGAACCCCTCATTAAACAAGAGAATATGAGAAAGATCCGATGGGTCATCCCCGAAGGAGTACCTAATGCCCAGCAGGGCGTATTAAACCACGAGGAGCTTGGCATTCCTGAATCAACACGTTGCTGTGGATCCACCCCCTGGCCATGGCAGCGAAGAACACACCAGGAGGCTCAAAATCCCAGAGCCCCTAAAGAAGACCAATAACGACAGATGGCATACTCACGTCAACCCTCACTCCCCACACTCAGACGGGTGAATCAAACCCTGAATTAGGAAAAGAGGATGATTCCAGACTTGGGAATGTCAGAAGGGCAAGTACCCAAATGATACGGTGGTTTTCCCACCCATCTGATCTGGTGGAGCCATATAGTTTGTGATCCAGTGGCACGCCTCCCTTGGTGATCTAGTATCTCCCAGACACACTTGAGCTGGTGGAGTCTCCTCTAGATGATCCGGTGGTGCTCGAGACATCTTGATCCGGTGGCTCCTAGACCTCTCCACATTCAGTGGCAGAGCGCATCAACAACCAGTGGCCCTTCATGGCCTGTGGATCCGGTGGCGACGCGTGCTAAGTGGTCTGGTGGCCACGCTGGTCTCCCCCATCCGATGGTGTCCCTGGACATTTGAATTGGTGGCCCCCTTGGGCATATGGTCTGGTGGCACTGCCAGTGGTTGATACGGCAGTGCCCGAATCCCCTCGTCCGGTGGCATTGCTAGCGTAGGATCTGGTGGTTCACTTAAGCCGGTGAACCGGTGGCCCCTTCAAGGGGTTGAACTGGTGACATGCCTCTCTCCTCCATCTGGTGGCTTCAAAGAAGACGGCAGGCCATGCTCTTCCAAGACCGCCAGACACTCAGCTCCCTCTCTGACGCGTAGTGCTATTAGGTCATACCACCATGAGTCACACAGCTGGCCCCTTGGTACAGGTCCAAACGCCAACTCTGCATATTCCACCTCCAGAGGCCAGGTGTTGACACGGTGAAGGAAAAGATAGGATCAGGGATCTTCTGAGATACGTCACGTTGACCCTCTCATCGCCAGTATGGCATGACCTTGCATATATAGAGGGGAGACTCTCTAAAAGAGAAAAAATAACTGGACTTTGAGGGGAGACAAGAAGATAAGAAGGGGAGGATGTACCATCCCAGAGCTCAGGGTACTGATAACCCGATACAAGTACCGAATTACCGCCACCAAGAACTGGGGATGCCACCCAAGAGGCTGATGAGGCCCCTGAAGGGTTGGAGGAGATTGTCGAGGAAATGCCAAATGAATCGAAATACACAATGCACAGATTGAATTAAAACAGTTATAATAAACTGAAATACGAAAGCAGTTGAGATATTTACAATTATCAGAGTGGTAATCAAATATACACTAGTCCAGAACTGCCAGAAAGACAAGTCTATAATATAACAAATCCAAATTTACAACTACACGGGGCATACCCTGGCCAAAAGTACAAAAGGACACCACTGACACAGCTGGCTGCTCGACGCAGTCCAAAAAAGCACACGGACCTGCGGTCGACGGTTGTGGCGGATCACCTGAAAAGTAGAAGGGTGAGTCATAGCCAGACTCAGTAGGGGTCACGCGGATCCCTACCCCGTAACTATCAATCAGGCATGCAAATATAAAGTAATTAGAGCATGTAATTATGTAATTAAACATGCATTGACATCAATTAAATTGCATGGGCTAATAAAGCTGTAAATCTAGGTAAGCAGTTCATATAAGACTTTAAATGCTGAATTAACACAATTCGATATCGATAAAAGCTAATTCTACCAGTAGAATGAATTTCAGCTCATCCAGGTGAAATGAGAGACAAAGCCCACACTAGAAAGTAGAAACCAGATGCGTCCACTGACGACTTACACTGCGTCTCAGGCAACTCGTGGTTAGCTAAACGAGACTCAACCAACGAGAGGCGTAACAGTAACAGTCAAGAACCAGTCAGAGTGGCGCTCGTCAGCATCAGTCCTAAGCCTCTGACTCCATGTGCACACACCAACCCGTGCCGAGGGTCAGGCCTCTAGCTAGTTCGCCCCCTCCCCCGTAGGACGCTACGATAACCGCGGGGGCCCACGGCAACTATCCTACAAACCGTTTAGTCGGGACATACCCCTCCACCTCTCCTAGGTGGGCCGACACTAAGGTCGCTGGGCTACGACTAGTGGCTCCATCACGAGGAAAGAGAAGGTAACTCTACTGGGACATAAAGATGTATTTTTATTCATAAAATAACTTAAACATGGCGAAGAATGCATTAGAATAGTAATTCATTATTCTTAGGATAGCAGAGATTATAATGGATCAGTGCTACCCCGTTACAGAACATAACGGATCAGCTCTGCCCCGTCATAGAGCATAACGGATTAGGAGGGGTGCGTTAAAGTAACATGGCATGCCTCCTCTAGTCCGTCATTCTCATCTACTCCAATCCCGGACTCAGCGGCCATGACGGATCAGTGATGGTGCGTTATGTGGCATAACGCGCCACCACTGGTCCACTATGACTACTTGAGTGATTTTTATTGAGCTTAATGACCCAGACACTACAACAGACCAATGGGGGTCCATTAAGGCCATCCGAACGTGGAAAATCCACAGTTTTCCCATGACTATAACGGTCATGGAAGGGGGTGTTATACTAACGACCTATCTAACATATGCATGAGCATAACGGATCGGTTGCGGTCCACCACAAGGGTATAACGCGCCAGAGGTGGTGCGTTAAACACATAACGGTCACTGGAGTGACCGCCATGTGAGCTGGGCAGTGAACGGGTTCGGTTTGAAACCGAACCACTCCCCGGTCGACTGAAATCGACAGGTTCGCTTACAAAAACCTGTAAAAACCTGTAACCGGCCATGCCATGCATCCATTCCACTCAATAGAAGCTAGAAAACGTAAATACAATGCTCACGGATAATTAAAAACACTAATTACCACATTTTAGGGAAAAACTAAAAACGGACATTAACTAGGTCAAACGGCCGTGGATGGGCGTGCATGTGGTATGGAAATGATCGTAGCGTAGAGACGGTTCCACCCCCTACCTCATTTGCTCCGAAACGGTCATTTTGGCCGCATGCAGGTGAGGTGGAAGCCGCGCCCTTCTCGCCCCGTCTTGCCCAACTGTCCCTCGAACCGCGCAATGGAGGGCGTCAACGCGATCCTCTCCTCGCACTGGTTCCAACGGTGTCCCCCACGTCTCGATCCGGGCCTGAAATCGTCAAAATCGAGAAGGAGAGAGAAAGAGAGAAACGTTAAGAGAGAGAGAGAGTGAGAGGGTGAAATCGAGAGAGAGAGAGAGAGAGAGTTAACGAGAGCGAGAGATTAAAGGGTGGGGTGGCCGGCACACGCTGGCTAGATTTGCCCGCTTTCGAGGTATGAGGCTTCCATTAGGTAGATGGATTCTACACTCACCCCTTGTCATTTCCTTTCCGATCCGTGGGGTATTCACTTATTCAGGGAAATTTCGTGTTAAGGGCCGTGAGAATGGATTTATGGCTTGAATCGGGTTTAATCGGTGGATTTGTAGTCAAGAAGGGTTTCCTCATGTTTTCAGGGGTTTTCTGAGCCCACTGGGGGTGTTTTTGGGAGTGGGAATGAACCTTCGGAAGATGGGCTCTCGGAGGGGACCCGTGGCAGGTGGCGGCCATTGAAATGGCCGCCTCCAACCCATGGGCGGCCAGAATACTGGCAGTCTGGGTGCCCAATCCCCTGGGCGACCAAAGGGCTGGCCGCCCAGCCCTACCCCCTTTGCGGCCAAAGGTTGGGCCGCCTAGAGCTGGGCGGCCACAGTGTTGGCCGTCCAGGGCCCAGTTGGTCTGAGGACTAGGCGGCCAAAGTGTTAGCCGTCCTGGCCCTGTCCATGGGCAGCCAGTGGGGTGGCCACCCTAGCCCTTGGGCGGCCACCAGTCTGGCCTTCTAGGGCCTTTAAGCCTGTTTCGCTCGATTTTTGGTATTCCGCGTGTTTAGGGGTTTCGACCTTCGCCGTTCACACTGGTAGTCATAGTTCAGCTGTCTTACTAGTAGTCCTCGGTTCTCGTGTTAGTGAGTCGCCTCATGGTGGTTTGGTACTGACTGGTGGTACTCCGGTGACTTCTGTGGTTACGACAAGTTCTCACCCTTGGTGACTCTACCCACTAGACGTAGTTGACCCGGGCACGTGTGTGCCGACCCACCTGGGAGTGGTGGAGGCTTGTCCCGTGTAGAGGTTTAGGCCGGTTACCTGAGGGCCCCTTGGCTTTGCAGCTCGAGTCCGGCTGGGTGGCGGGGGGGAACAGGCTAGAGGACCCGACCTACAGCCGACAGTTTGTGTGTGCACACATAGTCAGGGGCAGCGGACGAGTGCTAACGAGCACTACCCTGGCTAGTCCTTGTTCTGTAGTACAGTGTACCGTGTCTCAGTTTCTGCCTGAGGGCGAGTAAGGAGACACTTGAGGCTGCGGTGTAAGTCGTCGGAGGACGCTTCCAATCTCATGGTTAGTAGGTTAGCACTCCTGTCACTTGTGTGGTTCCAGCGTGGGTTTTCTTTCCTTATGGTTTACCGTACTGGCGGCTCAGTTGTCCCGTTTCGCGTGGACGAGGCTTGGTTAGTGACAGGTGTAGTGGTTCTGTGTAGAGTTCCTTTACCTGCTGTTCTTTGCCCTCCATGTTCTTTACTTACTACTCTTACATTTGGTTATCACAATATTATTTTTTGTCGAGTGAGGTAGGGATCTACGAGATCCCTACTGAGTCGATGAGACGAGATTCACCCTCTTTATTTTCAGGTGAGGCGAGACTTACGCGTAGTACATCAGAGGCAATTCGTGGTGCTAGTGGTCAGAGTTAGACGCTAGTTTGCCAGAGCCGAGGTATGCCCCGTGGACTTGTACTTTTCGTTTCAGTAGACTGTACTTGTGTTGGACTTGTAGTTCTGGTCTGTATAATTATATTAAATCATATAATAGTTTATTTCTAATATTAATTAAATTATATATTATTTATATTCCTGTGTTTATTTTAACTTCTTGTACACTCCTGCATCAACCCTTTAATCTTTCCGAGCCTTTCGACTCGTAGGTGACGGGTTAGAATTTGAATGATATCTAATTATTTTCGATATCTAAATCTTGAGTTGTTACTACTAAGAAATTAGGGAAGTAGAGGGCGTGATATTTTTATACCTTGTGATGTCGATTCGGTGTATTTTTTATAGTCCCTCGAGACGTGTGTCATTGATGGTGACTGATCGATCGAGGCGATCATGTCTCCGGGGTTTATGCCTCATTTACCACGTCCTGCCACGTGATGCGTCGACTGTGATGAGATCATGGGATGTGCCGGGGGACAATTACAGGAGGTGATGCTCACACTTCCCGCCATTCAGACTCTGCGCCCCGTGATGAGGCCGGCACTCAATTGGGATTTGAATGCTAGCGAGAATCATTAATTCTAGTTCTAATTTTGGTTTGATTCTCAGAGTTAGCCGCTCTAGTCCTCGTTTTGTTTAAGACAAAAATCAAAGTCCAAAACATATTTGGGGCTAAGTGATTTCGACTCCAATTTTTGTTTCGCTTCAACTCCGTCTCCACCATGTTGGCACAAGACAGTGAGATAATTTAGGTTCTACTTTTGTTAAACATCATGTTTTGGGAATCACCAATTAGGACTCTAATTTTCTTAAACAATAAGGATGCATGATAATTTTAAAAGTAAAAAAAAAACAATTTCACACTGATATTCTGCATTATTTTTCGCCGCATCAGATGAGCCCTGGGCCGTTCGTGGACATGAAAGCCTCGGCATCTTTTTTTTAAAAAAGAATATCCTGTGCCGGTGCATTGCATGGGCGGAGGCAGCCACGTGGGCGTGGCTTTAGACCATCTTACAAGCGCGGTGTTCTCATATTTTTGTTCTTACTGATGCTATTCTATTAATAAAGGAATCCGCAATGAGTTATTTTAAGCAAAAATGTCCAATTTACAATCTTCAAGCGGGGTTATGAATACTGGAATTGTTTTTTTTTTCAAAATATGTAGGATTCCTTTGATAAGGCTCTCCTTGATTTAGGAGCCAGTGTGAATTTACTCTCTACCACCATCTATGAGCAATTTGACATTGGTGAGCTCAAGCCTACACCCATTATTCTCCAGCTCGTCGATAGATCAATGAAGACTCCAAAGGGCCTTATTGAGGATGTCATTGTTAAAGTGAATGAGTGCTACTTCTCTGCTGACTTTCTTATTTTGGACATGATTTCTCCCCAAGAAATCAAGCATACTCCTATCATTTTAGGTAGACCATTTTTAGCCACGGCTAGGGCTAATATAGACTGTGCTTCAGGAATTATGGATATATCTTTTGGGGACCAAAAAGTCAGCATCAACATTTTCAAGGCATCCAAATTTCATGATCAAAAAGGAGATTGCTATGCTGTTGACACCATTGAGGAATTATTGGCGATTTTACGTTTTGATCTTATTTTGGGGGTTTAAATGGGTCAACCTCGGTGCTAGAGAGGTTGGGGAAGGATTTACCTTTATTTTTCCCATCACCTGGGGGTGATTGGGGAGTGGAATTAATTTTTCTGTAATTTTCATCGTTTTCAGTCTCTGGTCGAGATCGCAGTCATCACAGTGGTCGTGTTCTTCAAGAAGGTGACGTATTGCACCATCACGTTCATCGGGGAAGACGAACAGTAAGGCGGTTAGGGTCGCGGTGGTGAGACCAACCGCGACCAGGTCGCGGCCGTCAGCCTCGTCGCGTTCAGAGGTTGTCGCGACCGGGGGACCCATCACGTTAGTTGGAGTCACGGTTATCTGACCGATCGCATTCCTTCGAGATGCAGTCGCCATTCCCACCGCGTCTTTATCACAGTGTGGGCCTAGGTCGCGGTAAGGTAGGATCGCAACCAGGGTGGTGGTCACGTTCATGGGTGGTCGCGACCAAGGCCCTGGTCGCGTTAATCTTGAACGTGCCCATGGTGGGCAGCGTGTTCATCTCTTGCAGGCCCGGGGTGTGTGTAGAGCATGGCTGATCATGTTCCCCTGGGCCTGTAGGCATCCCGGACACCCTGGGGGTACCGTGACTGTGTTTTTGGGTGCCCGGAGGTATGGCATTACCTCGACTTACGAGCTTGTGTGTTCTAGAGGGTCTGGGTGACCCTGTGTGTTCTAGACTTCTGTGCTTTCGCTAGATCGAGTCACCGTGAGTCGACATGAGTGGGAAGGGCTTTCCCTGCACGATGTGGGCTTTTTCGAAAGGTGGCTTCTGAGCGGACCATGGGTGTGGCCTTGGACTGCGAGTCCAGTCATCCAGCCTGGGGCTGGGGGTTTCTCGCTTCTCCCTTGGATAGAGATTAACTCAGCAACTTGTGAGCTACCTTGGGAATCGTGTTATCGTGGTTTCAGACCTGGGGATTAGGCTAGATTGACAGCGTCGTGCCGTCACGTGTGACGGTCTTGACCCAAGTTTCGCGACTCAAGGACCATTGGGTTTAGTGGGTCTAGTGGGCTATCCAGAGTTGGGTGGCTCCGAGCCACCTGTTACTCCCCGTTACTTGCGATGGGTGTGTCCGTGGTTTTCAGTGTTCACGTTTAGTGAGCCCCCACTAGTTGTAACTTTCCTGTGCACATGTGTGCGGACCCACTTGGGAGTGGTGGAGAGTGTGACCCGAGAGAGACGATTTTTAGGCTGGTTACCATAGGGCCCCTCCGCGCAGCCTGAGTCAGGGCTTTGGGGAAGAACCAGCTAAAGGATTTGACCTAGGGCGTATGGTCAGTGTGTGCATACGTGGCTGGGGGCGTCAGACCCGTACTGATGAGCGCGACCCTAGTTAGTCCTTGTTCTGTGTTCCTGGTTACTGTATGGTGTCTCAGTCTCAGCCTGGGGCTTCGAAGGGAGATACCTGAGATGCGGACTAAGACGTCAGTGGACGCATCCAGCTTTGCTTCTAGTGGGCAGGTACTCCCATCGCTTGACGTGAGTTGTCGTGACTCGAGGTTCCGTTTCACGTTTGAGAGACGTGATTTTGCGTGTAGTTTTTGGGTATTTTTTCGAAGTTGAGATCTAGGGCTTCGGTGAGTGTCACCGAGGACTTTTCCCTAGATGGCGTAGAGTTCACGACGGTGAGGTGGTGACCGTGTTTTCAGATCGCGTGGTTTCGGAGTGGGCCTTCATGTGTGGGCACAGGTCTCCACGACAGAGGTGTCGTGGCATTTTCCTGGTAGCGTGGCTAGGGTGGTTAGTGTTTTGGTAGTCCCCCGACTGTGGGATCGGGGTGTGGGTTTTCCTTTCCGGTAGTAGTTGTAGAGCCGTTATTTTATCGACTGCCATGTTTTGAGAATTCCTGTACGGTCGCACTTTCTATCGTTATTGTTATAGCTACTCTTACTGTTGCTGTTGTTCTAGCCGTAGTTGTTACTTTTCGCCACCACTGTTATTTTCGGTTGGGGTTCCGCGGGACCCCTACTAAGCCTGTGATAGGAGGCTCACCCATACTTTTCAGGTGTGGCGGTCCTTCCTCGAGGTTCGAGGGTGCCGCGCGGCGGTTCTTAGCTGCCAGCTCGCGTCGGGCTGAGTGTTCACTCGACATTTGGTATGCTTTCCTGCCTTTGATTGTACTTCTGTTGGACTAGACTCTGTTGTAGTTAGATTATTTATTTATGTAATTGTTAAATTACCCTACTTTATTTTCTATTTCTATGTACACTACACCTATCTTTTTAGCCCATCCGAGTCCTCCGGCTCGTGGGCGGCGGTCCAAGGTTCGAATGATATCGGGTTATTCCCGGTATCTAGATCTTGGGTCGTTACAGACATGGTTTCTGTAAGTTGTGATCCTCCTGTCAGTAGAGGTTGAGCTTACCAACGGTGATGTCGCAGCCCTCCTGGCAATTGAGATGGAGCCCACTACTACGAGTACATGGCTTCTTTTCGAACGTGACCAAGGTTTCCCGACTTTGAGGTCATTGTCCTCACGAGGATGGAGGTGGTGTTTTCCGACCAAGTGGTCTTATGTATCTCTTGACGAGGAATGCAGATTCCCCAGGGCTCGAGATATTAAATGTTTTTTTGGCTAGGGTTAGCGGTAGATCCCGACAGAGGTCTCATGGGCTTTACAGTGGTGAGTTTGAGTAGTGGCCCTCGTCAGTGAAGATGGAGCTTCCTCGATAGAGGTGTTAGATGTTTTCCCCAGTAGCATAGACGTTGTTTACCATTGGTTCAGCAATTATGACAGGTGATTGAGGGTTTTCCCCATACTTGTAGAAGTCGCATAGAGTCCGGATTCCTCCATTGCTGTTGTTATTGTTGTTATTATTTGTTGTTGTCGCCGATATTGTTCGCCATCATTGTTTCTTGACGGGGATCCGCGAGATCCCTACTGACCCAATGTGATGGCACTCACCCCTTTCTTTTCAGGTGTAGTGGCTCCTCCACCAGATTCGGAGGATTAGTGCAATGATTCGTAATTGCCAGCCTGCCAAAGCCAGGGTGTGCCCGGCGATTGAGTACGATTTCTTTTCTGTAGACTATACTTTGTGGACTAGACTCCATAGTTAATCTGATTAGGTCTAGCCTTGACCGTATATAGTGATGTGTGGTCCTATGAGGACCGCCCATCTCGCAGGAAAGAGACCTTGCTTTTTCTTTTTCTTTTCTTTTTATTTCTTTATTATTATTATTATTATCATTATTGTCATTATTCTTCTCATCCTCTTTCTTGAATTAATTTATTAACTGCTTGAATAATGGGTGAATAATGCAGGGGAAGCGCAAGATCCGCATCTCATGGCTGCAGGTCCGTGAAGTGTTCTTGACACTGCCGGACTTCCAGCAGGAGCGGCTGACTGCCATGGGGTTTGCCCCATTCCTGAGTATTAAGGTGTGTCGGTTTGACATGCCTCTACTCTACGTCCTGCACGACCGCTGGGATCCAGCGAGTCGGACCTTCCTCTTCCCATGGGGGCATATGGTCCCCATGCTGGAGGATGTGGCTAGGCTCACTGGCCTGCGAGTGCACGGGCTACCGGTTAGCAGGACCACCTTTCCTGACTACCGGGGGATGGCTCGGGAGTTGCTAGGCCTTGAGCTTCGGTGCCCCGAGAGGCAGTCGACCCTCCTCCCGCGGGTGAGTCTTCAGGAAAGCCTAGGATTGAGACGGGCGGGTCTAGCAGTTGGCGAGGAGTCGGAGCAGCACCTGCAGCGCCTGGTGGACCTGGCAAGATCGAGAGTAGCTGTGCAGCCAGGAGCAAAGGCTGACCGAGTGTTGCGACGCTTCCTCATGCGGATGTTCGGACGACTCCTTTTCTCCACGCGGGCGGACACGATGAGCTGTCGCTTCCTCCCCTTCCTCAAGGAGCTCGACCACCTAGGCGACTACGCTTGGGGAGCGACAGTCCTAGCCTTCCTCTTCGACACGTTGAGTTCGATGACTCGTCGGACCATGCTCGGGGGCATCTCCCCCTTACTCCAGGTATGACTCTTACCCTAGTTTTGACTACATGATTTCTATATGCTTCCTTAAATGCTGACGCACTACTGTGATGCAGGTTTGGGCCTATGTGTACCTACGGGCACTAGGCAGAGGGGAGGAGGCCCGTCCTGGGCTTCTCCCGATAGCACGGAGGTGGGTAGCACCTCGAGAGACCGGCTCCCTGAGGCGACAGGTCAGGGAGCTGCGGGATGACATAGACGCTCTGCCGTACGTCTCGGTATTATTCTACACTCAGGCTCCCTAGTTAAATGCTTTCATATATGATGCTGATGAAGTTTCTCATTTTTGTAGGTGCGGTGGATGCCTTACAGAGAGGAGGGCCAGGCGGACCAGTCGTGGGTGGTCGGGGCCCTCGCCTTCGCAGGACGAGACGTGTGGCTCCATTGCATGAATGTGGTGGAGCCACTGTATTTCAGATTGGTGATGAGGACCATCGGGGTTCACCAGCCCACGGTGGAGTTCCCGACGCCAGATAGGGCGGGGGAGCGTGTTTTGAGGTCAGTGAGAGGCCTGACCGCGACATTTGACTGGACTTTGAGGAACGCCACGCAGGTCGCTGACTGGATAGCCCTTGGGTGGGTGGTGACTGCCTGGGCTGAGAGTGACGTGGCATACTATACCGCGTATGCACGACACTATCGGGACTAGGTGTTCCAGGGCATCCACCGACCGGTACGACTTCTTAACCTTGGACCCCTTCTCAATTATGATTATGATTTATACTTAATGATGTGTTAACACTTGGACTTCTAAATGCAAACCGACCCTGAGGGACGCCTCGCGGAGCTGACGGGGCTCCTTACGACGATGATCCGAGAGTGAGATGAGGCCCGACAGGTCTTAGCCCTTTTGGTGAGTTTTTCTCGACTGATGTATTACTATTATACTGAGACACGACTGACCTGGAGTTTTAATTTCAGCGGGGGGAGGAGGCCCAGAGACAGGGGGCCGACACTCCATCTACTTCTACAGTGTAGATTCCTGCTGACCGTGCAGAGTGGGAGGCAGAGTTCCGGTGAATGGTTGATCGGGCCAAAGCGACCGAGGTAGCGCTCGTTGAGCGGGTACATCCTACACTTTCCTTTGTGAATTATGTTTTTATATTAAAATGTAGTTGACTAATGGTGAATGCATCTGTGCAGGTGACAGAGCTGACCGCCGCCATAGGTGAGGACGACCAGTTGCGAGAGGAGCTCGTACTGGCGCAGGACGAGGCCGCCCGTCTGTGCGAGGAGCTGGTGCAGAGTTACGCTCTGAGAGAGGAGGTGACCCGCCTGCGTAGGGAGCTGGGGCAGAGCGTCCACTTGCGGGAGTTGGCAGAGCAAGGGTAGAATGAGGCCCAGGAGGAGGTAGCCCGCCTGTGGGAGCGATTAGCACAGGCCAGACCGTCGGACTCGGTGGAGACGGCGGTCCTCTGGGCAGAGGTGGAGTGACTCCGGACCACGACCTCGGAGCTGGAGCATTACCGACAGGAGGCGTTCGAGCTACGCGACGAGGTGCGGGCCTACAGAGAGATGAGCCGCTCCCGCAGTGGGATGAGTGGTAGCCGTGCGGCCCCGAGCGGGAGTCAGGCTACTCACGGCTCCGTCGGGCGCTTCCTCGCAACTTCCTCTCAGTGGCAGAGGAATGAGGAGGAGGACCAGTGCCGACGGCGAGAGAGGGAGGAGGGTGCGACCTCTACGATGGGCCCGCCATCAAAGAGGCAGGAGGGAGGAGGTGATAGTGACAGCCCAGAGGGAGCAGCCTGATTTTACTTTGTATTTTGACACCTGTACATGATGCGATATGATAGTAACCTAGCTTGTTTTTTTGTATTGATTTCCTTATGTGATGCATGTATGTATGAAAAGATGCAAATTCGAACTGTGGATGACTTACGGGTGAGACACACGGGAGGGGCGAGGCACGCCGACTTTACGAGAGAGATGATGCGAGAGGAGCGAGGCACGCCGACTCTACGAGAGTGACGACGCGAGAGGAGAGACACGCCGACCCTACGAGAGTGACAACGCAAGAGGAGAGACACGTCGACCCTACGAGAGAGATGACGAGAGAGGAGAGAGGCACGCCGACTCTACGAGAGAGACGACGCGAGAGGAGAGACAAGCCGACCCTACGAGAGAGACGACGCGAGAGGAGAGAGACATGTCGACTCTACGAGAGAGATGACACGAGAGGAGCAACCTTCTAGATGGCCACCTAGGATGGTTGACCAGCCCCACATGGCTTAGGTGGACCAATGGGAAAGGACTGGGGGGCCCCTTGCTGGACCTACTGACAATTTGCATAAAAACCCAAAGAATCCAAGGGAGTGACACATTGGCTTACAAAGCCTTACAATTGCACATATACTTTCCCAAGGATATAAAAGTAAACTAAAAGGACTCAAATGTAAAAATAAAAGTCAGTGCTCGACGTCGATTCCCATCAGTAGTGTACAATAATCACTGCCATTTCAGCACCAGGATTTTGTTAGTGGACAGCGGGGATTGTGTCCACATTATGGTGACTTTCACCCAGGTAGGTCGTGTCATATGCCTCTGACATGCTTCCGATGTGATCAGGTGTGACACATGGTTCGCGACTATCCTCAAAGGCTGTGCCAACCACACCAGTTTCAGCCTCAATGGTTTCAGTCCCAACAGCTCCCGCATCAGCAGTCTCAACAACAGATGTAGATTCCACCCTTGCCGCAGTCAGCTAGTGTGGGGAGGTAGAGATCTCAAGGGCGCATGATGCATATGACCTGTGCAGAGGCATAGGCATCTCAGTTGGTGGAAGGTATGATTATGATTCTTGGTTGTGTAGCCCGAGTTTTATTTGATTCTGGCGCTTCTCATACATTTATATCTGAGAATTTTATTACTTTTGTTGAGGAGTCCACCACCGAGATGTCTTATGATTTGGTAGTGGAGTTTTCAACAGGTGATTTTATGATCACTCCTTATTGCTTAAAAAGGGTGCTAGTGTGAATTAAGGGGCAGAATATGCCAGCCAAACTCTATGCATTGCACATGAGAGATTATGATGTGATTCTGGGCATGGGTTGGCTAGAAGCCCATGGTGCCGTAGTGGATTGTAGTTTGAAGAAGGTTTATTTTCAACATCCTCGGAAGCTCTCATTCTATTTCCAAGGTATTTGAACATCTTCACTCCTCTTCCTCATTTCAACTATTAAAGCCCATAGAATGCTTCATGTTGGATGTCAAGGATTTCTTGCTTCAGTAGTGTTAGTTGATCAATAACGGCAAGGGGTGGAGGATATTCCTATTATGTATGAGTTTTCAGATGTCTTCCATGATGAGTTACCAGGACTGCCTCCACAGAGGGAGATTGATTTCACCATTGAGATTATGTGTGGCACGATGCCTTTGTCCAAGGTGCCTTATCGCATGGCACCGACAAAACTCAGGGAGCTGACAGCTCAATTATAGGAGTTTCTCGATAAAGGTTACATTCGCCCCAGCTTTTCTCCATGGGTTACACATGTATTGTTTGTAAAGAAGAAGGATGGCACCTTAGGATTGTGTATTGATTATAGGCAGCTGAATAAGGTGACCATTAAAAACAAGTATCAGTTGCCTCGCATTAATGATCTGTTCGACCAACTTCAATTGGCCTGGGTATTCTCGAGAATTGATTTGTGATATGGGTATTATCAGCTACTGATTAGAGAGTCAGATGTAGAGAAGACTACTTTTAGCACCAGATATAGACATTATGAATTTTTGGTAATGCCATTTGGGCTAACCAATGCCCCAGTAGCTTTCATGGACCTAATGCATAGGGTGCTTCGTCCCTACCAGGACCAATTTGTGGTGGTGTTTGTGAATGATATTCTTGTTTATTCTTAGTCAAAGGAGGAGCATGTTCCTGAGGATTGTGTTGTAAACTGTTTCGCTTGCAGGGAATCCCTTCTGTTTTTCCTCGCGGTGGTGACATACACTCACCTTTTATGGAAGGTCGAGATGGGTCGATTTGGCACCCGAGGATTCCAGAGATATTGAAAAGAAGGTGAAAAGAATGATAGGAATGCATAGGAAAGAATGGTGTATGGTTAATCATTCTTGAAGACTGGGACATGGATGGTTGGATGGAATGCGGGCATGCAAGTCGATTTCTCGACGATCACCTGTGGAACCAAATGTTTGACTGAGGATGTGCCGCCAGGGCACGACATGTGGGCACAAAATGTCGTGTGTCATGTGGAGAGAATGAGGTTCTGCTGGTACGAGTGTAGGCAATTGTGAGGGCTTGTGTACTGGACGTCTTTCCCACCGATCGCAAGTAATTGGTGTTTATTTTACAACCGGTGTTTATTTTACATCGGATTGAATCCAAACACCTTTATTTCTACTGCTAAAGAGGAGAGTTAGGGACCCTAGGAGTCGGGACGTCGGGAGGGCATAGTCCATGCAACAATGACAGGGTAACAATGACACAGTAGGGATAACTGGGGGTAGAGAGACTGGTTCCAATGTGTACAATAGAGAGGGGCACCCTGCGTTTATGAGAAAAAGGCAATAACTCAGACAGAGGAGCAGTAGACACTGGCTCGGATAGGAGAAGGTGAGTTCTGGCTTTGGTATGGAGTGGCTAACACTGGCTCAATAAGGAGCATGTAGGTCCTGGGTCAGGTATAGGTTCTATCCGACTAGAGGAGTTAGGACCAGATTGGGGGATAGATGGCAGTCTGCTGGAAGGAGTTGAGACTAGTAGCTAGCGAGGATGGGGGTCAATTCCCTGACTGGATTACATAACTATATGCCATGAAAGGCATTTATATGGGGTGTGAAAGCCCGATTACAAATGTGTGCAAGCAACGGGACAATTCCGTCATTTGTGGCGGTCCTCGGGTCATTGCGTTATTATGCAGGTATTTTCACATTTGTACATAGTGTCCATCAAAGGACTTGTGACTCGGCAGGATGCCGCTCGAAGGGTGTCACGATATATCCCCGATATGGAGCATCATCGAGATCAGAGAAGTTGAGGTGTAGTGGGCACCGCCGTGCAAGAACGACTGGGCGCCATTAAGACAAGGGTGACCGGGTGGCGCGAACACCACTGTGACTGGCGCGGCCAAGCACTGTCGAGACAAGGGTGACCAGGTGACGCGAACACCACTGTGAGTGGAGCGACCGGGCACTGTTGAGACAGGGGCATGTGGGAATGATGAATTATTATTATTATTTAATTTATTTAATCTTAGTTATTTTGTTCATATATTAGGGGTTTTATTTAAGCGTTGGGGTATGCCAGTCATGGAGTCACGATTTATTGTGCCCCCCAGCCACTTCCGGTCACCCCTCCCCTCTGCAACCCACGCCCCTCACCATTTCCAAGAGCGTCAACAGTGACCCTGGAGGCTTCCCGACGTCACCCACCTCCCGGTGAAGCCAGAATCCAGCTCTGCTACTCCCAGCTTGCAGAAGATCTCCCGGCGTCCACAGTGAAAGTCCGATCAAGTGGCCTTCTGCAAAGTCATCCTACGTTGAACCAGCTATACTCCAGAAGTAGTCTCGCCTCGATTCGTCATTGGCACCAATCGTGTCGGGCATTTCCATGCAACTGCACCAGAACCACACCAGTTTCTGAGGACTTCTTGGCAATGGCAGCACTGTCTTCCCCCGTGTGAATAGGCCAGAACTGTCTTCAGAAGAGTTCTTCATCTTCGAGTCGCCAACTATCCAGAGGTGGTCCCACTATCTTTTGATAACGCCACTGCCCGAGGCGTCCCTTTTGCTACTACTGCGCCAGGTTCGAAAGTCTCTATCTGCCTAGGATAGACAGCAACACTGTCGGCCCTAGAACTCCATCCTCTACTCTGTTTCGGGCCGAGCTGTCTTCTCTAAAGTCATGACCCTGGATGATACGAAGCCAACCCAGGTGGTTTCGTCTCCTTCTAACTTCAGTACAAAAAATTCCACCACAACCATTGCCTCCCTGTCCAGCTGCCCTCCCAGGAACTAGAAGCCGACCATATCG
Source organism: Amorphophallus titanum (assembly GCA_024336825.1). NCBI lineage: Eukaryota > Viridiplantae > Streptophyta > Magnoliopsida > Alismatales > Araceae > Amorphophallus > Amorphophallus titanum. The sequence goes on from JANBPO010009260.1 coordinate 4,546,668, forward strand.
GCGACCACGACTGGCATGGTGATCCGACAGTGGCCAACTTTTGAGGGTATGTAGTGCTCTATGTCTGCTACCCCACTGAGTTGGTTCCGTCACATTTGGAGATCTACAGCGAGCGTATCGGTCATCGCATCGTGATCGCGCAAACCTGTTTGGCAGGACAGAGTGGTGTAGATCTTCGACCGCGGCCGTCCCCACCCTCCAGTGCCCTCGGAGTGACGTCAGGATCTCAGGAACCCACCGGCATCCACCAGGCTTCGTCTGAGCGCTGACGACACTTCAGTCGGACGTCGGTGCTTCGCGAGCTATTCGGAACCAGCATCTCCCTCCCGACAAGTTGTCTGTGGATCGGCCGCCCTGCCTCCCCTCCCCTTGCTCCCCCCTCTTGCGTGAGGGTAGTTCTTGTAATAATTACCCATCCCCGTGTTCCCCTCCCTGCGTGGAGTGTAGTGGTTGTATTAGCAGGATCCGACGCCGAGCTACACCGACGCAGCGTGTCCGCCGGGTGCGCACGCTCCCCGGCTCGCCCTCGTCTCCAACCGGGGCCGGTCCATCGGACGGCTAGGTACGTGCAACTGCCGCCCCTAGTTTGCTTGCTTAGTATTGGTTCCAACTGCAGCGCCGTGAGAGGAGTGCCCGTTCCAAAACTTCCACCTTCGAGAGTAATTGCTACCGGTGAGTGAGCGTCGATTGAACCGATTCCCTCGGTATCGGTCTGCCTGGTTGAGTCCGGTGAATTCTTTTCATTCATCATCATTCCCAAACTGCTACTCCCAGCTTCAAGGCAGAAGTAGAAGCCCAGTTTGCAGAAGATCTCCCGACATCCACAGTGGAAGTCTGATCAAGTGGCCTTCTGCAAAGTCGTCCTACGTCGAACCAGCTACGCTCCGGAAGTGGTCCCGCCTCGATTCGTCATCGGCACCGACCGCGTCGGGCGTTTCCGTGCAACTGCACCAGAACCACACCAGTTTCTGAGGACCTCTTGGCAATGGCAGCACCGTCTTCCCCTATGCGAACAGACCAGAACTCTCTTCATAAGAGTTCTTTGTCTTCGAGACGCCAATGATCTAGAGGTGGTCCTGCCATCTTTTGATAATGCCATCGCCCGGGGCGTCCATTTTTCTGCGACTGTGCTAGGTTCAGAAGTCTCTATCCACCTAGGACAGACAGCAGCCCTGTCAGCCCCGGAACTCCATCCTATGCTCCATTTCGGGCTGAGCTATCTTCTCCAAAGTCGTGACCCTCGACGATACGAAGCCAACCCAGGTGGTTTCATCTTGTTCTGACTTCAATACAGGAAATTCCACCATGGCCATTGCCTCCCTATCCAGCTGCTCTTCCAGGAACCAGAAGCCAACCATATCGGCGACCACGACCGGCAAGGTGATCCGACGGTAGCCAGATGTTGAGGGTACGTAGTGCTCTCTGTCTGCTACACCATTGAGTTGGTCCCGTCATGCTTGGAGATCTACAGCGGGCGTACCGGTCATTGCATCTCAATCGCGCAAACCTGTCCGGTAGGATAGAGTGGTGTAGATCTTCAACTGCGACCGTCCCCACCCTCCAGCAACCTCAGAGCGACGTCAGGATCTCAGGAAACCACTGGTGTCCACCAGGCTTCGTCCGAGTGCTGACGAAACTTCAGTCGGATGTCAGTGCTTCGTGAGCTATTCAGAACCAGCGGCTCCCTCCCGACAAGCTATCCGAGGATCGGCCGCCCGGCCTCCCCTCCCCTTGCTCCCCCCTCCTGCGCAAGGGTAGTTCTTGTAATAATTGACCATCCCCATGTTCCCCTCCCTGCGTGGAGTGTAGTGGTTGTATTAGCAGGATCTGACGTCGAGCTACACCGACGCAGCGTGTCCGCCGGGTGCGCACGCTCCCCGGCTCTCCCTCATCTCTGACCGGAGCCGATCCATCAGACAGCTAGGTACATGCAACTGTTGCTCCTAGTTTGCTTGCTTAGTATTGGTTCCAACTGCAGCGCCGTAAGAGGAGTGCCAGTTCCAAAACTTCCACCATCGAGATTAATTGCTGCCGGTGAGTGAGCGTCTAGTTGAACCAATTCCCTCGGTATCGGTCCACCTGGTTGAGTCTGGTGCCTGCTACGTTGTCCCCGGGTGGCTTGCCTCCACCCTCCTCGCTGCTCGGACCATGTCCGGCCTCCTCGCGAGTCTCGACTCGCCTAGCCATCACTACGAGTCCCGTGTGGAGTCCGCTACACGCGTGAGTGTTCACCTTGTCACCTAGACATTTGTGCTCGTTGTTTGTTGGCTTTAGGTCCCAGTGTCTCGACCGGGTTCATCCCGCATCAGATTTGGTATCAGAGCAACTTCACTGACTTGTTCTAGCCAAGTCGGGTCCTAGGCCGTGTGCGACTACGCCCTCAATGCCTGATGGATCCTGCCACAGGTCCGGGACAAGGGCAAAATATAGGCGTTGGCCCGATAGGATGTTGGAATCAACAAACCTTGCTCAGATAGTAACTCTGGGGCAAGGGCAAAATATAACTATTGACTTGTCAAAATGCTGAAGTCAACCAACTTGGCGAAGATGTGAGGTCTAAACCAATAGAGGTATGTGAGTGCTGACCTGACAGAATGTCAAGATCAACCAACTTTACTTAGAGAGAAGGTCTGAAATAAGGGTAGGGCAAATAGATAGATAATATGTATATGTTGACCTGATAGTGTACTAAGGTCAACCATCCTGGGAGAGACGTGAGCTCTAAATCGGGGTAGAATATGGCTGTCGATCTATTGAGATATTGGATTCGATGAACCATGCCCAGACTGGAGGTTTGGATAAGAGCATGATATGTAGATGGGTGTTGACTCAATAGAATGTCAAAATCAAGCAACTTAGCGAAGACGTGAGGTCTAAGCTAAGGGTAGAATATAGTTGTCGACTCGGCAGAATGTCAGAGTCAACCAACTTGGTGAAGACATGAGGTCTAAGCCAAGGGAGGGATATAATTGACCGGTGAGGGCCATGATTAGTACCCTCCAAGAGCAGTCCACTTGTATTGTTGACTTTCATTTTTAATGTCTGTCACTACCTCTGGTACAAACCAGCCCATAGTGTGGGCTGTGTTATCCGGTGGGACAATTAATGGACTTGACTATAGCGCCGGTGGGACTATTGATGAATTTGATTAATTATTACGCTTGTGGGACTACGGATTAACATCCGAGTGCTCGGCCAAGGCAGGGTGCCTTAAGCCAGAGGGAAAAGGTTTATGTAGGGGCATTAGTTGAGAGCACGGCGTGGATGGAGTGCCCTGAGCCAAGAAAAAAAGGTTTATGCACCCAATATAGAGGGACTGATGGGTAAAGTCTAAGAGCTCGACGAAGGCAGAGTACCTCAGGCTAAGTTAAAAGAATTTTATGGGCCAAACCCGACAAGACTTAATGGGTAATATCTAAGAGCTCGCTGAGGGCAGAGTGCCTCAGGCCAAGAGAAAAGAGTTTGATGAACCCAGTCCAGTGGGACCAAGGCAACATTTGAGAGCTCGGCGAGGGCAGAGTGCCATGGGCCAAGGCAAAAGAGTTTTATGATCCCAGCCCAGTAGGACTAAGGCGATGTGTGAGAGCTCAGCAAGGGCAGAGTGCCACGGGCCAAGGGAAAATAGTTTTATGAGCCCAACCCAGCGGGACTAAGGTGATGTGTGAGAGCTCGGCGAGGGCGGAGTGCCATTGGCCTAGGGAAAAGAGTTTTATGAGCCCAGCCTAGCGGGACTAGGGAGATGTGTGAGAGCTTGGTGAGGGTGGAGTGCCACGAGCCAAGGGAAAAAAGTTTTATGAGCCCAGTGGGATGAGCCTAGTATTGCCAAGTGTGCTTGTGTAGCTACTACGGCAAGATGCCGCAATATGGCGAGAATGCATCAACTAAGATCATAGGTTCCAGGCCGAGGGTAGAGGGTTAACCCTGGTGAGACTGATGGAGAGCATCCCACAGGATGAGAAGTTGGCAAAGCTGATGAATGTTTATTCAATGACTTGGCCAGAGAATCTAGGCTACGGACGGAAAGGGTACCCCGATGGGGCTTGGACCCATGGATGAGAAAAAAGGCCTAATGGCCAATGAAGGCTTCTCAGCCTTGGTGGGATTGTAAATACAAGCTCTGAAGCTTGGCTAGGATGTCAACTTGAGTGTTTCAGACTGGATCGCCATGAATCCTTTGATAGTGGGACGGTTGTTGCATGACTGCTTTGAGCCGATCGGCCACCCCTTTGTATTATTGTCTTCTGTGGGGATGCCCGGAATGTCGTAGCTTGACGAGGGTGGGCCCCCAGGACTTTTGTCATAGGTTGGTCTCTTGACCTACCTACCTCATCAGTTGTGGCTCTAGGGTCTCTTCTGCTCCAAGAATGGCACTGATGGCTTTAAGCTCTCCCCAGTCATGCACCATGCACTACCTATAAGGATTTCAACCGAAGTAGTAGCTACAGGGCTTACCCTGGCTCCACAGTGCTGAATTGTATAAATTAGCTTCCTAGAGAAGGAGAAATCCCATTTTGACATTGAATGAAATGCAGCAAATGGGTCCTCTAAGCGAAGAGCTTGAAATCTTTTACAGTCGAGCTTGCCAAATAGTTAGCATCTGTAATGGGTAGTCTAGCTCTCGTTGGGACTTTTGTGGATCCCGAATAGTTTCGTCTCTTTTCTTTTTTAGCTTTGGATGCCCCCAGGGTGGGGTGTGTTAGGTTCAGTGTGGCCCCTAGTTGTCTTTGACAATAGTTTTGATGTTTTGATGATTCCAATATATTGTGTGTCTTATGCTTAATGGCGTCTTCACGATAAACAAGCTAATATGATGATATCTTACTTTGCAGGCTTGGCATGCTTCGTGGAATCAGTTTTTCTACTTAGCTTTGCAAGGGTCAACCCCATGGGTCGACCCCTGGCTGTTTGAGGGTTTGGTGTTTTCATGTGATATCCATGACTCTTGGTGAATGTTGCTATTACAGTCTCAGTTTTGCTGAATTGAATGTCATGTTCTGATCTGTAATTCTGTCTTGGCTTGGCCCTCCTTGCTCTCATTGTATAGATCCCAATAGGATGTTCTTTACTTGTTGTAGCATGAGATTTGAAATGGTCTTATATATTTAATTCTGCTGCTCATGGTTCATGAATTGATTTGAGCATTCAATTGGATTTCCTTAAGATTTACATGGATTTGTATATCTGGAAAGTGCAGGAACAAATTGCCCACATCACATTTGTTTGCATGGTAAATTAATGTTGAATGGATTTTAACATGTCTTAACTGTGCTGTTGGTTGGTTGGTTGGATATCTAATGGTGGCTAATGTTTGATTGAATTACATTGATATTGGACCTTGCTTGCCATGAATCTGAAATTAATTGAACTGATCTCTAAATTTTCAGAATCTGCTGGTTCATATTCCCCACACTATGATGGATCCGAGTTAAAGTTAATTTTGGATCATTGGTAATATTCCTCTTATTTTGAGTTGGGAAATATGAGTCTTTAAAGTGCCTTCATGCTCATTGCAACACAAGTCCTTGCACGTTTTTGCCCCTAGCTATACCAAAGTCCGTGCATACATAGCCCATGTACATTCTTTGTACTACTGCATATCAAGTCCGTGCATCTTTTACTTTGAACAATAGAGTCTGTGCACGTTTCTCTTACATGCAAACAAGTCCGTGCATGTTTCAAGTCTACAAATGCAAGGTATGTGCATACTAGAGTTTGGGTAAACGCACGAAGTCCGTTCACATAAGGTCTGTGCACGTTTGCCATATTTTCCATTCCTGTCTCATTGTCTTAAGCTAAGTTTCTGAATTTTTGACAGGGGAATGGCTCGTGGAACACATCAAAGTGACATGATCCAAGATTAGAGGAGGTGTCTAGATGATGACACGTGGAAGGCAGTCAAGTTGGAATGCAGACACATGGCTTAATATCTCCAGATCTAGATAGGCTTTTGGGCAGGAATTGTGGAAGTCACACGCCCTTCTGCTCTGCTGCATATGAGTAAGGAGATTTCTTCTTCAAAAGTAGAGAGAGTTGTCAATAGGGAAAAATAGGGGTGAAGCAGAAGAAGTAAGCGAAACTAAAGAGAAGAGATCAGAAAAAAAGGAGAGCCGTAGCCAGATTGGAAAAGAACCTGAGACGAAGAAAAGAGCGAGAGCTAGAGAGGAAGAAGATGAGAGCAGTTCAACGAGAGAAGATTGCAGCAAGCTGTACAGTTTGTTCGTGGATCAAATCCTGAACGACTATGCTCTTTAGAGCTTCTTGTTTTTCGTTCTTAATTTTTCTTTCCTTGTTACCCTTTTACATTTCCAGAGTGTTCTTCTGATTCCCTGATTTGGGATCGTGTTCCTCCTGTGTGTTTAGGAGAAGGGAGACTTGGTGTCTCTGGTTTGCAAGTAACTAGGTGTCACTCGTGATTTCCCTTTGGGTTTCAGAGGAAGGGAGACTTGGTGTCTCCGGTTGCAAGTGACAGGTTGTCACTTGTGGGTTCCCTCTGGTTTGGAGGAAGGGAGACTTGGGTCTCTAGTTGCTGGTGACTAGGTGTCACTGGTGATTTCCCTCTGGGTTGGAGGAAGAGTGGAGTGTGCTCCTCTGGACATCAAGCTGTGTCGGTCAGCGGTTGTAGGCAAGCTGTAATGCCCAGCGGGTTAAGCTGTGTATCAGCAGGAAGCCTCACTCTGGTTTGAGTGGGGGATGGACGTAGGTCTGCGGGCAGCAGACTGAACCATCTAAAAAATTCTCCATGTACTGTGGTGTGATTGTTTGATTCGATTTCGCTAGATGAATGCTAGGGACGATCATCTTTTTCTCATCTTTCTATCTAGTGAGGAATTTTGTTGCACACTGTCTGTTTGTTATTGGTTTTGAGAGTCCTTCTGATATTGTTCTTTAAGCCATCAATCTGCTACGTAGTAAGCATTTCAGTTAACTAAGTGAATCTATTTAACTCTGCAACAGTTCACTAGTTATAAGTTTTTAATTGGGTAATTTTTATAAGGGGATTCATTCACCCCCCCTCTGAATCTGGGTTTGCACCATCTCCAAAACCCTACAATTGGTATCAGAGTGGTTACTGTGTCATCGGATCCAACGATCCGCAGTAGATCCTACAGCTTCCTTGGTGCATTTCAGAGCTGCTCTCTGACCATTCCAGATCCAACGATCTGCGGAGTATTTTGTCTCCTTATGTTTTGCTGTGCTTCTTTGATGTCTCGCTTCGCTACTGTAACGCCCGTGATTTAGTGGATCCGTAACAGTCTGAGTCTATAATTTATTCCGTGATTTTAGGTGATTTTTATGAATTTTGGGCTATTTTTAGACATTTAAATGAATTAGTTAAAGTATAAAAGTATTTAAATTGGGTATTTTAACAATTTCAATTTTAAAAAGGTTAAAAGTGTAATTTAAGGTTATTTTTCAAAGAAAAGAAAATCAAAATTTTTTACAAATATCTCAACCCACTCTCTCTCTCCTCACTCTCTCGAATCGCTCTCTCTCTCTCCATCTCACATGTTCTCTCTCCTCCACCCCATTTCCTCAGTTCGCGATCCAAACGGACCCCGGTCGACACGTGGGAGGATCACGCCAGTACCCTTCTTCACTCGGATCGTGGAGCGTGGAGACACATACGAGTTAGAAGACGACGTGGCCCCCGTCGCCCGATAGGCACCGATTTACGGTCTTCACCGCGCAAAAGGTAGGGGATTGGACTCCTCATCTCGCCAGGAATCCATTGACGCCCTCCACATCGCCATCTGTCACCATCTTCCTCGTTTTCTGTGTATTTCTTATTTTGGGTGATTTTAGGGTTTATTCTCGATTTGCGTGTCTCTCTCATTTTCTGGTCCAAACGGCTGCTGATTGAAGCCGGAGAGGTACCACTGGATTGGTCACATCGCGAGGATCTCGTTGACGCCTGCCTTTCCTCGATTCGTGGAATGTGGAGTCGAGTTGGGCCGTGAGGCGCCGCGTTGCCCTGTCACCGGTTCGCCGTCGATTCACCGTCTTTATCGTCATCCAGGTAGGGGGATGGATACCTTATCTCGCTAGGACACCGCCGGTACCACTTGCGCCCTGGTCCGACGCCCGTTGCCTCGTATTTCATGCATATTCCTATTTAGTGCATTTTTAATCTTTTAATGCATTAAATCATCTTTTAATTGTTGAAATCAATTTCATGGGCATCGTATTTCATTTCTAGTGGTATGCTTAGGCTTGTATGATCGGTATGGGTTGACAGGTTCAGCAGGTTTTGTATTCTGCCGCGTCCGCTGTCGATTTCGATCGATCGGGAGGGGTTTTCGATTCTGACCTCTAGAGTCACGAAACCCAGGTGACATAACGTGCCTTCCCTGGTGCGTTATGGTCGTTTAACGCATCCCTATAGGTGTGTTATATCGTCCGTGTCTGAGTTTCCTGTGGATTTTCATATTCGGGTGGCTTTAACGCGCCTGCCTTGGTGCGTTGTAGTCCCTGTGTTTTGAGTTAAAGGTTCGTTGCCTTTAACGCCCCTTCCCCTATGCGTTAAATTCAATATGACGCCCCTGTTGAGGTGCATTATATCCGTGTTTTCCTGTGGATTTCAGTCGTTCTAGAGGGCATAACGGCCCATGAGAGGTGTGAGGGGCCTCCTCTCTAGACGGCGGGGAGTGTATCTCTTCATTTCCTCTTTCACCGGTTTGGCCTGAGCCACGCCCAGTCGAGAGTGTGTAGCAAGAGAGGACAACGCCACTCCTTCTATTCTTCAGAGTCTCCCCTTCCTTCCCCTCTGGGCTTGGCGTATGCTCCTGCGATGAATCATCTAGCACGTGCAGCGCCTCAGATTTTCCTTCAGCTTCTTGCTCTAGGCCTGGGGACTCTGAACGCCCGCACTGTACACACTCATCGGCGCATGCTGAGGGAACCTCAAGCGCCTCTTTGGGTGACATGTGGCACAGAGATACCATGTTGACTGTTCTCTTTAGATCGGGCAGCTCATGCGGGTGTTGGGGATCCACCTTATGTTCGCCCAATTGGAGTTCCCCCCTCCTGATCAGGCGCTCGACAGCATCTTTGAACACATAACAATCTTCAATGGGGTGCCCGAGTGCTTAATGATATGGGCAGAATCGGGGGTCACCACTTCTTTGGATATCACCGGGTCTCATCAACTCCGACAGAGTGACCTTGTTGTAACTAATGGCCCATTCAAACAGGGTCCGAGTCTTCTCCTTGGTAAAGGAGTATAGCTTGCTCATTCTAGCTCGCAAAGCGGGGCCTTCCCCTTTATCCTTTCGTCGCTCGGAGGCCTCAGAGTCAACTGTATGAACCTCCTTGGACGAGGCCCTATTACCTGTTGCTGTGGCCTTCTGGCCGGCGGCGACAGGGGCAGAGGAGAGAAAAGCCTCGACTTCCGCCACTATGTTGATTAGCTAGTCAAAAGATCTGATTTCAATCCCAATCATTCTTTTGAGGATCTCCCTCTTCAATTTTTGTTTACAAATCTACACTGCATCTTTTTGGTGTAGTGGCCGATTGCATCTCATGTTGAGGTGTCGCCATCTGTTAATATACTCCACAGTAGTCTCATCAATCTCCTGCTTGGAGGCGTATAGGTCAACCATAGTAATCTCTCTTTCGGTGATATAAAATCTATCTTTAAACCTTTTCTGCATGTCGGGCCAGTCAGCAATAGACTCAGGCGGCAAGCTCAAGTACCACTCGAAGGCAAGCCCAGTAAGTGTCGAGCCGAAGAATTTCAGAAGACAAGCTTCATCAGCAGCCAAATCTCCCATGACGTTCACAAAATAGGCGACGTGCTCCTTGGGAGACCCTTGCCCATTGAATTTCTCAAACTTCAGTGACTTAGTGATGCCAACCGGTAATTTCTTGGCGGCGTAATGAGCCGGGTAGGATACTCGGTAAATATCATTGATCACCATCATCCTTCCCTGCCAGCTTCATATCAATCATTTGTTCGAGCATCAACCGGCCGGCCGCTATTGGGTCGACCGGGCTTGGGTAAGAGTGGGCAGGCTATGCCCTTGGAGTAGTCAACACCGTCACCTACGGGGCCATAGGAGACCCTTGGGGAGACAGAATTAGCAACGGGGCCAGTGCTGTATATTGTGCTTGCTGTAGGGGCATGCCCCCGGTGTAGTCGGGTATCGGTGAAGGTGCTGCTCCTTGCGGAGGTGCTTTTGAAGACTGCCCGTTGCCCCTGAGCACTTCGAGCAAAACTTCGATCTGCTCAGACGTCGAGAGTTGTGCATTCCTCTTGTTCAGTTGTCTCTTCAGCAGCTCGATCTCCTTCTGGTATTACTGTATTATGTGCAGCATTGCGGGGTCATTGGTGGGAAGGTTAAGTATGCCCCCTGCTTCTTCAGTCGGTGCGTCCTCAGATGATGTGGAGGGCCCGCCACTAGTGCCTCCGATGGTGATAACATTGGCAGCCAGGGCCATAGAGGGTTCTTCATGAGAGGTCTATTCGATGCCCACTGGTGCTATCTCTCCTACTGCTCTCCCTCTTCTAGTGAGAGGACCGGGTCTGACGGCGAGTCTGGCTACCTCTTCGGGGTCGGTGGGTAGAGCCCATATCGACCAAAGACTCCTGCCATGTTACAGGTGTAAACTCTCCTGCGCTTGTTCCTCTTCGCCATCCTCCTTGATGGCCTATTCGGGAACACCAATTTGTCAAAAACTGATCGTCGGGGCGGCGTTTCCTCCCACAAAGGGGACTGGCGCAACTCCTCCGACTAGTTCCTTGACTCTGCACTAGGCACCGGTCAGGTCTCTTCTTCTTCCTGAAAAGCGGAGACCACTGCCCTCAATAGTCTTTGACGACCCAAAGGAGTGCTCCCCAGGCCGCGGAGATAGTTTCTCATGGCTTGCTCGATCCTTCCCACTCTTGGTCAAGGAGAGCAGCAGGTGATTGCGTGCCGACGGCGGCAACAGGAGTGTAAGCCATGGGCGCTGGGCGGGTGGCTTGGTGACGGTGCCTACGGTGCCGACGGTGGACATTCTCTAGTGGAGTCGGTGCAGTAACTGCCGGCTGGTAGACCGGGGTCGTCACTTTGACCCCTTCATTTCGTCGGGCTCTCCTCGAGCAGATGGTGATGGGCCTCGCTCGAGCAGGTGCAATGATCTGGGCTTCCCTGGGAATCCAGACTTGTTTGAGCTTGGCTGGCTTGTGCACCGACATGTTCTTCGGTGTTGCGGCCGGGGCGGTGAGCATCACCTTCTCTTGCATCTTCTCCAGCCCTTGGAAGGAGTTGTGGACTGGAACGGTCGGTACGATGCGGTCTGAAATCACTTTAGACCTCCGTCCATCAAGGTGGAGTCGGAAGCTCCCGACGGTCATGGATCTCCCAGAGTTAGAGATTCGACACCCCAAGGTAGCACCAACATTGTTCCTCTGGAGCCTCCTCCGGTGGGACACTGATCCCTGGTGAGGTGGGCCGGCGGTCTGGTGCACATGGTGCACGTTGCAGCTCGACGTCTTGGCTGAGACGTCATCCTTGTTCTTGGCCAGAGCTCGGCCAGCAGCAGCTTCAATGGCCCCTCGGGTGGGAGTGTTGGTCTTGGGATTGTCGGACGCTTCCACGTCCAATGCGTTGGCCAAGAATTTGTTCTTTCTCATCTCTTGGTTCTGTTTTTTTTTGCGTCCCTCATCCGAGCGTAAGTCTGCGTTGAAAGCTCGACCTAGGAGTGCCCCGGCCAGACTGGCGGAGGTGCGTAGGAGAGCGCTATAATTTATTATGTAATCTATGACTAATGCACTATGTTTAAATGTATGCAGGGAAAGCGCAGGACCCAGATTTCCTTACTCCAGGTCCGAGCAGTATACCTCGCACTGCCGGACTTCCAGCGTGAGAAGCTGGGAGCCATGGGGTTCGGGGAGATCCTCAGCGTGGAGGTGACATGGCTTGACACCGTGCTCCAGTATGTGCTACATGACCGGTGGGATCCGGTGAGTCAGATGTTCCTCTTCCCATGGGGCCATATGGTCCCGACGTTGGATGACGTCGCGCGTAACACCAGATTGCACGTGCACGGAGCAGTGGTTAGCGGGAGGAGCTTCCCCAACTACTGCGAGCTGGCCCAGAGGTTGCTGGGCCTGGAGCTGCTGCGACCAGAGTGGCAATCGATGACCCTGATGAGAGCGAGGCTATAGGAGACCCTCGTCTTGAGGGGAGCGGGGATGGCCATGGGAGAGTTACCGGAGCAGCACTTGTAGCGGCTCGTGGACTGGGCACGATCGCGGGTAGCAGCGGGAGCAGGGCCGGAGGCGAACATGGTGCTGAGACGCTTTCTGATGTTATTGTTCAGGAGGCTCCTCTTCGCCACCTGAGCAGACGCCATCAGTTGCCGGCTACTACCCTTACTAGATGATGTCGACCACGTCAGAGAGTACGCGTGGGGAGCGGCCGTCCTCACCTTCCTCTTTGACACGCTGAGCTCGACCAACCGATGGACGATGCACGACGGGTTCTCTGCTCTACTCCAGGTACGACTTAAGTTTCTAAAATGCTTATGCCATTGCTATATGAATTCTATATGCTGACATTTAATGAAATGCGATGCATGTGTGGGCCTATGTGCACCTCCCCGGGCTGGGGCGAGGAGAGGAGACCCATCCGAAGTGGCTGCCCATCGTGCGATGGTGGTCGGCACCACGAGAGGTCAGATCCCTGCGACTCTAGGTCCGGGTGATCCAGGATGACCTAGACACACTACCTTACGCCTCAGTAAGATCTAAAACTCAAAAAATGCAACTATATGCTCATGCTGATGCACTTTGACTATCTGACAGGTCTGGTGGACGCCCTACCAGAGTGAGGGGCACGAGGGCCAGCCATGGGTGGTGGCGGCCCTAGCCTACGCCAAACGCGACATCTGGCTCCACTGCATGAATGTGGTGAAGCCCCTCTACCACCGGCTCGTGATAAGGATGATCGGCATCCATCAGGCAGCGGTGGAGTTCCCAGCGCCCGAGAAGCCAGAGGAGTGGGTCGGTCGACACGCTCGAGGCCTGGCGACGGAGACGGACTGGACTACTCGAGCGGCCGTGCAGATCCAGGACTGGACGGGACTCGGGCAAGTGGTAGCCGCACGAGCAGAGAGCGAGGAGGCCTATCTGACGGCCTATGCTAGACGCTACGGGGACTAGGTCTTCCGTGGCTCTCGATGACCGGTATGACTCTAAACTTTATGCTTTCTAATATCCTTTTATGGTTATGATGCACTGACATTTGACTTCCTATATGCAGCTCAAACCCCAGGGGTGGACCGCCGAGCTCCTGGGCCTCCTCCACTCCACCGTCCAGGAGTGAGACGAGCTCCGACAGGCGTTGGACCTCTTGGTGAGTTTTACTGAACCTTAGACTTAATATGCATATGCTTATGCTATTGACTGACCTGGACTTCTAAAATGTAGCGAGCTGAGGGAGCCCAACGTCAGGGAGCTGACGCTCCTTCCTCCTCCTCCCAGACACCCGCAGATCGTGCCGAGTGAGATGTGGAGTTTAGCAGGATGGTGGCACAGGCGGAGGCGGTCGAGGATGCACTCGTCGAGAGGGTAAGTAGACACTGTGCTTTCCAAGTTGGTCATGATTATGCAATGCAATTGACTAACCATGATGCATGCACATGTAGACGACCGAGCTGACTCAGCTTAGAGAGGAGACGGAGCAGAGCCATCCGGCCGGTGCGATCGAGATGGCACTCCTCCACGCAGAGTTAGAGTGACTCCAGGCTAGTGCTGCAGATACGGAGTGCTACTGAGCCGAGACGGAGTGAGCCTGGCTCCAGGTGGCGAGGCTGGAGGGTGCGGTGGACACCTATGAGTGGATGAGTCAGAGGCTAGAGCGCAGTGAAGCTCCGAGCAGTACGGACGGTACACACAGCACCCACAGCTCCTATCGGGGTTACTTCACGAGCTCCTCTGGTTGTCGGAGGAATGAGGATGAGGAGCGGCGCTAGTGGCACCGGGAGGAGGCTAGCTCTGCGATGGCCCCGCCATCGAAGTGGCACGAGGGGACAGGTGATAGTGGTGGCCCTGAGGGACAGGCCTGATGTACCTGGATGTTACTCATGTGTATATGATATGATAGTGATATGACATGTTTTTTTTATTTTCTTTTGCAAGTGAATGTTATGTGTGAATGTATGCATGCTTGACGCTAACTGACTAACAACAACTCCTACACTGACACGAGAGAGTGAGAGAGAGGGACGGACAAAAGACCTTGAGTGATGATGCAAAGAAGGCAAGACCAAGGCACAGAGGTATAAACGGTCATACAAATGGCCACTCTAGAGTACAGACGGTCTCAAAGTCGACTGCGGAGGCTTGTTCGGCCATGGGCCCAAAGAAGGTTGTAAGCGGTCCTCAGTGGATGGCTTAGAAATTGAAGACGGTCCCTCCTCGACCGTTTTGTTTGAAACACGGCTTCAATAAAGTCGTTTCTAATGTTAGGAGGGTAAAAATAGTCCATTCAAGATCGTGATTAGTATCACATGGTCTAATAGACCGCGTAAAAGGAAACCCTGGTAGCTCCGATTGATACTCTCTTGGAGAGTCCCAACCTGAGGATAGAGAGTCCCAATTCATGCCAAAGTCCATCCTAGCCCGATCTAGAGTTATCCTACCTCAATCCTAGTGGGATTAGGCCACAAATTGGGTCCTATAAGTAGGGGGGAAGTCTAATCTCGTCCTTCACACAACACCCCTCTTCTTGGCATTAAAAACCTTGCCAAACCTCCCCAAAACACCATGAAGAGAGCTCTTGAGGGAAGCTCTATGGATTGGGCTACTTATGATGGGCCAAAGCCGGCTAGAAAGGAGTATGGGGTGGGAGTGTACCGCTGAGGGCTGGGGGCTGGGCGTGCCGGCGAAGGGCTGTGCCGGTGAAGGGTGAGCTGAGGGGGGGCTAAGGGTGTACCGCTGAAGGAGGGGTTAAGGGTGTACCGGCCAGGGAGTTAGCGGTTGTATCGAGCTGGGGCTAAGTCCGTGCAGATTCCAGCGAGGGGGGCAAAGTCCATGCAGGTTTTCAGCAAAGGGGCATGGTCCGTGCAGATGTTCGCGGGCCAGGGGCAAGGTCCGTGCATGTTTGTGCGGGCTAGGGGACAAAGGCTGTACAGATGCATGCAGGCTAAGGACGAAGTCCGTGCATGTTTAGGCAAGTCCATGCAGGTTTTGGACGAAGTCTGTGCAGATGTACATGGCTAAGTCCATGCAGGTTCTGAATGAAGTCCGTGCAGGTATAAACAAAGTCCATGCATGTTTGATGAAGTCTGTGCATGTTTTGGACGAAGTCCGTGCAGATGTACAGGGCTAAGTCCATGCGGGTTCTTAACGAAGTCCATGCAGGTATAAATAAAGTCCGTGCATGATTGGGCAAGTCCGTGCATATGCATGGGGTCAAGGGCAAGGTCCGTGCATGTTTTGGGCAAGTCTGTGTATATGCACGGGGTCAAGGGCAAGGTCCGTGCATGTTTTGGATGAAGTCCGTGCATATTTTGGGCAAGTCCGTGCATATGCACGAGGTCAAGGGCAAGGTTCGTGCATGTTTTGAATGAAGTCCGTGCATGTTTTGGGCAAGTCCGTGCATATGCACGGGGTCAAGGGCAAGGTCCTTGCATGTTTTGGGGGTTGAGTCCGCGTGATGCTGGGCAAAGTCCATGCATGTTAGGGGTTAAGTCCATGCAATGCTGGGCAAAGTCCATGCGTGGTCCATGCATGTTAGGGGTTAAGTCCATGCAATGCTGGGCAAAGTCCATGCATGTTAGGGGTTAAGTCCATGCAATGCTGGGCGAAGTCCATGCATGTTTGGGGTTAAGTCCATGCAAGGTCTGTGCAGGTGCGTGCATATGCACGTGGTCAAGGGCAAGGTCCGTGCATGTTTGGGGTTAAGTGCATGTAATGCTGGGTAAAGTCCATGCATGCTAGGGGTTAAGTCCATGCAATGCTGGGCAAAGTCCATGCTTGTTTGGGGTTAATTCCATGCAAGGTCCGTGCAGGTGCGTGCATATGCACGGGGTCAAGGGCAAGGTCTGTGTAGGTGCGTGCATATGCACGGGGTCAAGGGCAAGGTCTGTGTAAGTGCGTGCATATGCACAGGGTCAAGGTCAAGGTCTGTGCATGTTTGGGGTTAAGTACATGCAATGCTGGGCAAAGTCCTTGCATGGTTAAGTCCATGCAATGCTGGGCGAAGTCCATGCTTGTTTGGGGTTAAGTCCATGCAAGGTCCATCCAGGTGCGTGCATATGCACGGGTCAAAGGCAAGGTCTGTGCATGTTTGGGGTTAAGTTCATGCAATGCTAGGCAAGGTCCGTGCATGTTAGGGGTTAAGTCCATGCAATGCTGGGTGAGGTCCATGCATGTTTGGGGTTAAGTCCATGCAAGGTCCGTGTACGCAGGGCCAAGGTCGGTGTAGGTGGGGGCTGTGCATAGGTAAGGTCGACGCAGGTGTGGCTGTGGTGGACTAGGCTGCCAAGGGATGGCTGGGGTGTGTCAGTGGAGGTTGGGATGAAGAGTGTGCCGGGGAAGGGGCTTAGCAAAGGGGGTGCACCGATCAAGGAGTGTGCCGACGAAGTGTTTGGAGGCGTGCCGGCAAAGGGTAAGGGAAGGTGTGTCGGCGAAGGGGTTTAAGGGCGTGCCGTGGGAGGATTGGGAGGGTGCATCGGGGAAGCATTTGGAGGGCCCACTCCTCTTCATTCCTTTAAGACCTTTCTTTTCTTCTTTTCCTCTTCTCTCCCCCCCCTTTTTGATTGATTTTCTGTGTAGTTCATGAGGGTTCCCTCTCTCTGTCTCTTAACCATCCTCTGTTCCTTCCTCCTTCTAGTACGAGTGTACAAGGTATTCAGCCATTGTTTAGTCTGGTTCTCTTCATGTTGCCCCCAGTTCTTTTGCCTTAGTTAAAGTATTTTATTATTGATTATTTCATTTGTTTGTTGCACCCTTTTGTCCTTATCATATTATTATTTCTGACAAAAATTCGACAGCATCTCCCCTTGACCGGGATGTAAGGAAGATATGGGGAACGTGTCCATATGGAGTGGCGGAACCTAATAATTGGAGGTGGGCGTCTGAAGACGGCAGCACCTTTGATGAAAACCTCGGAAAACTCGAAGGGAGCGACAAGTGGGAGACAACTCTAAGGCTGGCCACAAGTGTCAAGGGTAAAGGGCAGGGACCGGCTGCAAATGGTAGGGGTGAGGCACAAGGTGGAAAGCCAAGTTTAATGTGTTGGCAAGGGGGGGCTCAAAGGTGGACCGGGCAAGACAGGCTGAAGGGAGCCAAGCTGCACCGGTGAAGGGTCTGGCCAAAGGGCTGTACAGCTGAGCGAGGCATGGGGCGCACCAGTGGAGAGGGATTGGCTGAGGGTCTATCAGTGAAGGGGAAGCTGGGTGTGTACCGGTGAAAGGGGAGCTGGATGCTGAGGGTGCACCGGGCAGGAGTTCTGCCGGTGAAGGGCGGACCGGGGAAGGCTTCGAGGGGGCTGTACCGATGAGCGGGTGAGCCAAAGGCGTGCCATTGAAGGGGTGTAGAGGGTGCACCAGGCAAGAGTTGTGCCGATGAAGGAGTACAGGGATGAATGCACCGGCCAAGGAAGCTGTGCCGGGCTAGGAGCGTACCAGAGAAGGGTTAGCCCAAGGGTGTACTGGCCAGGAAGGTTAAAGAGGCCAAAGATGCACTGGCCAAAGGCTGTGCCGGTGAAGGGGTGCACAAAAGGGCTAGTGTGTATGTTGGCGAAGGCACCAAACAGGTGTGCCGAGGAGAGGGCTCTGGGGCATGCCGCTGAAGTAAAGACTGAGCAGTTGGAGGCCAATGAGAGGGAGAAGGCCGTGGGATCTGGGGGGGGTTTGGTTCAGCTGGCAGGAGGGGCTTCAGCTCGAAATTTCCATCCACTTCATTTCCGCCTTAACTGTCCGATGAATTTTCGGACGGAATGTGGTCACCCCCACTTTAGTTGCTCGCTTTTCTAGTATAGGCTCTTGATGCCGCTGCTTGTGAGCATGTTAGGCACCTAGATTGCTGTAGTTGATCACCGCTGTGAGTTGTGAGTGTGAGACCTGTCCCGTGGCTCGTTCCAAGCACGAGAGTGAGCCGACCACCCAAGACTCAACGCCGATTTCTCAACCGTGCAGATCACTCGTTTCCCTCGCCGGGGACGACTGTGAGCGATTGCTTCTTATTTCGGGGCATCTTTGTCCCTTCGGGAACCACATTAGGTGATGACTTGGTCGTGTAGTTGCTGGCCTTGTTGGTCCTCTAGTCGTGTCATCTAGTAGAAGTCCAAGGAACGCGTCCACACCCCGAGTCTCATCGTCGTCCCGCATCAGAGTTGAGTTCTTTTGTTCCGTTCGGGTTTTAAAACCCATCTCCTGGGCCCCAGGAGGCTTCTAGTAGGACTTGTCCTCGGAGCTATTTCCCCGGGTGTCCCATTTGGCCTTGGTGTAATGCCTATGGCCGTGTTTAGGGACCGCTCCCTTGGTGGATGAGTTCTCGCTTTCTTTTGGCACCCTCCTGGGCTGGGGAGACTCTACCGAAATTTCATCAGAAATCTTGTTTCAATTAACCGACTTCTAACTTTGCTTGTTCTTTTCTAGATGCTATTTTGTAGATAGCATGGCATCCGATTCTTCTTCCTCTGCGTCTCGGGCCATCGTGACATGGGAGAACATTCACTCTCTTGACCGAGGAGTCATGCGACCAGTTGCAGTCGCAGAGTCTTCCAATTCGGAGACTGATACAGTGGATACTAGTCACCTGATGATCATCAACAACAACTCCCTCAAGTATGAGCACGGAGACGCTGTTAGAGTGGATTATCCCAAGGACAAGTATTTGCTGGCTTTCCTTAGATGCTTCAATCTCCACGGGAAGAGAGATCTATTCCTTGTCTGAAGGGCCGAGCGGGCCATGCTCGTGGAGCGGGACAGTCTGAGTGAATCAGTTGTTCAGGGTAGGCCCATGTACCTCCTCAGGGAGCTCAGGAAATGGGACACTGTGCTTGGTCTGTAGGAGTTGACTCCTGAGATCGGGTTGCTGACGAGAGCTCCCCAGTTTACGCTGGCTCACTGGAATGATACCGCCAGACGCGTTGACAGAGAGAGACCCATCTTTGGCTTGTTCCTTGCCCCGCTGAAGTGGGGGTACCGAGATGAATCATTTCTCTTGGACTGCTTAGCGGTGCGCTTCAAGCACCAGATTTCAGTGCGATGGTTTACGGAGCTAAAAGCCACTGACGCCCACGCCTTTAGGCCAGGAGCAATAAAGTTCACAGATTATGTGCTGCAGCAGTACGCTCCAATCTTGGTGAATGCCAGAGTATACCACAGCATGTACGCCTCTCGGTACCACTATCCGATTTCTAGAGGCTTGTGCTATGGAATGATAGAGGTGTTTTATCCTGAGTACAACACCTTCTACACTGCAGAGGGGGAGACTTCCTTGGATTTATGGAGCCTTTCCCAACTGAGCGGCCTGCCGATAGACGGAGAGCCGTATGAAGAAGTCTGCTTCCCTGACTGGCTGAAGGATTAGACTGACGGTGAAGGCAAATATTTCACTGGCTTCGCTTGCCGATACTTGATGAAGGCATACTGCACCCTGTGGCAGTCCACGCATGATAGGCAGGAGGCACGAAAGCCTAGAGAGAAGAGACGTGTGCAGATGGGCACATGGCTCCAGCATTTCTTCGGCGGGGAACAAAAGTATGAAGACTTTCCCACCGTAGCGCCGACAGCAGCAGGGAGGAAGAAGAGGGTCCGCCGGCATCTGACTTCTCGGTCCACTTCAAGGGGAGGGCGACGAGGAGACCTGAACCCTACCGGAGTTGATGCAGTCACTCATTGTGCTGCATACTTAACCTACTGGCTTTGTTCATTCACCCTCCCTCAGGGTGACGTAATTGTAATTAGGGCAGAGGCGATCTACCCTGCATGTTTGATGGCCTGGGGCACGAAGCTGTCTCTCTGCCCGGTGGCCATGTGCCTCACGTACAAGATGCTGGGTGATCCGCATAAGTCCCGCATCCCCAAGAATTCACAGACGGTTGGTCCGCTACACTTCTTCAATGCTTAGGTCTGCACCCCATTTTCTGAAGTAGCTCCCAGGTCACTTCAGTCGGATCGTCTCGTACCGAGGATGATCAAGTTTGCCAGCGCCGAGCCACCTTCCATTGCATATCAACTTTTTGCTATCCGGGGCAAATTAACTGCAGTCACCACGGACTCTCTCAGAGTTCTACATTTCTGGAGCCTGGCGGCAAGTTCGGGTCCACTCATGAACAGGATGCGGCAGTGTCGCCTGTTCGAGATCGAAGAATACATTCACCCGCTTGCTGGCACCAAATGTACGAGGCCGATCCTGGAGTCGGAGTTAATTGACTGGGCACTAGCCATTCGACCCAGTGTCCTAGTATTCAGGAAGAGCGGCCTTCTGTGGTTGGAGCCATATTATCCCTTTCGCTTAGGTCGAAACTTTGGCTACGACCACCACATTCCTCATTCCTCAGCATGGTTCAGTTTGCCAAACAGGCATCGGGTCGGACAAACGACCACCGATGAAGCCCGTGCTTGGTGGGATTATTTCCATCGGCAGAAGAATGTATCTTTTCGAGTTCCATCCCCCACTCGTTCGCCCAGAGTGACCCAGGACTATATCAAATGGTGGAATGCAAGGACGGGCTTCTACCGAATCTCCCATCGTGATTGTTGGAATGTTGCAGAGCGCCGCTTCTTGGACTCTCAGCCAGAGCCGATGCTGGACATCGATCCTGCCTATCTGAGGAAGCTGAAGTCTTGGACTAACACCGAAGTGATGGCGTATCTGGAGGCCAGGAAGGTTGTGAAGCGTCGGTCATCCAAGGCTGAACCGAAGATGCCAGAAATACAAAAGGACGACTATGTGAAGATGCTTCGGGGGTTATGCCGGGTGAGCGAGCGGGCGGTCTTTCAACCGATCCCTTTGCCCGTGGAGGAGGCCCTTCCAGTGGTAGCCGACTGGCGTCCCCCTCTCCCTCTCACCAACCGGTGGCCTCCCCTCTACCATCTCTCTCACCCTTTCCTTATTAGCTTACTAGTTCGGAGAGCCGAAATAAGAGGTGACTTGGTCCGACTCTTAGGGCTAGTGTAAATAAGTTCTGGGAACTCCTTAAAAGTTACCTTGCTGTTATGGCAATCAACAGTTGTCTGATATTTAGATAGCCAATCCGCCCCTAATATGACATCATAGTCTTTCATGTCTAGGTATATTAAGTTGGCAGATAGATTCTCCCCTTTCACCATGACTTCACAATTTAGATAATGGTGTGTGATCTCGAATTCATTTTCGAGAGGGGTTGAAATAACTAGATCTATCCATTCTGGCTCCATAAGTAATAGATCAGCAAACTTTTTTGAAACAAAAGAATGTGATGCACCGGCATCAAACAAGACTTGTGCAGACTTGGAACAAATCTTTAATGTACCTTCCACCAGTCTACCTTCATCTTGTTTTGCCTCTTGGAGAGCTTGGAGGCGTGCTTGCTTCTTCGTCGGACGCTTCTCATCTCCGGCTTGATCATTCATTAATGGATAGTCGGGAATCCGGTGATCACGGCTCCCACAACGGAGACAAGCTCCTAATCTTCTCTAGCATTCTTCGGCCCTATGGCCGGCCTTGTCACAATGTTTGCACACCTCTTTGGAAGGTGTGGCAGTAATGGAGAAGGGTTTGTTGTTCTTCTTGAGTTTCTTCTCTTGGGAAGAAATACCTTCGTCGTTGGTTCTCTTCTTCTGGAAGGTGGGCTTGAAGGCACTAGAGGTTGTTATCGACTCCTTCTTGTCCTTTCCATGGATTCTATCGAATAACTCCGTGGCATCTTCCAACAGCTGGGCTCTACGAACCATCTCCGAGTAGACTTGAATGTCCATCTGCGCTAGTTGGGTGATGTACTGGGGTCGAAGCCCATTAAGGAACCTTCTGGCCTTCATCTTCTTGGTACTTACTAAGTGCTTAGCGTACCTATTGTCACCCATTTTATGACCGATAAGTTGGGTTATCTCCTTATTCATTTTAAATGATGCTCCGGGTTGTTCGCCCTTGTTGAGTCTTCTTGGACAGTTTCGAGGTCTCTTTCATGGGTTATTTTCTCCTTGATTGGGTCTAGTTCCTCATTCTTATCAGTTGGACATTGCTTAGTAAACTCTCTATTTTAATTTGCCACTCAATGGTCCCTAACGCATCTCTCCTAGCGCGTTATGATGGTCTAACGCACCTACTTTTGACCATTACGTGATCCCACAGTCCAAAGCCAGCGTCTTCCCCGTCATCTTATCTTCTGTCTCATCTACCGTCTTTGCTCTTTGACGGTTTATCATGCAGCCGCCACAATCTTCTAACGCATCTACATTTGACCGTTACATCCTTCCAGAGCCCTGTTCATGAAAACTTTGCCCATTCGTCTTATCTCTTTGTGGATAAGGTTGTGTAATGGTCCACTCCAGGAGCATTACATCTTTGTGGCAGTCTATCGTGCGGTCATTACATCAGTCAGAGTGTTCTAGCAGAACTGCTCTTTCTCTGCTACTCCGTGGTCTAATTAAGAGTTTGATCTGTTGATTTCTCCTTCAAATATGATCCTTAGAACCTTCTATTTGTTTCTATGGACTCTTGGGAGTATTACCTTCAAGAGTTTGCTAAGAAACGTCCTACTTTCTAGCTGGATTCTCTCCAACTCGTCCAGGGACTTAAGGGCCTATAAATAGAACCCTTGACCTCATGGCCTGAAGAGGGAGATTTCTGGAGTTCGCGACGAAGTGCTGCCGCATCCTGGAGCTAGTACCAATGAAGGAGAACTGCTTCCCATGTCCATCTTCTTCCTAAGTCCAGGGAGTATTGGTTCCAAGGGTCTAGTTCAGTAAGTTCTTTCTTTAGTCTATTCCCTTTTCCTCCCAGTATCCATGGCATGTTCCCTCTTCTTCTACCACGTTCTTCCATCTCCTGCATACATTTAAATCTCCCTCCTACCTTTTAAACACCCCAGAGGGGTTAAAAAAATAACCACTCCATGGTATTCCCCTTTCCTTTTACATGTTCTTTAGTTCTTTTGATTTATAGTTGCTACACTTCTAGAGGGCTAATCTGAATGTTTTTCTTTAGTTGCTACATTCTTTTGCAGGTTTCTCAGGCTCAAGGCATGAGGCCCAACCTTTCTAGCCGATTGGAAGGCGGGGAGATTCAAGATTCCCCAACTTTCCTTTCTACAGTCCTATGACGGATTAGAAAGGGCGCGTTATGCTTTTGTGGCACATTGGTCTAAGTCCGTTATGCTTCACAGAGTTATAGAGCATAGTTCCTAGTTTTCTCTCTCCTACAGGCGGGTGCTTCATCCACCTATTCTAAGGTACTTTTTAGGTCTTTGGCTTGTTATTTACCTTAGTGGCGATCACGTTCTTTCTTAGTTTGGGTAATAGCTCTCTCTCTCTTCATGTCGTTCCTTTATTCCTGCTCCACCCCTTGCGGTGTGTTTTCTTTTCCCCTTGTTCTACGCCCTGGTGTGTGTTTTTCTTTACTTGCTTAGCTTAGTTTTGATAGAGATAGCATGCCCATGCTGGGATTTCATGATGGTTGCCTAGGCACATGTTGCACATGTTCATAGGTTGATTGATTACATTATTCATTCACATATCTACATAGTTGATCATATTCATCTCTTGCAAGAAAAGGAATCACACAATAATAATCAACAGAGGAACCTCAGAATGAGATGCAAGCGGCCCCTGCACCAGGAGGATTCTGTACAAATCTGCAAGTAGAACCTTGGGAGAGAGGTGCTAGAGAAGATGATTGGCATGGAAATCCGATCGTTCGACCGATTAAACAACATTGTAGCCGAGGTAGAAGCCTTCCTGGCCAGGCCTGCCCCTACATCAACTACTACCGCAACACAAAAAGGTAAAGCAGTAGAATGACGTCAAGTGCCTAAAGAAGCTAACGCCCTTGATGTCAAGGCATTTGAACAACAAAAGGATAAAGGCAAGAAGGTGGTTGCCCCTCAGCCTGCTAAAATTGGAGATAATAAAGAGGGTCCCTCACTCCGAGATAAAATGAAGAAGGCCTACTCTTTCCCAAAAGAGAAGACCAAAATTTTGTTTGATTGGGTAACCCAATACGACAAGGTGTGAAGCATTGCACCTATATCTCTAGGGGACTCCTTTCACCGTAAGCTCAGTTTTAGTCCAAAATGATGTGGGAATCGAGAGGCTGGTCTATTACACCAGTAAGGTGCTCAATGAAGCCAAAAGGAGGTACCCTGCAACCGAGAAGCTCATGCTAGCATTTGTTACCTCAGCCAAGCACCTCCGACCTTACTTCCAGGGTCATACCATCGTCGTGCTGATCGGCGAACCACTGAAGAAGATCCTTTCTCATCCTAAGGCCTCAGGGCTCCTCGCCAAGTGGGTCATAATGCTCGGGGCCTACGACATCTCTTACCGCCCCCGCGTGGCCATCAAGGGATAGGCCCTAGCAGACTTCATCGCAGGGAGCATGGTCCCGCTCAAGGAAGAACCTTCATCGGCACAGGGACTCGTCTGGGACCTGTTCGTAGGCGGATCATCCAACTCGGCCGGTAATGGTGCTGGCGTGCTCCTCAAGTCGCCTGAAGGAGCTGAGCTGTAGTATGCCTTGAAGTTCAACTTCCAGGCATCCAATAATGCTTCCGAGTATGAAGCCCTCATTTCGGAGGCCAGGATGGCCCGTCGACTAGGGGCCGAGCGGGTCAGAATCCACACTGACTCACAACTAGTCGCTAGCCAGGTCAATGGTGATTATGAAGCCTGGGAGGCGCCGATGATCAAATACCTTCCGATGGTACGAGGGTTAGCCCAGCTATTCGAGAGCTTTGAGGTAGTCCGGATAGCTTGGGAAGAAAAGTCCCACGCGGATGCCCTCTCTCGCCTGGCCTCCTCCCTTAGATCGTAAGGCACTCGATCGGTCTTCCTCGAAGAGCTAGAACAACAGAGCATCGAGTCTGAGATCATGATCGTTGACCCAGCTACACCGAGCGATTGGCGGACCGCGTACCTATCTTGGCTCCGGGACTCTCAAGAGCCCCCCGACCCTCGGGAGGCTCGGAGGCTGAAGTATCAAGCTCGACACTTCATCCTCCTAAATGTCACCTTATACCGCAGATCTTTCTCCGGCCCCCTTCTAAAGTGCATCAGTACTGACGAAGCCACTCGAGCAGTTCAAGAAGTACATGAAGGAATGTGCGGCATGCACCAGGGAGGAAGATCGCTCACCAGGATCTTGCTTCGGCAAGGGTACTGGTGGCCCACTCTCCAGCGTGATTGCTCAGCCTATACACAGAAGTGCGACCGATGTCAGCGCTTCAACCACTTGGTCCATCAGCCTGCCTTGGAGCTTGTTACTCTTACCGAGCCATACCCGTTCGCTCGGTGGGGAATTGACATCCTCGGGCTATTCCCTATGGCTCAGGCCCAAAAGAGGTTCGTCATCGTCGCCATCGACTACTTTACAAAGTGGATCGAAGCCAAAGCCACTGCCAGGATCACCGAGTCAATCGTATGAAGCTTTGTTTGGAAGTCGATAATCTGTCGCTACAACATCCCCCGAGTGATTGTGAGCGATAACGGTCGACAATTTGATTCTCGCTATTTCAGAGAAAAATGTGCCGACCTCGATATTCACAACCACTTCACTTCGGTCGCCCACCCTCAGGCTAACGGTCTGGTCGAAAATGCCAATAAAACTATATTAAAAAGCATCAAGACTAGGCTCGGCAAAGCCAAGGGAAGTTGGCTTGAGGAATTACCGAGCGTACTGTGGTCACACCGAATAACTCCTAGAACGGCCACCGGTGAGAGTCCTTTTCAGCTGGTGTACGATACGGAAGCCGTGAGTCCGTTGGAAATCAACAATGCCTCTCTCCGAGTCGTCTGCTTCTCGCCCGAGATAAACGAGCAGAAATTACTAGAGAACCTCAATTTAGCAGACGAAGTCCGAGAGACAGCCAGCATCCGAGCAACGGAATATCAACGACGCCTCACTCGATACTACAATGCCAGAGTCTGAGATAGTCATTTCCAGCCAGGTGACTTCGTCCTTAGAAAAGCTGAAGCCTCTCGACCACTAGAGGCAGTGGGCAAGCTAGCCCCTAACTGGGAAGGCCCCTACCGAGTGGTCAAGATGCTCGGGAAAGGGGCATGCCGACTGGCTACCATGGAAGGAATGCCCATCCCTCGAACATGGAACGCGGTAACACTATGTAAATTTTATTTTTGAGCCTCTCTCAAAAATGTACATGTAAGGAACATAGAGCAAAAAACTTTCCCCATCTTCTTATTAATGCTTCTTTGATACATTGGATAGGCCAAGGCCAATACAATACAAGACAAAAGAAAAAATAAAATTACATTATCTGCTGGTACAATCTGATCACTCGGTGCGAGCTCGGCTGGTACTCTCAGAATGAGCCACTGACTCTACCTCGTGTAGAAACTGGCAGGGCTGTTGGGATGATCGACCTTGCTTGCTCGAGACCTTCAGAGGGACAAGTACCAGAAGAAGAGGGAGAGGGACCAATCTGTAAACTCTTTGGAAGAAACCCCTCCAATGGAATCTGATTAAAAAGAGGATGGTAGGGGGTATCCTCCAAAGAGTCAATGAATGAGAGGATGAGAAGAGAGAGAAAATAGAGGAAGAGGTCAACCTAGACCAAAGAGAGAGGAAGCTCGAAGAGCTACCCCTCTAGGGGATAGATTGACAACGAAAAAGAAGAGGCGAGAGAGAAAGTCGCCAAGGGCAAAGAAAACAAAAGAAAGGAGGGGCTGGGTGTGACAGTGAAAGAATGAAGCATGACCCACCCCCCTCTTAGGTACTGTCGACGGTACAAGGACAGGAACGCGACGTGCTCTGGTACGTTGAACACCCTTTCGATCTGCCCACCGGTTGTCGAACACCCTTCAGATCTGCCCGCCAAAGCAACAAAAGCCTCCCACCCACCGCTGTCTGCACCTTCGTCTTCTAAAATGTCTTCCATGCTTCACCAAGGCGACGGCACAACACTTCGTGGAGAGGAAAAATTGCAGGGAACAGTCCTAAGCGATGAAGAGAGGAGGAAACGCCCTTTAGAGTCTTTTTGTAGGCCGAAGGGGTGCGGTTGCCTTAAATGACTTTCCCCTCGAAGAATCGTGAAAGGCAGACACCCTTTCCCCAAGGCGGTTACCTCGTTTTCCACCAACTCCCCTTCGATGGAAACACGCTCGAATTCACCCCCGCCGCTAAAGCCAGCAAGGGAGCCAGGACGAGTGATTCTGACAAAAGGCCAGCTGATAAGTCGACTGCTCCCTCCTTCTCAGAGCATATGAAGACGCCCTTCTCTTTCAAGAAGGAACATACGAAGATGCTCTTCGACCTCTGCATGGCCCAGAAGATCATCGAATTACTGGAAGTCCGCAATCCAGACGAAGCCCATAAAACTGATGATCCCAACTACTGCTCATACCACCGCATGTTAGGCCACTCTCTCGAAGATTGCTTTATCTTCAAGACACATGCACAGAAGTTGATCAGAGACGGCCTTATTCAAATGAAGAGCGGTCTCGTCGATCCTCTGCAGTCGCATACGTAGTCCAGACCAGCCAAAGCAGTGCGTGTGGTTCACCATCCAGCTAACATGATCCACATGATGGCTACATTTTCTATCTCTGATGATGAACCAGAGGAGCCCAGTACCAATTAGAGAGAGCGTTCGATCTGGTACCCAGGGTGGCGGTCTTGGCAATATCACAGACTTCTCTCCTTCCCCAGGGAGAGAACCCGACGACTCTTTGACGTCCTCGTCGAGCGGGCGTAAATCTTGCCCCGTGACCCGCCGACAGACTACACTCAGTGGGACTTCCATTCATGCATGAATCTGCCACGTGATCGAGTCCTGTGAGAAAGTCTAGTACCTCATCCAGGAACAGATCCGGTGGGAGTAGATTGACATCGAAGGGAATTCCGTGGCACTTGTTCGATTGCAGCAAGCTGTCGAAGAAACTTTGAGCACTGCCAGAAATATGCCAGAGCAGCCTGATCCTCCCCAGGAAAATAGACACGGGCTACCTTACCAGCACATGCCAGAATGGCTCGAGTTCTGAATCGATAATCGGGAATCTCTCAAGTGACTGCGGAGATGCATGGAGCAAGATGCCAGCCAAGAAACAGGGCCAAGCACCTTCTCGGCCAACGTCATTCATCCTCCTGCTCCCCCGATCTCCCCTGATTCCTCGACACCATAGGCCGGTCAGTCAGCCCCTGCCACTTCAGCCGTGCAATGGCGACCTTGGTTGGAATTAGAGTCTCTTCCCTTTTCCAGAGAAGGCACTGCCAGGCTCCTTCGAGTCCTTCTCGATCGAGAGGACGTCCTGGTGGGTGAGGCTACCATGAGCTCCTCAAGCTCTTCTCACCTTCCCCCTGTTCCACTTCCAACTCCAATGCTCAAAGATAGGAAGGGAAAACAGAAGCTGGGCAAAGCCCCGGCTCGACCGAACCAGGTCCTCCCAACAGTTCGCAAGTCGGGTCCGCCATCACAAAGGCCATCCGGTGCGCGAGATCAAGACAGCCAACAGGGGCAGCAAGGCCCCAAGACTTCGTCGAGTGTCGCTCGACCCTGCCCCCAGCCAAACTATCAGAGTCAGGCAGGGAAGCAGGATGTTACTCATCCTCCTCGGGCCATTTCTCAGCAGAAGCCCCAGCCACCGCGGATAAGGCATCAAACCGCGCACATGTCTTCGGACACCAGCACCAGTACACCAGCTCAATAGGGGAAGCCTCCCTCGCCACCGCCGCTAAGGCATCAAACCACGCACATGTCTTCAAACGCCAGTACGAGTCAACCCATTCCTGGTAAACTCTCACAGCCATCGCGGTTAAGGCATCAAGCCGCGTCCACGTCTTCGGACGTCAATCCTTGCACCCCTGCTTACCAGGAACTACCACTCGAAGTCATCGAACAGGCGATTAACGCCACCTTCCAACTACAATAGTCAGAAGGTGCCAGGATTGAGATCCGAGCAAAGAGGAGTCACCGACCTCGCCTTGCAAACCCATCGGCTCGACGGCATCTCCGTGGGGACCCGTCAACTCCAGTTCCAGTGCCTCCTCCTCCTACTCCCCTGGAGGCGGCCATCGCCAAGAAACAGGAGAGGAATAGATGAAAGAATCTCAAGAGGAGGCTCAAGAAACAAGCCGAACAAGCAGCTGCCTTGCAATCCCCAGCAGAGCTAATGTCTCCCCAGAGGCTACAATGGCTCATCGACAACTTGGAAGAATACATTCCTCTCTGCCCTACCGAGCCTATCCCACTCGACAGTTACATCCCGTGGGAAGACATGCAGAAGCGTGCTCGCCTCAGAGACTAGGTCCAAGAAATGATCCAAAAAGTCAAAGAGGGTAAAACCCTTCGCATCCCAGCAGAACTCTCCTTGTTCTATAAGGATAAGGAGATCATAGTGGAACAGCTGGAATAGATGCTTCGTGGCTATACTTGCATCATGGTGGCTATCCCACCTCCAGACAACATCAACACCTCCAGGTGAGGTGAGCCGGTGGCATCTAGAACCAGACAAAGGGCTGCGGCTCCACTCAGACTACAACTAGCTCCAGAGTACATCGACCGTGGCCGAGGTAGTGGTTGTGGACGTGGTAGAGATCACAGGAGAGTCCCTGAGCCGTCTCTTCGCCCGTCTCCCTTTGATCCCGAACGGGTCATCCTCCTCCGAGGAGAACAACCTGCCCCAATCCCACTAGTGGAGATCCAAGGGCAACCCAGCATCTTCGACCCAGCTGGCGCCGAGGGGACTGCTGCTAGCATTCCAGTCCCAACACCAGCTCTGGCCTACCCTGCAGAACAAGTAGGACCATCCGGCAAGGATGGACCAGCCCTCCAGTCTCCCTCAGAAGAGCCATCATTGGCTTCTCTCTTTCAAGAGTTGGTGGTTGGCCATAGCCAGCCCGACCCCAGCAACAAAGGCAAGGCAGTGCAACTCCCTGACGAGGAGTGGCGCGGCAGCTCACCGCAGATCCATCCTGATATACTACCGTCATTGGAGGATGCTCGAGCTCGAGCTGACTGGAAGGTCCTCCACCAGATGAAGCGTTTCCCTGCTAGCCTCACAATCTGGGAAGCCATAGCTTGGAGTAAAGAGTTGAGGGAAACTCTTATCAAGATACTTCAAGAGCCGGAAGTCTATGAAGCACACGCGGTAGAAATGAAAGCCACCACATATGAGGCTTTCACGGCCGCTGTCACCTTCACAAGACTTTCTGCTCTCTCCTCTATGCCATAGTCGACCCCTCTACATGAAGGGCAAAATCAATGGGCATAAGCCCCAGATATAACAGTGAGCAATTAAATTTCATTAGATCAGTTTACTAAAGTAGCAGAAATAAAATTACTTTTTAATGAACAGTTTAAATATTTAACAATTATACTAGAGTCCAGTCCAAAGGAAATTTAAGTAGCACAGTCAACAGAAAAGAAAGACGTACACTGAGGTTGGGGGAAGCATGACGTAGGTACCGCTGACAGCTACGGACACGCCAAACTAGGAACCGCAAAAGCAGAAGATGCCACCCACCTGAAAGGCAGGGGTGAGTCTCATGTCACTGGCTCAGAAGGGGTTACGCGGATCCCCACTAAAAAATAACGCAGTAACACAATAAAATAGCAAGTAGTAGTAAAGCAAGAAAACTAAACTACAAAGCTGTAAAGAAGAGGAAGCAAGAGTAGGGAATAGGTAAGGGAAGAGGGAAGAAGCTGTACCGATAAAACATGGCTACCGAGGGGACCTCGGCCCCTAAGCTACGCCAAGCAATGATAGAAGGCTAACCCCGAACTCGAAAGGTCAGGAGTTACCGATCTGTCGACAAGTACTAGGCCTAAGACAAAGGCCTACGAGGCTAGACAACAAGCCTAGAAGAAGACCTAGACAGATAGGATAGACTCTACGGCTTACATGACTGGATTGCCATGTAAGCTTTCCAAGACACAACCACACATGACTGGAACATCGTGCACAGAACAGGACGCTGACCTCGGGCAAGGTGAAGAGAGGGCTAACCCGGAAAGGTCACGACGTGCGTGAAATGCGAGAGTCATGAGTCACGTGATGGAAGCACCTCCTTACTAGAAGAACAACCAGCTACGTCCACTGACGTCTTATGCTATGCCTCAAGTACCTCTCTACGGACACCCAGAATGACGGAGACTAAGGTACACGCTGAACCAGAACAGGAGCTACAGTAACGAGTGACTAGTGAGGGTCACGCCCATTGGCGCAAGTCCTAGCGCCCCTGACCATGTGTGCATACACTGGATCGTTGCCTAGAGCTAGGCCTCTAGCTAGTCTTCCCCTCCGTAGGACGCTACGGTTGGACTGGGGCCCACAGAACTTGCTTAAAAATCATATCTCAGGAACTGCCACGCCACCACTCCTAGGTGGGCTGACACGTCGAAACATATCGTCAGGCTACGACTTGTGGAGGCTCACTAGACACATACTCCAAAACATGAGTGCTGGAGTACAGACAGGCTAAACACACACTGTCACACGTACTACAAAGCACCAAGGCAGTACACCAACCGCCGACGGACTCAGGACAAGGCGACTAGACCTGAAACTACAACGATCCCTGAGTCTCACGACTCGAAGTCAAGATCATCGCACAAACCGGAATGAGCCACCAATTGGTCTAATCCTAAGCCAGAGGAAATGACACAATCACAGGAAATGACTCTCGGAGACCTGACGGAGCACCAAGAACCCCCAGCACACCTAGACATGCAAATTGAGGTAAGACAATACCTCGAGGCATCCAGAACCACTGTCTCGGGCTAGATAAAACTGCCGAGACACGCACAAGGTCACCTGTCAACCACTAGGTCACACCAGGTTAACCAGAACCTGATAACGACACACAGACACGACACCATACATAAGCACTCCTGGCCATCTCATTACGGTCATAGCCCTCATAGGATGCCAACAGACATCCACAGGTTACGGGCAAACTACAAGGTCACGCCAAGACAAGCAAAAATTAAAATGACGGGAAAATGACACTCTGGGCATAAGTGATCCATCGCTCGGCTACTAGGCAAACCAAGCAGTCAAGGAAGAGCCGCTACGCACGCAGAGACAAGGACACTGGCAGTCCTAGATTGGGTCGTTAAGGAACTGTAGTAGTCAAGAAGTAGACTGCACTCAGTCAACCTTGAACTGACTTATCTAGTCAGACCACCCGATAGACTCATGCATACTAGCAGTCCACGCCAGAACCGCTAGTGACACCGCCCTAATCAACCTAAATGGTTGACACGAGTCAAACGGGACCCATACATAGACAGACAGACACAACTCACAGAGCGATCACCAAGGGGCCGCTCAGAGAACTGGACAGTCCACAGGAGGCCACCCAAGGAGACTGAACGGTCCATTCCAGACTGTTCACTCCAACCGACCTACTACAGTAACCAGTCAAATGGCAGTCAGAATGGTCAGAGAAGGACCGCTCATGAACTGGCATGGTTAGAGGGAAACCGCTCCACGAACCGCCAGAAAATTGTTGACCCAAGGTCAACCATGCTAAGCGGTCAAGCCTTGGCTGCTCAACACAATGGGAAAATTGCACGGCTGAGAACCAACTACTCAAGTGGACTAGACGGCTCACACCTGGCCATGCCATCCACTGGGCGGTCTGTCACGTGACCACGCAGACGCCCAACCGACCTTCATTGAACAGTCATACGTTGGACCGCTCAATCACTTAAACGGCTTCTATAACGACCGTTCAGGTGTCACAGCGGGAAAACCATAGGATCGGCCCGATCGTGGCCTTTCCACACCCCGTTCATCCCGAGACGAAGGGGATACATCCATAACGACAATATACAACACATAGACTCCGACGGGAGTCAAATCGGCTAAGAAACGACAAGAAATGGGTAATTTCTCTAAATCGACCCAAATGGAACCACCGGACTTCCCGGGCTCCTAACGGTCCCGAACGACCACCAATCGCGACAAAATCAGCGACTATGGAACGCTGACGTTCCAGGGAGTCGTTTGACACCAACTGATCTAAATCGTTGCCATTTTTTGGCGAACCCTACAAACTCCACAGAACTACGATTTTACCTAAACGAGCCCAAACTCACCCGTTTTAGCACCGTACAACGTAAAACTGTAGGAAAAACGTGCAGGAGAAGTAGGTGATCCATCTCCCTACCACCACCAAAGAAATCGTGCACCTAAGTGACTAAAGCACGTCGAAAATCACCGAATCATGAACCATGCCTTCTCAGAATCCACCGAGGGATTGCGCCACACCACGCTCAATCTGTCGCCCCATCACGTGTCCCGATCACTCCAACGTGTCCTTGCCTCGGCCAGCTCTCCACGATCACGCGCCCGCCTTTAACGGCCCAAAGATTTTACAAGGTAATACGAGATTTACCCAACATAGCATCGATTTTGGCGTGTCTACACTGTGACTTCACCTTGGCATGAAATCAAATGGACATGTGGTAGATTTTCTGAGGGCAATTTTTGGGGGAATATTCTTCTCTTCGTGGATGGATTTTATTCGCCAAGACCTTTTAACCTATGATGCTCCGTTCTATAAATAAGGAGGAACGTCATTCAATTAAGGGAGTATGTCAAAAAATAGAAAAGAGCCAGAGAGCAGAAACAAGAGCCGCCTGAGAAGAAGCTATTGCGAAGAGTGAGCCAAAGTCTGAGAAGAGAAGAAAAAGGAAGAGGAAGAGAGCAGTCAAAGAAGCGTAAGAAATAGTAGAAGAAGCAACTAGGAGCCAGAGTGAGAAAGATGAACAATAAGAAGAAAATACAGAGGAGAGAAGCAGCCGTCGAGGAGAAGAAGAAGAGAGAGCACCTGAGAGAGAGAAAGGCAAGCTAGTAAGTGAGCAGAGAAAAGGAAAGAGAGAATTCAGAAAAGGAGATCATGAGAAGAAGAAAGTATATGCAGCTAGTTCATACTGAAGATTTGAAGTCTTAGTCTGTTCATGGATCAAATCTAGAACAATGATGCTCTTTAGAGCTATATCTATTTTTGGTTTTTCCATTTGTCTTTTCTGTTGTTCTTTTCCATAGTACTTTTTCGATACTCTATTTTGGGTTCGGGTTTCCTCCTGTGAATTCAGGAGAAGGGAGAGTGTTCTCCGCTGGCCCTCTGAGTTAGAGGAAGGGAGACCGTGTCTCCGATTTGCGAGTGGCGGGGTGTCACTCATGGTTTTCCCTCTGGGTTTCAAAGGAAGGTAGACTTGGGTCTCTGGTTGTGAGAGGCTGGGGTCACTCATGGTTTCCCCTCTAGTTTGGAGGAAGGGAGGGTTGCCTCCAGTTCTAGTTTTGTGGATAGCAGAGCTAGGGTGCTGGTCTTGTGGGGAGTAAGACTAGGTCGAGGGATTTCTCTCCCTCAGGGCAAGCTGTAAGGCAGCGATTGTTTGTAGACTGAGTCCCCAAATGACATCCTATCTATAATCCGATGCTCTGTTTCGCATAAATGTAAGGCATCAGAGAACATTCAATGCTTGAAGTAGTGCCTCCACCTCAACTCGATAGCGCGATAGTTGTAGCGGCGAAGCAACCTTGGCAATCTGCGAACATCCTGTCCTCGGGTGAACTGCAGTGTACGGCGCAAACCAGCATCGGCCAGCATTGTGAAAGAAAAGGGGCTTGGCTTCCCTCCCCGGCTGGCCATCTTAGAAGAAAAACTCTCTGCTGTGGGAGTGAAGAGAAGAAGAAGAAGAAGAGAGAAGAAGCCACTCGCGCCGGCAAGGTGAAGAAAAATAGAGAGAGGGGAGTGAGAGTGAGAGGTGAGCGGGAAGAAAGAGTGCTCTGTGTTCTCCTCTCCCCTTTCTGTCAGTGTCTTCTTCCTCCCCCTTCCAATGTATTCTCTTCTCATCTTGGGATGAACTCTCCATGTTAAGCTTCCTTTCCCCCATTGTGTGGATGAATAAAAAGTCTCTTTTGCAAACTTAGTTCTCTGTTCCGAGACCGGCTTTCCCTCTTCATCTTTCAATCGTCTGGGGACCTTGAGGCTTGCCTCTTTGTGGCGTGACCCTTGAAGTGATCCATCGACGGATGAATATTCATGGCCCTTATGGCAAACACTCGTCCCGCGTCGAAGATTCATCGCCCGTGAGTCGTGGTCGCTCTCGTAGGCTAGTCCTCGAGCATTCTACCCTCACACTTGGGCTATCGGACCGCTGTGAGGCTGCTCCACATTTTGAAGGGTCACCCGGGAGCAATCCGTGGGGTGCCCTTCACTTCTCTCTGGCAAGCCCCGGTCCGGGGGAGGTGTTGCCCGATTTTCGCCAGGGGTTGAAGAACACTTGAACGAACTAAACTGATGAGGAACAAATGATTAATCTTCACCTCTGTGAACAAACCACTTGAATAAAATACCTAATGATAATGCTTATTCGTCTTAATAAATCACTTAAAATGCTTCAACTCCCTCCTCATCTATCTAGGCTATCAATTAGATGAACAAACAAACCATAAAACTTGCCCACGGGTGAAAGAAAAAAAATACACAGTCAAAATAATAAGCTCTCGGGAGGAACTAATACGGCGCGGCGACTATTCCACTGCGCCGTTTCAACCCTCCTCACAAAAGCCTCATTTTCCCTTCAACATCCTTAAATCGGCACCGTTTTAACCACCCTCTCAGAATCACTATCTCCCCCCCTTGCCACCTTAACCGGCGCCCCTATACCCGACGCGCCCCTCCTCCTTGCCATCTTAACCAGCGCGCTCTTGCTCCTTGCCATCTTAACCAGTGCGCCCATGCTCCTTGCCACCTTAATCGGCGCCCCTACACCCGGCGCGCCCCCTACTCTTTGCTCACCCCTTGCTGAAATGGCGCGCCCTCTCCCTTGCACATCCTTAACCGGCGCGCCCCTTTTCACATCCTCCCTGGCATGCCTTCCTAATATAAAAAAAGAGAGGCATAATTAACTAAAAAGGGAAAGGTTCCAAATAAAAAATGAGAAGATCAATAGTAATAAATGAAACAAAAGAAAGGGTTTAGATAACTAATAACAAAATGTTCAAATAAAAATGAATATAAAAAGGGTTCAATACGAATAAATAAGGAATAAAAGAAACTTCATCACCCATGCTATAATTAAAATTTTGTTCCGGGGGCGCTGCCCCCTTGACTCCCGTGACCTGACTGCGCAGGTCGATCCGCGTGTGAGGGCGCACGATGGTGAGCTCGCGCTACGCACTTAACAATTCATTCCCTTGGACTGGGTGCAAAGGGAAAATCAATGATGCCTTGTGGTATCAGATGTGGACCTCGGAACCCCCGATGTGGTCATGATCCGAACACGTCTCCGGCCAATAGTTCATTAACTTGACCCGCTTCTCCTGGGATCTAATCCCGCAACCCTACATTAAACTTGCCATGCATGCGGCAGATATTCGCACGGATTTGTCGTCGTTTTCGATGCTTCAAATGCGGACTCTTGTCCGAACAATGAACGGTCCGTCAGTGACCAACATACACCGGGAGGTGGGACCAGTGTCACCTTTCATCTCTTTGCCGAGATATTTGGGCCTCGAGGCCCTCTCAAAGGCTGCTGATCGTTAGTTGGTTTGTCTTTTCAGGTAAACAATGGCATCAGCTGGCTTGAAGAGTGTCAACTTTGGCCCGGCAATCATTGCTGGCCATGCTGAGCACGGGTACCTGGCGGTGCCCACCGTCTTCGGGACTTTCCTAGCTGCTGTCGGCTTCCCCAACTTCTTGGGGTTGGCCTTCGTCGATGTGCTAAAGGTGGAGTCCTCGGAGCCTGTCGAGGAAGCTGCGAAGAAGATCGAGTCACTGAAGGCTCGATGCTGCCCGGACTTGCCCAAGAGTCCAACCCTGGTCGCTAGCTGCCTGGTGCACCACGCTGTCCCTGGGGCCCCCCCCGCTTCCATCAACAAGAATCCCAGAGGTCCCCACCGCAAGGAACTCTGGAAGAGTACTGCTGTGGTTATCGGATCTCTCTCTCAGTTCGATAAATCAATGCTGATCGGAGGAGTCCGCATCTTCCTTGACGGACGCGACGCCCGGGTGGTCCCCGATTGGGTGTTTTCTGTCATTCCCGTCCGCAACTCCTACCAGGCCCTTGCAGAGAGGAGAGCTAAAAAAGAAGAAGCTGGCCACCACGGCCGAGAGAAGCTGGCCCCTAGGCCGAAGAAGTTTAAGCAAGTGTGGGTCCCCAAGAGGGTCCAACCCACATAGCAAGTTGCACCAATCCGCTACCGCCCTGCACGCGACGGAGCGGAAGTAAGGAAGGAAAGGGGCCTGGCCCCAAAGAGAGAAGAAGCGATCATGGATCCTCCACATCGCGGAAGCTTCAAGGCCTGCGCCCGCCAAGCTAATGTCCCTGCTGTGGGACGAAGATTCCAACAACCTGCTGGTTGGGCTCGGCTTGCTTACGTCCCTCCCGTAGGGGGTCGACAACTATCTCCCACCTACATTAGGAACGAGGGCAAGAAGAGATGACCACTATGGTCAAGAACTATTTTCGAGGGCTAGGCAACCTCTCGCTTGGACAACAGCAGTTGATGCAAGCTGTCGCAGCTAGTGAAGACTACTGCCCACCAATGGCAGTTGAAGAGGTTGAAGAGGAAAGAAAGATGGTGTCGTTAGTCGATGACAATGGTTATGGAGATGGCATTGATGTCGAAGCCGATGAAACTACCACTCGGCGGGGAGAAAGAAGAAGAATTTCCATCTTCGAAAGGTTGACCTTTCCCGAGCAAGCTGGAAGGATGGTCCACTGACCAAAGAGAAGGATGCTGGTCTTCACCTACAACATGGCTGGCATACTCAGTCGATATGGAGGGCTTCCCAAAGACCCTTGTGAGCTGGCTCAGTTGGCCGCGAGGCCAGGGCCGAATACTCGAAGGACAGAGGCTGCAAGGGAGCTCCTAGCGGCAGCTAAGGGAAATCAACCCTTGATCTACCACCAGCCAAACGATGAGGCCACTGTTCTGACTGCCAATATAGTGACGGCGAAAGAAGAAGATGACGTCCTCCTCGACATCCTTCCTGAGGGTACGTCCGGGGAAGCAACAGAGGCCATCCCCAGCACTGCAACCATGGACCCG
This sequence comes from Amorphophallus titanum, assembly GCA_024336825.1. Classification (NCBI taxonomy): domain Eukaryota; kingdom Viridiplantae; phylum Streptophyta; class Magnoliopsida; order Alismatales; family Araceae; genus Amorphophallus; species Amorphophallus titanum. The sequence goes on from JANBPO010009260.1 coordinate 4,584,825, forward strand.
TCGGTCCTAATGCTACTCCAAAGATACCGGCAGGAGATAGACCTACTAAAGAAGCAGCTGATGGAGAAAACTGAACAATCATCAGCTTCCAAACCTCCCAAAGTTCAGGGTGAATCATCTCGGGGAGCCGTCCATCAAGCTGACCCTCCACCACTCTATAATCTGCCTCAGCCGTCAGAGCCGAGCTTGGCGACAAATCAACAGCGGCCACCATAGCTGCTGATGCCGCCGGTGCTCCCTCAAGTGCACCAGACACCTCCGCTGCTGCATCCTCCATAGGCGACCACCTTGGTCACCCCTTACCTGCAGTCGGCACACTTCTACCCAGAGCCAGTCGATCCCACAGTCATGAACTGGAAGATGGTGGAGAGAATGATAGAGCTAAAGCTCGCAGAAAAAAGTGAAGGCGACTATGTCGCATTTGATGCCTATCGGGTACCATACCCACCGCACCATGCTGCCAAGAGGCTTCCCCCTGGGATCAGCAAGCCTCCGAAGTTTGACAAGTTCAATGGGAAGGGATCCCCAAAGGAGCATGTCGCATACTACATGACCGTCATGGGCGACCTGGCATCGGACAAGTCATATCTGCTAAAAATTTTTGGGTCCTCGCTGACAGGGCTCACATTTGAATGGTACTCTAGCCTCCCGGCTAGGTCGATCAGTGACTAGTCGGACATGTAGAGGAAGTCCAGAGAAAGATTCCATGTTACAGAGTGGGAGGTCACAGTGGCCGAACTCTACTCAACAAAGCAGAGGGCAAATGAGACAGCCCTCGATTATATTAAGAGGTGGAGGAACCTCGGGATGAGATGCAAGCGGCCCCCACATCAGGAGGATGCCATACAAATATGCAAATAGAACCCCAGAAGAGAGGTTCTAGAAAGGACGGTTGGAATGAAAATATGATCGTTCGACCGACTGAATAATATTGTGGCCGAGGTAGAAGCCTTCCTGGCCAGACCTACCCCTACATCGACTACCAGCAGAACCCAGAAGGGCAAGGCAGTGGAGCGGCACCAGGCGCCTAAAGAAGTGAATGCTCTTGATATCAAGGCGCTTGAACAACAGAAGAAAGATAGAGGCAAGAAGGTGGTTGCCCCACAGCCTGCAAAAGCCGCAGACGGCAAAGAAGGTCCCTCGCTGCAAGATAATATGAAGAAAGCTTGTTCCTTTCCCAAGGATAAGACCAGCATTCTGTTCGATTGGGTAACAGAATATGGCGTGGTCACTCTACCAGAGCCGAAGAGGCCAGAGGACCTGAAGAGAAAAGACAGTCCAAGATTTTGCCCCTATCACCAGATGCTGGGGCATCCGATCGAGGACTGCTATGTTTTTAAGGACATCATCGAAGGGATGATGAAGAAAGATGAAATAGAGTTGGGAGAGTACAAGGTGGACCCTCCTCAATCGCATGAAGCCTCTCCGAGGAGGGCAGGAGTCAACATGACCTCCTTATATTAGGCATTACCTGAGGAGATCTCTGAAGCAAGCACGCGGTGCACCTATGAATCTCACTCTAATTTTCCTTTTTATTTAAACCCACCCCACCCTCTCTCTCTCACTCATGCCATCTCACTCTCTCTCTCTCCTATTCTCTCGATCCATCGGCTCCGGCTGCAGATGGAGGCGATCGTGGGCGAGGTAGCGACGCTGAGAGGCTGTTGAGATGCGTGGTGTAGCGACGAATGACGTAGATTTTACTCGATCCCGAACGATGGATTCAAAGCTGACGGTTTAGTTCGAGTGGTGGTTTTCAGCACAGTTTAGTCGCATCGGTGCTTGGTTTCATCGGTGGAGGTAGGGAGATGGACCGCCACTTCGTCCTCTATATTTTTCCTATAATTTTACGTAGATTGGTGCTCGATCATAGGAGATCGAGCCAATTTAGTACAAGTTAAGATTTTTATGGTTTGTAGGGTTCGCCGAAAAATGGCAACCATTCTCGATATAATTAGTGTCAAATTGAACGCTGGGATGTCAGGATCCCAACTCCACCAGTTTCGTGTCGATCGATTGTCATTTGGGGCCGGTAGGAGTCTGGGAACCCTGGTGACTCAATTTGGGTCGATTCATTAGAATCACCCTGATCTCGCATTTTAATACGTGCATGTGGTGTTTTTAGCCTCCAGGTGTTATTTTTCATCGTGTGGCATTGTTTCCCCTGCGCTTCGGCGTGAATGGGGCTTGGAACGGGCCGATTCGACCGTTCCCCTATTTTGCTCATCAGATTTGTATAATGGTCCCTCTAGAGACCATCACACTATGTGACGGTCCCTCGATAGACCATTATGTCCGTGGGTCATTTCACGTTCTTCGAGGTTGGGGTCGTGTGACGGACCAGTACTGGACCGTCACATGATTGTAATGCACCTACAGTGCGTTAAGCCCTTGGTGTGACAGACCATAGTAGGACCGTCACATGCCTGTAACGCGCCTGGCTTGGTGCATTACATGCTGTGGTTTTCGAGGCCTGCTGTTGTGTCAGACCCTCGACGATCGTGCCTACCTGGAATATCGTGTCAGCCAGTTCACTATAACAGGTCTGTCCCTGTGCATTATAGTTTAGGTAACGCACCAGTGTGGGTTCGTTACATTGTGTTTGACTGGCATTTGTCTGGCTATGGTGGTTGGTGTGACGTGCCCACCCCCATGTGCCATGTGGCTATGACGGACTCAGCCTGGTCCATTATATACCGCTTGTCCGTGTTTAGTGTTTTGGGTTTGTTGGCTTTAACGCCCCTGTTGTAGTGCGTCAGGCTAGTGTAACGCACCTATATAGGTCTGTTACATGCCCTTTTATTTGAGTTCTGGTCCGTTGGCCATAACGCCCCTGTCCTGGTATGTTATGCTGATGTGACAAGCCGATTCTAGTGCGTTACATGGTCTGTGTTAGATTGTAGGTCTGTCTGCCATAACGCCCCTTCTATGGTGCGTTATGGTAGGTGACGCCCCTATGCTGGTGCGTTATAGTCCTATTGTTGGCCGTCATGGTCGTCATTCTGTTCCGTGTGTTGGTCAGTCTTAGGTTGTATTTTGGGGCAGTGTCTATGTATCGGTGATTTCTGGATCAATCGATTTAGGTGACTGGGTGTGGTCTTTTCTTTGACTACGACAGTACCCTAATGGCTCAATCTAGAACTGCCAGCGCCATTGTCTCTGGTTGCGTAGCGACTTCCTCTTGTCTGCTGGGTTCGCCTAGCGATTAAGTGATGGTTCGCTTTGCCCAGAGTGTTGTCGTTGTCCACCGCTCCAGTTTCTACTCATCTTGGCTCGACCTTGTGGTTTGCCCGTGACTCGTGGGTGTCTGATGACATCCTATGAGGGCAGTGACTATGATGGGATGGCCAGGAGTGCTTGTGCATGCAGTGTGTGTGTTTGTGTGTGTCTGTGTGTATGTGTCGTGTCGGGTTCCGGTCAACCCGGTGAGACCAGGGGTTGACAGGTGACCTTGTCTGTGTCTCGGTGGTTCTGTCCAGCTTGAGACAGTGTTCTAGATGCCTCGGGGTACTGTCCTACCTTGGTTGCTTGTCCAGGTGTGCTGAGGGTTCTTGGTGTCCCCTCGGGTCTCCGTGAGTCATTTCCTACGGAGCGTTGTTTCCTCTGGCTTAGGAGTAGACTGATTGACGGCTTGTTCCACTGTCTGTGATGATCTTGCCTCTGAGTCGTGAGACTCAAGGATCGTTACGTAAGTAGGTCTAGCTGCCTTGTCCTGAGTCTATCGACAGTTTCTTCTGCTACCATTGGTGCTTTGGAGTATGGGTGACAGTGTATGATTAGCCTGTCTGTACTTCAGCACTCGTGTTTTGAGTCTCTATGTCTTGTGAGCCTCCACTAGTTATAGCCTTATGGCATGCTTCGGTGTGACGGCTCTTGTAGCGGGGCACTTTCCTAGTTTACGGTTCTTAGGCTAGTTCCGTGGGCCCGCGGTCCAACCGTAGCGTCCTTCGGAGGGGGAATACTAGCTAGAGGCCTAGCTTAGGCAGTGGGCCAGTGTGTGCATACATGGTCAGGGGCTTTGGACTTGCATCGTTAGACGTAACCCTAACGAGTCACTCACGTTATGGTACTATTCTAGTTCTAGCAGTGTCTTTGTCTCGGCCTAGTCCTTGCGGCAGGTTACGTGGACAAGACGCTAGTAGGTGCAGCATAAGATGTCAGTGGATGCAGCTGGCTGTTCTTCTGGTGGTGAGGCACTCTAGTCACGTGGCACATGACTCTTCGCGGTTCTCTTTGCATTCCTCGCACGTCATGACCTTTCCGGGTTAGCCTTCTCTCAATTTTTCCCATGGTCGGTGTCCTATCGCATGCACGACGTTCTGGTCCTGCGTGAGGTAGTGTGCACGACGTTCTAGTCATGGTGCATCTGTGTCTGTCTAGGTCCTTTCTAGACTTTTGGTCTAGTCTCGTAGGCCTTATCTTTGGCCTCGTGGTTGTTGACAGATCGGTAACTCCTGATCTTCCGAGTTCAGGGTCGACCCTTCTATCGGTTCTCGGAGTAGTTCAGGGAGCCGAGGTTAGCTCGGCAGTCGCGCCGGTTCGATATGTCTCTTTCCCTTTCCTTTTTAGCTCTCCCAGCTCTTAGCTTGCTCCCTACTCCTGCATCCCTTTTCTTTACAACTTTGGCCATGACCCTATAGAAGTAGTTGAAAAACAGGCACATCATCTATCCCATACGGCTCATCAAACCTCGTGTCGAACGATGGCGAATCATTTAACGGGAGGATGTTATGGGCAAAAACGAGAATATTGCGGCGCAGGTGAAGTTTGGCGAAGCGGTGGTGAGCGGGAAGTTGGACGGGATCCGCGAGGTTGTGGATGCGAAGGCGCTCGATCATGATCCCGGGCCGGGGCAGGGACTGGGGCCTGAGGGATTCATCCACTACTTCGGAGAATTGCGAAAGTCTTTTCCCGATCTGAACATAACCGGAGAGAAATTGGTGGCCGACGACGACAACATTGCCATCGCTTACACGCTCACCGGCACGCACCAGGGCGATTTCATGGGCATCGCACCGACCGGTCGAAAAATCTCGGCACGCGGCGTCCAGATCGCCCGCTTCGAAAACGGAAAAATGGTCGAGCGCTGGGGCAGCTCCGACCAGCTAGGAATCCTGCAGCAACTCGGCGTGAAAGCCGCCGGCGCCTGAAGCAAACGAAGCAACGAAGTAAAGAAGTAGCGATCCGAAGATACCGGACGCAAGGGGTCAGTTGTGTTTGACGAATGGACCCGGTGTGTTCGTCAGCGAATAATAGAGCGTTTCGATGAAGACATCTTCGCTTTGCGCCTCGCTTGAAAACTTCGACCATGGCGCCAGGATTTTCTCTTTCTTCATCTGCATTTCCAAGGTGGGCTATCGCTGTTTCAAAGGGGGAGAAAAGATTTGCCCTTGCTTAGTTGGCTTCTTCCCATTTTTTTGATCATGTTGATAGGGGAGAAAGATTGGCATTATTCCACATTTTGATAATGTCAAAGGGGGAGAAAGATTTATGATTATTTGTGACAAGGGGAGAAGAATATCTGTGTAATCTGTTGTATCATCATTAAGTTTGTCATCATCAAAAAGGGGGAGATTGTTGTGTTATGTTTTTGATGATAACCAAACTTATTGTTATGTTTTTGATGTTAACCAAACTTATTGTTTGATTGCACATGTTCTTGATGACTGTGTGCATTCATGTGGTTGTTCAAATATGGTTGAGATGACAAATGACTTTTGAGGCTAAACATGTTGGTTAAATGCATGGCTATATGGTCTTGATCCTTGGTTGACATTGTTGATTTTACAAGAGATTTCAAGCCTACTCTGAATGAATAAAGTCTTTGTGCAATACATAATGTATTAACCTTGACTATTTTGAATTGTAGGATCAAATCTCATGGCAGTCGCCTGGAAGGAAAAACACACGTGTGGATAAGCACCTTGCTTTCTACCATCTAAAACAGGTAGTATATGTCATGTCCAGTCTGTCAAGAACTATTGGTAAGATTCTTACTTTGTCATAGCATCAATCTCACCATGCGCATTTCATGTAGCTCTCCTTAATACACTTCATTCATGGTATTTGAAATCCACAATGGTTGCTTGGCTTGATAGCTTGAATGTTGTTTGGAAATGAAGGTTCAATAAGTCGTTTGTATTGTTCATAAATGCATTTCATGCACAATCTTCAAGAGCGAGCATTGAACGTGTTTAAGGTCATGTTACATAATGACAAATGCTCAAATGGTTTGAGTTTTTTCAAATGCATAAACTAAGTTAAATCAAACTCAAAAATGCATGGAATGAATGAGGACATGAAGCTCTTGTCATACGGATAAGTTTCATTGGGCTAACAATTCAATTTTGCAGGACTGGGTCATTTCGGTTGACCAACACAACAGGGCTGGTCGACCAGAATTTCCAAAAATGAAAAAAAATTCAACTCTGTAGGATTTTTGTCGACCGATGGGCAATGGCCGGTCGACCAGAATCTCCAGCAAGTAAAACACTATAGTTCTGTCTCAGAACAGTCGACCGACGTGCAGTGGCTAGTCGACCAGAATTTCCAGAAAGGGAAGATGGTCAGCCTGCAGAATTTTGGTCGACCGATCGGATGCCTTTGGTCGACCGAACCGTTCGAAGCCCCTATTTTTGACTTTCTAATTCAAGCACGAGGAGAGAAATCTTCCTCCATTTCTTTAATCCCACTGCCTCCAATCAAGGCATAAATTGTGGATCTGGTCTGGGGGGTGTCTCTTGACCATTCAAGAGTTATAAAAATAATCTATTGGGGTCACAAACCCCAATCACTTCAAGAGATCAAGGGGAGGCTGTCCAAGGAGGAAGAAGAGTACTGTAGCTCTGTGAACAGTACTTCGTGCAAGAGTTTATCATCCATCTCCAAGCTATTCAAGGTATATCTGAAATCAACAACCTCCTATGATGTGAAGAAGCAAGCAAGCAAGGATTCAAGGGAAGGCTATCAGAGCGAGAAAGAAGAAAGAGCAAGTAGTAAGGATTCAGGGGAAGGTTGCCAAAGGGTGAAAGAACAAGGTCTTTCAAGATCCATCTGAAGTCATGCACTCCTCAAGAGAAGATTGAAGCCTTATTCAAAAGATCAGCAGCACACTCAGGGGGAGCCTAAAATCAGGAGTTTTCTAAACCATGCTTTACTCATTTTGGTGTTTTGTGCTTCAAGTCTTTTTCCTTGTAATCTATAAACATTCATGTGTGTGTGTGGATCATTTTGGATCCATGATCGTGTGTGGTTGTCGTGTCTATTCCCGTGTGTGCGTAGATCTTCTTAGATCTGCCCGCGTGTGTGTGGATCTATCTAGATCCAAGTGTTTGTGTGTGTAGAGTGTCGCATCTGTTGCAGCAAGTGTGTGTCGTTGATCCGATTGTCGGATCGTGTTGGAGATCTCACCTCCGTGTGTGTGTATGTGTGTGTTGGGCCGCGTCCCCGTGTGTGTGTGTGGGCAGGCATAGTCGTGCATGTGTGGTTGGAGTGTATCTTCATGTTGGGGATTTATCCCTGTGCTATTTTACAGCAGTGAAGCTTCACCGGGTTTTGGTGAGGGGTGGACATAGGATTACTGTTGCTGCATCCGAACCACCTTAAAAATCGCTGTGCATTGTGGTTTAATTGTGTGGTTTAGTCCATTTCTTCTACCCCCATTCTACGTGATTGTTAATGCATACTTCGTTCCGGATTTAATCACGTACATCTTGCATAATCCATCTCATCGGGAAGCTGTTTGGCAGCATGGTGCAGTGGGTACGGTACCCGGTAGGCATCAAATGCGACATAATCACCTTCGCTCCTTTCAGCGAGCTTCATCTCGATCATCTTCTCCACCATCATCCGGTTCACAACTGTGGGGTCAACAGGTTTCGGATAGAAATGTGCTGGCTGCAGGTAAGGGGTGACCAGGGTGGTCGCCTGCGGAGGCCACAGCAACGGAGGGGTCTGGTGCACCTGAGGGAGCACCGGTGGCATCAGCGGCTGGGGCGACTGTTGTTGTGTTATCACTAGGCTCGGCTCCGATGGTGGAGGAGCGGTGTAAAGTGGCGGAGGGTCAACTTGATGAACCGCTCCCCGCGATGATTCGCCCTGGACTTCGGGCGGTTTAGAGGCTGAGGATTGTTCTGTCTTCTCCATTAATTGCTTCTTCAGTAGGTCTATCTCCTGTCGGTATTTTTGAAGTAGTATTAGGACCGACGGGTCCTAATCTGCATTGCTGGGGATGGCCTCCGGCGCGCCCCCAGGTATATCTCCGGTAGAATATCAAACAGAGTTTCAACTTCATCTTCCGCCGTCACCACATTGGCGGTAAGAACAGGTGATCCATCATCGGGCTGATGGCAAACCAGGGGTTGTCTTCGCTTAGCTGTAGCTAGCAGTTCTTTTGCGGCCTTGGTCCTCCGAGTATTTGGCCCTAGCCTCCCAGCCAACTAAGCTAACTCATTAGGGTCTTTGGGGAGCCCCCCATACTAGCCGAATATGCCGGCCATATTACTGGTGAAGACCTGCATCCTTCTTTTCTGCCAGTGGACCCTCCTCTTACCTTGATCTGGAAAGGTCAGTCTTTCAAAGATGGGAATTCTTCTCCTTTCTTCCCGCCGAGGGGCGGTGTCATCAGCTCCAATATGGAAGCCGTCTTTATAACCATTGTCGTCAACTGACGACGTCATCTTTCTTTCTTCTTCTTCTTCCACTGCCATTGCTGGACAATAGTCTTCTCTGACTGCGGCCACTTGCATCAGCCATTGTTGTCCCAATGAGGGGTCGCCTAGCCCTCAGAAATAATTCCTGACCAAGGCAGTCATTTCCTCTTGACCCCGTTCTTGATGTAGCACAGGGGACAGTTGTCGACCTCCCACAGGAGGGATGTAAGCAAACCGAACCCGATTGGTGGGTTGCTGAAATCTTCGTCCCACAGCAAGGACATTGGCTTGGTGGGGTCCAGCCCAGAAACCCGCATGGCGCGGAGGGTCCGAAACCACTTGTTCTTCTTTCAGGGGGAGGCTTCTTTCCTTCCTCACTACCGCCCCGTCACGATCCAGATGGTGACGAACATGTGTAGCAGCTGGGTGGCTAGGCTGGACCCTCTTAGGGACCCAAACCTGCTTAAATTTCTTCGGCCTGGGGGCCAATTTCTCCTAGCCATAGCAGCCGACTTCTTCTCTTTTCGCCCTTCCTCCGGCAATGGCTTAATAGGAATTGCGGATAGGGATGGTGGGGATGACACAATCAGGGGTTATTCGTGCGTTGCGCCCGTCGAGGAAGACGCGCACGCCACCAATCATCATAGATTTACCGGACTGGGAGAGGGTTCCGGTAACCACAGCAGAGATCTTTCGGAGGCCCTTGCGTTGGCGTCCTCCGGAATTCTTGTTGATGAGAGCGGGGCGGGCCCCAGGGACAGCATGGTGTACCAAGCAACTGGGGACCAGGGTTGGATTCTTGGGTGAATCCGGGCAGCACCGAGCCTCCAAGGACTCGATCCTCTTCACAGCTTCCTTGGTAGGCTCCGAGGGCTCTACCTCCAGCATATCAACGAAGGCCAACCCTAAGAAGTTGGGGAAGTCGACAGCAGCAGGGAAGGTGCCGAACACCGTGGCCACCGCCAGGTACCCCTGCGCGTGAGCAGCGACAATCGACGTGCCGAAGCCGACGCCAGTTAGTCCAGCCATGGTTGTCATCACTTGCCTACGAAGACAAACAATACCATGATAAGTAACCTTTGGGAGGGCCTTGGCAGCCCAGATATCCCAGCAAAGAGATGAAAGGTGACACTGGTCCCACTGAGTGTGCCAGACTATTTCCGATGGGGATCTCTCCTCTTGTCAAGAGTTCTGGTTTGATTGATTTTAATTGAATCAAAACCATTATCATTTTTTTATTTTGTTTATTTATTTTTTTGGCTTATTTACGCATTGATTAACCAATTAACCAACTGGTAGTTAACTGATTGATTGACTATGCGGGCGTGCCAGTCACGTAAGTGACAAGTTTATTATGCGCTCAATCTGACCCGTGTCGGGCGAGAGTGCGGTTCGATCGAGACCAGTAGTCCATCATATCACAAAAGCTATGGCGTTAATTACATCCCCCGCTAGGAGAGAAAACCTTTGATTAATTACCGGGATAAAGGGACTGTCAAGGCCGAAATGAAGGATGCAAATGATCATGCGAGATATTATAATCTACCATGCACGGTTTGTTAGAGCGGAACTCTTGGTACGTGGCAGAGGACATAGGTCCGAAGACCACGATCATGCATAGCGATAGCTTCCGGTCGGGCGTTGCCCAGCTTTTCGCTAATGTCATTTGATATATCAAGAGCCCGCGCACTCAAGCATGCATTGGTGCGGCATGAATGCTTAGTCGAAAATATAACGGCGAAGATAGGAGATTAAGTAATTCGAGTTCAGATAAACCAAATCACTCAATTTATTGATTAACAAGATTTGCTTAATTCTGTTATTAGTATTGAAAATCACCTCAGAAGCAAGGAGAAGATCAAGACAACACGACGACTCGATCAAGAATGAAAACGGCACGACGTGCGTAGGAAAAGGGCTGAAACGGCGCCATGAAGCATGGGTGGCTGAAACGACGCCACAACAGTAGGTATAGGGGGGGCCTTGAAACGGCGTGCCCCTTTGAGGGCGTGCCGATTCAAGACGCGCCGTTTCAAGGGCGCGCTAGTGAACTATGGTGCCGATTCAACTCCGTTTCACAAAAATCGAGTTTTGATTGATTTATTTCTAGGTTTATTCAAGTGTTTCAGAAACTTTTAAGTGTTTATTGAATTAATTATGCATCGGGTCGGTCCCAGATAGCTCGGCATCCCGGGCTCTACCTAATTCTCACATGGGTGGAAAGTGATGCGAGACACTATGCAAGATAGAATTCCATATGAGGACATGACTAAAAGGACAACTAAGACCAGTAATTGGCGAATGATAGAATGGCATAGACTTGACACCTAGGATTCCCAAGAGGGAATTATGTCAAAGAGACAAGAAACTACGAGCTAACAAGCGCCCAAAGGAGGGAAGCGCACCGATCCGCACGATTGAGAAATCGACAGGGTCTACGGTGGTCAACTCCACACTCGCGACCCGGATGAGTCGCGGGACGGTCTCACTCTCTCACTGCGATAGTGAAGTATCAATATAGAGCTAGGCGCCTAATCTCTCATAAGTAGCGGCATCAAGAGCTATACAAAATGAGCAAGTAACGCAAGGGACGAGCAAGCGCGTACCTCCATGCTTAGGGCGTGGGGAAGAAGCTCGGCCAAATCACACAACCACCCGATACAAGAGTTAAATGAAGTACAACCCAAACAAAATCCCACTCCTCGCAGGGAGGTAAAAGGCTACACAACGATATCTGGGGGTCGTGCGAAGAAGGGTGACGGGCCACAACTAGATGACGGGTGGTAACTCTGACGTGCTACGAACTGGCACCGCCTACAACCAGCGGGAGGGATGGCACATCACGAAGGCTGAGGAAGGCGAGGGGAAGATCCCTCAGGATAGAGGCATTCAGGGAGACTGGCTGGTAATCACGAGACTTAGTCTCGGAACTAGACTCATGCACAAGTTGAACCCTGCTCCTCCAACTATGATGTGCTCAGTTGGGGGTAAAAGGGTGGGGTAGGTTGGTCCTCCTAAGCTCATGTTTCATGTCGTACTCGAACTCGATAGGCCTTTGCCACCTAATGTCTCTCAAGCTGTCAATGTGTCTCCACTTATCCTTAGCTTCGTGCAAAAGTCTCTCCTTGGCAAAAGAGACTTGCATGGCATCGGGGATGGGGTAACACCCAAAATAGCTATCCATGGCGGCTTCCGAAGTTTGGTTTTCACTCGGGTCATGGGAGCCGTTAACGGTAGGGGCTTTAAGCCTACTGAACGAGAGGGGGTGGCTCCCAAGCCCATGGGTGTATCTCTCCTCCCTACTAGGTAGACAATCATATCGCTTGGGAGACTGGAAATCCATGGGAAGACACAGAGGGGGAACCTATGGAATATACATGCATGATAACTAAGGGATGGGACTAGACACGACTTAAATGGTGAGGCAAAGAGTAGAATATGGACTCAAATGCACCTAGGATGGCCTAAGGGACTCAAATGCACCGTAGACAAACCTAAAGTTCTGATACCAAATTGATGCGGGACGCTATGCAAGCTAGAATTTCATATGAGGACATGAGTAAAATGACAACTAAGACCAGTAATTAGCGAATGATAGAACGGTTTAGACTTGACACCTAGGATTCCCAAGAGGGAATTATGTCAAAGGAGACAATAAACTATGAGCTCATAAGCACCCCAAGGAGGGAAGCTTGCCGATCCGCACGATTGAGAAATTGACAGGGTCTAGGGTGGTCAACTCCACACTTGCGACCCAGAAGAATCGTGAGACGATCTCACTCTCTCACCGTGGTAGTGAAGTATCAATATAGAGCTAGGAGCCTAATCTCTCATAAGCAGTGGCATCAAGAGTTGTACTAAATGAGCAAGTAACACCAGGGAGGAGAAGGTGCGTACCTCCACGCTCGGGGCGTGGGGAAGAAGCCTGACCAAATCACATAACCACTTGATACAAGAGCTAAATGAAGTACAACCTAAACAAAAGCCCATTCATCGCAGGGAGGAAAAAGACTATACAGCGATATCTGAGGGTAGTGCGAAGAGGGGTGAGGGGCCCCAAGTGGACGATGGGCAGCAACTCTGATGTGCTGAAAATTGGTGCCGCCTAGAAGCAGCGAGAGGGATAGCACGTCACAGAGGCCGAGGAAGGCGCCCACACCCCTGGTAGCACACGGTAGTGGATGGAGAGCCTCCAGGACGAAGAGGGAAGTCGACGGCGCCGGCTGGACCCTCCGAAGTAGCAACGAGCGGCGGGTAGATTGTTGGCCTATCTGCGCACGTGTAGGGAAGCAGCAAAAAGAAGAGCCTAGAATGAGACCTTCTACTTGCCTGTTGGTCACGAAACTCGGTGTAAACACTTTTGAGGATGTCGCAGGAACACCGGCCACGTACCAACTACAGCCGAGTGCTATGGAGAGCGTGGCGAATTTTTTAGCAAGCATATGTGCTTCTGGTCTGTTGGCTGGCAGGAGGACATGGGTAGGAAGAATGGGTAGGAACTGGGGATTCTAGGTGGCAAATGGGGCGGGGTTTTCTCTATTGGATAGGTGAAGGTCGTGGGATGATTGGGTAGCAGTGGTGGGGTGGCTTTCAGTGGAGGTTTTGGGTGTGGGGAGTGAAAATAGACAGGGCTCAATTTTGTAGTTCAGTGCAGTCAGAACAGAAAGGTTGAAAGGTGGACGTGGTAAGCAAGGTAAATGGGATTAGAAAATTGTAAGAAAAATCTGAGGGAAGGTTTAGGCCGTGGTAAGGAAGTGCTCAAATTTTCAGGTCATTCAGAGACTATTTTGGGGTCGTCCCTTTGGAAGGTTTGTGGCACTATCTTTGCAAGACTACACAGGGGTCACCTGCATGACTAAAAGGGCTCTAAAGGAAAGTTTTTGCATAGGGCGAATTTGGATTCAGGATTTTCAGGGGAGGTAGAGAATAGGCGGAGGACGAAAAGTCATGAATGTGTGGAGGGGATTTGAAGACGAGATATGTAGATTCCAACTTGATCTTCCCGGGCCAACTCTACAGACAGACATATAAGGAAAGTGCGCAGGACAGCAAGAACTACTCCTCCATGCTTACAACAAGTCTTGGATGTTGAATCTCCTAGGTTGGGAAGAAGGTGGGGAGGTCACCTCCCTGCTATTGGAGCAGCCAAAGCCCTGCAAGAACCCTAGAAAGTCACACCCTAGAGAGGAGGAGGAAGAGGGAAGGAGATGAGGGAGAGGGAGTCGCACCCTCTAGAGAGGATTTGGGGAGGCCGCGGCCAAAAAGAGATTCTTCTCCAAAACAAATTCATTCGACTGCTATGTGTTCAAGGATATTATTGAAGGCATGGTGAAGAAAGAAGAAATAGAATTGGGGGAGTACAAGGTTGATCCTTCACAACCTCATGAAGCGCCCCTGAGAAGAGCTGTGGCCAATATGGTTTTTTTATATCAGGCATTGCCCCGAAAAATAGCAGAAGCCAGTGCTCATAGCACTTATGAAGTCTACTTTCTGGCACCAATAAAAGAACAATAGGGATGGTAGCAAATCCCTGTAAAAACTAAGAAGAAAGCCACACCTCACCCGAAGGTGGGGGCACATGTTCGTGGCGTTACACCACGGCCCATTCTTCCAGTGACAGCACCCGTATGGAGCAACTCGCCTGCAGTCGTTAGAATACCTTCACACAATCGGAGAAGATAGACTCCACTGCCAGTTGTCAAAGAAATTAGTCCTGAAGCCCGATGGCTGCAGGACTACATAAATGGGCTAGATGAATATGAACATCCCAAATTGAAGCCCTTGCTGATGCGAGACCATGCCCCGTGGCAAGAACTAGAGCAGCTCTAGCTGAAACTAGAAGTAGAGGTTGACGAAACGTCAGAAAAGGATGACAGCTTGTTCTGGGGGCAAGCACCAATCAGAGGCAAGAATAAAAAATAAAAGAAGAAAAGAAAGGCCGGCAAGGTCAAGACGGAGATAGTGCTCTCCTGCAACACCCTTTCTACTCTCTTCAATCTGCCCAGTAAGGAAGATGAAGAGGAAATATGCTTTACACCCACTGTCGAGGCAAGACAGGCCGAAGCCGCAACCGCTACACATGCAACATGGTTGGGCCGAAGATGGGGGAGCTAGCCGCCCGCCAACCACAATATTATCTTTAGGGGAGAGTAGCCCTATGAGATACCTCCTCCCGAGATCAAGGGAGTCCAAATTCCTCCTCCCTCAGGTTTATACAACTAGAGTGGGGGCAACTCTGTCGCCCCTTCCTTCTTCAAATTCTTAAAGATGTCAAAGGGCAAGCAGCTATGCCAGGATGTCAACTCTGTAGCAGGGAGTACTCACGCGTAGCCTCAACGGCCTTTTGATGTCCCAGATGAAGACAAGACTCGCCCGACGGTAGGGGGCGAGGGACAGCAAGAGGATGACACCAAGCAGAAAGGTGCAGACTCAGAATCTGATGAAGCAGGTCCGTCAGAGGCCTCGGTTCAAGGCTCTTCCAAGCCCAAGTGGGCAGAAGAAATGAACCTATCTAATGTCCGGGCTAGAAGCAGGATAATGAAGCTGCTCAAAAAGCTCCCAACAAGGTTCACTATCTGGGAGATCCTCTCCCTGAGTGAAGAGACCCGATAGGAAATCATTACTGCCTTGTAGATGCCTGCTCAATATGAAACATGTTTGGCTAAAGCACAGTCGGAGGCCAACGTGACCTTCACTTAGGAGGACATGTTACTCCCCACTATTAGCCACAACTGGCCGTTGTATATGAAGGGGGAACTGAATGGTCGAGAGTTGAACAGAATCCTGGTGGATCCCAGAGCAGCTGTTAATATCCTGCCTTACAGAATATATCAGAGGTACAACTTTAATGTGTGACTCGACAAAGTCAGAGATTTGCGTATCGTCGGCTTCAATCAGAAATTTGAAGTGCCACTGGGTGTAGCAGAATTCACACTCACTCTGACAGATCTTACCACAAAGGTGTAGTTTCATGTCCTCGACTCCCGCACGTCGTATAAGGCACTGCTTGGCCATCCCTACCTACATGAGAACACGGTGGTACCCTCTACACTACACCAGTGTATCAAATACAATCGAGAAGGGAAGGAAGAAAGGATATCTGCTGACCTCCACCCCTTTGAAGTGTTCGAGTGTCATCTGCTCGACGCTTCTCAATATGCGGAGCCATCACCAAAGACCTCCAAAGCCAAGGGCCCTGCCTAGGCATCAAGTGGCACCTCCAGTGATGATTGGTTTCCACCGCCACCACCAGGATATGTCAATCCCAAGACAATCTCACACATTGCAAGCATAGGAGACGTGGGTAGAGCAGCACCTCCTACCACCTATCTCAAAGCTAATGAAGCCAAGGTTGATTAGTACCACGACCTTATTGAAATCCCAGAGGTTCTCACCAGGCCAATACTCAGCCTCGATGCTACTACTGTTGAGCCTTTCAAAGAATGGGGGGTGGTACAGTCTGAAGGCCCCAGCAGCTTGTTCTATACTGCTAAGGAGCACCCCACCCACGAAGATGTCGACTGTCATCTCCCTGACGATATTGAGAATCCGCCAATCCCCATTCAAGGGTTGGCATTCATTACAAGCCGAATGGCGAAAATGTTTCGTAAGCAGTATATCCCCTCCAGCCAGCTTCACAAGGAGAAAGAAGCATTACAAAGGCTCTAGTGTCTTGCCAGCATAGACAAAGATTTGAGGCACATCTCTCAACATCCAGTGTTGGGCTTCACCCTTGAAGAATAATATTATAGCGGGCATTATGAAGTGGACACTATCTCCACTTTATACCAGGTGGAAGACTGCTCACCGTGGGCAGCCTTTGATGAATACCTGGCAGAAGCTGAACATACTAAATCGGTTCAACCAATGGACCCACAATAAGAAGCCATAAATCCTTACCGGTGTTGGGAGAAGATCTATCCTGAAGAGACATCTCTCCAAGCCAAATTTGACACGGCCAGCAGTAGCGAGACTGAAGACACAGAGGAAACAGGGCTATCCTCCTCCTATGACACTCCCTCAATAACGACATCAGCACCCCTCATGCCGATCAAAGAAGTTCCTATCGAAATCGACCAGGGTACGCCTACTGCTAGGAAAGAAAAGGCCACCTCTACTAAGGACATGGTGATACCAAAAGGCAAGGAGACGGGATCGTCTTTGGCCATCAAGCTGTAATGCTGCTCCAGTTCGGCATCAAATAGCCACTAGTTCTTCGAGGCTGCAAGCACATCCGTAGGGATCAAAGCAGCTAGCTCGGCTCCTAAAACCACAGCCATGGTGTATCTACCAACAGAACAATTTATACAGCCACCATTAGCTGAATCGGAGATCCCCGACGAAGCCCGGATGAAATAGAATGAAGAGATCAAAGTATTCAAGCTTGAAGATGATATTCATTAAATTTCATTAGATCAGTTCGCTAAAGTAGCAGAAATAGAATTACTTTTTAATTAATAGTTTAAATTAGCAATTATATACCAGAGTCCAGTCCAAAGGAAGACAACAAGTCTAACAGCATAGTCGACAGAATAGAAAAGATGTACCAGAAAGTTGGGGGAAGCCCGACGAAGGTACCAGCTGGCAACTATGAACTCGCAGACCAGGAACTACAGAAGCAGCACGAATGACAGCCCACCTGAAAAGCAGGGGTGAGCCTCGTGTCACTGGCTCAGTAGGGGTCACACGGATGCCCACTGAAAAATACGCAGTAACACGCTAAAACAGTAGGTAAATAACAGTTAAGCAACAGGCAACAACAGGTAAACAATAGTAGTAAAGTAGGAAAACTAAACTAGAAAGTTGTAAAGAAAAGGGGAGTAGGAGTAGGGAGCAGGTAAGGAAGAGGGGACAAACCCGTACCACACTAGAAAGGCTACTGAACTAACCTCAGCACCCGAAGCTACTCCTAACCATGGCAGAAGGGTCGACCCTGAACTCAGAAGATCAGGAGTCACCGATCTGTCAACAACCACAAGGCCAAAGACAAGGCTTACGATACCAGACCAAAAGTCTAGAAAAGACCTAAATAGACACAGACGCGCCACAACTAGAACATCGTGCACACTGCCTCACGCACGACCGGAATGTCGTGCAGGCGACAGACACTGACCTCGAGAAAAGCCAGGAGAAGGCTAACCCGAAAAGGTCACAACATGCAAAGAACGCGAAGAGAACCATGAAGAGCCACGTGCCATGTGACTAGACCACCTCACCACCAGAAGAATAGCTAGCTGCATCCACTGACGTCTTATGCTGCACCTACTAGCATCTTGTCCACATCACTTACCGCAAGGACTAGGCCGAGACAAAGACACTGCTAGAACCAGAATAGTACCATAACATGAGTGACTAGTTAGGGTCACGTCTAACGATGCAAGTCCAAAGCCCCTGACCACATGTGCACACACTGGCCCACTACCTAAGCTAGGCCTCTAGCTAGTATTCCCCCTCCAAAGGACGCTACGGTTGGACCGGGGGCCTACGGAACTAGCTTAAGAATCGTATACCAGGAAAGTGCCCCGCTACAAGAGCCGTCACGTCGAGGCGTGCCATAAGGCTACGACTAGTGGAGGCTCTGATGTGATACGCTCTGAGGAAATGTAGCAACTAGCCCAAAGAACCTTAGACCTATCAAGCAAGTACACTTCACAAGAGCAAAGACTATCGTTGACCGCCGACAACCGATGCGCACACCGAACCTGGGGGTGACTTGGTGATGCCGAGTAGAGGGTATGGAACAAGACCCTTGCTGGTAGAGGGCCAACAAGGCTAGGGTTTCCCTCCGAAGGGTACGATGCCCATGTTCAAGGGGCTGGTCGGGTGCCAACGGGGCATCGGGTCACTCTCTTACACTCCCACGGTGGCCACGGGTAAGCAAGGGTGCTTCGGGGCCAGGCGCTCTCACACTAACCAGCGGAGCAATTGATGGATATTAAATTAAGCAAGTGCTGAAATTTGAGTAGAGCTGTTGAGCTTACCCAGTCGATCTGAAGAAATCGACTCTGTTTGGAGACGTGGGCGAGAGGGGAAGCGTGGGTTCCCCGCACGCTGAGTCAGTGATGCTTGACCTGAAACAATTTGATTACAACACTACTCCTCATGCAAGAGGGGGATCTCAGGGTGGGGGTTAACTTGAATTACACCCAAACTACCTCCACACAGGGAGGGGCTGTAAGCCGGCCAGACGGGGTGGGGAACGGAGGTGGTCGGAAGCCGACCGATCTCACTCGGGCAAGCTAGCCTGCTGCCCTTGCTGTCTGCCACCAGTGACTTGTCGGGGACAGAGCTCCTGGCTGGAATGTCCGCTAGGGATGGGACCAGAGGCGTTGGAAAGCTTGACGCTTTAGCTTGCTCCTGGAAGAAACGTCGTCTCGTTCTGAACTCGGATGCACCGAGTACGATAGATTCGGTAGAACTGCGCCGGGCTTCTCTGCTGCAGGCTAGAGAGGGCTTGGACGAGGCCGTACTCCCAGCTGGAGTATCGGATCGAGGCGGGACCAGGTCCAACTGAAAGAGGACTCAGTCCAGTGCGCTTACACCAAAATGCTCTGCCTGAATCACCCAATCACGCCAGTGGTGGCTCCTGGATGCTGACTGGGTCGAGCTGGTTGTAGGGACAGAATTCTTGACTTAATTCTCCGGTGGTTTAGCTGTCCGATCTGTGGTCGGAGCACGGCGGGGCCATAGTCATCGCGAAGAAGGCCGTCCCAAGGATCTTTCAGAGCTGGAATGGCCCCGTTCTGTAGTGGGAGACGCCGGTACTAATGATTCTTGTGAAGTCGCTCTGCACAGGACGCCGGCCAGACAGGGGAGACTTATCGGGGGTGTAACTCCCAGTGGGAAAATCAGAATGAGGCAAGACCAAGCTTGACTGGAAGCTGACTGACCTCTGATGAACTTCTCCAGAGGGCTCGGGCAGAAGATGACAGCAGAGACCGTGGTGCTTCCTGTGGTGGACTGCTTGTTCTAGCCGCCAATAATTTAGACTACAGGACTGGTTCAACTTGTCGTCGCCGGTGCTCTCGAACGGGAACTCCAAATGGATCGGGGCCAGCTGTGGCTGAAAGCTGGACGACCCTAGTGGGGATTCCCCAAGGGGCTTGATCAGAAGATGGGGGATGAGGTCGGAGCAGCTTCTGGAAGGCGCACAGGTCACTAGCCGGACCTGACTTGCGCAGTCGAGGGAGAACGGCTCTCCCGGGCGGTCCAGATGTCGGATGGACGCGAGACCATCTCGCCTGCGAAGCTACTTCGAAGATATTTCCAGCAATATAAGAATGGTCAGCCTGAAGCTTCATTATGATGTTGTGGCTTGCTCTGCAACCAGCAGCAAGTCGGCTGCCTGAGACCAAAATAAGGTATGGTGGTGGAAGGGGATGATAGTGGGGAGATGCGGGGGGGGAATGGAGTGGGAAGGGGCTGGGACGTCCCCTGACTGTTAGGGGGGTCAATGGGGGGTCTAACCATGCCAGGAGAGGGGAAAAATGGGACTGGGGGATGGAGTTAAGTGATGGAGGGTGTAACGTCCGAGAATTTTTTAGAAATTTTTTGAATTTAATTATAATTATTAAGTATTTAAATGGGCTATTAAATGAGTTATGATTAATTAAACCTCATTATAAAAACCTTAAACTAATAAATGGAGTGGGTTCATTTATTTAAACCCAAAGGACCAAAACGCAAGCCCAAAGGAATTGGCCCATATTCTAGAAGCTTAATTCCAAGTATTTACGGAGTTAAGTGGATAAAAGGGATAAATAAATAGGGTAATAAGGAAAGAGTTTGAAATAGTTCAAATTCGATGCTCAGGCTTAAAAACGGTCTATCGCGAGACCGCATAAAGACCCTAAACGGTCAACCAATGGACCGCTTTTAAGAATCCGATCGCGAACACTTTGATCACGAGTAAAACTTGGTTTTTTCAGACTAGGGCTCATGGGATCAATGTTATATGATAGTTAGAAGGCTCTAAAACGCATTAGGATTGGCTTGGAAACCTAATTTGGACTCTTGGTTCGTTCAAATCCATGGAAACCCTAGCTAACCTATAAATAGACCCCAGAACTAACCTGCGCGACCCTTACTTTTGGCTCGCGTGGAAGTAAGGTATGGAAACTTTATTTCGTATAGGCTCTTTAGAATATTTTGTTCATAATACTAAGGTCTAACTCACCTCAAATTTTCACGCTAGGAGATCAATCTTACAAGGAGTTAGAAGCCATCCATGACGCTGGTTCAGTTCAAGTAACCCAGGAATCTGTGCAACAGTCCAACAGAGATTAGGAAATTAGAAGCCCTAAACAAAGTATTTAGTAATTGAGTCTTTAGAACTTTATGTTGCCCTCTATATCTTCTACCTTCCCTCCAATTTTTACGTCCATAGGTCAAGGGAGTCAGGAGGTACAAAGGGGTGAAGTTGTTGGTTTAGCACTGGGCGTGTAGAACTAGGACTTACTTCCAGTCAAGAATTTGAAGTCTAGGAGTACTATTTGAGGTAGGTTATCTCATGAACGGCTTAAACTTGATGTTAGGAGTAGAAGCCCTCTATTTTCAGTCATTTTCATGCATTGTATTCAGAGTATTTTATGTTTTATTGGGACTGTGGATTTAGTATACTTTCCATGCATGAACTTAGCCCTAACAAAGTTAAAATGAAAATCTCTTGTCTATCATACACAAACCCATGCATACTCTTGGTTTAGTCTTGTGCTGTCATGTTTTATAGTAAGTTCTCGTTGATTTCCATGCATGATATACCCTAGATTAGTTCTTATTTCGTTTTATTTCTTTTTATAGTTTACAGAAAGAAACGGTCTTACTTAAGACCACATGGTTTTCTCTAGCAACCCAACGATAGACCGCTAAGCTTTTACAAATGGTCCACAATATGATTGCTTTTACTTCCAGAAACTCTGTATTGTGTTAACTCGAAACATAATGCAGATTAGTCATTTTACTAGATAGTAAGCCTAGTTTATTAGGTTTTTATTCCTGTTCTAGTACTGTCTTCATGTACCTGGTTATATTCATGATTTATTCATCTAGATTGCATGTTCTTTATGCATGAAAAATTATTTTCAACTTATGGTAATTTTATGCCAAATTATATACTCTTGTACTAAATGCATATTTTAAGTAAAGGATGAATTGAACTCACTCCTAGTTTATCACTGTTATCACGATTCTTTCTTCTTTAAGAGTCATTTCTTAAGTACATGGCACATATTCCGGTATGATGTCATTAGTTACACACTTTTGCACGTAAGTACACTATCTTGGACTTGTGATCCTCTCCGTTAGATATTCCTTCTATCAGACTAGGTGATCTTGTCTCAAGGCCTCTGTAAGTCTCTGTGAGCTTAGGATTCTCACTCGGACGTCGAGCTGATTGTACCCTTAAAACCCAACTTGTCTAGAAAGCACTTACGCCATCGTTGTTTTCTGATTTTTGAGTATCAAACGGTCTTTATGGTGACTGCTAAGGGTTTCCTAATGGTCGTCACCATGACCGCTTGTCTTGTCAAATGGTCTGTTATATGACCGCATGTTCTCTAAGTCAAATTTCCTTATTCTAGCTTTGACTCTATAGAAATGGTCCAATACTAGACCGCATGATCTATTAAACGGCTCATTGAATGGCCGCTTAGTTCCTGAGCATGTCTAACCCGAGGTTTGACCTTTGGGGTTGGTTTTCTTGAGTTCCTAGATGATCTTATGATTATATGGAGTCTTAAATTATGTTTAACAAGTTAAAGTTAAGTTATGATTTTTAAAGAAAATGTCGTTATGCTGCCGAAATGCTGTCGTAGCATAATGTACTTTAATTCTTCTTTTATATCTCATGTCAAACTTTGGAACGTTCTATGCTTTGGCTACTTGTTATGAACTTATTATTTGAAATTGAGAATTTCTGGTCGAAATTATTGTTATCTCGTGGAAGTAGCTTGACCTATAACTTGAAGATGCAAGGGCGGGCACGGACGGTGTCCAAGGGCTCGATACTAGCCCCCTCGACAGATGGCCGAAAATATACTATAAACCATGGGGTTCGATGAGTACTAGCATCGCATTATGCTGGGAGTACTTTTTTTATATGCGGGTGAAAATCACGAGGCTCATAATGAAATTTACATTCTTGATAAATGACTTGCTAGTACATGGCCTTCTTAAGGTTATGTAAAGTACTTTCTAGTTCATGTTTGTGCTTTCTTATTCATGAAAGGCCAAACTTATCTATATACAATCTTGCTTGATTTAATCATTATCTCGTATTCATATAGTTCTTGTCTTTTGTGACTCTGGTTTATTCGCATGATTTATCGTATCTTCATTACTCATCTTCTAGAGTAAAGATATTAATCAATTAAATATTACCTTCATGTTGATGCGAAGATACTTACTGGGCAAGTGTGCTCATACCTACTTTCTCATCTTTTCAGGAAATACTAGTGAATCAGATTCGGATTGTGCAAGTAGCGGGTCCGAGAGAGATTGAAGGTCAAATAGAATAAGAGAAGTCCTAGTTGCTTAGTGTCTAGTCGAGTCATATTGTACTTTTCTATTTTCTTGAAGTCTTATGATATGAGGATGTCAAAAGTCAAAGATCTTACCTACACATACCCTTAACCAAAGCACCTCCACAGTCAATCCAACACCTGATCTTCGGCCGAAACACCACAATGGCTGGCCTATACATCACCCAACTCTTAACCAATACACCTTCCCGGTTGGTTAAACCCCTAACCTTTGGCCAATATGCCTCTTTGGTTGGCTTACGTTCACTCTTGGCCTATCGCCACCACAACCCAGAACCTCAGCCTTTGCATCACCAGGGTTGATCCGCTCAAGCTCCAGTACAAGCTCCGGTTACAAGCTACACAGATTAGCTAGCCCGAAGGTCTACGTGAAGCTCCAGATTGCTCGGTAATTAGCCAAGCCCCAGCAAGCGACTTCAACATCAGCATAATGGATCCACGGCAAAGATCCCACCA
The DNA here is from genome assembly GCA_024336825.1 of Amorphophallus titanum. Taxonomy (NCBI): domain Eukaryota; kingdom Viridiplantae; phylum Streptophyta; class Magnoliopsida; order Alismatales; family Araceae; genus Amorphophallus; species Amorphophallus titanum. The sequence goes on from JANBPO010009260.1 coordinate 4,608,469, forward strand.
GTAGTGTCCTTCGACAGCAGCAAGCTAAGGACACCCAGCGCCAGTCACCAAATAGCCAAGAGAGGCTCCCAGGTAACCAAATAAAAAATAAAAAATGGGGTTAAAAATAGAGATAACCCGACGGACTCAGTCGTCCTCTCTCTCAGGGAGGTGGCTGGGGCAAAAAGGCCAGCAACCCGGTTGAGGTGAAAACTCGCAAGAGCACCTCAGGCAAAATTGGGTAACCACTCAATGTCAAAACCTGTGAGGGCGCATAGGAAAAAGTAAAAGGGGGCCAACTCTGGCAAAAATCCGAAAGGGCGGCAGAGTTGGTAAAGAGAAAAAAAACTCTCTCCCTCTCTACTCCTCATTGACGAAAGCTGTCAACCGCGACATCCCGCCGACGGCGACCGCAACGTCAATCCACAACAACGATGGCCACTACACCCCTGAGGGCTGACCATCGCCAATTCCAGTTCCAGTGTTCGGCTACAACACCTCAACGGTCAGCCGACTAGCTCCAGCCTCCTGACTACTGCGCATCAACAGTCAACCGACTAGCTCCAGTCCCAGCATTTCAGCTACACACCTCAATGGTCAGCCGACCAATCCCAGTATTCTGGCTACAACGTCTTCACAGGCCAGTCGGCCAGCTCCAGTCTCTAGTTCCAGCTTTCGACTACAACGCCTTCATAGGTCAACCGGCCGGCCCCAGTTCCAGTCCCAGCATCTCGGCTACAACGCCTTCAAAGGCAAGTCGCTCGATTTCTAGCTCCAGCATTCCAGCTGTAGCACCTTCACAGGCCAACCGCCTAGTTCCAGCCCCAGTATTTCGGCTACAGCGCCTTCACAGGCCAGCCACCCAGTTCCAGCCCCAATATTTTGACTACAGCGCCTTCACAGGCCAGCTGCCCAGTTCTAGTCCCAGTTCCAGCCCCAGTATTCTAGCTACAACGCCTTCACAGGCCAGCCGCCCAGTTCCAGTTCCGATCCCAATATTTCGGCTACAACGCCTTCAAAGGCCAGCCGCCCTGCTCCAGTCTCAACATCTCGGCTACAACGCCTTCAAAGGCTAGCCGCCCAACTCCAGTCTGAGTATCCCAGCTGCAGCGCCTTCGAAGGTCAACTGCCCAGTCCAATTCCAATTTTAGTTCCAACACCAGCCCTAGTAGTCTGGCAACAATGCCTTCGAAGGCCAGCCGGTCAGCTCCAGTTCTAGTCCCCAGCTTCAGTTGCAATTCCAGTTCCAATGCCAGTCCTAGTCCCGGACCCAACTTTAATCTCCAGTTCTTGTCCTGGTCTCAATCCCTGGTCACCATGCCTCACAAGGCCATCCGGCCAGCTCAGCACCAGTTTTCTAGGCTAATGTGAATCACATTTCTAGTTAATAATATGTCAACAGTTGGTACACCACCACTCGGTCTACAGCCGACACACCCCAGAATCACCCCAGTAGCCTTAACAACATAGGCCAGCACACCCTCACGAGTCGGCCTCCAACTTTCATACTCCAATAACATAGGCCAGCACACCCTCACGGGTCAGCCTCCGGCTTCTAGTCTCCAGCAACATAGGCCAATACCCCCTCATGGGCTGGTCTTTGGCTTCTAGACTCCAGCTATATAGGCCAGCACACCCTCACGGGTCAGCCTCCAGCTTCCAGACTCCAGCAACATAGGCAAGCACATCCTCACGGGTCGGCCTCCGACTTCCAGTCTCCAATAATATAGGCTAATACACCCTCACGGGCTAGTCTCTGGCATCCAGTCTCCAGCTATATCGGCCAACACACCATCACGGGTCGGCCCCCAGCTTCCAACAACACGGGCCGACACACCCTTACGGGCTGGCCTCCAGCCTTTACCCTCCAGTAACATCAGCCAATGCACACTCGCGAGTCGGCCCCCAGCTTCCTATTTCCAGTTCTTCAGATCAATACCACCCTATGGGTTGTCCTTCAGCTTCCAATCTCCAACCAGTCGAGTCGATACGCCTCAGTTAGGCAGGCCTCCAGTACTCAGCATTCAACATCTAGCTTCCAGTGTCCAATTTCCAGTACTATGTTCCCAATATCCAGCTTCCAATATCCAATTCTCGATACCCAGCTCCAATATATGGCTTCCTGTATCCAGTTTCGGTACTCGATTCCGAGTGCCTAGTCCCAGCATCTAACTCCCAGTATTCGGTTCGTATACCGAGTTTTTAGTACCTATTTCCACTGTCTGTCTTCAGCATTCAGCTACAGGGTCCAGTCCGATACCCATATTCTAACATCCCAATCCTGCATCTAGCACCCAGGATCCAGCCTCTAAGATCCAGCTCCAGTACTCAGTCCCCAACATCTAACTTCAGCTCCAGTTCCAGTACCCAGTTCCCAAGACCCAGTTCCAGTACCCAGTCACCAGTATCCAGTGCCAGCTGTAGTATCCAGTCTCAATATCCAGTCTTCACTATTTAGCTCCAGTCCCAGGCTTCAATAGCCAGTTCCATTATCCGGTTCTTAGAATTCAGCTTCAGCCGCCAGCATCCAATCCCAGCATCCTGTTCCAATTCCAGTCTCCGGTTCCCATTCCCCTGGGTCCAATCTCCAGTATCTAGTCCTCAATCTCCAGCTTCTATTTCCCAGCTTCCAGTACTCAGTTCGGAGTCTCTAAGTCTAGTACCCAGCTGTAGACACCCGTTTTTGACCGATAAGTCGAGTCATTTTCTTGTTCTCCTAGTGATACCCAATTTGGTCCCTAATTTATTCTGTCAGCAGGTCCTCTGCGACTGTGACTTTACCAGATGAGCTGGCAACTTCAACCTCTACTGGCGTGTTGGTAACCCCAAAGAATTAACAGTCATTTCTTGGTGAGCTGGAGGAATAGCATTGCAATTTTGTGGTATATGAAGATAACTCTGTCCTTTCACCCTCTCGAATCATCCTGCCTTCAAAGAGGATGACCCATTCTTCTACAGCAACGGGTACTTCCCGATCAATTTCAGTAGATACTTCCTTGATTGGTATAAGAGGTGATGGTATTTCTGCCTGGGGAGAGCTATAGGAAAAAGCTAGTGATAGCTCTGTTTCATCAATATCTTCAACTTTACTATTGTTGGCCGTGTCAAATTTGGCGTGGAGAGTCGTTTCTTCAGGGTAGACTTGCTCGCAACACCTACAAGAAGGTATGGCTTCTAATTTTGAGTCTCTAGGTCAAGTCGGCCTAGTATGCTCAACTTCCACCGGGTATTCATCAAAGGTTGCCCCCGGTGAGCCGTCTTCCGTTGGGTGGAGAGTGGAGATGGTGTCCACTTCATAATGCCTACTGTAATAATATTCTTTGAGGGTGAAGTCCAACCCCAAATGTTGAGAAACACGTCTCAACTTTTTGTCCACACTGGCAGGATACCAGAGCCTTTGGTATGCTTCCTTCTCATTACGCGACTGGCCAGAGGGGATATGCTACTTCTGGAACATCTTCGCCATTCGGCTTGTCGTGAACGTCAACCCTTCAATGGGGACTGACGGGTTCTCAATATCTTCAGGGAGATGACAGTCGACGTCTTCCTATGCAGGGTGCTCCTCAGCCGTATAGAACAAGCTGCTGGGGCCTTCAGACTGCGCCACCTCCCATGCTTTGAAAGGCTCGACAGTAATATGATCGAGGCTTAATATTGGCCTGGTGAGACCACCTGGGATTTCAATATGGCCGTGGTGCTGATTGACCTTGGCTTCATTAGCTTCAGGGTAAGTGGCGGGGGGTGCTACTTTACTCACGTCTCCCATGCTCACAATATGTGAGACCATCTTGGATTGACATATTGTAGTGGCGGTGGTGGGAATCGGTCATTACCAGAGCTATTTTTTGATGCCCTAGTAGGGGTCTTGGCTTTGGAGGTCTTTGGTGACGGCTCCGTATACAAAGAAGCGTCGAGTAGATGGCACTTGAACACTTCAAATGGGTGGAGGTCGGCAAATATCCTCTCCTCCTTCCCCTCTTGGTTGTATTTGATGCATTGATGTATCGTGGAAGTACCACCATATTTTCATGTAGCCAGGGGCAGCAGAGTAGTGCCTTGTACGAGGTGCTTGAGTTGGTAACATGGAACTGCACCCTTGTGGTAAAATCTTCCATGGTAAGTGTAAATTCCACCACTCCCAGTGACACTTTAAACTTTTGGTTGAAGCCGACGATACACATGTCTCCGACATTATCGAGGTGTACGTTGAAGTAGTACCTCTGGTATATTCTGTATGGCAAGATGTTGATGGCTGCTCCCGGATCCACCAGAATTCTGTTCAACTCCCGACCATTCAATTGTCCCTTCATGTACAGTTGTCTGTTGTGGTTGGTAGTAGGGAGTAACATGTCCTCCTGAGTGAAGGTTACATTGGCCCCTGATAGCGTTTTAGCCAAACATGTCTCATATTGGGCAGTCGTCTATAGAGCAGTGATGATCGCCTGTCGGGTCTCTTCACTCAGGGAGAGGATTTCCCAGATAGTGAACCTTGTCGGAAGCTTTTTAAGCAGCTTCATTATTCTGCTTCCAGCTCGAACATTAGATAGCTTTATTTCTTCTGCCCACTTGGGCTTGGAAGAGCCTTGAACTACGGCCTCTGACAGACCTACTTCATCAGACTCTGAGTCTGCACCTTTCTGCTTGGTATCATCCTCTTGTTGTCCTCTGTCACCTGCCATCGGGCGGGTCTCATCTTCATCTGGAGCACCAGAAGGCTGCTGAGGCTGTGGGTGAGTACCCCCAACTGTAGGGCTGGCATCTTGGCATAGCTGCTTGCCCTTTGTCAACATCATGAATTCCAAGAAGGAAGGGGCGGTAGAGTTGCCCCTACTCTGATTGTATAAACCCGAAGGAGGAGGGATTTGGACTCCCTGGACCTCCGGAGGAAGTATCTTATAGTGCTACTCTCTCCTGAAGATAATATTGTGATTGACGGGCGACTGGCGCCCCCATTTTTGGCCTGACCGTGTTACGTGTGTAGCGGTCGTGGCTTCGGCCTAGCTTGCCTCGACAGCGGGTGTAAAGCATATTTCCTCTTCATCTTCCTCATTGGGCAGGTTGAAGAGAGTAGAGAGGGTATTGTAGGAGTGCACCATTTTCCTCTTGACCGTGCCGGCTCTTCTTTTCTTCTCTTGCTTCTTCTTCTCTTTGGGTGGTGCTTGCCCCCGAAACAAGTTATCATCCTTCTCTAGCACTTTGTCAGCCTCTCCTTGTTCCAGCGAGAGCTGCTCCAATTCTTGCCATGGGACATGGTCCCGTATCAGCAAAGGCTTCAACTCAAGCTATTCATATTCATCTAGCCTGTTTATGTAGTCTTGTAGTCGCCAAGACTTTGGACTAATCTCTTTAGTCATTCGCAGCAGAGTCTGTCTCCTCCGGTTGTGCGTGTGTATTCTGATGACTGTCGGTGGGCTGGTCCACGCGGGCGTTGTCACTGGAGGAACGGGTCGTGGTGTGATGCTACAAACATGTGCCCCCGCCTTCGGGTGAGGTGTAGTCTTCTTCTTAGTCTTTGAAGGGACTTACTGCCATCCCTATTGCTCTTTAATTGGTGTTAGAAAGTTGGCCTCAAAAGTGTGCTGAGTGTTGGCTTCTACAATTTCTTTGGACAATGCCTGATATAAAGAGACCATATTGACCGCAGCTCTTCTCAGAGGCACTTCATGAGGTTGTGGAGGGTTAACCTTGTACTCTCCCAACTCTATTTCTTCTTTCGTTACCATGCCTTCAATGATGTCCTTGAACATACAGCAGTCTTTAATCGGGTGCCCTAGCATCTGGTGATAAGGGCAAAACTTCAGGCTGTCTCTTCTTTTCAGGTCCTCCAGCCTTTTTGGCTCAGGCAGAGTGGGCAAGCTGGCATTACGAACCTCTGCTCTGCACCTCTGAACCTCGAGGAGGAACTACTACACCTAAAAAGAAAGGGGTGAGCCTCATCTCATTGGCTCAGTAGGCATCCCACAGATCCCCACCAGGAAATAATGGCAGTAAACAGTAGTGATAATAGCAATAATAATAATAATAATAATAACAACAGCAATAGGAGTAGCAATGGTAACAATAACGGCAGAAGAAACAACCCTAACAAGAATAGTAACAACAGTGGCCGAACCATGGCTCTATGACTTACTCCTACCGGCACGAAAAGCAATCCCCAATCTCTCAGTCGGGGGATCGCCGAGCTAACAGAAAACTTTGGCTACGCTACTAGGAAGGGAAAACCATGACAACTCTATCGTGAAGGCTCATCCTCACCGACGAAGGCCCAACCCAAGACCATGCGGTCTGGGGGCATGGTCACGACCTCACCATCGTAAACCCTACACTGTCTATGGGAAAAACCTCAATAACCCTACCAAAAACCCTAAACCACAACATCGGGAAAGCATGCAGAAGCTACCTAAAAAGTCATGTCTCACAGATGGAAAAACTAAAACTTGAGTCACGTGTCATTTGATGGGAGTACCTGCTCACTAGAAGTAAGGCCGGATGCATCCACTTATGTCTTAATCTGCACCCCGGGTGTCTCCCTACTCACCCCAGGCGAAAATTGAGACACCGTACAAGTAATGAAAGAGCACAAGACAAGGGTCTAGTCGAGGTCATGCTCGTCAATACATGTCCAAAGTGCCCGACCACGTGTGCACACACTGGCTGATTGCAATACGTTAGGGCCTCTAGCTGGTTTTTTTCCCTATCCGGATTCGAGCCGCCATAGTGGGAGGCCCTATGGCAACCAACCTAAAGTCGTCTCTCCTGGGTGTAGCTCTCCACCCACTCCCTAGTAGATCAGCACACGCATGTCCAGGCAAGCTACGACTAGTGGTGGATCACTAAATGTTGACACTCTCCATAGAGAGGAAACACTGAAGTACCGAAGGTCACGCACGCACCCGTCGCAAGTAACATGAAGTGCAAGGTGGCTCGGTGCCATAAAACCCAGGACGGCTAGCTAGACCTACTAATCTAATGGTCCTTGAGTTACGCAACTCAGGTCAAGACCATCTTACAATATGGCTCCATGCTGTCAATCTACCCTATTCCTAGAGTCAGAAACCACTATCCAAGGAATCCTTGTGGTGGCTCATAATCGCCGAGTTCATTCCCTTTCCAAGGGAAACTAAGAAACCCCTAGCCCCAAGCTAGATCATAGGACTCACAGTCATAGGCCATACTCATGGCCCACACGGAAATCGCATTCTGAAGAAGCTAACTTCATGTGGGGACACCCCCCTGAACCTACACAAGTATATGGTGACTCGATCTAGCGAAGTAAGGACGCTCGGAACACATGGGGTCATCAGGACCCTCTAAACCACACAAGCATGCTAATTGAGGTACAATGATTCTTCCAGACACCTAACAACATGCTCTTGGTCCCCATAGGGTGTCCATGTAAGGATTCAGTCAGCCCGGTTCGAGCAACATAGCAGATAATTAAAATTTTAATCTTGAACCCAAGCCCTTTTAGAATCCTAGAACCGTGCTCTAATCGATGCAATAAAACTTCCAACCCCAAATAGCGGGTTGTAGATCTTTACCTTGCGCGGAACGACGTTGTCTATAGTGCCCGATGCCAATTTCCATGAATGTCAAGTAGCACAAATGTACGACCTCTAGAGCTGATCCACACGGATCCTCGGGCGGTGATGGTATCCTCCGATCTTCCCCTGCATGCACGAGCCGCGGATCCTCCAAATTGCTCCTGGTTCCCTCCTTTGACCTTTCTCCCTTGAGAGGAAGAGATAGGGATCAACAAGAGACGGAGAGAGAGCAGGAGGGAGAGGGAAAGAAAGGAGGAATAGTCTTCTTTTAAGTGCTTGGCTTAAAAATAAGAAAGGTTTTATGTAGGATGCATATATATAAGGGTTGGGCTCTTTCTAAAGGAGCCCCTAAGAACTAATATTATATATGTATCCTTTCATATTATTATACATATGTATTAAGCCCTTCCTATATTCCTTTCCAAAAGGAATTTAAGGCTTTTAACATATACATTTGTACAATAATATCTCATCACCCGAGAATCCATTGTGTGTGATCCTCTAGGTCCATAGTCACTCTAGTTTAAGGCCCATTAACTTTTAATTCCCAATTAGAAGTAAATTAAACTTATTATTCACTTCTACTAGAGCCGAATAATAGTTTAATTTATTATGAACTTTTGATCACGTTGGGTCAAGGAAATCTACGTGATCCCAGAGGATGCCGGCTTCAAACCACTCTGTCTGGTACTTGTATGTCTACAGTTGCCACATCACTATAATCCCTCGCTCCTTCTATGAGTTTGGTTCGATCGAGGGTATGGTAACTGTCAAACCCCATGATCGTGCCATTCGATCATGACCTCCTTAAAGTGTATGACGTCCGTTCTAAACAAACTCACACAACCCTGGCCAAGGATTTAATGGAGCGTTAGTGTCATGACCCATTAACTGTCTGATATATACCCGACAGTGAGTGATCCCCTCTTGACCATTGATGATCTTCATACGTATCCTGAAATGGTTAATGACTCGGCAATTCATGACTTATGGTTAAAGTCACTTAGCCAAGTGATTAAACTATTCCAGTCCACGTGTAAGATCTGATCAATGTCTCAGGTCAAAGGACCAACAATGCTACTGAGACAGTTAGATCTTCAGTTGACATTAGGTATAATCAACCATTTGAAGATCCAATAGTGAATCAGTTCAGTGTACATCCTCTAAGGACGTACACCTACATATATGTGTTGGTGTCCCGCACCAGTGACCATGAGACTGGTCCCGTACACACCATGTGTACTGGTTTAATAGGTAATCAAAGTCCCCAAGTGATTACCCTCCAACTAAGAACAGTTTAAGATATGTGTCCATGTAAAGTGAGTCTCATAATCAAGATCCCATCTCGAGTTGACTTTACAATCACATATCCTTGGGACATCGTAAAGTAACATACAATTACATATTTACGCAGCTTGTTTCTTGAGCCATCTTCTAAGGTTCTTCCTCCTATTCCTCTTCTGTCTTTTGGCGATGGCCGCCTCCTGGGGAGTAGGAGGGAGAGGTGCTGGAGCCGGAGTTAACAAATTCCCATGAGGATATCTCTGAGTTGGTGTCTTGGCAGAGTGAGGTCGACGGCTTTTCTTTGCCTGGATTTCGATCCAGGCACCTTCCGCTTGTTGTATCTGGAAGGTAGCATTGATTGCCTGTTCGATGACCTCAGGTCGTAGCTCCTGGTATGCTAGTATACTGGGGTCGGCGTCCGAGGACGTATGTGTGGTTGGCTGCCTTACCCGCAGTGGCGAAGCCCTTTGCTGGGATGTGGATGGGGGGACTCACTTGGAGTCCTACTCCTTGGTTTTGTCTTTGCTATCTGGCTTGGAGCGGCATCCTGTGGTAACTGGAGGTGTGGTGGGGCATCGTTACTCCTAGCGGTTACTTTGACCTTGCGTATTAATCGAGCCTGGCCGTGAAGGGCCCGACTAGCTTGCCATATTTGCTGAAGAATCCGAAAATGTTTTCTTCACGGTCTGAACTGAGCTGCAGGGTATATGAGGAGGACCCGAAGGCATGCTGGATGGAGAGACCTGGCATGGTCGCGCCAAGACTCCGTCCTGTTTTTGTTTCCCCTTCGTATCTTCCGGCATAGACGGTGGAGTCGGAGTAGGGGGATAGCGAGAGGAGCTGGGGACGCCCATTGTTGCCTCGCTTACCAGGACATCCTCTCGGCCAAGGAGAATTCAGAGTAGCTTGGCAGTATCTTCCTTGGAGAAGTGAAGAGACTCCAGCTCTTGCCAGGGCCGCCAATGCGAGGCCGAAGTAGCAGGAGCTGACCGGCTGGTACTTGGCGTCTGGGTACCTAGAGGAGCTGAGGGGGCAGGAGGGTGGGTGACGTTGACCGAGAAATTACTTGGCCCAGTCTTCTGGTTGTTGCCATGCCTCCTACGGCTTCGCAGTTGCTCGAGAGCTTCTCGATTGTCAGTTCGAAACTCGTGCCACTCCGGGACATGTCGATAAGGCAACCCGGGCCCATTTGCTTGAGGAGGATCTGGCTGATCTGGCACATTTCTGCCAATGCTCAGGGTTTCTGCAACTGCTTCTCGGAGCCTCATAATCGCCATGGAGTTCCCCTCAGCATCAATATGCTCCCACTGGATCTGTTCCTGGATTAAGTGTTGAACTTCCTCGCAACACTCGATCGAGTGACAGATTCTAGCATGGAAAGGGCAATATCGGGGGTGACTGAAGTCCCATTGAGTATAGTCTGCTGGTGGCTTACGTGCCATGATCTGCCTTCTCTGGGCGAGGACGTCAAAGAGCCGCATGGTCCTTTCTCTTGGAAAGGAGAGAGGTGTGCGGTCATGCCAGGGTCTCCACCCTGGGTACCACAGTGAACGCTCACCTTGGTTGGTGCCGTGCTCCTCGGCTTCAGCATCAGAGAGAGAGAACGCGGCCATCATGTGAATTACATTAGCTGAATAGTTAATCACACGTGTTGTCTTAGCGGGTCTGGACCACGCATGTGGTTGCGGAGGATCGACGAGACCGCTTTTCATTTTGATGAGGCCGTCTCTGATCAGCTTCTGTGCCTGAGTCTTGAAGACGTAGCAATCTTCAAGTGGATGACCTAACATGCGATGATATGGGCAATAGCTAGGGTCTTCGGCCTTCTGGGCATCATCTGGCTTGCAAGCTTCAGGCAACTCGATAATCTTTTGGGCCATACAGAGGTCGAAGAGCATCTTCGTGTGTTCCTTTTTGAAGGAGAAAGGCGTCTTCATACGCTCTGAAAAGGAAGGAGCGGCTAGTTTGTCTGCGGACTTCTTGTCGGAGCCACTTGACTCGCCCTCCTTACTGGTTTTGGTGGTGGGGGTGAACTCAATGGTGTTTACTTCCTTACCGGGTTGGCGTTCTCGCACCTATTTCCCCTTGGTTGAAATATAGCTCGGGTTGTCGGCGAAGAACATCTCTATTTCGGCGACCGCCGAATTGAGCTGGTCGAAGCCTTTAATGTTGGTGCCGAGAAGCTTTTCGCTGACCTCGGCAGCCAGTCCTTTGCAGCATATAGTAATGGCGTCCTCCTGGACTGGCGGGTTGATACACCTCATACTGAGATCTCGCCATCTTTTGATGAAGTCGAGGGTACTCTCGCCCTTCTTCTGCCGAATAGAGCAGAGCTCTACCAAGGAGATCTTGCGCTCGGCCGTCTGGAAGCGGTCGAGGAATTTCTTCTGGAGATCCGCCCAGTCGACCACGGAGTTACGCTTCAGGCGGGAATACCATTGGAAGGCGGTTCCCGTGAGCGAGGTGGCGAAATAGCGGAGGAGGTACGACTCGTCCAAGGCTAGCTCGTCCATGGCCGTGATGTAGTAGGCCAATTGTTCATGTGGAGACCCTTGCCCGTCGAACTTTTGCAGCTTTGGGGGCTTGGCGTACTCCGGGGGAAGCTTCTTTAACTAGTGATGTAGTGGGTATGGTACACTGTAGAGGTCTATAGCGGTGACCCCTTGTAGTGGGCGAGCTTTGTCTCGACGATCTACTCGATCATATGCCGTTGTGCCACAAGATTTTTCGGCACTAGCGTATTGGATGCTTGTGGATGAGCTTCTAGTGGAGGCGTACTGAACCCTACTGCTGTCGGGGTTCTAGCTGCTGTTGCTGAGGTGTTGGCACCATTATGCCCAACTGGAAGTGTCGGTGCTTTAGCCGAAGGCCTAGCAGGTTGTTGAGGGCGATGGTCCCGTTCTTGAAGAAGATCTTGCAGGAGGGCCTTCAAATGTTGGTTCTCCCTCGTGAGAGTCTCAAGGGTCACCTTTTGGGCCTCATTCCCTGGCGGTTCATTGTTCACCAGCTCCGCGTTCGCAGGAGCACCATGGTCCTCAGCTGGAACCTCTTCCGCACGTTCCGAGGCCTGTGGTCCGACAGAAGTGCCGATATGACCTGGTGGCACTGGGGGTTGGTTTTAAGGGCGAGGCCTCCTAAGTTGGGCCAGAGGCTGGATCAGGTTGTCAGACTGAGTGTCGGTTTGGTGGCCGGTGGCATAGCACGCGAACACTCGAACCGCGTCGTTGATGAGCCGAACCGTCCGCTTCTTCTGAGGATGCTTCTCGGAGCAGACTGGTGCCCCTAGCCTGTCAAAAACTGAGGTCCTTCGAGATGGATCTCCCGTAATGAGACTGGAGTCGACTTGAGAAGAGCTTGAGGCTGGATGCTTACAGGGCCCGGTGCGATCCCTTCTTTGCCTTGGCCTATTTAGGCTAGAGAGACTGGACGACTAGGTACTGTCGGACAGTGCCGATGAGGGTTCGGCGATGTCTCGAGCGATGCCACGCTCGGGCGTGCGAAGGGAGCTTTTGCTACGTGCCCTTCGAACAGCTTGAGCCTCCTCTGAGGTAACACAGATTCTTCTCAGGTTAAGTTGCTATCCTCCCTTGTCTCTATTCTTTCGAGTGGACCTGGGAGTTTGGGTGCCGGACTGGTGTAGATGCCCCCGGTTAGTTATCGGGGCACCAATTTCTCTTAGTTCCGCTTTATCCTCTCGCGTTCGTTGCAGAAGGCTAAAACGGTTGACAGTGGGGATCGTAGGCACGGTCCGATCCTGGGGCACAATCGGTTCGCCTCCATTGAGACGAATCCTCAAGTTGTCGACAAGGATGGTCTTGCCGGAATTGCTGGTTGCAGCAGCGGGTCGCCTGCCTCTGCGGCCGCTACGGCGTTTCTTCTGGGGAGTCGCTGAGGGCCCTGCTCCAAGGTGGTAGACAAATAAGACCTAATCTACCATTGCCGACAGCGTAGAGCTGTTGGCAAAAAGTGTTGGGATCGGCCTTCTGGGCATGGAGCCCATATCGAAAGTCGATGGTTGAGTGACCCGAGTATAGGCTTCTGCCCGAGCTGATAGAAGGGTTGCCAGATCTCGAGGCGATGCTCTTGCACCGAGAACCGATGTTGTGGGAAATGCTAGGGCGCTGAAGACTCGAGGTTGTGAACCTGTGTTGAGTGTCGGCGTTGCTGAAGTTTGGGGCCGAAGGCCTATGGTGGGTGTTGAGGTCGTCATATCCTGCGGCAGAAGGCCCGTACTGGGAGTCGGCATTGCTGGATAATGGGGGTGTAGACCCCGTTGGGAGACTGGAAAGTCAGACGACCAAGTCGGAGAGTCCGCGTCGGGGACCGACCTTAATGAGACCTGGGGTTGTGTGTTCGAGTTGGGTGCTGAGGAGCCTCGAACTCTGGGTTGGGAACCCATGTTGAGTGTTGGCTCGACTGGGACTCGAGACAAGAAACCCTAGCAAAGTACTGTGGAGCCTTGAACCCGGGGCAAGGAGCCCGTATTGGGTGCAGGCCTGACTGGGACTCGGGGTTGGAGACCCAAGTGAGGTGCTGGGGAGCTGTGAACCCGGGGCAGGGAGCCCATGTCGGGTGTAGGCTCGGCTAGAACTCGAGGTTGGAGGCCCGAGTGAACTGCTGAGGAGGCAGCCGATATCTGGGGCATGAGGCCTGTGTTGGAAGTCGGCCGAAGCTGGACTCGATAGCTAACGCTTGTCCGGGCAAGAAACGATCTGGGAGCCCCGCGGGGGCCGACAGTGGAGGCCCCGAGTCTGGTACTCGGGTGGGCCACCGATGCTAGAGAAGCGCCCGCCGAGTCGACCGTGCGAGCAAGAACAAGAATTAGGATTGGCCGATAGACAGCCACAGGGACCATGCCTAGAAAATATTACGATCTGATGATAGGGGCGAAAGCGATTGGTGTCGCCAAGTAGCTCACCCGTGCATGAGTGGCGATGACGATGGGGCCATATGTAACGGCCGCCATGGCTGTTGGACTTGCTAGTTGCTGGAGAGGGTGACGGTCGAAGACCGTCGTCGGGCGCGGTCCGGCTGTCGGAACGCGAGCTGGAAGCTGCAAAGGAATGTGTCCCTCCTCTACCTCTCCTGCAAGGATAGGAAAAGGGTACCACGGCTTCAGGGCTGGCACAGGCTTCTCTTCAGTAGAAAGATGAAAGGCGGGAGACGTCCCACCGGGCATGCCAACTTTGTTTCCCTATAGCAACGCGGGGACGTCGGAGAATGCGGGAAGTTGGTGACCGCGGTGAGAACGGGAGTTAGGCGATAAAGGAAAATAGGGGAGTTTATGTTATATCGGGGGTATTTTCCTTTGTAGCCATATGCCTCTCACGACAGTACCGTACACTCGCCTTTTACGGAAAGTTGAGAGGGGCCAACTTACACGAAAGGTTTCTGGGAGTGGATTAATGATAATGGTGGCGTGTGAGAACAACGTGGTTGCTCATTCTGGGTGAATGGAACTGAGGTGACGGGGTGACTGAGTAATTGGATAGGGTGCGGGCGTGCCAGTCGATCTCTCGACAATCACCTATGGAACCAAATTTTGACTGGGGAAGTGTCGCCAAGACGCAGCACGTGGGCATGGGGTTATCGGGCGGCACGTGGAGAGAAGGGAGGTTCCATGGGTGCGAGTGTGTAGGCGATTGCGGTGATTCATGTACGAGACATCTTTCCCCACCGACCGCAAGCATCCGGTGTTTATTTACATCGGATTGAATCCGATCACCTTTGTTTCGTGTTGAAGAATAGTCTAGATATTTCTGAAGCCATGGATAGAAGACCAGGAGTACCCTGCAACTATAGGGGGACCATTGCACTCGACTGGAAGGGTTAATTAACTGGAGTCTGGGAGACTGGACACACTCTGGCTGGTATGGAGGTGAGACTGAGACTCGGGTATGGGTATACATAGTCAACTGGTTTCTTGCTTTATAGATGCCATAAAGGCTTTACAAATGGGCCTAGAAGGCCGAAATACATCTGGTGCAAGTCGCGGGACAATTCCTACAAATGGGTTGGTCCCTGGGTCAATGCAAGATAAAGCGGATATCCGCGTGCTTTTACAGAGGCTCCCTGCGAGGAGCTAAGGGCATATGCCCGAGTTGCCGAGGGAGGGATAGACTGGGTGGCAGGGGCGGACACTGGCTGGCGCCTGAGGGAGGCTAGACGCGGCTCGAGGCGAGCAGTCGGGTGCGGGTCCCAAAAGGCGAGTGTCTTCATGCCAGGCAGTTAGGGCCGGTGCCGGGACTGTTACTTCCGGGCCAGGGTCTGGCTAACTTGAGTCAGCGGGCGGGACTGTCGGTGGCTGGCTCGGGGCGAGCATGCACATGGTCCCATGGCGGGAGCAAATTCGACATTATGGCGTACGCGTTGTTATCATAACGCGCCATACGCGGGCGGACCCGATGTGCGGGTGTATTCGCCGTTATCATAACGCCTCATACGCGAAGGGATGGACTTGGGTGAAACGACTAGACGCCACGTGAGGGGAGTACGTTTGACATACCCTCGATGTATACGAGCCGATCAACAAGCCACCCAACACGCCTTGCTCCTCACATCTTTGCCGGAAGCCTTGAGGTTGTATTCCCTTGCGTGCTTGCAGGTCCTTGTCTATGTATCCATGTGTTGTATGCCCCTTGAGCTTCTAAACATAGCAAACAATTGAAATGACAGTTAAGCTGATCCATATCTTGAAATAAAAATTTAGGAATGTTATAACCTCCATTCATATAAAATCACAACAGTCTAAGAAAAATAAACACCAGGTGAACCTTACTTGAGTGTGGCTTCTGCACTCTCGACGGTCACCTTATCATCAATAGCATCACGGTGAGGAAGCCCCAATTCAAAGTATTTTATGTTCAAATCCAGAAATGGGAAAATCAGCCGCAAGACGCACCAAAGTGTAATTCTTTTCAGCTAAGAAATAATGGAGGGCATCCATACAAAATAGAAACATAACAAAGTTGCAGAAGAATTGAAAATCACATCATGGTTACTTGTTCTTGATAAATTTCTAGATGACACAAGTCATTTCATCGTCTGAGTTCAAAGATAGAACACCAAAGGCAATCCGTAACCCTGTGTCACATGGCCCCAACTGTGGCTAGGCCCTGGGAGGTGGGTAACTATAGCGAACTTGAGAAAGAGCCCGATGGCTATTGCGGCTAGGCCTGGTGGCTCCTGCGGCTGCTGAGGAGGAGTGAGGGGGAAGACAGGGGCCATGGAGGCGAGGAGGCAGAGGGGTGAAGGAGAAGATGGAGGAAGAGTCCACACCAGAGGTGAGGAGGTGTAGAGGTGGAGAAGAAGATGGATTGAGGCCAGGGCCGTCTTGTACCTTCACAACCTCGTAGGTGAGTAGGATTTAGTGCCGCCTACAGGATAGGAGTTGATGTTGGTGCGAGGGCGATGACAAACAACGTGGTGGCATAACAGCAGAGCAAGAACGCCACTTTCCCGGGAAAATTCTTTGTACATGCCTGACGTGCGTGTTTTCTCCTCCCAGCCGAAGCGGAGGAGGTGCATTCTGTGAAGGTCTCCGGCAAGGCGGTCAGCTCGCAGGAGCTAGAACGGAGGAAGGCTGAAGCCGAGAGGTTCATGGCTGCTCAGGCCAAGCCCAGCCAACCCATCAGTCAGAGATTTTTACTTTGCCGACGGTTCCATCTAACACTTTCTCGCCTTGCGAGACAAGATTTTTGATACTGGTCTCTTCTTCCAGTCCCTGTGGAGGAGCCGGCACCTGCTTCTGCTCTGGACGTGGGCGAAGCAGTTGCACCTGGGGTCGCACCCTCTATGGAGGAGACAATCCCCAGCCCGCTCCCGACCGCGGAGACCGAACAAGGTAATTCCTTTCACTGGCGTGACTGACGTATTTTCCTCCTTGTTATTCGTTGGGACCCGAGGACTTTCATCTAACCCGAATGCTTCCTCATTTGGCAGCTCCCCTCGCACCCCTTCCCGAGTGGATACAGACCCAGAGAATCCCCGAGCCGACGCAAATCTACACGAGGAGGAGGCTGAAGTCTGGGAAGTCACCGTCTCCTAGTCCGCGCGAGGAAGAGGCGGTTGATTCCACGGCGAAAGCCTCCTTTCCGACAAGGGAGGAGCCTACCCCGACCCAGTCTTCCTAGGGTGAGAAGGTAGACTACGACTACTCCTCTAACGAGGCGGCTTCGGGCGAGGATTTCGTAAGTGTGGGCCCGTTCATATGGGCCCCCCCCTTTGTGGCTGGCTTTCGGTCCTCTGTCTCTTATCCCCCGGTCAACGTGCAGGAGCAAGCCTAGCCAGAAACCATGGAGGCGCCCATCCCGGATGCACCAGCGGAGCGATCCGGGGGCGGCGACGCCGGCTTGGGGAAGCTGGCAGCCTTATTCAAGGTCCTACAGCAAGAAGTAGCCGCGGAGACCGTGTCAACGGCCAGTGAGGCTCTGGAGGAGGGAGAGATAGCACCGGAAGGCAGAATAGTTCCGGTGACCGAGGTAAAACGGGGCCTCCGGGACCTCTCTTACGTCTCCTCGAGGCTTGGGGCAACCTACCTCGATCGATGGAAGACTAACCCCACTTTTCGTGTTTCAGGAGGAAGGAAGGCTCCCCGAGGCGCGCACCGCTAAAGCCCGCAAGGCCGTTGCAAAGCGGAGGGAGGCAGCGGGCCCTACGGAGGTTGACGAGCCGCAACTGCTCTCGGCGTCGGAGGTGGAGCGCTTGGTGTCGTTCCTACAGTCAGGGAGCAGACTGAAACTCATGGTTCCTCTTCCGCCTCCCCGACCGCTTATGACAACCGAGGAGGGCCAGCTTCTGGGAAAGACGCTCACTAGTCTTGCAACTTCCGAGGAAGAGGGAGCACAGGCGGAAGAGGCGGCAGGTCCTTCAGCAGCGGTGTCCGATTCAGCTCCACTTCCTGCCCTTCCTACGACCGAGAGTGGGGTGGAGCAGTCTCTTACGATGGCGGAGCCAGGTGGTTCTGTTGTAGCTCTACCAGCTCCTTTGGCGATGACCAGCCGAGAGTCGTCTATCGGGGTCGGGCGCTCAGGCAACCTAGCCATTGGTCTCCCGTCCTCCTCGGGTGCGGTGGATGCGGATCTGTGGGCGGCAGTGGACGACTTAGTCGAGTTCGACCCTCTGACCGTGCCCTCCATCAGTCACGTCACCTCGGACGCGCTGGTCTGACAAATGCTACTGGTCATGCGGTCGATGATCTTCGCTGACCCCTCCCTCACATACCGGGGCGTACATGCCGTAGTGGCGCAGCTGACCGGGGCATTGCAAATGCTGGGTTGCCCTCTGGAGGAATGGTCGCGGTGGGTCCTGTTGCTGTTGAAGTACGTCAACCGCCGTAAGTTCCTCGAGGCCCGGGCTCCCAATGAACTCGCCGCCATCAGTGCCCAGGAGGATGAATACCTACGTGCACTGGACGTGCGGCGAAGCAATGAAGAGCAGCACGGAAGGGCCCTGGACGAAAACCAATGTCGCGTGGGTGCCCTCACAGGCAGGGTAGAAAAGTTGAGGAATTATCTCGCCGCTGTCGAGGCCGAGCTGGCTGAAGTCGAGGCCATCGTGATCAGAGAGACCGAGGAGATTGCCATCGCCAGGGTCGAAACGGCGTCTGTGACGTCTGAGCTGGCGCGCCTCAAGGGGCAGAGGAACCGGCTGCGCAATATGGCAGAATTCCCCTGTGTCGGGATCCTCCCTCTCGAGGAGATCTTTCGAGGGATAGATTGAGCACCCTCCCCTCCCTTTTGTTGCCATGTCTGGTTGACCTTGGGTCAAACCCTGAGATTCACAGCAAGACAGAAGAAGGCGGTCTATTTAGGACCGTTTCTATGATATAGCGGTCAAAGCAAGACCACTACTTTAGGGAGTCGACTCCAGAGAGGGAAAGAGTCGACGCATGAGTGTAAACTGGAAGATGGCAGTCATGGGAGGGCCACCACTTGCTAGTGGCAGTCGCCTGATGGCTACTATCAGTTCAGAGCATAGAAAATACTGATAAGACAAGTGCTTTCTAGATAATTGGGCTTTTTAGGGTACAACCAGCTCAGTGTCCTAGTGAGAATCCCAGGCTCGCAAAGACTTACGAAGGCCTTGAAACATGATCCCCTAGTCTGACAGAAGGAATATCTGATGGAGAGGTTCACAAGTCCAAGAGGTGTTCCTATAATGTGCAAGTATAACTAATAGCATCCTATCAGAATACATGCTATACTTAACAAAGACATAGATAAGAGGGAATCGTGTAAAATAGCTGGAGAGGGGTAAATCCGTAGCCCAAACATGCAAGCAGATCGGGATGGCCAAACTAGGTTCAGACTGGCCCAACTAGGCCCAATTTGACCCAACCAGGCTGAGCTCCCCATGTGACAGCCCCACGAATGTGCCCACTTATCTCGAAGCCCAAACATGCTTGGATCAAATCTTCCTAGGCGGCCCCTCAGCTCGGAAGTCTGAGTAACGATCACTCGGAAGAGTGTAATCGATGTCTGAGCATAACCATCATAGTGTTTCCCTCTACGCTCGGGAGAAGCCCAAGTGCCTCACTAGGGGGTATCCTTCGCTCGAACGCCTAACAAACAGGGCATATCTCCCGGCGAGAATCTCTCTATCGCTCATAGAAGGGAAACTCGAAGGAATAGGGAAGAAGAAGGGTCCTCCTCTGGGACATAACGCCCCATGGTCCCTCTCGATGCCCTGTCTCCAGCCAAGAGGGCTAGCAGCTATATAAACTCAAAGGAAGCCCTTCGGGAAGGTAAGGTGATCTTGAGCACTCAACACCACACTCATTGGTGGAGAGCGATCTCGTGCCTCATACTCTTTCTCCTACTTCCGTTCCACCTACGCTCTACTAGTTCATTGACTTAAGTATCAGAGGGTTTTCCCTGGGATTCCAACCCTGGGCTCCTCTAATCTGTTTCCTGCCTTGTAGATCTCTCGTTCATGGTGGCAACAACAAGGTCGTATGGCTCAGGATTTAGCATGAGATCACGTCTCTTCATCTGGTGTTGTCTATAGGAAACGTGCGAAGAGTCAACATGGTGAGAGGAAGATCCAGTAGGAGAAATGCCGGCGACAAAGGAAAGGCACCAACGACCACCGAGGGGGAGCATGCGCCCACCCACTCCTCCACGGCCCCCTCTCCAACTGGCAAGCTAATGCCCTACCTCTGCTGGCCGTAGAGGGACAACCCACCCTTGAGGCCCCCGATACTCTCCAAACCCTTAATGCCAAACTGGATATCCTTGTCAACCTGATGAGGACCCAAGTGGCTAGGGATGAGAGGCCATGGCTACCTCGGGTGAGCCGCCCCCACCCCCGCGGAAGCTTCTCGGCAAACAGCTAGAGGCTGCTTCACCCTCCAAGATGGGCGACTCATTTGTAATGGGATAGGCGGGCCCTCACAAGCTCCACCACAAGAGCAGGAAGCCTCCTCCAGTCCGAGAGGGAAGAAACCTGGGATACCTCAGCAACCCTCAGAAGTAGATGCCCCCACTGAGGAGTGGCGAGGCAACTGCCAGGGACGTACTTATAGTCTCCCGGCTCCATGTCAACCAAAGTTGTCCCTCTGCCTGTGAGACTTCGAATGGCATTTCTCCGAACAAGAGTGCACCCTCCGTGCCCTGCAAAAAGACTCCACTCCGGAGGATGAGGAGCAATCCCCATTCTCTGACCAGTTCTTGAAGGCTAAAATCTCCCTGAGAGTCTCCCTCCCAGCCTTCAAGTCCTACGATGGCTAGGGTTACCTGGCCGACCATTTTGATAGCTTCGATGCTCTGATGACTTTGCACAAAGTGTCCAATGCTGTCAAGTGCCATGCGTTCGCGACCACCATGATCCAGGGAGCCCAAGTGTGGTTCTGTGCACTCTCTCGTGGTAGCATCCACAACTTTCGTCAGTTTGGGAGACTGTTCAAGGAAAGCTTCATTGGCAGTAGACCTCTAAGGTCAATAGCAGGGCTATTGGCACTGAAGCAAGCATAAAGGGAAAAGCTGTGGGCTTACATCAACTGATTTAAGTCGGAAGCCCTACACATCCCCCGCCTGGACATCGCCTCAACCATCACCGTGCTCACCGGAGGCACTCGAGACAAGAACTAGTGCTCCACCCTACCTTCTCTCTCACCGATCTGGTGACCTTGGCTCTACGTCATGCAGAGTGCGAAGAAGTTCTCTATGCTTGTTGAGACTTTGCAAGCTCAGGGCAAGAAGGAGACAAAAATGACCGTCCGAGCAAGCCTCGAGCCAAGGAAAAGAAAAACTTAAGACGGGGACCGCAAAGGGCCTCCACAGAAGTTCAAGCGGTATACTCCCCTGTCCTCTCCTGTCTACGAGATCTACCAAGAAATCAAAGACTCGGGCCTCCTTCGTCGACTTGAGCCTATGAAGGCTGATCCTAGACGCTGAAGCCGCTGTAAACATTGCTAGTTCCACAATGACCACGGCCACCACACCAGGGATTGCCAGCACCTCGAGGATGAGATCAAGAGTCTTATCCGTTAGGGTCACCTTTCTCAATACGTGGCAGATCGGCAAGAAGATCGTGGAGTCCCTCCTAAAGAAATCGACAACCGCCCCCAGGGGGTCTACATCAATGTCATCTCAAGAGGATCTGCCTCAGGAGGGGATAGTAGCCGAGGAAGAAAGCGTCATGCCGAACGAGCCTCTCGGGCTTCCTAGCACCCCAAGGCTTTGCCGGCGAGTGACCAGTAGGCCATAGTCTTCACCGACCAAGACATGGAAGGGGTAGCCACCCCGCATGATAACGCCCTTGTAATCTCGGCTACTATAAACCATTGTAACATAGACAGAATACTAGTGGACAGCAGGAGTGCCCCAGATGTTTTGGTGTATGAATGCTTCCTGAAAGTGGGGTTGACTAGGAGAGAGGGGCACCCTCTTCTTTGTCCCTTTGTGGCGAATTTAAAATTTTCATATTCTCCCTTCCCATTATGGCCCTTTCTCTCCCGTTGACCAAGGGTATCTAGGGTCTTTTGTCCTAGGTCTAGGGTTTAATATATAATCTCTTTTGTATTGTTTTGACGGTAGAGAATATATGAAATTGAAGCAAGTTTGGCCAAGGGTGCCCCCCCTCTCTCTCTTATTCTTCCTTCTTCCTCCTTACAGCAGCTGATTCAAGGTGTGATGCCCATTCTTTGGGAGTGATTCCCACTTTGAACTCTTCCCCTGGATGCGACTTCTAGCTACCTCCACTGCCGCCTTCATTCGTGCCGCTGTCAAGCCGTTACAAGCTCGTCTTCCACCTGCTGTCCAGTGCTACGACCTGCGGAATAGAAGGTGAAAGAGGAGGTTAGATCTCTAGATCCGACCGTCTGATCGAGTTGAGATTTTGATGGTTTGTTCCCCACATCCTCCCCTACTCCCAAATCAATTTTCACATTGATCAGCCTCCGTTTGAGTCCCTTCCTACTACCGTCTTCCCACCTCTCACAGTCTGCCTGTGTGCAGATCTACGAGACAGTAACCTGAAGACCCATATTTCCCACCCCCAAACCACCTCAGATCGCCACCAAATTCGGTGTGCATAATCCTCCCTTCCTCCTCTCTCACCCATAAAATCCCTAAGATCTAGATCCATCATTATCACATCGGTCAAATCCCTTCTTCCGACAGATCACAATCTACCCTGCAACCCTGCTAGATCAAGATCTTGTGTTGCAGAGTTTCTCATGATAAATCCGACCGTTGGATGGTTGTGAAATTAAGTCTACTTTGCAACGGCATTGGTTTTGCTCCGATTCACCTCTGGATCTGAGCACAGCAAGCGTCTTCGTCAGATTGCGTAGATCTATCCCATGATAGGCCAGCAAAAGTAGTCCCCGTTTAAATCTTCTAGAAATACCTCGACTCAGATCCAGCATTCGCCGCTCTGGGGGATCGACCAGGGGCACCCTGCCTTCCTTCCAGCCCGTCGCTACAGTCAGAAGATGCCTAGAGGCCACCATTCCATGGGCCACAAGCACTTGTTGTTTTACAGATCTGAACAATGTCGATTTGGACCAGCAGTTCGTCACCGCCCTGAGAGCCCCTCCGACGTGCTGCCCATCAACCTAAGCTCGCCGCTCCGAGATCGCTGCTGTAGCCTTTTACCTCCCTACGTGGAGTGGGCTGTAAAATTAAGATTTGTAATTATTCGTTATTACTGTACAGGTGTTACGGGTCTTGCACGGGGCATCTTCCCCACGCCCCGAGCATGGAGGTATGCATACCACCATTCTTTGTCGCGTTTACTTATCCCGTATATGATCTTGATGCCACTGCTTGTGAGCATGATAGGATCCTAGCTCGATTAAAGTTAGTCACCATTGTGAGAGTGAGTGCGTGACCCATCCCATGACTCGATCCGAGCACGTGAAAGTATTGACCACCCGAGACTCAGTGTCGATTTCTCAACCACGTAGATCAACACGTTTCCCTCACTTGGGATGATTGTGAGCTCGTACTTCTTGTTGGGGGGCATGTTCGTCTCTTCTGGAACTCTTTAGGTGCCGAGTTGTTCGTGTTGCCGTTGGTCGCGTCATCCTTTTAGTCACGTCATCCCATAGAGTCCTAGGTTCACTTCAAATCGGTGTCGAGTCTCATGTTGTCTCGCATCTAATCGGTATCAGATCGAGGTTGAGTCTAGGGTAGTCGGTACAAGGTGTTACATCTCATTCCTGCATCCGTCTTTCCACCTCTCACAGTCTGCCTGTGTGCAGATCTGTGAGATAGTATCCTAAAGATCTATTTTTCCCACCCCTCAAACCACCTCAGATCGCCACCAAATTCAGTGTACGTGATCCTCCCTTCCTCCTCTCTCACCCATAAAATCCCCACAATCCAGATCCATCATTATCCCATCGGTCAAACCCCTTCTTCAGGCAGATCACAGTCTGCCCTACAACCCTACCAGATCGAGATCCCCTATTGCAGAGTTTCTCATGATAAATCCGACCGTTGGATGGTTATGAATTTCACATATGTTGTAGCTCTTTAAGTATACTTTGCAACGATGTTAGTTTCGCTCTGATCCTCCTCTGGATCTAAGCACAGCAAGCGTCTTCGTCAAATCACATAGATCTGTCCTATGACAAGTCAGCAAGAGCAATCCCCATTTAAATCTTCTAGAAATACGCCTACTCAGATCTAGCATTTGCCGCTCCCGGGGATCGACCAAAGGCACCCCCACCTTCGTTCTAACCCGTCGCTGCAGTCAGAAGATGCCCAGAGGCCACCGTTCCATCGGCCGCAAGCACTTGCTATTCTGCAGATCTAAACAGTGTCGATTTGGACTAGTAGTTCGTCACCGCTCTGAGATCCCCTCCGACGTGCTGCCTGTCAACCCAAGCTCGCCGCTCCCAGATCGCTACTACAGCCTTCGGTACAAATATGCATTGTTCATCTTAAAGGTCGATGCACCTTGTACAAAGTATGCATAATTAGGTCGGTGCACATTGAACATAGTACATACCATTCTGGTCGATGGACCTCATGCACATTGTTCACAACTTGTGCTATAAGGTCGATGTACCTTGTACATAGGTTGATGCTAGCAACCTGGCAGTTGGTGAAAGATCGATGCTAGTGACCTAGAAACTACAGCTAAGGTCGATGCATGTTTTATAAAGGTCGATGTTAGTCTGTTAGCCTCTACAGCATAAGGTCAGTGCAATAGAAGTCATCATCATCAAGGTCGATGCACCTTGTGCCTTCAGTATAAAGACAGGTCGATGCACCTTCTTCAAGGTCTACCTATGTTACAATTAAAGGTCGATTCTTCTATTCAAATACATTGCATGGGTTAGTCTTATAGGCTGATGCATTTAACTTATGCATCGATGCTTCTACAGAAGTGTGTGTGTTCTCTTGATATGGCTAAATCTGATTGAAACACTTAAGATTAAAATTGGGCTAATGATTATCATTTGCTTCTTGACTGATGGGAATCAACTTCGAACATTACTATTTTTATTTATCTTTCCCTCATTTAGATCGGGTGCCATATGGATGGACACCAGGCGTTGTTCACATATAACACAAAAAAACAAAAAAAGAAAAAAGAAGAAAGAAAAAGAAGAAGAAAAAAACACACAAAAAATGCGTTGCATCCGTTTGTGCATCACAAGATCACGTTTTATTTCTTGTTTGCATTTTGTTTGCATGCATGTGTATTTTACGTTTACTTTTCATCGCAATCTTGTTAATAAGATTTAGCCCCATGAGCTTGCATCGAGGAAGGTATAATTTCTTTCAGGCAAGGGGCTAAAATCAAAAGTACATTTACCTTTTTCCCTTTCAGTGTGGTTGGAACAAGTAAAAAGGGGAACCACGACGATGCCAATTAAGCCATGAGAGTACACTACAAAACATTTACTTCATTTCCAAAAAAATTGTCCATTACATTTCATTGGTTAAAAAATTTCTAGGGGCATACCCCCAGTGTACAAGTTAGTCATCTAGCTAATCTCCTCCACCACTCTGCTCCTTGTCTAGGTGAGGCTAGCTGCACCAACTGCTCACCTCATCATCATCTCAGCCTCGTCGCTCTCCTAACCTCAGAGGCTGAGAAGCCCCCAAAGCCGCCAGCTGAGCTGGCTGCGGTGCCTCCGAAGGTGAGAGACCTAGCTCCAAAAGCTCCCTCAGTGAGAAGGCCCAAGACCCGCTGGTCTGCACCGCCTCTGAAGGGGTAACACGTCCACCCATAGTCTCTCCTGGAGTGACCCTGCTCTAGTACTTCCATAGTACCCACCGGTGTAGGGTCTCTAGCTGATCGAGAGCTCGTCGCTCTTGGATCACTACCTCCATCTCTCAAGCTCGAACCTTGACCTTTCTCTCCTTTGCCTCGGCAAGGTGGCCCCGTAGCAACACGTCGGTCTCCACCTCACCTAGGTAGTGCATCAGGTCCTTGACGGGTGCCTCTAACTCTCACCGAGAGGCTAGGCTCACCTCCAGTTCCCTTCGCTGCAAGGATAAACATGCACAGATACACATGTCAGAGCAAGATAAAGACATTTTTCAAACAAGAGTGCCCAGGCCATACCATGTTGGCCAGCTCCGCCTCCCTCGCCTCGGCCCTCTCAAGGGTCACCTCCAGGTGAGCCTCTAGGTCTTCCGCTCCCTCTACCTGGGACGATGGCTTGGCCTCCGTGGCCACACTAGCCCTCATGCGGATGTAAACCAGCTCACCTCGCTGTAAAAGAAGGGGCAAGTGGTTAGTCAAATTCCATAATAACTTTCTTAATCATCCATTTTAACTCACCAGTTTGTGGAGTTGATGCTTCAAATCCATGATCGTCTGATCTAGAGTGGTGATCCGATCCTGTAGGATGCGAACGGCCTCTTTCTCTGGCATCTACATTAAATCCCATCAAAAGATTAGATTAGATTCTATGATGTGTAATGCTAACACCATGCCAACAAATTACGGAGACTTACTGCCTGTGTGTCGAGATGAAGTCGTCCGGCATATAGGCCTCTATAGTTGGCGAAGTACACCTCACTGTCCCTCAGCTCCGGAACTCGCTCCAAAGAGGGACCCTCCTGCAGCACCTCTACTTAAGCTCGGTAGAGTGACGCCCACTCTTGGCCACTCGGTGAGGTCACCGGAGGCTGCCAACTGACCCGTGCTCTACCGAGATCACCACAAGCAGCTGGTGCCACCCTAGGGTCCGCTGGAGTAGCCTCAGGTAGAGAGGCTCCCTCAGGTTCTGCCAAACAACACCGTGTCCCTGCAGAGCCAGGCTCATCCACTCATCACCCAAGACTAGGTAGTGTTGTCCTCGCCAGCGTATGGTGTCCACACCACCTACAAAACACAAGTTAAAAAGCCTTATTAAAACAAACTCGCATAGCCAATGAATAACAACACAAGAGTTAATTCAAACAGGACACTCACTCGATGGTGTGGGAACTCATCCAGCGTTGACCATAGGTCAGAGAGACAGGTGGCCGCCAGGTGGTGATCCCGTATCACAGCCCACCGGGCCATGAGTGGGACAGCCCAGACCCTCTCGCGATGGAGGGTGCTGCGGCCTAGTGGGAGTCGAGTATACCCCCAAATCTGATAACATGGAAGGAAAGGACAAAGAAGTCATGAACATAGCATACATAGAATAAACATAGGTAGATCGGGTTTTAGGATAGGCTGATACCTACAGAAAAGGGGTGAATCTACCCAGGTTCCCTGAACTTGGCCTGAATGGGTCCATGTGGGCGAAGAGGTGCGCCAGCATCACTCTTCCCCATGCACTCTAGGGTCCTCACTCGAGGTCATGTATCAATAAGAGGTAGCTTACATTAACATTATTGGAAGATGTCGTCAACAACATTCGGACAAAGAAATAAAGGAGGAAGTGTCGGATCTCCTAGTCCTCGGCCCTCTCCCTTAGTCGGATCCTCTGTCGTATTTACTGCAAATACACTCTATCGTACTCGCTACAAATACGGTCCTAAGTCCTCTACTGGTCCTCGGACCACACCTGCCAATCCCACTAGGGAGCTGATCCTACCAAGCGGGATGGTGGTCACCGGCCTCTTGGTGCGAGTCAACTTCACACCCAGCAGTCGGTCTACCTCTCGATGGTAGTCTCTCAACTCCTGGCCCAGTGCTCGGGCCCCAGCCACAGGCAGGCCTGCCAGATAAGCCACATCCTCGAGAGTGGGGACCATGTGACCCACAACATCACAAATGCACGGCAGCTATCCACCCATATCTCGTGGAGTGCCGTCAGGAAGGTGGTGTCCACCAAAAGAGGTGAGATGCGGAAGAAAGGGGCAAAGCCCAGTCGGTCCAACTGCCACCTCTGCTCGTGAGGGAGGGAGTGGTACCACACCCACACTAAATCCCACAAAACATGGGCACGGATCCTTCTTCGGCCCTATAAACATCACAAAAAGACGTCAATTGTGAATCAACATCAAATTTTTTAAAAACATCCAGCCCTAATTCCTGGGCGGCCAGCTCACTGGCCACCTTGTTCTATTGGGTGGCCAAGTCCCTAGCCGCCTTGCCCCGTAAATGGCCATGTCCCTGGCCGCCTACAATTTTTGCCCCCAAACCATCCTAGCTTCATTCCTTATCAAAGAACATCGCCGCCGCCGCCACCAACACCACCGCCGCCATCAATGCGGCCATCACCACCGTCACCATCAACAGGACCCCGCGCCAGCGTCGTTCCCGTCCTGCTGCGGAGGGCGCCTCCTCAAATCTCTCCTCCCGCGGGACGCCGCCACCCGTTCCCCCTCTGCACCGTCCCCATCCTTGAATCCATCGGACCATCCCCCTCCCTCACTCTCTCTCTCTATACTTTGTTGCTCCCCTTTGTCTCCTGTTGTCCTTTATTTTCTTTCACGGTTTCCTCCTCCTCCTCCTGTTCTTCGGGACAGGTGGTGGCGAAGGGGGTTTCGCTTTCTGGGTTCGATCGCGCTCGTCTCAGACCGCCGAGATTTGCCGGAATCGTGGGTCGTCGGTCCATTTCCCGATCCAAGTCGTCGTCGTCCGCCGCCGCGCCCTCAAAAGGGGCCGTCCTTTTGTCTGATTACTCCGGGGGCGTGGAAATGTTGGGCACGAGCATGCAGTTTGGCCGCGGCGAGGATCGGTTCTTCCCGGCGAGGCACCGGAGGAGCCACGGCCACGGCCACGGCCACGACCACCACCACCACCGCAGCCTGCAGAGGTCCCAGTGCGGGGGCGCTAGGGGCGCCGCCGCCAATGGTGGCTCGGCCTCCCCAGCGGCGTCGGTCACCATTGGAAAATTCGCCGTTTTGGACGATCGGAAGCCTGAGAACTCCAAGGCCGCCGAGGTGCCGGCTTCTCCGGCGCCCGCGGAAGGGAGTGACCGCTCGAGTAACCTGGACCGCTTCCTGGAGTCCACGACTCCGACGGTGCCGGTTCAATACCTGCCCAAGGTCTAGAAGCTCGTCTCTCTACTGTCATGCTAGGCGTGGAAAGTTGTCATCTTTAGAGGTTCTCAATGACCATCTTGCTTCCATGTTGATGTCCTTGGCAGACGACGATGAGAGGATGGAGGACCTGCGATGTGGAGTACCGACCATACTTTGTGCTGGGGGATTTGTGGGAGTCGTTTAAGGAGTGGAGCGCGTATGGGGCTGGTGTTCCTCTGGTTATGAACGAGACAGATTCCGTTATGCAGTATTATGTACCCTATTTATCAGGCATCCAATTATATGGAGAACCCTCGAGAGAACCTGTCAATTTGAGGTATACAGTGTGCTTACTTGATTGCCATGATGTTTCTTTCAAGTATTCTGCGGTTGTGCTTCTTGAAGGTGTTGATTCCTCATCTTCTTGTCAAGAAACAAAGTCAGATCATTTCTTTGTTTTTCTTCGTGATGCCGAGGCATTAATTTTCCAGAGCTTGAGACATTGGCCCTTTGGTTTGGTTCATGCTAGTAGTTTGCATTGTTATGTTGAGTTTGCTTTCTCCCCCTCCCCCCTTTTACGGGTGTGTCTGTACAAGAAGTTGTCTTTAGCCAGTGACTGCTTTTGGATTCCTCGTAGTCTCACTAGTTAGATCAGCTGCCATGCGTGACTTCTGAAAGAGAACATCATATTGATTACAACTGAAGACTTGGAGGTGTGTTTAAATGGCAAATAGCTAGATGATAAGAGCGTGCCCACAATGCAATATCACCCTTGCCGCCCCCCAACAAAAATTCATCACCACTATTCCTATCTTCTGAAATGTTTTTAGAATGGAACGAATTGTAGAATGCATCCACTATGAAAAAGCATTTGGTGAGTGCTTTATGTGACAAAGATGGGTGACAGAAAAAAAGGTCTCCCATTGGCTTGGGCTGCATGGTGGTAAAGCTTAAGGTATTAAACCCCCTGTGATTTTTCTAAAGGAGGAGGATTTGATAGTTATAGAGTTTGTTTTCCCAGCCTGATCATCCAAATCTCGAACTACATCTAATCAGGGCTCTGTAGATGACAAGATTGTGAAGATAATAATTGGGGAGAATGTGAAGGCACAATTAACTGAATTAAGTGATC
Source organism: Amorphophallus titanum (assembly GCA_024336825.1). NCBI lineage: Eukaryota > Viridiplantae > Streptophyta > Magnoliopsida > Alismatales > Araceae > Amorphophallus > Amorphophallus titanum. The sequence continues at coordinate 4,638,279 of JANBPO010009260.1, forward strand.
AATGTTTCTAAGTGAAGATTAAAGAAGTGTGTTATTTAGATGAGACAGATTTGAGGAACATATTGGATGGATATTAGGAGAAATGGTTGGCATTTGATGGCTTACTATTTCAAAGGATTGGATGATATTAATAAGGGAGAGTGGAGAAAATAGGGATTTTTTTTTCTTCTGAGTATGCTTATGAATGAACTGCTGAAGTCGGTTTAGTAGTCATTACTAGGATTTGGCAACCTGCCAGTGCATTAGTTAAACTCTTATCTCATGTATAAGGAACGGGGAAGATGACCAGAGTGTCTTGGATAATTGGATTCATGTTTGAATTTGGCCATAGCTTTCCATGATCCCAATAATTGCTGCAAGTATGTGAGTAATTCCTAGATTAGATGACTTTCCTTCAAGAAGTATCGCTGAAGGGTTCCTAGATTGGATATGGTTCCTTTTATCCTTTGCTTAAGCGTATGATACTTTCATCTCATACATTGTGGACCATCAGTATTATCGAGTTGTTGATGTAATTTTGATCTTTTAAAACCCAAATAACAGTTGCAAGCTTCTTAGCAATGGTCTCCTCTAATTTTTTTTTCTCAGCTTGCACATCTTTTATTTGGAAGTACGTACTTGGTTTTAAATATATGGAACCCACCCCCAATATAAAGTAAAGAATATCTTATGATATGTCTGGAAAATTTGTGCTACCAAATAGGGGTTGTAAATGAGCATAGTTGAGCACAGTATCACACTGCTTGAACTTGGCTTGGTTGCCTTGATTGGAGATTGGATTTGGCTCAAACAAAAATGAGCTTCTCAAACAGCTTGACCAAGTTGTGTCTATAATATTTCTGTTGATGCTATATTAATGATAGAGGAAAGTTATAGATAATGTGGAAAGCTGGTTTTATGGTTTGGATCTTTGTGAGTGTATGTGGACTTGGAATTAATTTGCTGAAAAGTCAATTAGGCATTAATCTATCTGAGGAGGAGGTTGTAAGATGTGCTGAGATTCAAAGTTGTCAAAATGGCAGGCTGCCATTGGGATATCTATCTATGCAATTCAGAAGCCTGGAGCTGACAGACCAGAAGGCAGAAGTATAAACCAGAAGTTGCAGAAGTTATTAATGTGGAAGGCTGCTCATCTGTCTTTAGGATGAAGAATAACTATCCTGAATTCTGTTCTCTTATTCTAACCAATATAAAGTACTTAAGATGCGGAAGTAAAATGCTAATAAAAGCACCACCAATTCAACAAGATTTTACTCAATACCAGGAAATAATCAACCAGATGAAGCTGTACTTGGTGGAGGTTCAAATAAGACTCTCCTCACACAAGGTTAAGTTTTCCAAATAGGCATAGCCTATCCTTCGGACTAAACCTTTTGATATACAACACTTGTTGAAGGTTCAAATAGAAACGAAATATATCAAGAATTCAGAAATCTATTCTAAGCATTCAATGAGTTGTAGGATGAGGAAGAAGTAAAAACACACACATGAGCACATGCACTGCAAAGAGATTTTTAAGGTGGTTCAGTCTCAATCCAGATATCTACGTCCACCCCTTACTCAATTGAGTAAGGCTTCTGCTGACACACAGCTTGAAAATCGTTGATCCAAATCTTTAGGGAATAAATCTCTACAAACTACTGATCCACAACTTTGGAGAATAGATCCCAGACCGCTGAGCCTCATAGCTTGCTCTGCTAAGCCTCACATCTTGCTTCCAAGGAACACTTTCTTGTCGCTGACACACAACTTAAGAAAACGTAGTAAAATAGAAAATAACAAGAACAAAGTCAAAGAAGAAACACAAGACAATCTGTAGCTCACTTCGAGCGGAACGACTTTGCATTTGATCTAGAGGTCAAGACAAACAAGACTCAACTCACAGATCTCTTGAACACTCATAGCTCTCATAATGACTCTCTACTTTTCGATCCCCTATTTTCACCTCATCTCTTCACTCTTTCTCTTCACTGCTGTATGACTGCCTCTTCCATCTCTTTTCTCTCTCGTGAACTCTAGAAGACTCGGAACTCCTTGCTTCACGATGTGCTTCACTCTTCATACCCTTTCGTTTGAGGTCCCTTTTTATAGCTAGTCGAGCACGAACTCTGTGGTCCCTAGCAAATTTGAATTGGGCGTGTGGATGACACACTCCCGCTCAAATTACTTATCCAGAAAGCACAGTTCGAGGCCATGTGTCAGAAGTGGAGTATGAGATGATCCAATGTGACAGAGTGTTAGTTCTACTTCATACTTTGGATCACGTGCCCTTCACTTAAAATCCATGTGCAAGAGATGCGATCCGCCTTTATGCAGATTAGGTGCTTGACCATATGACGGGGTTAATCCTCACTATGTTCGTTTTGACCTGTCAAGTCAATATTAAAGATTACTAGTAGTTAGATTAACATAGGGCTTATGAAAATAAGTATTTGAAGAATGAAATCGCAGATACTTTATAAGTTCAGACAATAATAAATGGTCAATCTTCTTTGTATGCACTGATGTTTAAACAAGATGCATTGATCTTAGAATGAATGCTACAGTAGATGCACACACTTGACTTCAGGTAATTGTAGAAGATGCACCGACCTGATAGTCCAAGCCTTTATACTCATGCACTGACTTTCTAGACTAGAGTGGAGATGTGCACAGACCCTAAGCATGCATAGACTTCTATGTGCGTAGACTTGTATGAAACATGTGCTCCGACCATGCCTAGTATGCTCTGACCAAATGCCTTCATGTGCACTGACTACAGTAAAGTGCTCCGACCTTATAATGCACACTAGCAGATATGCTTAGACCTTATATGCAGGTTAGCACATATGCTTAGACCTAAGATTACACATATGCTCAGACCTTAGAATGCAAGATGTAAGATGTGCATCGACCTAAGTATGCAAGATGCAAGATGTGCATCGACTTTAGAAATGACTAAGGTAGATGTGCATCGACCATCATATGCACACTATGAACATGCACCGACTTGTATCTGCCTTGATATGCAGCATGCATTGACCTTAATGCTCAGATGAGCATATGCATCGACCTTGATCATGTGCAACAGTGTATGTGCATTGACCCATATGTATAAGACAAGAATGTGCACCGACCTTCATGGCTAAATGTATGTATGTGCATCGACCTGACCATGCTAGATGCAAATGTGCACCGACCTTACTCTGTGCTAGAGAAAGGTGCACCGACCTTGCCTTAGACAGATCCAGAATATACATCGACCTATCTTCAGGCAGAGGCAAGAAGTGCATCGACCTTATGAAGTACGAGGTCACATGTGCATCGACCTTTCATCTCACATATGCATATATGCACCGACCTTGATATGCAACACTATGAACATGCAATGACCTTTATGCAACAGAAACTTATTCTGACTTATAAAAAGATAATGTTGCCAAAGTCAAATGATGGTCAAACCCATGGTCAAACCTACTGTTGCCAATCATTAAAACTAGAGAAAAAATCAGAGAAGACACAACAGGAGATGCCTTAGGAATGATCCGGAGTTGGAATGGGCACGATTTGAGGTGAGGAGCATCGGTATTGTCTGTTCTTGCAAGGTTGCACAGTCTGGGTGGCAGACAGGATAGGGGAGCCTTGTCGGGGTTGGTCCTCTTAGCCTCATTGCCGGATGGAGCCGAAACCACTATCGTTGTGAAGAGGAGGGCCAGACATCGAACTACACCAAAGGGGCGAAGTTGAGGATGCCAGATGGGGTGGTGGCAACTTCTGCAATCTGACCGGTCCGGGGCTCCTAGAGCAGGGGTGAGTAGACTACGCACTCCTGGGAAGACAGCCATCCTGGAATGCTCCGGTGGGTGAATGAAGCCCTTCTTCTTGGAGGTGAAAGAAGACTCTCAGGGGAACACCCTGACGAAGAGCCATGACCAAACTCCTAAGGAAGAAGGCGGGAGGGCTTCTGCAACTCATCTTTGTCTACAGCCAGAGTTGATTTGCACAGCCTGATGGAAACAGGCCTCCTGCCCAGCTCCGACCTCAGATGAGGGTGCACGACCTCTCATTGCGAAGCTACTTTGGAGTAGATTCTTCAGAAGTTGGGCTGGTCACCAAGAACGGTGTAGGTACGATGGGGACGATGCTACAACAGGCGGGGTCATTTGCTTCTGCAACCTCCTGGGTGGCAGTGGGAAAAAAAGGGGGGAAATGGGGAGATGAGAGGGGGAAAACAGGGTGGCATGGGGCTAGGGCGATCCCTAGCTATGAGGGTGTCAAGGGAGGGTCGAACCAGGGTGGGAGAGATCGGCGACTGCCGATAGCCCGAAGGGCGTCAACCAAAAGGACTCCTAGCCGATGGCCATCAGGGCACTATTGCAGGCAGCGGAGAGACCCATGGATCAGAAGGTTGTCGAGCTTCCAACCTCACTCGACATGCTCGCAGAGCAGATCAAGTCGATCGAGAAGCGGATCACGTCGGATACCTCCGAACTCGAGCGCACGAAGCAAAGGTTCAAGGAAGAGCTTGCACGCCGTCAGCTCGGGATCGAATAGCCATGACCCAGACAGTTCGCCTCGTCGCCGTAGAAGAGAAGCCACGCGGGTTCTTTCCCTTCCGCAGGCGGCCGGCACCGGCCCCCGACATGGTCCTCATCGGCCAGTTGAAGATGCGCGTCGCCGACGCCTGCATCGAGCAGATGCGTACGGTGTTCCCCGATCTCGCCGACCAGGAGGACGTGCACGAGCTTGTCGGCGACGTGCTCACCGATGCGAGGCGTAGGCTGAGAGCATACGAGGGAGAGCAGGAGTGAGCGCCCATTGCCCGGAGTGCGGTTGCGTCATTGGCTCGGGCGGCAAACCCCGCTCCGTCGACCAGCACCGACGTTTCTTCGGGCTGATGCGGGCCGTGTTCCATCACTGGCCGGAAGCACATGAGGTCCAGTTCGGCGACGAGACCGAATGCCGGAAGTGGCTGACCATGAAGGCAGGACACCGGGAGATCGGGGCGCGCATTCCTCTCGTCGGTGTCAACCGCGAGCGCGCCATGCTTCTGGCCGAGGCGGCGATCAGGGCAGCGGGCAGCTATGCGGTCCCGATTCTCCACGGGGATACGCTGGTGGTGTTCAAGCCGAAGTCCATCGCATTCGGCAAGCTATCGCACGCGGCATTCTGCGCCCTGAACGATGCCGTCGACGAGGTGATCCGAGCCGAGACTGGGCTCGATCCAGAACAGCTCCTGAAAGAGCACGGGAGGGCAGCATGACGGCCACAACGCTAAAACCGTGCCCGTTCTGCGGAGAGAAGGAAGAGTTATACCCGTTCTATAAGGACTTCGGACGCGCAGGCCCGTTTTGGATCGAATGCCTTGGCTGCGGGATAGAGCTTCACCCTCACCCTAACGGCCCCGATGTAGTGACAGCTTGGAATCGACGCGACGGCGTCAAGTTTCAAGAGACGGAGGCATAGGCAGCATGAGCCGCAGAGCCTCATCCTCATACGTCCGCCGTCTCGTGGTCGAGCACTATGCCATCGACCACCCGTTCATCCACGGCCGACGGGTCATGTACTGCGGCGGCGGGCATGAGGATCGCGGCTGCGATGCGCTCATCACCATCACCATGGACTATTGGGAAGCCGAGCACTCCCTACCCCATGCGCTCGGAGGATCAGACGAACCACCGAACACCTATCCTTCCTGCATGCACTGCCATAAGGCGAAGACGAAGCAGGAAGCCCCGCTGATCGCCAAGGCGATTGCAGAGAAGGAAAAGCGGGAAGGCATCCGGAGGCCGTCAAAGAAGATGCCGCACGGACGGCATTCGCCGACGAAGCAGAAAATGGACGGGAGGGTTGTTCCCCGTGAGTGAGCTCGAGCGACGCTATACCCTGAAGCAGGCCATCCATAGGTTCTTCCCGGAGGGGCCTTTCACCGTATCCTCGTTGCGCACCGAGATTCGCAAGGGCCGCTTGGTTGTAGAGCGAATTGCCGGCAAGATGGTCGTTACGGAATCTGCCATCGGGGGGATGATGCAGCTATGCCGAGAAGTTCAAAGGGACCGCGACTCTATCTCAGAGGCAGAGCCGGGCGCCGGCGCACATGGGTCATCAGAGACGGAGAGCATGAATCTAGCACATTCTGCGGCGAAGGCAGCCGCGCTGAGGCGGAGACAAAGCTCGCGGAATACATCACCACCAAATACAAGCCGCCGACAACCGAGAAAGCCCTCGAACGTGTCCGCGTTTCCGACGTCATGACGATCTATCTCAACGAGCGGGCGCCGAAGACCCAGAGCGAGGTTTGGCTCGGCTTCATGGCCGACCCGATCATCGACTGGTGGCGGGATAAGCGGCTTTCACACGTTCAGATGAAGAATTGCGAGGCCTATCTCGCCTGGCGTCTTCCCCAGGGGGTAGGTGAGCAGACGGCACGCCACGAGCTCAAGACGCTGCGATCGGCGATCCACTACTACCACGCCGCCTATGGGCCGCTGCCGGCCGTCCCCGTCGTCACGCTGCCGGCACAGGCGGAAGCCAAGGAAGACTACTTCCTGACGCGCCAGCAGACCGCACAGAGGCTGCGCGCGGCGCGGCGCGGGCGTCAGAAGGGGCACCTTTGCCGCATGATCCTGATCGGGTTCTATTCCGGCACGCGGCCTGGCGCCACGCTGCGCCTCCACTGGCACGAGAACCCGACCGGGGGTTGGGCCGACCTCGAGAGCGGCATTCTCTACCGGGCGCCGAAGGGCGCCAAGCAGTCGAGGAAGCGCCAACCGAAGTGCAAGATCCACTACCGGCTGATGGCGCATTTGCGCCGCTGGAAACGGCTAGACCAAGCCAAGGGCATCAATCTCGTGGTCCACTACTACGGCAAGCCCATCAAGCGGGTGCACAACGCTTGGGCAGCCGTTGCCGGCGCGGCGGGGCAGGCAGCCGACACCGGGCGCAAGGACAAGGACGGGTGCACGATCTGGAGGCCGCTCGACGGTCCGCACGTCATGCGGCACACGGCCGTGACGTGGCTGTTGCAGAGCGGGGTAGAGCCGGTCCAGGTGGCAGGGTTCGTCGGCATGAGCCTGGAGGTGCTGGAGGCGGTCTACGGCCATCACAGCCCGCATTTCCAATCTGGGGCGGCGAGCGCTAGGGGCAAGCGGCATCCGGCCCCAGATATGCCCCGCAAAGACGTGAACGGCCCGCAAACAAAAGGTGATGAAGATGCAGGAAATATCACGGTTCTGCGGGCAAAATAGCCAAGCAGCATTTCTTCGGGAGCAAGGGGTCGGGAGTTCGAATCTCCCCGCTCCGACCATCAATCTCAATCGGTTAGCTGAGCACCCGGAACGCTAAGCCCCAGAAAACGCCCCAGATACGGGCCTTTCGTTCACAGCAGATTCAATCCGTCACGAGTGATGCAAGCCCCAGTGTCCACTAATGTAGCATCTATGCTTACTTTGTTCAAGATAATAAAAATGCATAACGGCATTTGACGAGCCTCGGGAGGTGCTAGCTCGGTCTTTGAAAATGTGATGGCTGACCCCTTGGAAACTGTGGCTAGGGCGATTGGTAAGCTATCTATTGCCATATCTTCACTGACCATAACCTTCTGCAGAAAATCCTGAAGTGCATCTTGGTGAAGCTTATACCGTTTAATCAATTCCAGAATTGAAATCTCGACGGGCATCTTGTCTAGATGATGTAGCAGATCATATTGGGTACCCGACAGCGGATCTACCTCTTCTTGATCAATAGCCTATTATAAGGACTGGGGATTCGGTGCAGGTGCTCCAGAAATAGGATAGTTCCAATGGAACAAATGCCCGCTCTATATGGCAAGGTTCTAGGTCGGCACGGCATCAGATGGGCTCATAGTGGGTGGCTTAATGTTCCCGGTGGGGTGAACAAGTAGTGTAGGGGTAGGCGTGGCGATGGTAGCAGGGGTAATGGGAGTAGTGGTGGTAATGGGGCCTGTTGGAAAGATGACTGGTGGAGGGTTAGATGGCGGCGCGGTGATGACGGGCGGAGTGTGCATTTGCGGGGGAGTGAGGATGGGTGGAACGTGAACTTGCAAGGGAGCAAGGACGAGCGGAACAATGGGAGAGGTAGGCGGTAGGATGAGGGATTTATGGGGAACAGCAAGCGTGGATGTTGTAGTGGTGGCGGCTTGATGATTTGGCGGGAGAATGATAGGAGTAGAAGGTGGAGGAGGGTTGCGGTAGGTGTGGTGGAGGGCCATGAGCCGTTGAATCAAAGATTCATCATCATAGGACCACCCGACATTGGGAGCCGAGCGTTGGACAAGGTTGACCTAAGCCGGTGCTGATGGTTGAGGTTGTGGAGCGGGCGGATGATTCGGCATGGGGTTTTGGTGGATCCCCAAATCCTACGCAGGCTGCTATTGCTACTGCGGCGGCTGTAGCTACAGTGCTTGCTGCTACACTTGCTGCCTCGGCACCTGTCGTCTCTTTTCTTTAATCTAGATAATGACCTTGTGCATCTTAGCCCAATCGATGCACTACCCCTCATGAAGACCGTAGACAAAATCTCTAAATTGGAAATAATTCTCTATGGTGTGCCCAGGCTGCCAGTAGAACATGCAATATCTGGACTGATCAACAACCAAATTCCAATTAGGGCGTTTCGGAGGAAGTTGAAGTGCACCAATAGACATAAGGGCCAAAAATATGTCTGGGAGGGTCTCGGGCAAAGGAGGATATTGAGCCCTCTTTGGAGCTGGGCGCTTGGGTGCATAGCCATTAGGAGGTGGAATATTGTGGTATTGTGGGGGTTGTTGTGGCTGTTGAGGAGCAGGGAAAGAGGGTTGGCATTTTGTGGAGTGGGGAAAGGTGGCTGGGGATTCTGTGGAGTAGGGAACTGAGGATTGCATGGAGGTTATTGGAAGCGGGGTGGAGCGGATTGGTTAGGAAAGGGGAAATCAACGGCTTGCACATGTTCATTGGTTTGGACTCCTTCGGTGACTGGCCCTTGAGGCTTTGTATTATATTTGGGCTTTTAGACCTCAAAAAGGGAGTGAATAGGGGAATCCTTGAACTAGGTTTGGATGAACCTAGCCCAGCTATATACTTGGTGCATATTAGAGATATCATTCATGGCTAGAATGTTACGGAAGGTAGGTGTAGCATTAGAAATAAGCAACTTGACCTTCTCTTCCTCAGGGATATGATCGGGCACATGGGCAGCCATCTGCCTCCATCTGTCAGCATAAGTGGTAAAATCTTCATCGGCCTTCATTTTCTCGGCAACCAAATCTGTGAAGGAATATTCTTGGCCGACCTAGTCTTTGTAACCTCTGAATGAATTTCTCCTTGACAACTTTGAAACTCTCTACATCTTCCAAAGGTAAAGCATAAAACCACTCCAATGCAACTCCATCTAGTGATCGGCGGAACAAATATGCCATAAGGTGATCATCATATTAGAATTGCACCGATTCGTACATGAAATCTCTCATATGAATATACGGGTTACCGTTCCCGTCATACTTGCGATACATGGGGAGTTCAGATTAAGGAGGGAATCAAATGTTGTGAAAGCTAGAAATGGGAACATCTACCAAGGACTGTGGGCTGACCCGCTTTTGAAGAAAGTCAAAATATTACTGCATGGTAGCCCACATATCGAGGAGTTTTTGCTCTCGAGATAGAGTAGGTGGAGTGAAAGGTGCGGGCTCCAAGCGCGGAGCCGAAGGAAAGACGGAAGGAAGGGGAGGCCCATAAGAAGGATATTGGGCTGAGGGATGACCCGAATTGGTATAAGCATGGGCCACCCCATGCTGAGGGTGAGCAAAATCGGCTGGGCCCACAAAGACTTGTGGTGCCGAGAGAATGGACCTGTAGGGATCAATCTGGGTGGATAAGGGAAGAGCAGACTTCCCTTTATCAAGAGCTTGAGGGGCTGAACCAAAGGACTAGCCCGCCTCTAGATTTGAAAAGTGAAGGACCCTGGGTTGGACCGAGCTAAGATCAATAGGGGCAGGTGGAGCCCCGGGCCCATCAATCCTGGATTGAGAGATGAAAGTAGTAGATGGACCTTGTGAAGTAGTGGAAGATGGAGTGCCTGACCCTTGTAAGGTCTGATAAAGGGCCTAAAGTTGGGCCGGATCCAACTGGGCCATCATTTGAAGGATGTGACTTATGGGATTATTAGTAGATGGACTTGAAAGAGAGGGCTGACCGCCCTCCATGGCAGTGGAGGATGGAGGTGGGGCGGACCCTTCTCCAGATTGAAGTGGCATGACCTTAGGCAGGTCCTCTAGGAGTCCCTAAGGATGAGAGTCCTCGTGGGAACGGGAGAAATCATAGGAAGACATGGTGGAGTCGAATAAGGGATTAAAGTAAGAGGTAAAGGATGAATTGCCCCTATGGACTTGAAGCAACTCCACATGCAATGTGGCACCTAAAAATAAAGAAGACAACACAAACAACCACCAATAAGCAACCAAATAAAATGACCCCAAAGGGGACATGCAAATAAGGAGGGGATGAGAGACAACCAAAGTCAACACCCCTTTTTTATTCATTTTTTTTGGTTTTTTGGTTTTTTGGTTTCCTTTATTTGGTATTCTTACTCTCTTCTTGCCCAAGGGTGAAGCATGCATAATGCACATGCATATGTATGTGATAGCTTATGAGAAAAGGGGAATAAAACATGGGTTCAAGCATAGCATTGGGGGGCTTAATGCTCATGCAGGTTTCCAGAAATTCTTATGTAGGATTATCATGCAAATGCAACTTTGGATCTTCCTTCTCTCTTTGTGCATGATTATGCATGCTCTGTTAGGTCCCCTGGGGTGTAACTGGATCTAGAAGGGGGGGTTGACTAGGTCCGGATTAAAAGGGTTGACTAGGTCCAGATTAAAATGCTTTATACCCAATTTAAATTTAGTTCACACTAAACTAGTTGCTGGAAGAAGTACAGTCCGGTCTGAAGCAAGGTGGAACACAAGAGTTCCTAGAAGTTGTGTAGAAACGGATTCATGCAAGCCCTTACGGGATATGAGCATGGTGCACTGGACAAGTTATGACTAGCCCCAAGTCTATGATGAAAACTAGTGCTTGTGTGCAAGTGTTCAACAAGCAACTAGAGCATGCAAAAGTAGCTTGGAGCTAAATGCATAAGATAGTGAAATCAAGACGGTGCGAGTGCAAATCTATGATGCTATGCGTCCTGTGAATGGGGGAAAGAGGAAATGGATCAAACACACAAGGCACACCCCACTGCATAAGATATTTTTAAGGTGGTTCAGTCTGCAAACCCGCAGACCTACATCCACCCCTCACCGAACCGGTGAGACTTTACCACACACTACAAATGCAGCACCACACGGGGATAACGCCACCCTCATACGCACACACAAATGAGGACGAGTCCCACACACAGACACACACAAACAACAAAAAGAAACAAGCTGCAAGTGTAGCAAAAACACTTGGGACAGAGCCCCAAGAGCACACGAGGCTAAACACAGCCAAAGACCCACTTCTGGCCTCCAAGCAGAGCACCGGACACACACTGAATTGCAGATCAGAAATTACAAATGAAAAACCCAAGTCCTCCAACAATGCGCTCGTGCTCAGACTGAGATCTTCGATCCTCGCCTTCTTCTCAGGCGGTACTTCTTCAGGACGTCGATCACGCGTGGAGATGAGGTAGCATCTCATGGACTCCCTTTGATCACCTTGGACCTCCCCTACCCCCCGGGGGGTGGAGAATTTGAGTTTTTGATGATAAGAGGAAGGGACACCCCAAAGTGTGCCAAGGATCCCTCGACTGATGGTGGCGTTGTATCCCATCATCGCACGAACTACGGTAAAATTAGCGAGGAAAGTTGCCTCTTTCGGTGCAGTCTCGAACGTGATCGGGAGCGAGATGCACCCTTCCGGGCAGATGGTGGTGCCAGAGAATCCGTATAGTGGTGTGTGTAACGGTGCAAGTTGAGACATGTCCACACCCATGAGTACGAGGTAGTCGTACGTAATAACATCAGGTCCACTTCCATTATCTACTAATATGCGATGCACAGTACACTGGTTGATGGTGGCCGAGACCACCAAAGCATCAGAGTGGGGTGTGGTCACACCGTTTAGGTCATCCTCAGAGAAAACAATGGGGTCTCTTAGACGACCTGGGGTGGAGATCCCCCATTGGGTGTCATTGGCCGACGTGTATCATCACCTCCTGCTCGCGCTATCTCCCCCTGTGGCCAGCCCCCTAGAGATCATCATAATCTCCTTTCCATTGGGCCAGTTGTCGATCGACGAGGGCATCTTCTGTTGTCGTTTTGCGGCTTTGGCGAGGAACTTGTCGGGGAGCCCTCTATGAACGAGGTCCTTGACGACATCCCTCAAATTGATGCAGCCGGCGGTGTCATGGCCGTGGTCACGGTGGCAATGGCAGTATTTCTTCTTGCTCCTCATACTCGAATCTGACTTCATCCAGGGTGGCCACTTGAGGAATGGCTCCTCACAGATCTCCATCAGGATCTGATCAGGCGGAGCTGTCAGGGGCATATAGTGGCGATAATTGCCTCTTTCCTTTTTGGGGCAGTCATAGCGGTCTCCGTTGAGTCACTCCCGCTTACTCCGACCCTCTCATGGTGGGTCAGCGGACCTCTTGTGGTTGGACCGTTCGGCTCTAGCCGCGCGGCCCAGGGCCGTAGTATTCTCCTCGCAGCATGTGTGCTTCTGCGTTAGGGCGAGGAGGTTAGGGACCTCAACCCCAAGGGCACGCCGGAGGATGTGGTCCAGCGTCCCCTGGGTGAGGGCTATAGCGACGATGCCGATGTCGAGATGCGGGATCCGGAGTGCTTCCACACGGAAGCAGGAGACGAAATCCCACAGCGTCTCTTCTTTGCCCTACCTAAGGGCGAGCAGGGTCACCGCAGATGTGGCCACCTTTCGGCAGCCAATAAAGTTCTCCTTGAACAGCTTCTTGAGCTATTGGGGGGAGAAAATAGTCCCGGCCGACAGGGACCGAACCAAGCCCGGGCGTTCTCCCAGAGGTTGTCACAAACACCAGGCACTTCACAGTGTCTGAGGCCCGGTGGAACACTAGGTGGGACTCGAAGCTATGCATGTGGTCGGCTGGGTCAGTGGTACCATCGTAGGAGGTGAATGACGGCAGTTGGAGCTTTGGCGGGATAGGGACTTCCATTATTTCCCTGGAGAAGGGAGCATGAAAGTCTAGGCTGTCGTCAATCATGCCGTGATTCTTGGCGGCCAAGCAGACGTCATCTAGGTATCAGACTTTGTCTTCTATTTCTTCGAAGCGCTGGAGTCGGCGATCCATCTCTGGGTTGGAATGGAGTGGGCTGCACACCCTCAGCACGGGCACACTGCAGGATCGTCGGGTCCTTGCGGCCGAGGCATGGGATGCCTCTCGCACTTGGCGGGGGTTCTCCCCAGTCTGGCCCCTCTTGTCCTCCCGTCGCTCGGGTAAGTCACGCTGGGGGTTGACCCGTTGGTCCCGAAGCTCCTGACAGAGTTCTGTCAGGGCTCGGATCTGCTGACGAAGTTCGTCAAGGTCTCCGGGGGTGACCTCCTGTCGAGGATGAGCAGAAGAAGCTTCCTGTGATTCCCGACGGTTGCTGGACCCCTGGTGGGACCTACACGTAAAAGGAAATGGGCTCATATCATCGCCTCTCCGACTATATTCATTTACAAAGATATTGACAAGAGAAGATAGCAGGGGATGGCCAGGAGAAGTCACCGAAACCCATCTAATTTCTTCACTGTAGGAAACAGAGTATCAGAAAGGGGTTTCTCTTCCTTGGCTCCGAGCTCCTCCAGGCAGGTAGATGTGAGAGGTGGTAACTCTCTGGCTTGCTCTCAGAAAACCCTCTTTTCTTCTTCCCCAATCCTCTCTTTTTTTTTCTTCATGGATTGCCTCTCTATCTATATGTCTCCACCTTCTGGCGCTGACGATTGGCTAATAAACATGCCCAATACGTGATCCTTGCCTGACACCTGGTGAGCGCACCGATAAAGACTCCAGAATGTTGTTGTAGTGCGTCGGGTAAGGGGGTGTAGGGAGATGGAGCACGTAGGAAGATGAAGCGCGGTAGATTAGTATTATCTATCATGTTTGTTTGGCACGAGCCAGACTGTGGGCCCCTAACTAGCTTCGGGAGTTATCTTGATCCTTCATCTCATCGCGGCTTCATAAAACCGCTACGAGCATTATTAGTGAAGCCTTCGGGCCACTAAACGGCCAATTCCAGAACCATTTGTGCCTTTGGTTCGGACACTCGGGTTTTCCACTGACATGGCCTTCGGCACTGTGGTTTGTGCTGCCGGCTCGACTTAACTTGCATTTGTAGCTTTCTCGAGAAGTGGGCCACTACTCATGGCGCTTTCGCCCTGGCTGGGTGGCCATCTGGTCGCTAACAGACCCAATCGGTGAAAAGACGTACCTGTGCTGGGTTACTCAGGTCTTCTGCTGATAAGGCCTTCAGAACCTTGTTCTGTGGGGCCAGAGACATTTGATCACCTGAGGAGGGTTTCTCATCAGGTGGCGGATCACCAGGTACATTCTCATCCTTGATCGGACAATGGATGGTGTTTATTCGGCATGACCGAGTCAATGTCGATTCTTCAAACAGGCCGAATGGCACTATCGATTTTTCATGGATTTCTTATGATCCTCCTGAGGTGAAGTCCCTGGAGCTCGTGTCAAATGACCTGAGGCTCCAACTATTCGAGAGGACCCTTATGTTTTAATTTTCTTTTGGCTTCTACACTTTAGACGACCGCATTCTTCTTATCGTTTAGGCGTGACCGCCATTGACCATATTTTGACTGCCAACAGTCACCTAGTTCCAGTTCCAGTTGTCAACCGTAATATTTTGGCTACAAAGCCTACGCAGGCTAGTCGGCCACCTCCAGCTCCAATTTCCAGCCCAAAGTATTCCGGCTACAATGCCTTCACTGGCCAGTCGCCTAATTCCAGTCCCAGTCAACAGTCCTAGTACTTTGGCCATAATGCCTTCATTGGCTAGCAGGCCAGTCCCAGCTTAGCCCCAATTTTGGTGTCCAGTCCTAGTATCCCAGTTATAATGCCTCTAATAGCCAATCGGCCGGCTCTGGTTCTAGTCCCCATCCCCAGCTACAATCCTAGTCCCAATAGCAGTTCCAGTCCCAAACCCAGTTCCAACCTCCAGTCCGTGTCCTTGTCCTAGTTCTTGGCCGCGACGCCTTCCCACGCCACCGGGCCATCTCAGCTCCAGTTTCCCGGGCTAATGTGAAATACATTTTCGGCTAACAACATGACGATAGCCAATACTCTCTTCCTCTATCTACAATAGACACACTCCCAGACCCCCTCAGCAGCCCTAGCCACACGGACCATCACAACCCCATAGGTCTGCGCCAGCCCCATACAACATAGGCTTCTATCCTTCAGTGGACTATTCCCAACACCAAATCTTTTCCCCCACTTCCTAGTACTCAACCTCCAGTTCCCAGCATGCTATCCTAGTATCCAGCGCTCCGCTCTCAGTACCCAGCATCCAGTCATGTTGTTCTCCATGCTTAGCCCCCTATACCTACACCCAAAATCGAGTAAACCCAACCCTTTGTCCACTATGCTAGTACCCAGTAGATGAATAAAGCACGACTAATAGTAAGTGGCTGTCATTCCATACACGCAATATTATGCCATGAGAAGAAAAGTGGGGCAACTCAGCAAATAACAAAAGTTTGACGAGTTGTCATTAGTACTCTATAAAGAAGCCCAAGACATGCACTTGGGGTAACAAAATGCATACAATTCGGATGGCACAATAAAAAAAAGGAAAAAGGGGGAGTATCATCAAATCCCAGGCTCGCTGCCCTCTAGTGCCGCCAGATGAGACTCAGCAGTCTCGAGCTCTGCCTTTAAAGTTGACAAGAGCTGAACACTAGCCGCGGTCTTAGTCTCGACAGCGTGCCACTCAACTCTAGCATGCTCCACGGCTCACAACTGCACCTCCAAGGCCTTCCTTAAGGCCTCAACCTGGCTCCCCACCTCGCCCAGCTATACGACACGATCTCGGGAAAGTAACATGGCTACCTCAACTTGGCCCCTGTACTCTGCTATGGCTGACACAAGCTGGACCCGCTGCTTGTAGCCTCTCGGATGGCCTCTAGGCACCGAGCCCTCTACTTTGGAGCCTCCCGAAGCCACATGTACTCTGCCCAGATCCCAGCTAAACCACACATCCAAAGCTCTCGGGGGAAGCCGAGGGTGTAGTAGCCTTGGGTACACTCCCTCAGCCACTGCCAAAGCTCCTTGGGAGAAGGTAGAGGGTTGTCTCACTGGTATCCTCGGGCTCATTGGAGCAAGGCGGCTCCCACGCTCGTGTCCAGCAATGGCTCTGATGGGCAAGTTGACATAGGCCACTCGATCCCCAAGCTCAGGGAAGCGTCACCTATCTTGGCCAGCACACCAGTGGAGGTTGCACAATCCTAGCAAACACAAGGAGAAACAACATATCCAAAACTCCCCGTGATAAATAAGGCGAAAAACCTGAGAAAAAGTCACAGCTCTCGCCCAGTGTGGCCACGGCCACCCCTATAACGTCTCCTGCAGGGGTCGGGGAAGGCAACCTCTCATCCACACCCATGGTGCCACTCGCTAGGGTCGGAGTAGGTAGGGACTCCTCCACGACCCAGTTGTCCTCAATAACCACATCGGTGAGACAGGAGGCTCTTCCTGACCACTCTCGCCAGGAGCTGACATGTGCTCCCCTTCCGACTCCAGTCCTATTCATAACCCAGAAGCATCAGCACCCTGCCATAAAGCTTGAGCAAAGGCTAAGTAGGGAAGGGGAGAACCCCCGTGTACCTTCGAAAGTAGCCTCCATCTCAGCTTCCTCGATGGAAGAGGCCTCATCATGGGAAGAGCTCGAGCTCGAACTCTCCTTCATCTACATCGCCACACTGTCGCCGCTCAAAGAGCTGGATGAGGCCCCTAGACACGATCGAGCCAGAGGCCCCTGTAGATCAATAAACCAAGTGAGATCACTACGTAATCCAACCTCATGCAAAGATAACTCCCCTTTCAGGGGTTGCGGGCAAGAAACTCACCACATAGGGCACCCTCTTCGGAAACCCCCTCAATGTCGATGATCTCTTCGTCGCTCACAATCGAAGTCGCGGCAACGAGCTTGTCCCCTGCTCCCCCAGTTATGTCACGGGGAAGCTCACCCTCCTCCCGGGGGAAGAAGTAGCTGCGACCAATGCCAAAGGGAGCTTAGCATTAACGGGTAAACCAGAAAGCCCACTACGAATGGCTAAGTGCTTAGGTGCGTACCTGAGGGTTCCACACTAGAGGACCTGACCAGCCCCACAGTGCAGGCCAACACCACAGTAGGAAAAGGCACCAGAGGCATCCCTACCCGTAGTTGTGGAAGCACACTCAGTGCATCCTCAGCAACAGATGAGATTGGGCAACCAACGGTCCCTGGCGCTCCCTTGAAAGAGGGGAGGGCCACAGACGGACCAGCATAGACAAGGTCCTGGATCATCTCCAGGGTGGTAGTCGGGTCCTCACCTGGAACCAAAAAAGAACAAACACAGTTAACAACTCTAGCCTGTCAAAAACACAACAAAGAGAGGGCAATTCCCTCCATAACAATTCAACACTTACTCGAGCCATCTCGGGTCACCGCCAACTCCTGCTCCTCAACCTACGAAAGCACTTCGCCCTACGCCTCAAAAGGGGCCATGGCCCCCAACACCTCTGCCGTCTCTACATAAGGCAAGTGGCTATGTCAGTCTTCAAAAATAAGGAAAGTCATAGCCAGTACATGTCCATTGCCATAAGCCCTTACCTAATCGGGCATCCTCTGATGCCTTCCACGGCTCAAAGTCAGGGAATGTCTCGATGTTGAGGGCAACTTCATTTATCACACAGAGGAACCCCTTCATGTCTATCAAATACTCTGCCCCATCATCAAGCAAGGGGTCCACCTCCTGTGGAGGCGAGAAAGCCACCTCTGCACCAGTCTCCAGTGGAGCTACAAGAAATAAATCTAGCAAGACAGGGTTAGTCAGTCGTCATGGCTAAGCGGACAAGGAACAAAGAGGCAAATGCAGTGCTTACTCAAAGCCGGCTCTGCCTCGATGTGTTCACCAGCCTCAGATCCCTGAGAGGACTCGCCAGCACCCGCTACCTTAGCATCCACTCGAGGGCACTTCCGCCTAGGCTGAAGGACCCCGTCTTCGCTCCCAAAAGATGTACCTGTGGAGGGAAGATCCCCCTCCGCCGCAGAGCCTGCTCAGTCACATACCTCAGGAAATGGTAAAGCCAAAATCACACACTAAGCAAAGGCTCTCACCTGAGGCCGTGAAAGGAGTCACCAGTTGTAGCAACCCTGGTACAATGAGTGATTAAAAATCTTAAATAGATTAAAAAAATAATTAGTCAAGGACTAGACCATATGCACAACACCACAGTACACTAACGGGCCTTGCACTTAAATCAAATGGACCTTACCCTTGAACCCAAATGTGCCAAAGGGAAAGGGCGCCCCTTGAATGGGCACCATTTAAAGAATAGAGACTGTCTACAAGGGTGCTAGTTCCCTTGGGTGCTGAACATGCTATCGTTAAAAAAAAGGGGGGGTTAAGGTAAAGGGCACCCATCAGGCTGGTGCTACTTCATGAAGAAATGCCCTAATGCAAGGGCGCTACGTCCCTGAAGGATAAAGTTTGGCAAGCCGATTGATGTGTTTCGTTCGAACTGGGAAGCCAGATGCTATCCGGGAAGGGTTTGATCTGGAAGGACTAATACGTGGGAAGGTCAAATTGTCATAGGATTCTTCCAGGAGAAATATTACTCCCAATCAAACTCTAACCACGAAGGACCTTTCTCCCTATAAATATACACCTCGTAAACCTTCAGAGGTTACTACCTCTGAGATTTTTGCATCGACATCAACCTACTGCCGTTGCTTCCTTCTCCTTCTGGAGCTGTTCGAGGGTGTTGCTTCTTCCTCCTTCTACTGTACGTGAAGGGCAGACCCTCTGCTCTCCACAATCCCGGGAGCTACTGTTGCTACTACTTCTTCCTCTATACTCCTGTTCCTTCTTCTTACGGAAGCAGAGTAGAGGTTGTTGTTCCCTGTTGAGAAGCCTGCTGCTACTCTTCTACCTCTACTGCGGAAGCTGCATCTTCTTCCTTTCTTTCCTGCTGATCAATTGTACTGCGTGAAGAAGGCCTCTGCTACTTCTAGTTCAGTTGCTATAATACTGTCGTCCAGTTCCTCTATTTTGAACAGAGTATCGTTCTGTGTTGCTGATCTTTCAATCTTTTCTCTATTCATTAGTCCAAATCACCTCAAATCAAGGTAGGTGTTCTCAAGTTTTAAGCCAAACCCTGTAATTACTAAGTCCTCTACATGCATATAGGTCATTAAGAAGGCTTACAGTCTCAGATTTTTGGTTTTGTGCATACACTGGTAACCAGTGACCCTGTATAGGGCGCTATTTGATCTCACTACTGAATACACTATCGTTATTTTGTTAGCTATTTAACAAATCATCATGTTCAAAATTTAATAACCATGAACCATGACATCTAATCTAATGCATGAGTATACTGCTAGTTTCCTGCTATTTTTCTCTACCTGTCCATGTGTTCCATCTTCTAAAATTCTTTTATTTAAAAAAGTGGTGCTACTTATGACCAAATGGAACAACGTCTGTCACCCAGCCATGGTTCAATATAGCGCCCCCAGCCTGGGCACTATATACCAAAGTAGTGGCTGCCACCCAGGCGCTAATTCCCTGAATATGCAATCTTCTGAAAATAGTAACGTATTTACATGAGAAGTAAAACCTGAATTGATGAAATCCTGAATCGGTTTGCCTTAATTACCAGAATGGATTTAAAGAAGTAATGGCCCTGTATACAGGTGCCATTTTCCTGAGTAGTTGTTTCCTGAAAGTTTCCTGTGATCCTTTTTACAGTGGGTTACTATTTGGCACTATATTCCAGTCCGTGAGTATAGTCCGTGTTTTCCCAGTGCTTTATCGATTACCCCATTATTTCTTAGTGATAGATGAGCCCTCTGCGGGATATTCCTTCCTTCGGACTGGTGATTTTATCATAGAGACCTCTGTAAGTCTACGTGAAGCCTTGGATTCTCTTATTTCCTCCCTGGCTGGGCTTGCTCTCGAGATTTCCTTGGATTTGGGCTTAATGGGCCTTGATTTCACTTGGTTTTGGGGTAAATGGGCTTATTTATCACATCTTATCAATTTTCACCACCTAGTATAACCGCGGTCTAGAGATAGACTGTTTGTAATGTTGGGCTGTCATTTTGAAGACCGTTTATGTCGCTCAGAGTCCCACACCGATTTATCTCTAGATTAAATGGGTATTTACCTTATTTCTGATTTTTCATCGATAACCTAATACGCGGCCTTGCATTAGGCCATTTATTCAAGTTGGGTGGTCTCTAGAAGACCGTTTAGTGGCCAGAGTCCTAACTAGGTCAGTCTTTCGGATAAATATCCATTTTATCTATTTTTATATATTTTCCACTGACATCATGTACACGGTCTCTCAATGGATCGTTTAATGCGTTGGGTGGTCTATCAATGGACCATTTTTTATTCCAGAGTCTTACGCCAGTTGAGTTGGTCTGGTCTTCAGATAAATGGCCTATTTTCCACCGACACCCTATACACAATCTCGCAATGGACCGTTTACAACGGTGGGTGGCTTATCGATCGACCGCATCTTTGGCCGAGATCCTTGATCTGGTTGGTTTTTCTCTCTCTACTCGTGGTCAAACTAGTGGATGGTTCCACCTTTTTCTCCGTAGATTCTCAGCCAAATTGGAGGTCATTTGATCCTGGTGAAAGCTGGAAATGTTAACTTCGATTTATCCAGAAGAATCTAGGCCTAATTCTCACCGAAAATTCCTGAATATCGAGTGGACTTTCAAGGGTCTATAAATAGCACCCTCAGCCCAAGCTCGCAAGAGGGGGAGATCGAGAGTCCGCGTCGAAGTGCTGTCAGATTCTTGAGCGAGTTCCAGCCAGGGAGGAAGGCTTTCCACGTCCATTAAGCCTTCGATTTAGGGAGTAGTCTATGTTTTAGTGTTTTTGGTCTAGGCATGTCCACCGTTTGCTCATCATTGCATATTCATTTCCCTTCATTTTTCCCCATGTTTTTCACTGGCATCCACATTCTTTCTCCTTCCTACTATTTTTCCACACCCATAGGGGTTAAAAAACAAACTCCCCAGGTATCTCCCATTCCACTTATCTGTTTAGTTCTCCATCCATTTGCATAGATATTGCACTTCCTAAACTAATTCGGGTTGTGTTTTCTGGTCATTTGATGTGTTTTGCAGGTCAACAGGAGTCTTAGCATGAGGCCCAGCCGGAAGGGGTGGAGGATCAAGTCCCATGGCTTGGAGCTTGGCGGCTTTCCGCGGTTCATAGCCGACCACATATAGGGTTTAACGGTCTTCTCAAGACCGTCCAGAGCCTTCCTGCAGCCTGAGTAAGACCGTTTGTGCCCCAGCCAGGTCTTCTTCTCGCGTCACTCTGCAACGCTGTGCGTGGCCTGTCATTCAGCCGTCTACATCCTTCAGCGGCCTCCAGAGGACCATGTTCATCCTGTTCCAGCGTTGCATTCTTAGGTGAGTGTCCTCATCCCTCTCCCCTTTCCAAGGTACATGGTGCTCTCTCGTTGCACTAGGTATTTTGGTGGCGATCACAATTTGTTAACATATGTGGGCGATTGATTGCTTGTGCTGTTTGTTTCTTTCATATCATTCACTCACACCTCAGATTCACTCTTTTCCCCCTTTAGCCCCAGCATCATATTTTTGATTCAGGGAGGGAAAGAACATATCTACAATTCATACCCACAAAACCATCCATGTTGCTATACACCTCCACCACCCATCAATACGCCTCCACCATGACGTCCACTTGAGTTCGACAAGGAAGAATTAGAAGCAACACAAGATGAAATTTCTCATGAAGAATGTGAGTCGGCATATGTCGAAGATTTTGAAGATTCTAAAGATGCACCTACTCCGAGCTTTCTCCGTTTTCCTCTCCCTCCATTGCCACCAGATGAACCCCCTCCTCAAGACGATGCCACAGTCCTCAACCCCGTCTACGAGACCAATTGGTGCTACAATGATGGATCGATACGACAATCACCCACACCAGCGCACTATGATCCTTCCCCTATCCTAAAAGCCTCTCGCCCCTCCAAAATCTGACACTTCCTTCGTACCAAACCCTCACCTTTTACACCTCCAACTACCACACCATTAACCCCACTAAGTCCCCTTCCCCTCCAACCATTATACCTTCATCAACCTCCACGTCCCCGGCCTCAGCCGAGCATACCATCAAACCTTCTCCTTGTTCCAAACCAACTAACCTTCCATTGTCGTCACCTCGGCCCTCCATTATCCCGATTGTTAGGTGAAATAGGTGCGCACGGTTAAGATCCAGAGAGGGGGTGAATGGATGTATCCCAATTTTAGATTCTACAACAGTCAGTAGCTAATTAAATTGTGAAAACTAAAGAAGCTATAGTGAACAGAACTTTTAAATCAATCTAAATTAGTAACCAGAAGATCTAATAATTAAACACCAAGAACTCCAAATAGAACTCGATCAGACAACTCAGTGTGGTACTTGGCGGAGGTTCAATCAATGATCTCCACACGTAAGGGTCAGTTTTCTAGATAGGCATAACCTATCCTTCTGACTGAGCCTTTTTATATACCTCTGGGTTATCAACCATAGTGCAGATGTATGATGAAGAAAATTTTGAACAAATTAAGACTATGTCAAATTATAATGAACTAACATGAACAAGTTCTGATAACTCTAACATTGAATCAGTTCATGTAAGACAAAACTCAACCACTTTGAGCACTAAGTGAATAACAAACTATACAGTACACAGGGTTCACTCATAACCAACTTCAAACACTTATGGCAGAACACCTATTTAGACCTCGCAACTCCAAGTGCTTATAAGACAACCACTTCACACAAGAATGCTAGAACAACAGAACTCACTGATCAGCAAGCTGAACAGAATTAAAAAGTGATCTCTATTTAGATTCATTCTAGAACACTCAACATACTCAGAATGATGTAAGCTAACCACATGCAAATGAAATGAGCCTAAGCATACATGATGGGAATCGAGCCCATGAGTCCACATTTTATTTTTGTATTTATGTACTTTTACTTTTATTTATGTCCTTGCATTGTTCGGATCTCATCACGATAGTACATCATTTTTGGTAGCAGAGTATGGTTAGAGTTTAGATTTTTTTCCCTGCTCACTTAAAAAAAACAGAGTCTATAGATTTAATCATCATTTAGTAGCAGGCACATATTCGCCAGCATCATTTAGTCATTTAGGTCCCACCTGCTGTGTATGTCTTTGCGTAGTGGTCAATACTATCTTGTTGACAGACCCCAAATGGCTTTTGAGGATCTCCCCAAAATTCTAGAAGACATCCTAGCTAGGTTGGGAAACATTGAACGGAAGCAACAAGAAACCCATGAAAATATGAATGCTCACCTTGATAGCTTAGAACGAGAACCTAGAGGTACCCCAGAGCCTAGTGATAGTGAAGCCTCTCAAGCTGTCCCTAGGAATCCTAGACATGGAATTTGGAGGCCCCATCGTCATGGTTTAGAGGGTGATCAAACCCCACCCAGAAGGGAAGGTAGACAAGGTCTACCCCCTAGAGAGAACTTCGACGACAGATTTCTTTAGAGTGCGAAAATTGCCGCTCCCACCTATGCTGGTAGTCGAGATCGTTAGGCATTCCTGGACTGGATCTTGGGCATGGGCCGCTACTTTGAATGGTGCAATTTTTCAGAGCAAAGGAAAGTCAGATTTGCAACCATGGAGTTGGCTAGTTTAGCGGCCCAATTCTGGGAAAATGTAGATCGCCAAATGGCCTTGAGAAGGGAAGACCCTGTGATGATTTGGGATGAGATGAAGGAGCGATTGAAGGTCAAATTTCTTCCCCTCTCATTCCACTAGAGGATTCTCGATCAGTGGAACCGACTGACCCAGGGCAACAAAACAACCGCTAAATATGTTGCTAAGTTTGATGTGTATCTAAATCGATGTTGCGCTTTGGAACTTGAGACCCCCACACAAGCATTGTCTTGCTTTCGATCTGGGTCGTGAGATGAATATCGTTAGGAGCTCATTGCTAGAGGCACGCCTACATTGGAGCTAGTCTATCAGCTAGTTATGGACTTGGACGAGTCTAGGGGTGCTCTCTTCTCTCGAACTACTGAGCTCTGCGACACGCATGGCAAGTCTATGTCTGCGGGCAAGTCTACTTATTTCTGTTTTGGCCCCTCTTCTTTCTCTAGCAAGCCCGTCGCTAGCTCTTCCAGCGTCAAACCCCCTCCTACTACTGAAAGGGCTACTACTAGCAAACCATTCAAAGTCAACCCTAGGACTCAATGATATTGATGTCAAGGGTATGGCCATGTGGTGAGCTAGGGTCTGAGTCCAACCAAGTCCCTCTACATTGAAGGTGAGCATGAGGATGACGAACAAGAGTATGCATAGGAAGTTGTTCACCAAGTTGAGGGAGGCTCAGACGACTCGACTGATGAGAGAGAGTTTGTGGGGTGCATTGAGAGCGTTGTCCCGTGCCATCTAGTTTCACCTTGTGATGACCCTAGGTTGAGTGTGGTTAGGTGTACCCTGACGCAACCCTAGTCGATAGACCACTGGACGAGGACCACAATCTTTCACACATTCACCAAAATTGGAGAGGAGCTGCAAGGTGATTGTGGATGGTGGTAGTTGCATCAATGCTGTATCTTCTCGCCTTTTGACCACTCTCAAATTGAAATATGAGTCTCACCCCAAACCCTACAAAGTGTCCTGGATTGACACCACATCTATTGAGGTTAAGGAGTGTAGCCTGATTTCCATTGAGTTTGCTACTTACAAGGACAAGGTGTGGTGTGACATCATCACCATGGATGTAGGTCACGTCATCTTGGGGAGGCCATGGTTGTTTCATCTAGACGTTATTACCTATGGACGCTCAAACATTTGTTGCTTTATCCATGATGGTAAACGTGTGAAGCTAGTGTCGAGCCAACCCAAACCCTCGAGTTCTGAAAAGAGGGTTGATAGCAAGATCGAGAAGGACAAGGGAAAGAAAGTAATTAGTTTGATCAACGCCAAAGAATTAGAGCAAGATTTGAACAAAGGTAATCACTATTTGCTCTAATGGCTTCGGAAGTTTGAGAAGGATGTCTCTCTATCCCTCCCAGAATTTGCCAAGGGCCTTCTTGAGGAGTTTGCGTATGTTTTCCTGGAGGACCTTCCAGACGAGCTAACCTCCATTGCGTATGTTTTCCTGGAGGACCTTCCAGACGAGCTAACCTCCATTGCGTGACATCCAACATGCCATAGATTTTGTCCTAAGAGCCACGTTGCCCAACCTGCCCCACTATCGAATGAATCCTGTGGACCACGTGGAACTAAAAAGGTATGTTGATGAGTTGTTGTCGAGAGCCTTCATAAGAGTGAGCATGAGTCCATGCGCGCTTCCAGCATTGTTGATGCCAAAGAAAGATGGCACATGGTGTATGTGTGTTGACAGTCGTGCTATTAACAAAATTACAGTCAATTATCACTTCCCTATCCCTCTATTGGATGACACTCTAGACCTTATGGTTGATGCCACCATCTTTTCCAAGATTGATATGAAGAGTGGGTGCCACCAGATTTGGATTCAACCTGAGGACGAATGGAAGACGGCCTTTAAGACCAAGGATGGACTCTACGAGTGGATGGTCATGCCTTTTGGTTTGGCCAATGCCCCGAGCACCTTCATGAGGGTCATGACTTAGGTGTTTCGGTTTTTCATGGGTAAGTTCTTGGTTGTCTACTTTGATGACATCTTGATTTACAGTCGGAGCCAAGAGCTACACCTAGACCACCTTCGCCAAGTGTTCACCACACTTCGGAATGAGAAATTCTATACTAACTCAAAGAAATGTGTCTTCTGCACAGACTATGTGAGTTTCCTCGGATTCATGGTCTGTACTGAAGGAGTCTCGGTGGATCCGGAGAAGGTAAGAGCCATTAGGGAGTGGCCTTTGCTACATGACATCAGGAATGTCCGTAGCTTTCATGGGTTAGCCACTTTCTACCGTCGGTTCATTAAGGGCCACTTTGATATCAGAACAAGCCCGGTTAGGATGGTGGAACCAGGGTCGGGTGAGTCATTTTTGTTTGGGTCATTTTGACTTAACCGGGATCAGATAGGGATTAGGGTGGGCTTTTTCATTCCATGGAGAGGGGGTGAATAGCCCACCCACTCTTCTTTTTTTTTTTTTTAAAATTTAGAGATGACACATAACCATTCATGAATGCAAGCATGCACGGGATGGAATTGAGTTCGAGAATCGATCCCCGGTACGAGGCGGAGAGGTACGTCCTCACGCATAGTGGCGGCTTCCAACCGGACGTAATCCGATCTTTCACACATCACCATTTTATATACCGCGGGGTTGTGGCACACAAGCACACATGAAATACGATGATGCGATTATATGCATGAGAGATAGTCTCTTTTATTTGTGGAATGCATAGGAGTTTTAGTTAATTTTGTTCCTTATTTATGTATCGAATGCCCGTGTTTGTGTTTGTCAGTCCGTCACAGCAATGTTCATGTTCAGTTCTTCATGTCTTCCACAGTCCTCTTGCCTCAGCCGGAGCGTCTTATTGTTATTTTTGTTTGTTGCTTCCTTTTGTATTTTTAATGTGTATTATTCTGGTGAAAATTCGGTAGCATCTCCCCCGGACCCAGATGCTGGGGGGGTAATGCGGGTACGCATCCACGGACAAGTCCGAGATGGCCCCAAAAAGTAGAGGTGCGCACGGAAGCGGCAACACCTTGAGAAAGCCCATAAACCAGTGGACGAAAGACACTGCGAAGGGGAGAGGACTCCACCGGATGAGGAGCAAGGTGGCAAAGCCCACCGGATGGGAAGGTGGCAGGGCCACCGGGTGGGGAAGATGGATGGGCCACTGGATCACAAAGGTGACAACGCCACCCGATCACAAAGGTGGGAAGGGCCACCGGATCAAGGGTGGTAGCATGCCACCGGATCAAAGGAGGGGGGCAAGCCATCGGATTAGAGGGGAGCTGGGGCCACCAGATCAAGACATAGGGAAGGCCACCGGATCAAGAGGTGGGAAGGCCACCGGATCAAAGTGGTGACGGAGCCACCGGATCAAGGTAAGGGGGTGGCTGAGCCACCGGTTCAAGGCGATGGCGAGGCCACCAGATCAAAGGGGGAAGGGGTGGCGGAGCCACCGGCTCAAAGGAGGTGACGAAGCCATCGGATCAAGGGAGGTGTCGAAGCCACCGGATCAAGTTGGTGGCAAGGCCACCGGATCCAGTTGGTGGCAAGGCCATCGGATCAAAATCAGGGGGTGGCTAAGCCACCGGTTCAAAGAGAGTGGCAAGGCCACCAGATCAACGTGGTGACAAAGCCACCGGATCAAGACCCATTCGAACCAAAGGTCAGTGGGGGGAAGTTGCTCTTGAGCGAGGGATTTTTGGTGACGTAGGGAGGCTCTGGGCCTCAGCCATGGACTGGCAGGACCCAGAGGTTAATGCTCACGCGATCAACACCTCGATGGGAAAAGCCCAAAGGGGGAAAAAACGGTGGGGAGAAAATGAGAGTGTAGCCCGTCGAGGTTCAGAGTGGCAGTCTCATCCGCTAGGCTCCATAAGAAGACAGACTATGGGATGCCGTGAGGGGAAGGGGACGATTTGGCTTGTTCTGCTGGACGAAGCAGGAACGGGCCAAGAGGAGTGCGATGGAGAACGCAAGGGGAACCCAAGAGAAGGACGAAGACAACAACGCAAGAGGTGCAGACACAAAGCGTAAACACTTGCAAACTTTTATTCCTTGCAAAGAAAATGATGAGCACGGAGGCTGTTACATGACAAAATGAAACAAGGAGCAAAAGGGGAGGACCAAACAGAACAACGGGGAGATAAAGATACAATGGGGGAGGGGGACGGAGCATAGGCTCCCCCCCTCTAAACCTCTCCTCTTTGCTCTCTCCCTCCCTCTTTTCTCTTCTCTTGAACTCTCTTCTTCTCTTCTTACATTCTTCTCTTCTCTCAGTGTTTTCTCTTCTTCTGTTCCTCTCTTCTCACAGTGGTGGTCGTCGGAGCAGCAGGAAAACTAGAGTCACTCTTCTCCCCCCTTCGTATCTGGCCCCTCTCTTCTTCTTTTCTCTTCTGCAGGGCCTTTTATACATGGGGGCGGTGGTCGTTTTGGGGACGAAGAGTGGTCAACGGAACTCCTTCGAAGCTTCTCCTCCGGTCTCCATTGTCTGCCCATTTACCCGATTTTGGGGTGGGCAGAAGGTCGCCAGTGGTGCAGGTAGGCCGTGGAAGGTTGCCAAGAGCGTATAAGATGCCCTGCTGGAGCTGCGCGCCAGGGCGAGGGACTTCTGGGTAAAGGTAATACCCATTGGTCCTGAGAAAAGCAAGGCTTGCCACTTTCGTCCAAATGGTCCGGACCCACTGGATCAAACGTTGGAGCGGGCCACCAGATGGAGAAGATCAGCCCCGCCACTGGTTAACGGGCCTGGAGGGGCCACCGGATGAAGAAGACCAGTGTAGCCATTGGATCGCGCTAGTGGGACGGCCACCGGATCACCCATGCAGGGGATCCACCAGATCGCCTGGGTGGTAGGGCCACCGTTTCACCCACGTGGGGGAGCCACCGGATCATCCTAAAAGGAGAGCCACCGGATCGCCATGCGCAAGGCAGCCACCAGATCAGCTGAAGGAGAGGCCACCGGATCACCTGGGTGGGGGAGCCACCGGATCATCACAAAAGGGGAGGCCACCGGATCGCCACCAAGGGAAGCCACTGGATCACTTGGGTACTTGCCCTCTGACGCCCCCCAAGTCCAGAATCTTTCTCCTCTTCTGACCCAGGGTTTGATTCCCCCGTCTGAGTGTGGGTTGACCGTGCATATTTTGTTATTCGCAGTTGTTGGTCTTCCCGAAGGACTCGGGGATCTCGAGCTTCCCGGTGTATTGTTCGCTGTCGCAGGCCCGAAGGTGAACCCAAGGCAACGTATTAATTCAGGAGCATTGTTGAACCCAAAAAAGTTCATAATTTTTGATAATTACATTAAAAAAAATCAAAAATTAAGAAAATCGATGTTATCGGCATTTCATCGAACACCTTCTGAGCGACACAAAGTTATGCACACTCGCTTAACAAAAATCAAACTTTCAGCCTTTAAAACACTCATGAAAAGAAGAAGGGTGAGCATTTACTTAGGCTCACCATTGGCTTGGAAGGTGACCATAACTCACCCTGGGCATTAGAAGTTGGTGACCACATCCCTTCTTCTATTTATGATCAAACTAGTGAGGGTGAGCATTTTAGCAGAAGCAATAATATTTCATTAGATTGGGTTGCTAAAGTAGCAGAAATAAAATTACTTTTTAATTAACAGATTAAATTAACAATTATAGCCCAGAGTCAAGTCCAAAGGAAAAGCAGCAAGTGCCAAGTACAGGGGGCAAGGAGGATTCATCGTGTACCCTCGGTGCACAATAAGAAGGGCAATCTGAAATAAAGACCAAGGTAGTTGAGATCCACTTGAATCTATGAAACATTGGGAAAAGTAGAACAGAGACTTTAACCAGCAACATTATTTCTTTTATTGTATAGGTGATGAAAGGAAGTAACTAACCTTGCAAGCATTTTTCCTCATCAGACAACTAAAATTACCGCTATGTGTTACTTGATGGAGGATGAAGTACAGCACATGTCTTCTTTGCTTTTCATAATCACCATCTTGCAAAGCTTCAAGAGACTAAGCAGATAATTTAGGCCGTATTAGTGAACTTATACGGTAAGGCATCAATATTGCAATGAGAAGAACAAAAGAAAACCCCCCAAAAGAAGGTTTTCTGGAAATAAATATGGTAATAGTGAAACATGCCTGCAAAAATGGCAAAAAAAGATCAAAAATCTCTTTATGGCTTTTTTCATTACGTGTATGAAAAGACTGACCTAATAGAGTGTTGCGCATCACACTTGGTGATAATGTTGTCCTCAACCAAAGTTTACAGCCTAAACAGACAAAGAAAAATGATACAACATCTTTCAGCTTGACCAAATAATAAACTTTGCCACCATGTAATAAGCAACCAAGAGACATACCAAGCATTTCAAAGAGAAACTTTAGGCAAGTAACTGCATAGAACTTAGGAGTATCATCGCTGACATGGTTCAGTACGATACTCAGAAAAATGGGATACCTCTCCAAAATCCCTTCTTCAAAAGTTGGTGCCTCTAAAAATCTGAGCTTTCAAATTACAAAATATGCCCTCAGATAATGGCCTAGATATTTTTTCAACGTTTATGTATCCTAACTGCTTAACTATCAACGACAGGTGAAACTTAGAGCTCTTTTTTCAACGTTTATGTATCCTAACTGCTTAAATATTCAGCTTACCAAATTGTCATTCAGTTAATGGTTGATGCCATACAAAGTAAATGTATCATCACTTAATCAGTTTGCAAGGTGGAGGCTTTAGTTCCCAGAAATATTCTTATCAATCAAATTCTAGTCAAGCATGTGTTCACCGAGACCCACTAAAAATATCACCCTGAACCAACAAGATTTTTAGTTGCCCTGATCTAGTTTAAGCAGCCCGCCAACAATTGCAACACTAAAAATCTAGTAGGAATCTGAACTGATATTAGCGGTCAAGTCAGAGCAATGGAGAATTAAAGGCTTATAATCAGCTTTAGCATAGTACCAAAGGAAATTTGAACTATATAGAAAAAAAGAGGAAGCAATGTTGTAAAGGCAAACTTGGATGTTAGGAGCAAAGCCACCTTCATCTCCTACGTTGGTAGCATCTTGCCCATACTTTTTCTTGATCACAGCCTGAAAGTAGAATTTAAATAATCAGACTTTTTAATTCTTAAGAAAAGGAAATTTTATAAACATTTTACCAAAAGAGTACCTTCAAATGATGGTAAACCTCAGCGCCCATGTACATGGCTTCTCTGAACGAAGAGGCACCAAGGGAGGTAAATGAGCGCCAGTAAATAAATTAGAGAAATCTAGGTGAGATATCGATCTAGACCTGGTAAAAGTGGATATTTTTTTGCACAAGCTCTTGCCTTTCAAATAGCAAGGTACACAACCAATATAGGATTTGCACCTTCGTGAATCCCAGTTTGGAACTGTGCTACAAAAGTTCTCAGGAGGGACTTTGCATATTACAACATTGGTGTGTTCAAGGCTTCTGGCGAAGTCTTCGATATCGGGAAGCTCGCCATGGCGGCCTCTGCCAATTCCTTGTAAAGCTTCACCACCTTGTAATACATCTGCAAGGCGGATCAAAGATCAGGAAGGATTAAAAAAAAGTAGAAATCACATGGAGATGCAGAAGAATGCAATCCGTCTTGAGCCATGCCCTTACATCCTGGCTGAGATAGGTGTATGCTATGGGCATCTTGGACTATATGTTGCCACCCTCCATGGTGAATTGGTGGTAAAGGAAGGCCTTGGGCTGACTCTAGGGCCGTGTGATCCAGGCGCCATAGTGGAACCCTAGTGCCGATTGGGCGTGGGGGGATCCCAAGGCAGCCACGGCTTTGATGTCGATGGTGGCCTCCTCCATGGCCACAGAGTCCCCAGAGGTCACGACAGAGACCATGGCGTGGACACCAGAGGGGTAGAGGAACCCCTACTCGTCATTGGCGGAGGAGGAATTGAGGGCGGACTCGGCATGCAAGAGCTCAAAGATAGAACTGGATGTGGCCAGACCAGTGGTGGGAGCCCTCCGTCTCCAGCAGGTCGTGGATGTTGTCGTTGTAGATGTCGATGGAAAGGATGGTCGCAAGAAGAAGTAGGACCATTTTGTTAGCTCTCTCCTCGCCATCATTAGGACCTCCTAGATTAAAGAAAACCCCACTTTCCTTCCTCCACCTCCCCTCCCCAACCACACGCCCGACCCCACCCCGCCGGGAAGGCATGCCTTCCCCACATCGGGGGTGATTACATTCTTGCTGGTGGCGTCGCTCTTCCTTCTCTCCCTTCTCCACCTCATGGGCACCCCTTCCGACGCCACCTTCGACCGCGACGCCATCGACGCCCTTGGTGACTGGATCGCCATGCGCCCCCACTCCAACTCTAGCACCCTTAATAGCTGGATCTCTGACGCCATCCATGAGTTCGAGGAAAGGAAGGCAAAGATCGTGAGCAATGCCATGGAAGGCAGAGAGGGGAAGAGGTGAGGGGAGGAAGAAAAAGAGGGAGAGGATGGGTTGGATTTGGATGGGAGATCAATTACTAAAAAGGAAATAAATGGAAAACATCGGGCGGCAATTTTGCCACCACCAAAGCCATCTGGCGAGGCGTACCAGCGGTAGCTCTCCATTTCGCCCACCGTGCTTAATCACAGAGTGTGCTCAGGATCAAGGGAGAAGAGAGGGAAAGGGATGGGGGAGGAAGAGAAGTAGGCAGGCATATTTACCTTGGTGGCTCGTACTTGTGATGTACCTTCATAGATCAATTGGAGCTCATCCCACATTTTCTTGGCTGTATTGCATGCAAAAATCTTGGAATATTCTTAGGGATGAACTGCACATTGCATGATGTTCATAGCTGCCCAGTTAATGTTTGACAAGCAGATCTGCTCCCTGGTCCAGGTGTTTTCATCTTCAGGAAGCTCAAACATACCAGTGGTGATGACCTTCTAGAGTTCATGACTCTGTGCATGTAGAAATACCTCCATCATGTTCTTCCAATAAAGATAGTTAGTCCCATCGAAGAATGAAGACCTGTAAATGGAGTGCCCTTCAGCTATGAAGCTGCGAGGAGCACCGGTTCCAGGTCTACCGTGGTCGTTGGACCACATGATGAGTAACCTGCTCTGATACCAAATGATAGACGAGAAGACAAATATGGAAGGGGGGTGAATATGTCTGTCTAAAAATTTTACCATACGATATATGAGAGCTAATCAATGAACAGATAGCAATAATAAAGAACGATGGTTCTCATGCACTTAACGGAACATAACTCAAATAAATAAAGTGCACAATTAGATCAATAAGCAATTCACGATGACAGATGCGAATGCGAGAGTAAGCTGTTAGTAGCACCTGAATGTGCTTGCAATCACAGACACTGGTACTTGGCAGAGGTTCGATCAGGAGATCTCCTCACGCAAGAGGCAGCCTTCCAGATAGACTTGACCTACCCTTCCAACTACACCTTTTGATATACTAGTGGAGTGTTGTAGCACATTCTGAGTGCCAAATAGATTAACCAGTAGAATGATTTAAACAGGTTTAGAGGGGAATTCAAATGAGAAAATAATCAAGCAGTGCATAAGTAATTTTATAGTGGTTCGGCTAGATCCATGATCTGCCTACGTCCACTCCTTCACTCAAACTGAGTGAGGTTCCCTTACTTAGCCAAGCAACATTCACAGCAGACTCAATCTGCAACAAACGCTGTCACACAGCTTCCCCAAGGAACAACTCCTTGCTTCTCCTGCAACATAGGAGGGAAAAAAAACTTGGAGTATCAACCTCCCTTCCTCTTGACCAAGAGGGAACCCAGTGAATTGCTCCCAGTAATTCACCAAACCAAGGGTCTTAGACCTCTCTTCCTCTGATTCCACGGAGGGAATAACCAGGAGAATGCGCTCCCTTCCTTTGAGAGAATTCAGAGGGAACAAACTCAGAATAAGGAACAAAAATGAAAAATAGAGAAGCTTCAAATCAGAAAACAATAAAGAAATGTTGCTTCGAATTGAAGCGTTCTCCTAAAAGCTCAGGCTGGCTATACTCAAAACTCTTTTCCTCTTAAAATGATGCTCTCTTTCTTTTTCTTCTGGGGTGGCTCTCTCTCTAAGTGCAATGGAAGAAACAGCAGCAGCTTCAGCGGCTTCTTCGAAGGAGGAGGCACCCTTTAAATAGAATAGGGCCTCTGTAAAGATTCGATGAGGTAGAAAACCTAGTGAGGTTTGATTGGTCCACCTGGCACTGAATATTCTTCCTTTGGAATCCTCTGGGAAAGCATGCCACCTCATCTTGGATCACACACCATTCAATCGTTGGAGTTGATATTGTTAATCGGGTCTGATTTCAAGTTCTGAACTGGGATTCGGATCTTCTGATATGTTATGGCATGAAGGTCTGCATTGACCTGATTTCTTCGGCCTTGAGTTCATGCATTGACCTATTTGATGGATTGCTTCCACCGAGGCAAAGATGCTTCAACTGGTGCATCGACCTTACTGGCAGATTAGAAGAAGTTGCACTGACCTTTCTTCTTGTATTAGCTGAGGTGCATCGACCTTCCTTTTGAATTTGCTTAAGGTGCATCGACTTTATGACTTGAGTTGCTTGGATGCATCGACCTTCAAAACTTCACATGTTCATGTGCATCAACCTTAAGAGCTTTAAGTCTTCATATGCATCGACCTTAAGTTCATATGCATTGACCTTGACAACTTCACGTGTTCATGTGTATTGACCTTGAGACCTTCAAGTCTTCATGTGCATCGACCTTAAGTTCATATGCATCGACCTTGAGTTCATGTACATCGAACTTAAGAGCTTCAAGTCTTCATGTACATCGACCTTAAGTTCATATGTATCGACCTTAAGTTCATATGCATCGACCTTGACCTCATGTGCATTGACCTTTCTTAGCACAAACTCTATCTACCTCGACTTGATATACTGTAACCCTTTTCTGCATCGACTTGTCTTCTTTACCTTGTAGTCATCTACATCAACCTTACTTCTTTAACGACTCTGGGCGCATCGACCTTATTTATATAAGCTGACACTGATGCATAGACCTGTCTCTTGAGTGCACCGACCTAACAACCATGAAGGACCAATGAAGCATCGATCTTATAACACAAAGACCAATAATGCATTGACCTGATAACATGAAGATCAATGGTTCATCGACCTAACTTTCTCAAAAGACATGCAACACATATGACATTTCCTATTGATGACCCAACGACCATTTCTTCATGCAAAGTCAATTTACTTATATTGTTAGACATTATCAAAATCACGAGGATACAACACTTACAACTCCCGTGACAATAAGAAGCGGTCCCGTAATGGAAATGGGAACGGTAAGAATAAAAAGGACAAGGATGAGAAAAAGTAGGTCATGGCAGCTTGTATATTCTGTGAGAAATTCGGCCATTCGGTCGAGGAATACTAGAAACGCCTAGGGACGTGTTTACATTGTGGAAGTTGGAAGCACCGCTTCCCGGATTGCCGCCTTATGAAAGAGCAACCTTCTAACGACAGACGCAAATGGCAGGCTCATCTTTATGCCTTGCTGGAGGAGATGATGGGTTAATGGAAGGTACCATTCACATTTATTCACATCCTACTTTTGTACTATTTAATAGTGGTGATTCTCATTCCTTTATTTCCATTGCTTTTGCTAAAACCTTGCCTATTTCACTTGTTCCTCTACCATCGGACCTAGCTATCACAAGACCCTTAGGTCATGGAACTAAACTTACAACCCACTACCCAAATAGTGAGGTAATAATAGAAGGCCATAACCTCCCTACAAACCTTGTCATGAACAAGTGTAGAAAAATTACAAGATAGCAGGGATGCCGCCCTTTTAGTACTGAGGGGCCTGGGGGTATTTCTTATCACCTTCCTCACTGTTCCAGCTCGAGCAGCACTTTTCATGATGATTGGGCACGCGTCCCGGCGTACTTATCTTTCGGAAAGGAACCAGCACTTTTCTCGACCCTTATTATCCTCACCACTTCGGGCGGAACTTTGGTTATGATCAGGGGGTACCCCTGAATGCGGACTTTCCTTGGGGGCACGGCTATACAGAGGGCAGGACAGACATCTTGTAGCCGCCAGCTAGTGGCTTCACTTCACCCGGTGAGGGCCAGAGTTGAGCATTTCTTTTCTCGCAGATGACAGAATGGGGCAGGTTGATATTTATTACGCCCGATGGTGGTTCCAGCACAGCAACATATTCAGGCAACCGACTCATATTAAGGAGGCTGAGGAAGCACGCTTGAAGAAGGTTGACGCTCCTCGTGTTGCTGTTGAGCATTCCTTTTTATGTTCCCAGTTTCCTTACACTGCTAGGTCTGTTCGGGAGTTCCGCGAGTCATGGGAGGCAGCTCACAAGCCCATACCTGTTGATAGAGACACCTACATAGGGGCTATGAAGCCTCTGAAGCGTGCTTTGTAAAAGGGGAAAACCCCTACTGATGAGAAAGTTTACTATTGGTGGAGGAGCCATTTACTTTCTGACTGCGGCCATCCACCCGATGCTCCTCTATCAGCTCCTCTCTTGCCCGCTGGGTTTAATAATGATCTCTGACCTAAGTGGGAGAGACATCTGGGGAATGCAGTGGCTCAGACAGGTGCCATCGAATTTATTTCTTATATTGAAAATGCTACCCTTTTGCGTGATATTTGGGACAACACTTACCAAGCGGGACAAGCCATTGGCCTCTCGCCAGAAGAGGTGGTATTGCAACCTTCTTTCTCTCTTGCCCCGGCTGGTATGTAGTCTCCCTTTTATACTTCCTCATATATTTAACTTTGCTTGAGAGAGGAGTTTATTATGCATACTGATCTGCCTTTTTGTAGTGAGCTGCGTTTTTACTGACACATTTAAGAAGAAGAATTCTCATCATGCCAAGCGGTGGAGGGGGGACAGCGGTGATCCCTCGTCATCAATCGAAAAGAAAAGCTCCAGTGGACGAGCATCGTGGTAATCTTATTATTTCTTTTAGCTTGGTCCATAATAGCTTTATGATGAATAACGAGGATTCCTTTGTTGCTTCTTTGTC
The DNA here is from genome assembly GCA_024336825.1 of Amorphophallus titanum. Classification (NCBI taxonomy): domain Eukaryota; kingdom Viridiplantae; phylum Streptophyta; class Magnoliopsida; order Alismatales; family Araceae; genus Amorphophallus; species Amorphophallus titanum. The sequence goes on from JANBPO010009260.1 coordinate 4,675,180, forward strand.
CTCTTTCAGTTGACCCCGATATTACTGGCCAGATTGCGGGGGATGACCCTTTAATGGATGCAGCTGCGTCCCTGGCCATCGGCCAGAATGAGAAGGAAGATGAAGGGCTGGACGACTTGGGCATGATGAATTATGATTATAATCCAATATCAGATGCCTCTCCGCCCTCGGATGATAACAGACCGCCAGATGTAGATGCTCCCAGCGGAGGTAAAATTTATTTCAGCAGTTTATCCTGCCACCTTGTTTTGTCACTTGGGAATTGATGTAGCCATTCTCTTTGAACAGGGACTTTGGATGGTGTCATGGAGGCATATGCTGCGTTATTAGGCGCCACGTCAGATGGCGAGCTCCCCGCCTATTCTGATGCACCTGCAGTTGGGAGCAACACATTGGTGGGCTATGAGGAGGCCCTATTGGCTGAACTGTGCGCTCGAGGAAGTGCTTCTACCTCAAAAGGGGATGAAAATGACCACTCTGTTTTGGAAGAGGGTGAAGTGCCCCTGGCGGACCCCCTGATTAAACAGCCAACTTGCTTTTCTACTATAAGCATTATTAATTCTTTTTGCCTCTTTAACATATATCAACTAGGAGACTTTGTTAATTCGGCGCATTTCTTTTTATTGCTTTGGTGTAGTGACTATCTCTGCCACAATCAGGTCTTCCGCTCCTTTGCCAGGGGCGACTCTCCCATTAGAGGGAGCTTGTGGAAGCGAGGAGCCTGAGGCAAGGGTTAATCTGCTTCCCCCGACAAAACCTCGGGGAGGATTACAAATGGAGCACTCGGAAACTTCAAACAAGAGCGCTAAAGGTAACTTGACCTCTCTCGCTTGCTATATTTGCTCATTACTATTCTCGATTCCTGACGTCTTTCAAGTCTCAGGGTGTCCAGAAAATGAGGCTAGCGCCGCCCTTCACACTAAAGTAAGAGAAGGGCCAGGTACACTTTTGGGAGAGACTCTGCCTGAGCCGACAGGTAATGTTTTTTCTTCTTCCCTTGCCTTGCTTCCTTTTACTTCAGTTCCTTTCTTAATGAGTTTAAATTCTTGATGGTGGGATATTCTTTCCCTAGGCCCACCCGACCTTTCTTTAGTGGACAGAGAAACTCTTAGAGTGACTTCTGCTCCGGGACCTCCTGCCACTATGATGTCCTCAGGTAGGGCATTACCCTTATTTAGAGTCTTTTGACTGTTATGTTCTTTGTTTTTTGTAATATAGTGGTGGCTGATAATTGCTTTTCCTTTGACAGGTTTAGAGGCTAGCGCTCCTTTCAGTGACTTTTCATGGCACGACATTATATGACCGGACTCTCCACAACCTACCCCTTTTGCGGGGGTCGACTTAATGCTGACAGCTCTTATTGGTATCGCGCAGGCTCTACTTCAGCAGGAGCCCCTTCCCATGATTGGAGCTATGAGGAATGCCCTCCAGATCAGCACTCAAGCTTATCATACAATGGGTTTGCTGAAAGAACCTTGGATGGCGGCCGTGGAACAGACTTGGAAAAAATTTCAAGGCTTATATGAAGCTTCTGAATGGCAGGTTTGCTGCACAGAGATTGAACAGTTGAAGAGTGGCATTGCTACTTTATCAACAAAAAATGACTTATTGCAAGAAAAGGCCGAAGCCATTCGAGACAAGAGAGCCATGGTGGAAGCACAGATGGTGACAGAACGGAAGCAGGCGTCTCAATGCCAAGAGGCCGCCGAAGCGCTATTGGCCAGGGTTCAGGCGTGCTTAGCTAGTGCGGACTCTTGCGTTGAGGAGGCTCATCAGCTATAGGGTGAGGAGGCTGCTCTCACTTCTCAAGGTTCAGAACTTCAATGTGAGATCTCCCACAAGCAATCGAGGATCACGGCCCATTATTTTGGAGCCTTCATTGGATGGATTTTGAGCCCAGTTTCATTGTTCCATTTCCTTTGAGCTTTAGAGATCATGATTTCATTGAGCCCTGGAGCTTATTTTATCAACTACCAGCTTCCAAGTCGACTTTCGGCCCATTTAGGCTGGCTTCCATCAAGCATTTGGCCCCTTTCAGTGCGTAGTCTAGAACATGGTCATTTTTCATCCCCTTCCTTTACTCTATTGAAAAAGTTCACTTCATAAAAGTTGTTCAATTTTTTGAGATCTACATCTTCCTCTTCTACACTATTAGCCGGTTCTGCACATATTTTGAGTTATTTATATTTTTCTAGTAGGGTGTGTTGTTCACCAATAGACCTAGCATTTTTCCTATATTCCTGCCCCATTTTATCCATCTTCTGATTATCTTTTCATTTGCTCTCTTCATCAAAGTTGTTCATCTTTTCGTTAGCTACAATTTCTCGTTCTACCACATTTATTGGTTCTACACCGTTTGAGAGATATACTCTGATTTCCAAAGTCATGCGTAGTCTACCTAGAATTTCCTCTAGCAACTAAGCAGTCATTTGGTAGACCGCTAGGCCATAAGAAACAATCTTTCACTAGACCGATTAGACCAAACTTGCCCGAAATCATCCCGTTCGACCCCTGGAGCCTTGCGGTAACCCCCAGATCATTTGGTAGTCCCATGCGGTCCTTCACTAGACCGTTTGGCTCGTATGCGGCCGTACGATGGACCATTTGGCAGACAGAGAGTCCTGAACTTCCTAAACTCCGATTTCTTCGCCATGGGACTCTTTGGAGATCTTGTTTGATCGATTTTCTCCGAGAAGAAGCTTCCAGATCGACTCTAATTGATCTAGGACTCTTATCCCCACTATTATGTGGAGATTTGTACATCTAAATCACCTATTTTGGGTGTTCATCTCAGATTTAAACTCAAGTGCTTTTCTGCTCCTATAAATAGATGCCTAGTTCACAGAACGTGAAGGGGGGCTCTTTCTGGATGTGGGGCAAAACCATGCGGGATTATCTACTCACAACTTCGACTCCATCTTAAAGAGGGAAGTATTAGCTTTCCATTCCATCCTTCTGGGCTTGATTTTGTGGTCTATGCTCTTAGTTCTAGCTCTCTTAAATTCACAAATCATCACAACTGCACTATTTTCTGCACACTTTTGCACGTTTCTCCATATTATGTCACCTCTCCCCGCGGTTCTACTGCGTGTTTTCTCCCTCTATTTGTTCCTATGCATGCACAATACACACACCTATCTTTTCCACCCTTCCACAGGGGTTAAAAACTCTCCCCCGATGAGTTTACCCTCAATTTCTACCCTACTTTATCACTGCGGGATTGATGCTACACTTATAGTTTCTAATGAGTTTTTGCCTTTGTGTTTTGGCTTTGTTTTGCAGGAGAGCATGATATGAATGTGAGGCCCTCTTCTTCTAGCCGGCTAGAAGACGAGGAGGTTTGAATCCATGAAGTTTCCTGCACCCATTCCTTAAGTGTGATTAACTCTTCATGTTCCAAGGTACACGGCATCGTTTCTTCCACCTCTTCATCCCTTCGGCGTTGTTGAACCTTGGTGGTGATCACGGTATGTCTTTCTCATCCTTTCATCTCCCTTTTCTTTGTTCATATTGTTGCATGTCCATGCATACATATTAGTTTAAGGGGGCAGGGTAGAACTATTAAACAATCCACAGCAGCATCTCCCGGTGCACCATTATTGCAATTTCCTCGAACTGCAACCTCCCATGCCTCAAGCACCAGGGAATGGAGAAAAATCTGCAAGGACACCAAGCTCATAGGACATAGACTCAAACTCCACTCTTGAGTCCTCAGAATGTCCATCCTAAGATTTGCCACCACATAGATCATCGTGCCAAGTGTCACAGCATGAACCATAATAAGTGCCTACCTCAGCTTATCCTCATGTCCCGAATCCAATGTTGAACCTTCACATATCAACAACTGCCTCGCACGCCACATTGAACACGGTGCATAATGGCCCCCAATTCCACAATCTAAGTCCAAAGGTAAGCCACTGCCGAATGAGATCAAATTAGGTTCTGAACTAACACAATCTACACAAAAGCAGACACGCAGGACTAAGGACACTGAGACAGCTCTTCCCAAGCTCACCTCAAAATGATGCCACAAAATAGGATGTGAAAGTCAGGCTCGGCTAACAACAGCTCACCAAGAAGAAAATCCTTAATGCACCAAAGCACTCTCTCAGTCAGGGCATCCATTCCGTCACCTCAAACCACAACCTGGGCACCTTAGGGACTTACTAAACCTCAAGCTGGGATGGCCCAAATGACATTAATTTCCACCGGAGAACATGCACAGCCATTACATAATCAATAATGCCCATCAGCCACCTGATCACGCCACGGATATCTCGAACGCTGAATCACAGGCTCACGCCTGCGGGGGAACTCTACCCAGCACAGCACTACCGGGACCACCATCTCGAACAAAGATGACTCTCCATCACATTCCTTAGGTCTCGCGCCAACATTCTGACGAAAGCAAAGCCACCTTCACAGGGCCAGCACAACGCATACAATCTCTCATGCGAGTAGCAAAGCGGTAAAGAAACACAAAACCTATGCCAACTGTCAGTTGTACTGGACCTTATAGACTCTGATCACTACAAGTATCTCAAATTCCCATGTACTTCCACACATCTTGCTCTGATACCATCTGTAACGACCCATACCTCGGATACCGAGTGAACCCGATACCACTTGGATCTGGAGAGGCCACCCAAGAGCTGAAAGGCTCTGAAGGGTTAGAAAGGTATGTGTGGCTACATTGAAATTAGAAATAAATGCAGCAACAACTATATAAAAATGTATAGGACTGTTAAATTAACAGAAATAAAATTACATTTTCGATTAACTAATTAAACTACAATGGCTAATAACATAGCTACAAATAGAGTCCAATCTAACTAAAGTACAGTCCACAGGAAGAGAAACGTACTCTGATGTCGGGGGTAGCCTAACACTGGAAAAGCTAGCACTAAGAACCACGTACTGCACCTCCAAATCACGAGGAGGATCCAATAAATCAATGCCAACGCAATAAATAGAGAAAGTGGTACACAGTGTAGAAACCAGATTTCTGCCTCTACACTTCTTGGCGCCGTCTGTGGGAAGACGAGCAGAAAGGTATGGCACCCCGTGGAAGCCTCCGCAATGCCAGACACCGGGGGCGCGATTCCCACCAGGGACCCAACTCCCGCCGGGGGTCACAGGAAGTTTCTTCCGGCCATCCTCGACGAGAGGTCACCCCAGGTGACCTAGATGAGATCCCCCAACAGATCTGGGCCCTGACAGAGTTCTATCAGGAGCTTCGAAATCAACGAGTGGAACCCCGATGCGCCCTACCCAATCGGAGGGAGGACGGGGGGGACCAGATGGGGGAAAACCTCCGCTGAGCACGAGAGGCATCCCACGCCTCGGTTGTGAAGACCCGGCGATCGTGGAGCACCCCCGCACCAAGGGTGTGCAGCCAACTACACTCCAACCCGGAGATGGACCGCCGCCTCCAACGCATCAATGAGATAGAGGACAGTCCGATATCTAGACGACGTCCTCCTAGCTGCCAGAAATCGTGGCTTCATCGATGACGACCAAGACTTCCACGCTCCCTTCTCCAGGGAGATCATGGAAGTCCCCATCCCGCCGAAGCTCCAGCTACCGTCATTCACCTCCTACGATGGCACCACCAACCCGGACGACCACATGCACAGCTTTAAGTCTCACTTGGTGTTCCACCGAGCCTCAGACACTGTGAAGTGCCTGGCGTTCGTCACGACCCTCTGGGAGAACGCCCAAGCCTGGTTTGAGTCCCTACCGGCCGGGACTATCTCCTCCTTCCAACGGCTCAAGAAGTTGTTTAAGGAGAATTTTATTGGCTACCAAAAGGTGGCCAGATCAGCGGTGACCTTGCTTGCCCTCAAGCAGGGAAGTGAGGAGATGCTGTGGGATTTCGTCTCTTGCTTTTGCGCGAAGATGCTCCGGATCCCACACCTTGACGTTGGCATCACCACTATGGCGCTTGCCCAGGGGACGTGGGACCACATCCTTCGGTGAGAACTCGGAGTCGAAGCCCCGATGACCCTCCATGATCTCCTCCCCTTAGCACAGAAGCATGCTCACTGCAAGCAGAACACCGCGGCCATGGGTCGCGCTGTCGGAACCAACCGGTCTGACCGTAGAAGATCTGTCGATTCACCACGAGAAGGGCGAAACAAGCGAGAGCAATGTGATAGAGACCGCCACGATCGCTCTGAAAAAGAGAGGGGTAACTATCGCCATTACACACCCCTGGTGGCTCCGCCTGATCAGATCCTGATGGAATTCATGAGGAACCGTTCCTCAAATGGCCTCCCCGGATGAAGTCGGATCCAAACTCAAGGAGCAAGAAGAAGTACTGCCATTATCATCACGACCACGGCCATGACACTGCCGACTGCATCAACTTAAGGGATGCTATTGAGGATTTCATCCGCAGAGGACTCCTGGATAAGTTTCTCGTCAAAGCCGCTGAGAAGCGATAGAGGATGCCCCCGCCAATCGATAACTGGCCCAACGGTAAGGAGATCATGATGATCTTTGGGGGGCCAGTCGCGGGAGGAGACAACGTGAGCAAGTGACGGCGGTACGCATCGACCGTCCGCGCCTCGGAACAAGGCGACGACACTCGACGGGAGCCCCCCCTGGGGGTCACCTAGGAGATCCCATTGTCTTCTTTGAGGATGACCTGGATGGTGTGACCACCCCCCACTCCGATGCTTTGGTGGTCTCAACCACCATTAATCAGTGTACCGTGTGTCACATATTAGTGGATAATGGAAGCGGTCCAGATGTTATTTCATACGACTGTCTTGTGCTTATGGGTGTGGACTGGTCTCGACTTACGCCTTTGCACACACCACTATATGGATTCTCTGGCACTACAGTTCATTGGGAAGGACGCATCTCACTTTCGATCGCGTTCGGGACTATGCCAAAAGAGGTAACCTTCCTCGCTGACTTTACCGTAGTCCATACAATGACTGGCTATAATGCTATCATCAGGCGAGGGATCCTCGGCACACTACGCGGCGTTCCCTACTCCTATCACCAGAAACTCAAATTCCCCACCCCCCGAGGGGTAGGGAGAGTCCGAGGGGATCAAAGGGAGTCCAGAAGGTGCTACCTCATTTCGACACGTGATCGACAGCCCAAGGAGGTGTCGCCCGAGAAGAAGGCTAGAATCGAGGACCCAGGTCCGAGCGAGAATGCGCCGGTCGAAGACTTATATCTCATCCAAATAGGGGACTACCCAAGCAAAATGCTGAGGATCGACGCTACCCTGTCCAAGCATGACACGCAAGCCTACGCGAGCTTCCTCACGTCTAACCAAGATGTGTTCGCGTGGTCTGAAGATGAGCTCCTCGACATCCCACCAGAAGTCATCACACACCAACTTAGGTTGGGCCCTACTTGCCGCCCGGTACAGCAACGTCGAAGGCGATGCAACCCCGAGCAACAGGCTATCATTAGGGAACAAGTAAATGAGAAGTTACGCTCAGGGCTACTCAGGCCTACCCAGTATCTGGACTGGGTGGCCAATGTGGTCCTAGTCTCCAAGAGCAATGGAGAGTGGCGAATGTGCGTGGACTACACTGATCTCAATAAAGTTACCCCAAGGATAGCTTCCCCATGCCACAGATTGACCAACTAGTCGACGCGACAGTCGGGCATGAGATGCTGAGTTTCCTGGATGCCTACTCCGGGTACCACCAGATCAGTATGCACAAGTCTGACCAAGATAAGACAGCGTTCGCCACCGACCACGGCCTGTATTGCTACAAGCCCATGCCGTTCGGACTGAAGAACGTGGGAGCAACGTACCAGTGCCTCGTCAACCATATGTTCGACTCGCAGATCGGTCGTGTAATGCCCTGGATCTTTATTGGATCATTATTAAGTCTTTCGGATCCTTTTTGGAGAGTTTCGGATCACTTTTGTTGCTCCTGAGTTGAGTTTTTTGATCTGTGTAGATTTTTCTCTCATACAAGTTACGGAACCCTGCGGCGAGTTTATTTCTCAGTTCATCGACTCGAGGACGCTACAGCTGCGATGTACTCTTTGAGAGAATCGTTTCGGTTATTTTTTCGTATTTTTTTGAATTAGTAGAGAGATCCGGAACAGAGACCACAAGTCCAGTGAGGTCTCTCCCTCTGCAGTAGCCACCATGTTCCAACGGTGATTAAAGCGCTCCATCAGCCCCTGCAATAGCCCGGTGTAGCATGGGTATGCATACAAGGTGGTAGTCACCGCGTACCTGATCCTAGCCCAGTCCAACAGCACTTGATAGTGATGGATAACTCCCATCAGTCACTCAGTAGCAGCCTGGCGATAGTAGTGCAATGGAATCACGACCCAGCGACCGTACCAGCTCGTGACAGTTTGCCTCATAACTCTATCCAGCATGCTGCGATCATCATATCCCTCTCCAGCATACTACAAGCTCACCGGCTCTTGCACCAGTCCGGCGGTCCCTTCTGTCTCAGCACGATGGTGACTGTGAAAGTCCCAGGAAGCGGGCCCCAGCGGCCCAACTCTAGCCCCTGATCGCTCTGCCCTGTCAAAGAACCCCAGGCACTCAACACTAGGAAACTGGCACTGCCTCCAGTAGTCCTCTAAGAAGTTAGGGTAGCTATAGAAGGATATGCCATGTAGGCTATCCCTGCCGATCAAGATGGCCTGCTCAAGCCGACGATGGGCTCCCGGAATCCGTGAGTCCTCCTCCTCCAGGCTAGGCGGAACATAACTCCAGAGAAACTCGAATAGGTGCTAATCTAGGGGAAACTCCAACGGATACCCTCCGCTCCTGTCACAGGTGTACATGCTGCCGGCCTCCTGAATCCTAGCCACCTCCATGGTCCCGACTCCAGTGGCTCTCTTGCCAAGGGGACCCTCAGCCACTACTGTGTGTCCACTATCCAGTGACTCTGTGCTAGCCACGATAACCATTGGCGGGCCTAGAGGAGGGAGCTATCGATCAGTTCTCCATACCCAGTGATCCTCCTCTCGGGCCATCCGCCTTGGGAACCATCCCTCTCTGCCAAAGAGCGCCATAGCTGCAAGATAAGGCGTAGAAAAATGGTCAGAACACTAGCAAATCAACAAGCACAACAATAGTGAAAGCATATGAAGTGTCAAAATAGAACTACAATAGCCCGGAACAGGAGTCTTACAGGCCATACGCCCTCATCTCTGCCTCCGACACACGATCCGTGGGGGGCATTTGTTGTACCCGGGCTATTGCCTGGCAAAATCATGAGAAATAAGGGTTCGGGTATTTTACCGAACACCTTCAAGGCATCGGCCATCCGGCCCTCCCTACAGCCCCGCGGGTCCCTACAAGGGCCTACACCAACTTGCCGTGACACGTGGCGACACCAACAACTGTCCGGGATCAACTCCGGCCACTCAAATACGAGCCTTACCCGTATCCTGCATCACCGCCCGGGCCAACCGGGGGGCGCCCCGACGGCGAGCCACGCCACCTGGCACTTAGCAAAAGGGGCCAAGGGCCCACCAAGAGACACATTTTCCAACCCTCCATGGTCAAAGGGAGACCCAACTAAGTCAACCACAGGCTTTCGAGGCCCGCCACAGACATATACGGCTCACACGGGTGTGTTCGGCATTCCATCGAACACCTCATGGGCGCGTATATTCCAGCCCTTCTACACCAAACCACAGGCCGACCTATGGTTCTAGCACCTTAACTGGGTCCTACAACGACCCCTCGACAAGTCAGGGTCGAACCTGACACTCAGACTCATGGCAACAAGCCATTTAACTTTAGCACTCGGGCCAACTCGAGACTACCCAGCCAACCCGCCGTACAATATGGCACACAGCCCGAGGCATGGCTCACAACCACGAAGTGCCTCCCCTTAGCTCCCGCAAGCTCCCGTTTTCCACCCAAGGGCCAGCATGCAGCCCCTCGCCCACCTACTCAAGCCATTCGGCAATCCGGGGGTGTGTCGGGCATTTACCCGAACACCTTGCGGGGGGCTACGACAACTCAAAGAACGGCAGCCCCCACGGGCCCATTCCTGCTTCCTGGGGTCCAAAGTCCATCAAAGGACAACCCCAAATGATGCAAGAAGACGCCCAAGGTTACGACCACCCTCGGGGCCAGTTCGCCCGAGGGGCGGCCGCGTACCCCAGGGAGGGTGAACCTCCTTCGGGGCCGTGCCCTCCCTCTAGCCTGGTGGTCCCATGACCCCACTCAGTCCCGGTTCATCCGATTTACGGTCCTACAACACGGTTCGGGTGTCGTACCAGTTCGAGAAGCTGACACATGGGTGCGAGAGCACAAAGCGACAGCACAGGGGGAATTCCTCAAGTCCGACACGCTCGCAAGCTTCCACGTATCCCCCCAGTTAATTGTCCTTTCCTTTCTTAGCCAAATTAAGAAGAAAATAGGGGCAAAAATAGAATTTTATAGGGTGGGACCGCCCCCCTTTTCTCCCTTGGAGCCCAGCCCGCCTAAACCCCCCTGGGGGAGGGGGGTTTATGCGGACCAGCCCAGTCGCCCAGGCTGGTTCGCGTAACCCCTTCCTCCCATAAAAAAAAATTTGATTTTCTAAAAAAAATACCCCCAAACCAGTCTGCCTGAACCCCCCCCAGGGGGGGGGGTTAGGCGGACCAGCCTTACCCTGAGGCTAGTCCGCGTAAACCCCCTTCAGCCCACTCTGTTGCCCAGTTCACCCCTTCGTGGAGGGGTTTACGCGGGTTGGCTCAACCCCTTGGGCTGGTCCATGTAAACTCCCACTATTCACTAGGTTTATGCAGACTAGCTTCACCCCTTTGGCCAATCCACGTAAACCCCCCCCACTATTCACTAGGTTTACATGGACCAACCTTACCCTTTAGGCCAATCTGCGTAAACCCCCTTGTGACCCTTCAAATTCTGCTATAAAAACCCCCCAAGCGGTAGGGCAAAAAACACGAAGGATAGACAAGGAGCATCAAGGATCCAACACTCAACACTTAACGTAGATCGCTAGCATCCGACGAGCTACGGAGAATTGTGTGTGCGTGACTTGTTCGTCGGCTTAGCACGTCGAGGGTAGGTCCTTTGCACTTCCCTTGCGTGTTAACTAAGCCGTAACACACAAGTCCACGCCTGCCACATGTGAGACTCTATGACAAGGGTAGACGCCCCCTTATGCCGGGATCGCCCCTCATGTGTCTGTCAGCCACGACCATGCACCTGTCATGACGTCTCACTCCCTCTCAGTAACGAGGCCACGTCGGCCGCTCAACTCGAGCTATGATCGACCCTCGCTCGGATACCGGATTGACGTATCCCCTCAGTCACCTAGCCAGTCTTAAGCCCCCGTTCGGCACCGCGGCCATGGCCCACGCCACAAGGGGGGATCTTCTGTAAAACACACATGTATTCATATCACGCATCGACCTGGGGATCGACTAGTATGTTAGAATTGTCCCGTGGCATGCACCTGTTGTACCCTGGCCTCCATGGCCCATCTGTAAAAAAATATATACATCTCAATGTTACGCCGCCAATTGGACGTATGCTCTCGCATCCACGTTCGGGTCTCTAGTGACCCTCTAGCAACCCTCTGTGTCACCTAGCGTGAACCCCCAGCACCCTCCACCCCCAGCCAACACGACCCAGTCTGAGACTAACCTATAGCTGCAAAGTGCTCTCAGGTCTTCATCCCAGGCTTCAGGAATACGGACTCTGCTTCGGAATGGAATGAAGGTCTTCGGATTCAATTTGATGTAAATAAACACTGACTGCTTGAAGTCAGTGGGGAAAGACGTCCTGTACATGACTCCCTACAATTGCATGTGCACTCACACCCACGGAACCATCCTCCCCTCCACGTGTCGCTCACCCCCTGAGTCCACGTGCCGCGCCCTGGCGGCGCATCCCCAGTTAAACATTCGGTTTCACGGGTGATTGTCGACAAATCGATTGGCATGCCCGCATCCCAGCCACGTTTCCCCTTAACCCAGAAACTTCCTGTGTCACTCGGTCTCCCCTCGACTCTCCATAAAAGGCAAGTGCATGGTGCCACTTTGAGATGGATACGGTCATGAGAGGGGGTGCCCGAGGCCCATTACCTTCCGACATCTCTCTCGTAGCTATATCCTACCCCTCACTCCGGTCACCGCACACACCGCCCCGGACCCGCCGGCAACATTCGATGAATCCCCGGGGTGATACAAAAAGGATGGCACGCCCGGTGGGACGTCTCCCACCTTCCTTCTTTTTACTGAAGTGAAAGCCCGTGCCAGCCCTGAAGTCCGAGTACCCTTTTCCTATCCTTGCAGGAGAGGTAGTAGAAAAGCACTTGTTCGCACTTCCCAGCAGCTTCTACTTCATCTCCTAGTTGCCAGATCATGTTCGACAACCGCCTGCGGCCATCGCCTCTGCTCATCCAGGACTTCAACAACTATGGCGGCCATCACCTACGGTCCCATCGTCGTCGCCACCCACGCACGAGTGGGCTACTTGGTAGTGTCGACTGCTTTCGGTAGCTTCGCCCCAGTCATTGGATCACCCTACTTCTTGGGTCTAGTCCCCATGGCGGCTCCACCACCACCCCCAGCTCCTACCTCCCCGGGCGCCACCAATGCGCCACACCAGCCACCAGTCCTGACAGCCAGGCCGAGCGTCAGGCTCGGCTCTCCTGCCACTGGTGCCCGTAAGGGTTCTGGACCAGTCCCAGCCCGGATAAACATCAGTCCCTAGGCCCAGTCTCGACCAGCTCCCTACGTAAACCTCGCATCCCAGGTTCCGGTCCCAAGTCCTGCAATTTGCTCGGGCCCCCAGCCCCGAGCCCCGGCCAAGCCGACATCCGGTGTGGGCCTCCACCCCAGGGTGTTCGGCTCCTCAGCACTCTACTTGGGCCATCAACCCCGAGCTCCCACCGAGCCAACTCCCCACGCGGGCCACCTAGCCCGGGGGCAGGGCTCCCCAGCACCCCACTCGGGCTCCCCGACCCGAACCTCCGAAGAGCGACTACCTCACCCGGGTCCCCAACCCCTGGTACGAGGTGTCCTAGCATCCAGACCGGACGTACAACCCCAGGGTTTCCCACAGACGACGTCTGGTATGAGTGGTCCGCGTCAGGTCCTGGATCCCTCGGCTCTACCTCGGGGGTATCCCTCTCGCAACCTGACAACGCTGATCCCCAGCATGGGTCTGCCTTTATGGGACGCGGCAATTGCGATACGGACTGACAGCCCTCTATCGCGCCTTTTGGTCCTGCCAGCTCCTAGTTCAGGCTCAAGGTCTTGGGTCACCGGCATCCCGGTACCCCCTGCAGTGACAACTCCGGGTGCAAGCACGCCACTGTGAGCATCCGCAACACTACTGTCGGCTCGGACAAAGGCCTACACTCGAGCCACCCAGCCGTCGGCCTTCACTACAGACCTCGCGTCTTGGGGGCCCGTTCTGGCATTCCTGATGAATGGCCCTGTGCCACCAGCACCCATAGGCTAGGTTTTCTTGGCCTACCATCTCGGAGCGGAATCATCTTCGGCTCCCCAGAAGGAGCAACGCCGCAGCTGTAAGGGCAAGCAACCAGCTGCTGCCACCAGTAAGTCTGGCAAGAACATTCTTATCGGGGACTTATGGATTCGCCTGGACGGGGGTGAACCCATCATACCTCCAGAACAGATCGTCTCTATGGTCCCTACTACCAATCACTTTAGCCTCTTGCGTCGAACACAGGAAGACAAGGTGAAACTCAAAAGGGTGAACACTTCAGCAATGGCCCAAAAGCACCAGCACCGATTTGGCATCTAGGCTCCCAAGTCCCGTCGGAGGAATAAGGATGAGGGAGACCAGCAATCTGACTTGAGAAGGATCTGGGTCACCCAGGAGGAATCTCAAGCTGTCCGAGAGGCGCATCTTAGCAACCCCTTTTGGGCATTCAGGTGTCGCGCCAAGCAAGGTGCGACTGACCCTACAGTCACATCATCTAGTGGCACCCAGCCCCTCATCGCCTCTCGCTCAGATAGGCGAAGACGGAGACAGGCTCATTCCGGGCCCTGCCAATATCCAGTCCTAAGTTCTCCTCAGGCAGATGCCGTGATGGAGGCTCCTCTACGACGTACCTCGGTCTTTGACAGGCTGAGGACACTCGTCCATCCCAAGAAGCATTCTCAGAAGAGGCGGGCAGTCTGGCTTCTCAATGACGCAGATAGAGTGTTCGTGTGTTACACCGTCAGGCAAGCCTGAGGTTCAGATTGACGATCTGAACCAGCCCATAGCTCAACTCAGGAGACCATGCCACTTGACTTAGCCGCCGACTTCAATCGGCCATGTCGACACTTCTGTCGAGCCTCAGACATCAATATGATTGGAGGAAGATCCCGCTGAGGAGCGTGCCGCCCCCATCAACGCAGAGTCGGTCAGCAATGACCCTCCGGCCGGTGAAGTCCAAGAGGTATCTCTTGAGACTCTCATGAAGGAGAACCAACACTTGAAGGCCCTCCTGCAAGACTTGCTTTAGGAACATGACCTTCGTCTTTAGCCGCCCACTGGGCCCTCAATGGAAGCTTCGACCCCACCAGATGGGAAAAATGGTGCTAATGCCTCAGCGACAGCTGCCCGAAACCCTACAATTATTGGGTTCGGCACCCCCTTGGCCGAGGCTCCGCACAAACCACCATCACAGCCTGCAACAAAGTCATCGACGACGTACTCGACGCAAAGAACGAACTCGAATGAACGTCGGCGTCGCGATCACCACGTTCAACCGACGCGACATGCTCGACCGTTGCATCGCACAGTGGCGACGCTTCCACCACGGACCGCTCGTTGTTGTCGATGACGGGTCGACGGTTCCGGTCCCTCAGGGCGAGAACTACGAGAACGTCTGGCATCCCACGAACCTCGGCATCGCAGCGACCAAGAACTCTGGTCTCGAATGGCTCGAGCAAACGGGCGTCGACCACATGTTCCTCGCCGACGACGACACCTGGCCCACCTGCGCCGACTGGGCCGATGGGTTCCTGCGCTCCCCCGAACCGTTCCTCATCCACGGCTTCGAATCAGCACCGTCGCACTGGGCAACAAAGGCTGTCCGTCGTGGCGACATGCTCGAATGGGACAAACCACGCGGGTGCCTCATGTACGTACACGCACCGGATGTCCTGCCCGTTGTCGGTGGGCTGCACACGGCGTTCGGCAAGCACGGAGGCGAACATGGCAACTGGGCCGACCGCATCCACGCCGCGGGGCTCACCAGTGCGCCGCATCTGTCGCTGGTTGACTCGCCGTTCTACTGCGCCGACCAAGACCAAGCAGGAATCAGCTCGGTCGAGTACACGCAACAGTGGCGGCACGTCGATGCTCAACGGTTGCCGCTGTACGCCGAATACCGGCGCCAACCGATTCCCGTGCTCGTCCCACGGCGTAACGACCATGGACACCGTGACCGTCTATGGCGGTGGACTCAGAACGCCTATTGGTCTCACCGCCCCGATTTCCGCATCGTCGAGGGCCACCACGTGGAAGGCCCGTTCAACCGTTCGCTCGCGCTGAACCTCGCTGCTGACATCGCTGGCAACTGGGACGTCGCCATCATCGCCGACTCAGACGCCTGGGTGGCACCGGAACAACTCACCGAGGCCGTCGAGCTCACCCGCAAGACCAACCGGCTCGTCGCAGCGTTCACCGAAGTACACGAAGTCGGCGAGAAAGACACCCTCGAACTCTTGTCCGGCAACGTCATCACGACACCTGCCGCTGAGCGTGTACGAACCCGCGACGTCGAAACGCAATCCGTGATGCTCGCCATCACCCGCAATTGTTGGGAGCAGATACGCGGATTCGACCCGGCCTTTCGCGGGTGGGGTGGCGAAGACGGGGCGGCGTGGGAATCTGCTCGCGTAGCAACCGGCGAACCGCTCCGCGTTGACGGCCCGGCATTCTCCCTGTGGCATCCACCGGCATCTCGTGAACACCAGCCGGAGAACGCTCGGCGCTGGCACGAGTACCGCAAGGCCCGCAACCTCGCTGACATCCACCGGCTGAGGGCATCGTGACCCGCATCGTCATCCTCGCCTCGGGCCGGGATGAACCATTCGAGGGCCACGACGTACCGAAGCACCTGCTGCCCATCAATGGCATCCCGATCCTGCACCGCCAGATCGAACAATGGCTCGCTCGCGGCATCAAGGACATCCGCATCGCAGGCCGGTACATCTACGTCCACCCGTTCGTCTCGTCCTTCGAACCCGGCACACAACCCACCGACGTCGACATCGCATCCAGCGTCCCCTCCTGGAACCCCGATGGCCGCACCATCGTCACCTACGGCGACTGCGTCTACACCGAACAAGCCTGCGACGACATCCTGGACATCGACTGGCCTCGCTACCTGCACTACTGCCGGCCACGAGACACTAGACGCCCCGCAGAAGGCTTCGCAGTCTCATTCCACCCCGAGCAGCACGAACTCTTGCGCTGGTCCATTCAGCGCCTCCCCCACCTAGTTGCAGCCGGCGTCACATGGCGCGCAGACGGATGGGCAATCAGCAGGCTCATGGACGGTGTCTCGCTCGACAAACTCGACCGACACCACACCAACCTGGACTGCTACGTCCTCATCGAGGACGCAACCGACGACATTGACACAGCGGATGAATACGAAACAGTCAAGGCAGCATTCGCATGACCACCCTCTTCGTCGTCACCGCCCACACCAGCAGGCTTGAGGCAGCACGCAAACTCTGCGTCGACCTCAACGCACTCATGGTCCTCGACGACGGCACACTCGGCGAACCAGGCAACACCAGACGCGCACTCAAACTCGCCCAATACCACCCCGCCAACCATGTGGTCGTCGTTCAAGACGACGCACAACCAGTGCCCGGCTTCCGCGACCTCGCACAAGCGGCCATCAACGAACGCCCCAAGAGCGTCATCAGCTACTACCTCGGCACCGGCAGGCCTGTTCAGAAGACCATCGCCGCGTTGGTTGAGAACGCCGACGCGAATGGTGACCGATGGATAGACACCACTCGGCTCTTCTGGGGCGTCGCATGGTCCATGCCGACAGCGCTACTGCCCGGACTCAACGAATGGCTAGCGCAACGGACAGGGCCAACCGACACTGAAACGGGACACTGGGCACGCTTCAACCGCATCCCCTGCACCCACACATGGCCCTGCCTGGTCGACCACGAAGACTCAGACTCCCTCATCCACGACAGGACCGAGTCGCGCAAAGCGTGGCGACTACTTGACGAGCAACCCGCCTAGCCATTCCAACAGTTGATTGGTCCGCTTCTGCTCGCGAATCAACTCATCCAGCTTGGGCTCCAAGGCCTTCGCCACCTGCTCTGCCCCATAGCGCTCAGTGGCCATGTCATCGCGACGCAGCCCCTTCATCACGCCATCGTTCAACCCCATACGAACAGCGTGCCACGGAAGCGTGAGACATGGCAGCGAAACGCCCCACCACCATCCGCGACAGGCACCGCGCCACCATTCGTCGCGACCACCCCCCATGTCACCTTTGCGGAACCCCCATCGACTACGACGCGCACTGGTTGGACCCGCTCTCATTCACCGTCGACCATGTCATCCCCCTATCAAAAGGCGGACCAGACACACTCGACAACAAGGCAGCAGCACACCGCGCCTGCAACCGAACTAAGAGCGACAAGACTGACGCCACCATCCTTCCCCCGGTCACCATCAAGCGCGTCCGGACATGGTGACCCTGGGGGGTGACCCAAGGCCGAACCCCGTCCGATCGGGGTGAAAACACCCGATCCGACTGCACGCAAGTCGAGGGCCACGCCACGGCTCGCGTAACCCGGTCGTCTCCGCACTCCGGGACGTCGTCGCCGTGAGAGGGATGGTGGGGGAGGCTTCTATTGGTCCTGGCACGGGGGAAGGACCGTTCCCTTCTCGATTTTTGGTCGAGGGCGTCAATGCCGACGCGAGGACGCCGTGAGAGGGGAGAGAGAGAGCCGCCGATGACCGGACGATTCTGCTCGTCGGGGCTCCACCGCGTCCCACAACCTTCCACCGCTAGCCGGTAACGTCGTTGGAGCTCCCTGCCACGACCCCGGGTTGCCACCGCCGCCGCGGAGAGGAGGAACGGGTAAGAGGGGAAGGGGGACTCCGGTCCCGCAGTTCCCCCGGTGAGGGTGACGCCACGGAGAGGGGTAGGCCGCCGCTCGCGTCCGGGCCGTCCGAAGCCGTCGCCTGCCGCGGAGAGGACGCCGGTGCAGAAACCGCCGCCGCGGGGGTCGCCGCGGGCCGCCGCCGTAGGGATCCTCCGAGCCCTCGCCGGGGGGGGGGGGTTCCTCCACGCCCACGCTGCCACCGCCTGGAGTGCCGCCGCGACGACCGGAGCGACCGGACGGGGAGGGGGGCGTCGCGGTCTTCGCCGGAGGGAGCCGCCTGCGGACGGGGGTGGAGCTCGCCGCCGCGCTACCTACGGACGGGGGTGGAGCTCGCCGACCGCCGCGACCGGAGGGGAGGAGCTCGCCGACCGCCGCGACCGGAGGGGAGGAGCTCGCCGACCGCCGCGACCGGAGGGGAGGAGCTCGCCGCTGCCGCCGCGGTTTCCTGTGGGTGGGTTTGGGTTTCGGGTGAGGAAGAAGAGGGCCGACCCCCAATCCTTCCCTAAAAAAAAAGTTAATACATATAGTATTTCTATTATTATTATTATTTTTTTAAAACTTATAACCTCATATTACTAAAAGGGCTCCTATTAACCTAATTTATGTAAACAACCTATTCACATTTTTAAATTCAATATACCACAAAAAAAAGGGTCCATTAAATAACAAAAACCCTCCTTTAATTAGCGGTATTAAATACCTTTCAACAACCTTTAATATATGCAACCGAACGGGCCTTACAGGGTGTCTTTTCGCGTCCGAGAAATCTGTACTCATTGGGGGTGTGTAAGTCTTCTTGGATGGTCGTGACACCCAAGCTATCCCAGACCGGGAGGTCGGTGCTATGCCAACCCGCAACTCCTTCCAGGCCCTTTTTAGGAGGAGAGCTGAAAGGAAAGAAGAAGGCCACCGAGGCCAGAAAGAGCTAGCCCCAAGGCTGAAGATACACAAGCAAGTATGGGTCCCTAAGAAGATCTAGCCTGCCCGCCAAGAGGCGCCAATCCGTCACCGTCCCGAGCATACTGAGGCGGGAGAGAAGAATGAGAGGGGCTTGGCCCCAAGAAGAGAAGAAATGGTCGTGGACCCTCCACGTCGTGCAAGCTTCAGGGCATGCGCCCGACAAGCCGATATCCCCATAGTGGGGAAAAGATTTGAGCAACTTGTTGGAAGAGCACGGCTAGCTTATATCCCTCCAATTGGAGGTCGACAGCTATCCTCATTCCTGTGTCAGGGACTAGGGCAAGAGGAAATGACTAGCATGGTCAAAAATTACTTCTGGGGTATGGGCAACCCCTCACTAGGCCAACAGTGGCTGTTGCAAGCAGCCATGGCAGAAGAAGATGGCTGCTCACCAATGGCAGTTGAAGAAGAAGAATAAAGAAGAATGACGTTGTCAATTGACAACAATGGATATGAAGACGGTTTGAAGCTTGAAGCTGATGAAGCTACTCCCCGACAGAGGGAGATAAGAAGAGTCTCTGTATTTGAGAGGCTAACCTTCCCTGGTCATGTAAGGAGGAAGGTTCACAAACAAAGGAGGTGCATGCGACTTTTCACCTGCAACATGGCCGGAGTGGCCGGTAAATATGGAGGTCTACCTGATGACCCCCGAGAATTGGCTCAATTGGCCGAAAGGCCAGGGTCAAACACCAGAAGGGTGAAAGCCGCAAGGGAGATGCTGAGAATAGCAAAAGAAAAATAGATATTGCCCGAAGAGGTCATCACCATGACTACAAACGTGGTGACGGCCGAAGAGGAGGAGGGGTTGCTGAACATCTCATCTGAAGGACCTTCAGGGGAGATAGCGGAAGCCATCCCCAGCATAGCTACCATGGACCCATCAGTACTGATGCTACTCCAGAAATATCAGAAGGAGATAGAACTTCTGAAGAAGTAGTTGATGGAGAAGACGGAGGAAGCCTCGGCCTCCAAGCAGCATGAAATGCAAACTGAGTCATCGTGGGGAGGCATCAATCATGTGACCTCCCACCACTATACGCCCTCCCCCAGCCAGTAGAGCTTAGTCTGGCGACCACCCAACAGCGCCCACCTCAACCGCTGATGCTGCCAATTCTGCCACAAGTGCACCAGCCACTCCCATTGGTGCGGCCTACTCCACAGGCGACCACTTTGGTCACCCCTTACCTGCAGCCAGCACACTTCTACCCAGAGCCAGTCGATCTGACAACCATGAACAAGCTGATCGTGGAGAGGATGATTGAGCTGAAGCTTACTGAGCGAAGTGAAGGTGACTATGTCACATTTGATGCTTATCGGGTGCCATACCTGGCGCATCATGCAGTTAAGCGGCTCCCTCTAGGGATCAACAAGTTGCCTAAGTTTGACAAGTTCAATGGGAAGGGATCCCTGAAGGAGCACGTTGCATACTACATGACCATCATGGGCGACCTAGCTACAGATGAGTCATATCTGCTGAAATTTTTTGGGTCCTCATTGACGAGGCTCACATTTGAGTGGCACTCTAGCCTTCCGATCGGGTCTACCAGTGACTAGCCGGATATATAGAAGAAATTCAGAGAAAGATTTCATGTCACCGAGAGGGAGGTCACTGTGGCTGAACTTTACTCCACAAGGCAAAGGGCAGATGAAACGGCCCTTGAATATATTAAGAGGTGGTGGAACCTAATGGCGTCATCACCATTCGTTCCAGCACTTGTGGCCATCTCCCCACCCCGGATGCATCCGGCATGCTGTAGTTATTTATAAGTTACGGAACCCAGTGGTGAGTTTATTGTTGAGTTCATCAACTCGAGGATGCTATAGTTGCGTTGTGCTCTTTCCGAGAATCGCTTAGACTATTTTTTCATATTTTTCTGAATTAGTGAATTTTCGGGAGAAAAATTAAATTTTTTGAAAATTAAGAAATTCGTAATTACCTTTTCCTTTTTAACCCTCTCTCATCTCTCTTCCCTCACGTTCATTCTCTCCCTCTCGTTCTCTCTCCTCTCTTCTCCTCTTTCCGCGGGGCGCACGACCGTGGCGAGATGGGTGAGACATGAACGTTGTGGAGTGATCGTGGAGAGTCCTGGTGTGAAGGATGGAGCGTGACGTTGGCGCGATCTCTCGGTGGATTCAAAGTTGCCGTGATTTTGTTCATGTGTCATTTTCGACGTGATTTAGTCACTTCGACGTGCGATAACTTCGGTGGAGGTAGGAAAATGGATCACCTGCTTCTCTTCTACGTTCCCTCGCGATTTGGAGCCGAACGGTGCGGATATGAGCAGGTTTTGCTTCGTTAAGGGTGATGCATGCTTCTGGGGGTGTGAGATGAGTTCGCTATTTTCGGCGACGGTTTCTTGCTAGATTAGTATCATTGGAACCCCTGACATGTTAGCATTCCATTCCCGCTAGTTTTATCGCGATTGGTTGTCATTTGGGACCGGTAGGAGCTCGGGAACCCACGTGACTCGTTTTGGGTCGATTCAGTGGAATCGCCCGTTTCTTGTCTTTTATGCGTCGATTTGATCCCTTCCGGGGTGTGGAAGGTTAATTCCGTCATTAGGATTGTTTTCCCTTTGTTTTAGGGCGAACGAGGAGTGGAAAGGCCAGGTTTCGGTGAATCCCCTGGTTTTCCCGCCGTAATGCTTTAGCGGTCCTTCCAGAGACTGTTTTCGTTTCTTACGCGGTCCAGTAGGCGACCGTTTACATTATGTCGGTTTAGGTCTTTGCGGTCATGCGATAGATCATTTTCCCTGGCTAGTTGCCCATTGTTGGACCGCTAAGCTCTATCCAGCTATCCAATTGGTGACCGCTAGACTTTAGTGGTACGTCGGTTTGACTAAGTGGTCTTACGATAAACCGTATGCCTTGCTTTAGCGGCTCATTAGTAGACCGCTAAGCATCATTGAATTTAATCAATGATTTTAGGTCGGTTCGGGCTAGCAGTCTAGCTCTGACCGTTTGTAGTCTTTAGCAGCCCTTTTATAGACCGCTAAGTTCCATTTGACTTCGATTAATGTTTCAGAGTTGGTTCGAGTTGTGTCCTTAGCGGCCCATTAGTAGACCGCTAAGTTCTGTAAGCGGTTCTATTATAGACCACTTTTGGGTGGTTTGACTGGTTAAGTCAGTTCGGGAGTTGACTGGGTCAAGCGGCCTAGTGTATGACCGCTACAGTCACCTCGCGGCCCTTCTTATGACCGCCAAGCATCTGTATTCTCTGTGTGAAGTTAGCGGCCCTTTGGCTGACCGCTTGAGTTGCCTAGCGGTCAGGTGAACGACCGTTTCTTCCCTGAATCGTGGAGCGTGCTGCTGTGAAGGATGGAGTGTGGCGTTGGCACGATCCCTCGGTGGATTCAAAATCGGCATGGTTATGTTCGTGTGTCATTTTCGACGTGGTTTAATCGCTTTGGCGCACGAGAACTTCTGTGGAGGTAAGGAGATGGATCACCTGCTTCTCTTCTGCGTTCCCTCGCGATTGGGAGCCGAACGGTGCGGATATGAGCGGGTTTTGCTTCGTTAAGGGCGATGCATGCTTCGGGGGGTGTGAGATGAGTTCGCCATTTTTGGCGATGATTTCTTGCTAGATTAGTATCATAGGAACCCCTGACATGTTAGCATTTCATTCCCGCTAGTTTTATCGCGATTGGTTGTCATTTGAGACCGGTAGGAGCTCGGGAACCCACATGACTCGTTTTGGGTCGATTCGATGGAATCACCCGTTTCTTGTCGTTTATGCGTCGATTTGATCCATTCCGGAATGTGGAAGGTTAATTCCATCATTAGGATTGTTTCCCCTTCGTTTTAGGGTGAACGGGGCATGAAAAGGTCAGGTTTTGGCCAATCCACTGATTTTCCCGCTGTAACACCTTAGCAGTCCTTCCAGAGACCATTTTTGTTTCTTACGCGGTCCAGTAGGCGACCGTTTGCATTATGTCGGTTCAGGTCTTCGCGGTCATGCGATAGACCATTTTTCCTGGCTAGCGGCCTATTGTTGGACCGCTAAGCTCTATCCAGCGGTCCAATTGGTGACCGCTAGACTTTAGTGGTACGTCGGTTTGGCTAAGCGGTCTTACGATAGACCTTATGGCCTGCTTTAGCGGCCCATTAGTAGACTGCTAAGCATCGTTTGAATTCGATCAACAATTTTGAGTCGGTTCGGGCTAGCGATCTAGCTTCGACCATTTGGAGTCCTTAGCGGCCCTTCGATAGACCGCCGAGCTCCATTTGACTTCGATCAATGTTTTAAAGTCAGTTCGAGTTGGTGTTCTTTGCGGCCCATTAGTAGACCGGTAGGTTCTGTAAGCGGTTCTATTATAGACCATTTTTGGTGGTTTGATTGGTTAAGTTGGTTCGAGGTTGACTGGGTCTAGCGGCCAAGTGTATGACCGCTACAGTCACCTTGCGGCCCTTTCTATGACCGCCAAGTGCTTGTGTTATCTGTGTGTGAGTAGCAGCCCTTTGGCTGACCGCCTGAGTTGCCTAGCGGTCAGACGAATGACCGTTTCTTCCCAGAGTGTATTTTCCCGATGGTTTGGCCTTCCATTGTCTTGGCTTGACCTTGTGGTTTGCCCATTGTCTCGTGGATGTCTTTGATGCCCTATGAGGGCTGTGACCATGTTATAAGGTTGCTGGGAGTGTCTTTATGTAGAATAGTATTCTGTATTACTTCAGAGTCATTATTGATTTTTGATCAACCCGGTAAGATCTAGTGGTTGACATGCGACCTCGTGAATGTCTCGGGATTCTTGTATAAGATCGAGACACAGTTTTGGACATCCTGAGGTGCTGTTTTATCTCAATTTACGTGTCCATGAGCTTTGAGGGTCTTGGCGATCCCTTAGGTCTCCGTGATACATATTATACAGATGTTCTAGATGTTTGACCTGTCAGCAGGTGAAGGCTGAGCACCAGCGACCAGGAGGCACACTTCAGCCCTTGGAGATACCCACGTGGAAGTGGGACCACATGACCACTGATTTTGTGGTTGGGTTACTGAGGACGTCCAGTGGGCATGATTGTATTTGGTTACTGGTGGATAGACTGACAAAGACGGCTCGGTTGCTACCGATCAAAGTCAGTTGAAGCGTGCAGAGATTAGCCCATTTGTATGTAGAGCGGATCGTCCCGTTGCATGGAGTCCCCATCTCCATCATGTCTGATCATGATCTGTGCTTCACATCGGGATTCTAGAGGAGTTTCCAGCAAGCTCTAGGCACCGAGTTGGCATTCAGCTCGACTTATCATCCTCAGTCGGACGGTTAGTCTGAACTGACCATCCAGACTTTGGAGGACATGTTGAGATCATGTTGCCTAGAGTGGCAGGGGAGTTGGACCCACCATTTACTGTTAGTGGAGTTTGCCTATAATAACAGCTATCATTCGAGCATCGGTATGGCTCCTTATGAGGCGGTGTACGGGCGACCTTATCGGACTCTGCTTGATTGGTTCGAGGTGGGCGAGCGTGTCCTGACAGGACCAGATTTGGTGCAGCAATGTGTTGAGGTGGTGCATCTCATTCGGCAGAAGATGTTGGCAGCTCAGAGCTGGTAGAAGAGCTATGCCAATCGGAGGAGGTGACCTCTCAGCTTTGCTATGGGAGATTGGGTTTTTCTGAGAGTTTCTCCCATGAAGAGTGTAATGCGCTTCGACAAGCGTGGAAAGCTGAGTCCCCGCTATATTGGTCCTTTCCTCATTGTCGAGCGTGTTGGGGAAGCTGCCTATCAGTTACAGTTACCTTGGGAGCTATCTGCGCGGCAAGATGTGTTTCATGTGTCGATGCTTCGGAAGTATATGCCCAATGATTCCCATGTTCTAGAGGATGCCGTTTGGCCTGAGGTGACCCCAGATCTGTCCCTTCCGAAGTACCCTATCCGCGTTGAGGATCGACAAGAGCAACACCTGCGGAACAAGGTTATTCCTCTGGTTAAGGTGATCTGACAGCGTCATTCTGGTGGTGAGGCATCTTGGGAGCGTGAGGATGGGATGCGGTAGCTGTATCCTTATTTGTTTGCGTGAGTCTTTCCCCTGCTCCTGTGCCTTCGTTCTTAAATTTCGAGGATAAAATTTATTTAAGGGGGGAGGGTTGTGATGTCCCGGATCCTTTCGGATCCTTAGTTTCGGGTCCCATACCTGCTTTCTCAGAGTGTCTGACTTTGCTGTGTCCGTAATTACGTTTCAGACATCTTTCACGTTTAGATCAGTGCGATCTAGGGTTATTTCGGAGGCCCGGAGGCGTTTTGCTATTTTTTTCGCGCATTTTTTTGATTCTCGGCCCGAGTTTTGACAAATCCTTCGGCACGCTGTTGCGGACAAACGTGGTCATTCACCCAGGTGTGAGTGGTACCATTGCGATCGGTGAGCTCCGAGGATCGCAGAAACGTGATTTTCTATTTTTTATATTTTTTAAAAAATTTAGATTTTCTATAAATATTCCATTTCCTTTCTTTTCTTAGCCTTCTTCTCCTTCCTCTTCTTCCTCCTACGTGCGTCCCTCTCCCTCTCTTTCGCCCATTCGATCGCGACGGCCTCTTTACTGGCTGCAGATGGCGACGGCGCGAGGACGTGGGTGACGGTGGGGCGGTCGTGCGGACGTGCGGCGAGCGTGAGAAGCACGGGAAGGCAAGGTTTCAACGGCGTTCTTCGTGGGATCGAGCTCGGATTGACGTCTCATCGTGAATTGGAGGTAGGGTAACGATCCCTAGCTCAGTGCTGTTCCATTGCAGTGATTTGTAGGCCAAGATGAGGTCGAGTGGGGTCATTTTTACGCCGGGAAGGGAAAATCATGTCGTGGGGTAAGTTCGCCCGATCCGCCGTTTTAAGCTGCGATTCCGCGTTTTAAGGGTATAGAAGCATGCTAGGGGGCTTGGGGGTTCTTTTTCCATCGTTTCCCCCTTCGTGGGGCTTGATTTGGGGCCGAAATGGGCGATTCCGGAGAGGTTTGCCATTTTCGCACCGGTGAGTCATGTGCGGTCGAACCAGGGCCCGCACATCCCTTATGCGGTCCTGTCCTGGCCGCCCAATAGCTCGACACGCTGTGAGTTAGGCTCGACGTGCAGCAGGATTGAGCGGTCTATCGTCGGACCGCATGTCCCTATGTGTGGCCCCAAGGTGACCGCCCATCTTGTTTGTGACCGTTATGCAGTGCTTGGGGCGTGCGGCTAAGAACTGGCCGTATATCCCCTCGTGCGGCCAGCATCTGGCCGTACATCACTTGGTGCCATTGACAGGTCGTGCGGCCAGAGTTGGACTGCACCTGTCTTGTGCGGCGAGGTCCTAGCTGCCCTTCTCTTGTGCGGCTAAATCCCAACTGCACTTGTTTTCTTACCGTTGGAGGAGGTGCGGCCAGTGGTTGACTGTTCATCCCTTGAGCGGCCCGAGACCGACCGCGCATCCCGTGAGTTTTCGACCGTTGGTTCTTACCGTTACGCAGTGTTTGGGGTGAGCGGCTGGGGTCTGGCCGCATGTCCCCTGAGCGGCCATTGGCTGGCCATTCATCCTCGTGCATGAGCGGCCCAGGCGGGACCGCCCATGCCTTTGAACGGCGGGGTCCTAACCACCCTTCCCCCGTGCGGCCGGTGATAGAACGTTCATCGTCTAAGGCCTAGCCGATGGTTTCTTCCGTGCTAATTCGAGTCCCGAGTGAGCAGACCTCGATCCACGTACTGACCCGTGGTCTGACTGATGCTAGGCATCTTATGGGGACCAGGTATGGGGCACCGTGGGGGTCCCGGGATGTGACGTCGTCGACTTACGTCACCGTGAGTCGGTGTTGGTATGAGGGGCAGTCCCCCTGTACTCTATCTGTTTCAGACGTTGTTTTCTGTTGACTAGAGAGTCTACCTTCTAGTGACATATCCACTAGTCGTAGCTTCCTGTGCACGCATGTGTGGACCCACCCAGGAGTGGTGGAGAGCTTGACCTGAGTTAGACAGTTTTTAGGCTGGTCTCCGTGGGCCCCTTGCCTTTGCCACCAGAGGCGAAGGAGAATAATGATAATAATAATAAGAATAATAAACCAAAAAAAGAAAAAGAAAATAAAAAGTAAAGTTTCCTTCCTAGGGTTGGGCAGCCAGTTCTGGGCCGCAGGTGGTTTGTGCGGTCCAATGAGCACCGCATGTTATGTGTTGTTTGCCAGGGGTTGTGCGGCCACTTCTGGGCCGCACTAGGTTTGGACGGCCCGCCATGGACCGCCCTTCCTATGTCGGTTCGTTGACTTTGTACGGTCCCCCTGGACTGCACAAGTGTTTGTGCGGCCTGATGTAGGCCGCATGTCTTTGAGCGGCCAGACAGGGTCCGCACTTCCTATGTCAGTTTTCAGTGTTTGTACGGCCAAGCCTAGGCCGCATAAGGTTTGTGTGGCCCGATGAGGGCCGCATGTTCTTGGATGTGCGGTTGCCTAAGAACCGCACAACCGTCGTCTTCCCCGACGATGGCGGCGGCCTCCCCCATCGGTGGGAATGCCCCATAGCGCCCCTAACCGGCCCCTAAACATGCTTCTAAGCCCCTCATTGCATGATTAACTTAAAAAAATGACGAGGATAGGGTTTTCGACCTACCTCGGGGTCCCGTGCGACGTTGCCTGACGTCGCCGATGCGACGGCTTCCCCCTCCGTCGCCGGCGCCTCCGTGCCTTCCTCCTCCACGGCAGTCTCCACGGCAACAGGCGGCATGGTGGTCTCCTCCATGGCGGAGGCGGCGGCCAGCGATCCTTCCTCCATCAGGGATGACGGCGAGCTCTCCTCCCCGGTCGATGGCGGCGGCCGGTGGGCTTGGCTTTTGGTCTGCATCGTCGGAGTGGGGGGGGAGGTTGAGAGAGAGAACGGGAGAGGGAGGATGGAATAGAAAATGGGAGAGTGGGGGGAGCAGTTTTCGTTCGTGCCCTTTTGCCTCTCCTCCGTCCACCGGTTATGGTGGAGGAGGGGGGAGGGGAAAGGGCCCTTTTCATTTCGAATTCCCCAGGGTTGTGCGGTCGTTCGATAGACCGCACAAACTAGTGCGGTCTATACAGGGCCGCACATCCTCCGCATGGTCTGCTGGTATATGCGGTTGATGGGTGACCGCACGTACCATTTCGACGGCTCATTAGGGACCGCATATCCTTGAACTGCTGCTTTGATAACTATTCCCATGCACATCATGATTATTTGATATTTTGATTATTTTGATCATGCTCTGTGGATTTGGTTAACAGTCTGTCTTGCAGGATCATCACCTGCTCACCTGCTGGCCCGCCGACAAGTAAGTTAGGTAATGTATTTCGTTCCCTATGTCCCTTAATGCATTACTATATGGTATTAAGCTACATTATCTCAAGAACTAGTTGGTTGCTCACGTGATCTAGAGTTTGATGTTCCCCTTTAACAAAAACAGGTGATGATCTAGGTGCACGCGTTTAACCTCCGGATAAGCCATTGGGTTTGGAAAAATCAGGAGGCGACGGTTCTATCTCGCACGCTGAGGTTGCAGATAGTATCCTGATCTTGATAGTCCCCAGTCCAGCATAATTATTCTCGAGTAGTTTATATTTTATGCTTTGTTCGCATTTATTTTGATGATTTCTTTATTTTAGCCCAGCATGCATCATACGCATCTTTAGAGCATTCATGATCCGTGAGTTGTCTAAAAATGTCCTGGTCACGATGGATTACTATGTGTTCAATGTCTGAGTAAGAAGAGCAATTCCACTCAGAATTGGAAGGTTCTCTCTGGTCCTTTCACTTGGTTTGGTTGGCTAGGAGTCACCAGTCTGGAGTTTTAGTTCATCCTTTATTTTCCGTCTGATTTGATTCCCTCATTAGCAGTGGATTGTGTCCCCTGATGAGGTTGCCTCCTTTTACTTTGCTGTTATTTTAGTTAGTTCCTCCAGATGAGTGTCGCTCTTTGGTCTAGTTATTCTGAGTGTTTGATTTAGAGTTTTTCGGACGGTTCCCACTGTTTGTTGGTTAGGGAACGGGTGTCGTTTGCCTTAATGCCCACTTTTCAGTTTCCATTCAATATATATGAGAGAATGCGGCCCGACGTTGTCACCTGGTAGCCAGTCATCAGGGGTTACAATCCCTTCGCCATGGTGAATGGTAGAAGCAAGGTTGAATAAAGAATACATTCATCATACGAAGAGGGGGAGATTGGGCTCATATCATCGCCCAGCTTATTACAAGGAAAGGAGAAATACACAACGGAGAGGACGGTTTATAGAGAGGAGAAACGAAGAGGATGGAAGGGATGCTCCGCCACCCATCTAATTCCTTCACGACAAAAACAAAGTATCGAAAGGAGTCTCTCTTCTCTGACTTCGGGGGTGCCCAGACAGATAGACAGGGGAGGTGATGGCTCCCACTGGCTTGCTCTCTCAGAAGAACCCTTTTTTCTTCCCCAATCCTCTTTCTTTTCTTTCTCTCAGATGATTCACTTCTCTTCCTTCTATCTTCTTCTTCTTATGGCTAAAGACGATTGGCTTATTAACATAAATCGTGACCCTATCTGGCGTGTAGAATGCGCACCGTTTGAAGGGCCAAGATGCTATTTTGGCGTGTCGAGCAAAGTGGCGCCAGAGAGGAGAGCATGCCGGATAAGGAGCGCACCGGATAAGGAGTGTGCCGTATTAACTTCATTTATCATTTGCTCGACACGAGCTAGTCGGTGGGCCCTGGGCTAGCTCTGGGACTCACTGTGATCTTCCCTCTTGCCAAGGTCTTGCAAATCCGCGGTGGGAGGTATTGATAAAGCTTTCAGGCCGCTGAATGGTCACCTCCGGAATGTCGTGCATCTTTAGTTCGAGCACGCGGGTTTTCCACTAGCACAGCCTTCGGCACCACGGTTCATGCTGTCGGCTCTGCTTAACTTGTATTTGTAACTTTCTCGGGGAGTGGGCCACTATCCGAGGTGTTTTCACCTCTATCGGGCAGTCATTTGGTCGCTAACAGACTCCATCGTCGAGAAGACGTACCCGTGCTGGGTTACTCAGATCTTCCACTGATAGAGCCTTCGGCATCTTGTTCTGAGGGGTCAGAGATGTTTTATTACCTCAGGAGGGCTTCTCATCAGGTGGCGGGCCATCAGGTGCATTCTTTCCCTTGGTCGAGAGCAAAATAGAAGAAGTAAGAGGGGCAAAAATAAAAGAGAAGTAAAAAAAAGAAGAAAAAAATAGGAAGAAAAAATGCGCGGGCCGTGTTCCCCATTCACGTTTCATTCTCCCGCGCGAGCATTTACTGCTTGTTGACCTCTCTCTGCCGCGCACACAGCCTCGAGCAGTTTCCACACACGCGAGCACGTCGCGGCCTGCCCACTCCGTGCAGGATGCGGCTGACCCACTCTGCACAGGGGAAGGTTTCCCCCCTTGCACCGCCATGCCCCCTGAGCAGAAGCAACGGCAGTAGCAGCAGCAATAGCGAAAAAAAAAACACAGAGGTCTCCCTCTGAACAGGGGGCCCTACACCCTATAAGAAGGGCACTTTGGTGAAGAAAATGCCTCTTCTTCACCCTCCGGAAGCTACAACTATAGAAGAGGGAGAGAGCAAGAGGAAAATGAGAGCCTGTAAACAAAAAAAAACATAGAGAAAGCCAAGGAGAAGGAAGAGAGGGAGTGTGAGAGACACCTGTAAAGAGGGGTGGGTTCTTGTATTTCCTTCTTTTTCATTTTCTTTGCATTCTATGTGGCTTGGTTTGGCCTAGATGTAAATCTTTGTATTCAAAGATGAATGAAATAGAGAGCCCTTGGCCCTGATTTTTATGAGCTTACATGCAGCTCTCTAATATGTGTGATGCGTCTTTCTTCGCTTCGATCCCATTTATCTCCGATTGTTAGCATGTCATCCACATGATAATTTAGTTTTTATCACGGTGGTCACCGGTCCGAGGCTTACTCAAGCTCATGGGTATGGCTCCGGGTTGCCAACCGCCGGGAATTCACTTAGTTTTTTCCTCGCTTCACGATGATCTTAGTTTCTTCTCAGAACCCCGCTTTGGGATTTGGCCAATTTTATGGTCATGATGCCAAAGGGGTGAGATATGCGGGGCTTAGTCCTAGATCGTACGTTACATGATATTCAGTTTTTACAGTTTTGGGAAAGAAATGCAAATGACGGCCTCTAGGAAGGGTCCCGGGTTTACACAACCCTATGAGTATGATTTGGGATTCACGTCCAACCGGACTCCGATTGGGCTGCTTCCCCGATTCTCTTCAGATTTCTTTTTTCTTCTCTCTTAGCTTTCCTTTTGGGGTCTTTACTTACGCCCCCCCGGGGGGATTGGTTTCACACCCTTCCACAAGGGGCTGATTTTTTCGAACTAGCATATTCAGAAATGTTCCTACCAGATCCGGATTTTCGAACCACATATGTTCCCACTCACTCCCTTTAGGGGCCCATGAGGGCGATACTACAGATGTTGCAGCTTTCCTGCACATCCTTCTTATTTTGGGGCTGTCTCAGATTTTCTCCGTGGGTGAGTACCTAATTAACCCCCCCCCCCAAAAAAAAAAGCTTCGGGTCTAGGGGAGGTGCTGTCAGACTGTCGCCGGGAAATTTGAACTAATTTCAAAATTAATGACATGAGAAATGATGGAGAATGGACTGAACCAAAGAACCACTAAAAAAATGATATGTAGCAAGATGTAGCTGATGACCCTAAACACAAAAAAACAAGATGCAGTGAGGTCCTTGCTATGAAGGGTTGTTAAGATGAAGATGGACACCAAATACAAAGAAATGCAATGATGACCATAATTTCAGAAGATTGCTAAAGATGAGGATGAACAAGATAAAAATAAAAAAGGAAGTAGGGAACAAAGATTCTCAGACCAAATCAGAAATTTCTGCATGAGTATTTGCAGATGACATGCATATCGTTCATGAGCAATTGGTGCTCCTCTTAAAAAAAACAAATTTAAGAGCTTGTTGCTATAAGGGTCGACCCTAAGGGTTGACTCCCCTAGGGCTCTGCTCTGTCTGGGGCCTCCCTGTGCAGGCATATGCGCAGGGTCGACCCCGACCCCCTTGAAGGCCGGCCTGCTCTATATAAAAAAAACAAAGAGAAGAAGAAAGACTCAGAATGACCCATGCATGATAGTTTCTACAGTCTGTCAGAATTCGTGAGCAAGTTAGGCTCATTAAATTTCACAAAAAATGATCGAATGTTACACACACTCACTGAATTTCCATAGACCTTGGCATGCTTGCCCTTCCACTCGTCATTCAGAAATATGCATGGCACATGCACCCGCACACATACATTGGCTCTTACATTCATATAAGATTTCAAGAACACTTCATTCCCGAGTGTGTGCTTGTCATGACTCCTTTGGTATATCAAATGGTGAGCGGTGGAAGGCCGGATTACGTCCGGACGAAACCCTCACTATGCGTGAGTAAAATACTCCGCCATGTACCGAGGATCACTTTGCATAGATGCATGGTCAAACCCTTGCATGCTGTGCACAAGGATTGGCAAAGCCATATTCCTGCATTTTTCCCAAGGGCACGCCCCCCTTATCACCAAAATGTGCATCATCGCATTTCATGCCATTCCTAAAAAAGAAGGAACAGAGATTTGCTCACTGGCTTGGAGCAACTTGGCTTTGTCTGGCCCCAAGTTGACTTGCCCATGATCCCAGCGGTAGAAGCCTACTGACTGGCTTGGAGCAAGTCGACTTGGTCTAGCCCCAAGTTGACTTGCCCAGCTTTCAGAGCAAAGGGAAGCTCTAGCAGCCTTGGGTCAATTGATCTCTCACACCTGGTAGGCTTCCCCCTGCTTCTTCTTCCATGCACACCTATGTATACATGCATATATGCTTTGCCCGTTTGCTAAGAAGGAAATAAAATAAGGAACAATCAAAATGTAATGAAATGGACAATAAAAGATGGGAGTTTGAACGAATCCAAAGCTGCTAAAAGAATAAAAACCAAGAAGGCTCTGTTTGCCTGCTGTGGATGGGTAGACCCAACAGGCTGGTTGAGTCGATGCAGCAATGCAGTTCGGTCGATCGATTATTCCTTCGGTCGACCGATCTTTGGGTTGCATTGACGCAGCCCCCTTTTAAGTCGACGCGGCCCCTATTTTGGCTGACCGAAATCCAAGTTCGGTCGACTGAATTGAGGCCAACCCCCCCCCCGGGTAAAGAGGAGCGATTAGGGTTGGAGTGAATGAGAGGAGGAAAATGGTCGGATTCAGCCCTACTGACCTAGTGTAGCCGATGCTTAGAAAACACACAACACGCCTGCAACGTCCCGGAGCCCGACAACACATCGGTTCACCCTACACAGGGTTCCGAAGGTTTGACAGGGGAAAACATGCGTAAGCCGCAAAACATGATCCGGGACTCACCAAGGCACTCCGAAACCCACAGATTCAGATTCGGGAAAAATCTAGGGTGTTACAGACCTCCCCCCTTAAAGAAATTTCATCCTCAAAATTTAAGGCAACCGCAACTCAAGGGGAATGCCAACATGCCCAGCTGGCAATGCTTCCAGAGCTCCAGCCAAAATCTCGACACTCGCGAGGACATAGATCCTGAGGGACACAGCCAGACCTTGATCATGAATAATTGCCTCGTTCACACACACACACACACACACACACACACATCGATCATCAGAGCAAGCACATGCAAGGGGTACAAGTCTGGCATCACCTCAGACATGGAAACCATCATGGCATCGCTGCCACGATCTCGCTCACTGAGGAGATGCAATCCTCGGCACGAGAAACAACCACCGATCAAAACTCACGCTCGGCGGACCAACCATCGTCAGCTTCACCTCCAGCTGACTAATCTCTCACCCTGTCCCAAGGCCAACCATCACTGAGCTTCCAACCAGCTCACGCAGTCATCCCAATTGACTGCCACCATGCGTTAGCTCAACGCCAAGGGTCATCTCACACCTGGCAAGCTGAACGCCAATAACGGCACTGGACCAACACCGGTCCAAACACGAGCCTCCAACGAATCCCAGATCCAATCCGGGAAAAGGCACATCTCATAATCGGCCACCCAAGACCTCACTGGCACACAACTCCTGTCAATCTCTAACCACTACTACCAGCATCTTCTGTCTGTGAAAGACCATCCGCTGGCCACCCTCTATTCGTCAACGGGAAACCTCCATTGACTTAGCAAGCGCGATCCAAATCGTGACAGGCCATCCACTGACTCTACACAAACCATTATTGCATCTCAAGCCAGTCCTCACACGGACACTACACCTGATCTCGAGCCTCACGCTAACTCCACCCTCTCAGGGGAGCACGACGAAACCTCATAATAGGATTGCACAACCCTCGGCCCTCACATCGCTCGACTCAGACTTACAGGGAAAGCCTCCCTTGCTGGTCACAGACCAAGGACCACCATCCAACGCCAACGTCCCTCCAAGGACCTCCATACACATGCATCATCCATCGTCATGTCTCATCAAATCCTTCATCTCAACATTCCGAAGGGACGCCTGCCAATCCTCGGCACAGATCTCTAGAACCAGAGAGGTGCCACCTGCTACCACAGCATCTTGGTCGACGATGCCGCGACCAATGCACACAGGTCCCCAAACAACACAGATCTTACCATGGTTGGCCATGTGGCTAGCCTTACCAAGCGCTCACAGCTACCAACTGGGACCCATAATCTCTCAAAGATCACTTCTCCAGAACTACGATCTCATCCGAGGACCCAGCTTCCAACACGAGTCGAGTACAAAGCTCAACGACTCCAAACTCGGGTCCTCATCCTCCGTCAGGCGACTATCTCAGCAACCTTCAACAGGATACAGAACCCAACGCCTGACGCGGCTTCTGATCAAATGAACAGGGTACTCATACGACAAACCCGGTGATACATTTCCTCAATTCTCCATCCTGCCAGTGCCACAAATCACAATACCTCAAGCAACAGCACGACAACAACACGCCTCACATGACCGAAGATAATCTCACTCTGAGGGACCAATCTTCCAATGCTCTTGCTAGTCCTCGAGAATCTAACCGTAGCAACCAACACTATGATCTTGGACCTGTGGGTTATGGGCCCACCAGGCTTTCGCTGTGCACTCTGATCTACACGTGCAAGCATCACAGACCACTCGGGATCCGCCATCCTGACGATCCTCAACTCGACTGGCTAGCTCCGGAAGATAGGGTAAGGAAAGCTCCATTACCTTGAACCCAGAGCACATATTCTCTTTCTGAATCTGACAATCCTCCTGTAACTCCGCAGGCTCTGATCTTCGACGTATCAGAAATCACAACACCAGCCACGAGTTCTCACAAGCGCAACCCAAATGGCACTCATCCTTCCAAAATAGCGCCAATGCACCCTTACACACCAGGAGATGGGCATCGCTTCTCACAGGCAGCCACATTTCCAAACTCAGGACGCGTCTCGCATGGACTTCATGGCACACAAGAGGAGGCCAACCAGTTTGAATATGCAATGCGAGATGACAAAACTGGCAAAATGAGATTTCCTCCGACCAAGGAGAAAACAACATACCTCCGACAAATCAGGAGATCTCCACGCTTGACCTGACCTTGAACCTCACACACACTGGGAACTGCATCTTCCAGCATT
Source organism: Amorphophallus titanum (assembly GCA_024336825.1). Taxonomy (NCBI): domain Eukaryota; kingdom Viridiplantae; phylum Streptophyta; class Magnoliopsida; order Alismatales; family Araceae; genus Amorphophallus; species Amorphophallus titanum. Next base: position 4,710,776 of record JANBPO010009260.1, read on the forward strand.
CGATAAACCATCACCACCGCCAGGTCAGCTCCTCTGACAACACTTGCCAAGTGTCCCATTGGACCACATCCATAGCATCTCCCGATGCACCATTGCTGCAATTCCCCAGACTACAACGCACGACACCTTGAGCACTAGCTCAGCTGATCTCCAGCCACACACTTGCCACAGCAGTTGAGCTAGCCACTGCCACACGCTCCTTACATACACTTGCCTCTGATTTCAAAACCATTCGCACGCCAAAACGCTTACCAAGGAGCGAAGAAATCAGAAAAAGATGCCAGGCTCGAAGGCTGCTATACCTCTAGCCACAGGATAATAATCCTTTGAATCTGTCTGTGCTAACACCAATCCATTCTCAATCTCGGGCCCTCAAAATATCCATCTCCTGAGCTGCTGTCGCATAGACCACCATGCCAAGAGCCAAAACACGATTCATGCTCGGCACCTGCCAATGCTCATCCTCGAGTCCTGAACTTGCCGCGGAACCTACGCATCTCACTATTGCCTCGAATGGAGCACTCAAGGCAGTGCACAATGGCCTCAAATTCCACAACCTGGGCCACAATCCATGTAGCAACCCTGATTTTTTGAAGATATAAAAATTTAAATTAAATAGTGACTTAATTTAAGTCACCGTTTTATTAATTAACGACTTTGTAAGTAGTCGTCACTTAAGTAAATAACGACTCTTTATAAGGCGTCAATTCATCTCGAAGGATGGTAAGAATCGAAAGTCGATGAAGTCCTCATCATCAGTGTCAGCTTCGTATACCTAGTGGTCCTTGAAGCCAACAATTGAAGTTGATGGAGCTGTGAGGTTGTCGTTGTTGAGCCCGGACTGGGATTGTCCCCGGCCGTCAATGTTGGGCTGACAGTTGTCAGCTGACGCCATAGAAGCTTGGCTGGAGTTGCCTACTAAAGCTGGTAATGCTTCGTGGTCTTTGTTCTTGAAAGTCTAGAAAATTGGGCACTTTGGCTTGCTGGGAGGTCCTGGGGACCTCTTCCGTCTCAATGTTTTCATGGACGGACGAGGAAGCCTCATCGAGTGCTTGAACTGGGGTACTAGTTCTGGTGGGGAGTGGGATTAAAATAACCTCTTCCTCATTCCTGGAGCTGTCGAACTTGGTGCTGACAATAGTTGAGTCACTGGCTGACTGTGTCGGGCCTACGACGTGGACTATGTAGTAGACATAAAAATCTAGGTCTTGGTCGTAGTCGAACCCCCTGGTGTCTTTACTAGAGAACAGGGGTTGCCCCCGAACCAATGAAGGAGTCCACAAGTTGTGGAAGTATCTCCGCTATGCGAAACCTTGCCATTGAAGGATATGTTGCTTGAGGCACATCTCCTGAATGTGGAGTGGCAGGTCGTCATGAACTTGGACAGCTTTGGGAGTGTTGTCGGCTCGCCTAGACCTACCGAAGTCATCTTCTACTGGGGCTGGAGGGGCCATGTCTCCTTAGTAGAAAACAATAGGATTGTCCCTGTTAGCCTTCTTCTTGGTTCTGAGTTGTCATTTGTAAGTGACGATAAATGTTGTGAGCTGCTGGTGCAGACACCGAACCGACGAGCCATCGGTACCATACGAGGAGCACTACTCGAGCTATAGCAGCTTCCCTTTGGCTTGGAGACAGTCTGGAGTCTCCATCTTGAGTTTGGGTATTTTTCTAGTATTTGTTGGAGTGTATTATATGTTTATCGCATTGTATTGTGCTTGTAATGTGTATTTTTTGGGTTTTCTTTCATTTGGACTCCTTGTAAGGCCTTTAAGAAGTCATTGGGGTAAGTCATTTGGAGTCCATTAAGGGGGTTATGTCATATTGGACCATAAGGCCTTCATAATGGGCCTTAAAGCCACTTAAGGCCCAATTGGGCTTTCCTCTCTCACGGGCTTGGAAGATCCATAGGCTAAGCATGGGATAATGGGCTAATTGGATGGCCTTGACCCATAATTGGCCAACTTGGCCCATGAAGGGGGCGCCCCCTATTTTGGCTCCATTAGGTTAGTTACTTTCTTTTCTTTCTTCCTTTGAACACATGTGATAAAAAATTAGGATTTGGCTTCTTTATTTTCTTTGACCACATGTGTAAAAAAGGGATTTTGCCTCCCCTAATTGCCCCTCACCCACCCTAGATCTAAGGGTAGGTTTAGTCATTTACCATGGGGGTCATTTTCCTATAAGAGGTTATATTTTTCCATTTTTCACACAATTAATGTAAAGAATTATTAGAATTTTGGAAGCTCCAAGCTTGGGCACCCCTCTCTCTATCTCCTCCTCCCCCTTCTTGCAGCTGGGAAGGGTGTGTTTTTGAGGTGAGACACCTCTTCTATCGGTTCATGAAATCGCCATCGCTGCCGCCACCGCCATCGTGCCGCCGTTGCACCACCGCCAACGTCGTCGGAGTTCTATCTACTCTAGATAGCCAGCTCTTCCTGGAATTTCTGCTCTCAACCACGAGATCCTTTGGATTCCAAACTTTGAGGGTGAGTTCTAGAGGTCCAACCGACATCCCAGAAAAATCAGTGGATCATCTAGCCTTCATTTTCTATTTTTCCATTTCCATGCTCCCCCCTTCCAGATCTGCCTACAATCAATCATCTATCATAGCAACTTGATAGTCCACCCATGAACCCACCGTCCCATGTCCAAATGAACTGAAATTTTTATTGGGGGTTATTTCCACCTAATCCATCTTCCACAAATTGTGTTGTGAATTTATATGTTCGTTTACATTTTCTAAATAGTCTGCTCCGATCCCATATCTGTGTTGTCCTGTGCAATTCAGATCCGACCCCTGCCCACTATAAAACCTCCTGAAAATCGAAATCTCCATGAAAGTTCAAATAAAAAATACCCACGCCTTCTTTCCTCATCCCTCTAAAACCTTCCTGAAGAGCCCAACACCCAGATCTGACGTTTGAGCTGCAGTCAATGCCAGTTCTCAGATAAATCTTAGTCAGTCAGACCAGATCTAAGACTACAAATAGCCCTGTTCAAAATTCTACCATCAAAATTCCTACCTTGTTCAAATTTCTTGAGGCACAGAGGTCGAAGGATTTCAAGAGTTCTTTCCAATGGCACTGGTTTTGTGATGATCCGACGTCGTGGCAGATCACAGCGATGGATCTCGCCGGACCGCGCGCTGAAAAATAGAAGCTTCAGGTCCAGGGCAGCAAGCTCCAACACTTGGCAATCGGAACCGCCCGGCCTCTGACCGGTGTTCCAGCCCGACCGCCATCCAGGGGAGAGTGCCACCAGGTGTCACCATCACAGCGGGACCCACCCCATCAGGTCTGGAGGACTGAGCAGCACGTGGGCCCCACGGACCCGCAGATCGCGCCATCCGGACAGCACCAAAATGCGGGTTTCGACACCGACGGAGCGACATCAAGATGCTACCCATCAACCCACTTCCCATTACTCCCGAGCCCCACATGTGACCTGTTATCTCCCTACGTGGACTTGGTCGAAACATTTGTACCACTGTAAAATTTGTTAACCGGGAGTACAGATTTAGCCGGGGTGTCTTCCCCACACCGGGAGCGTGGAGGTACGGTCGTAACTTCTTGGCATTACATTTGCTTAGCTAGTATACGGTCGTATGCTACTGTAAGTGCGATAGGATCCTAACCCATGAGTTTATGTCACCACTGTGAGTGAGAGAGTGACCTGTCCCGTGACTCGACCCGAGCATGGAAGTGAGTCGACCACCCTTGACTCTGCCAGTTTCTCAACCGCGCGGATCCACGCTATCCCTCGCTTGGGACGACGAGTGAGCTTGCATTTCTGTTAGCGATGTATAGCCCATAGGAACTCTTAGTGTCGGGCCAAGGCTTGGTGTTAATGGTTATGATGGAATTTTCTTGCCTTAGTACTGTGCTGAATGTTTTGATTCGCTAGCCCAAGACACAACATGTCTGGAAATCAACATATTATTATTAACTCTTTCTACTGTCGCATTTCGATATTTTGCGTCGGGACATGACATGCAGAACCGAACCAGCCCACAGACCATATGTTTTCCATCAGGGGGCAGCTGACAAAGGTCCCCCTGAATGCCCGTGGTGCAATGCATTTCTGGAGTTTTGCTACACACTCTAGTCCATTAGCGAACAACTTGCAGGAGTGCAAATTTAGGGTGATCGAGGACTACATTCACCCATTTTCTGGTGCAGTTTGTACGCGGCCTTCTTTGGAGTCGAAATTAGTGGACTGGGTTCTATCTATCTGACCTAGTGTCCTGGTTTTTTGGAAAGGAGGGACCACTTCCTTGGAACCTTACTACCCCTTTTGTTTCGGTAGAAATTTGGATATGACTAGCACATTCCCCCATGCTCAGCACAATTTCCACTGGAAGGCTAGGTAAGATCTGGGGCAACATCAATTGAGGTGGCTCGCACCTGAGAGGCTATTTCATTTAGGATGCCCACCTCGCATGCTTCCCCCATGTAATGCCAGAGTATAGCAAGTGGTGGCATTCTCACACTAGCTTGTTTCGGACCTCCTGGAATGACTGCTGGGACACAACAGAGAAGAAGTTCCTAAATGCACAGCCTTCTTCGGTATTTAAAATTGACCTGGCCCACTTAAGGAGACTGAAGCACCAAAAGGATGATGAAGTACAGGGCTATTTAGCAGCATGGAAGGCCGCAAAATGAAGTACCCCAAGACCATAGTCGGAACTCCCAATGATGAACAAGGATGACTTCTTGGAGACCATTCAGGGGTTGTACTACATCGGGAGTGAGGGGCTGGCACTCCAACAGCTCCCTTTGCTAGTGGAAGAGCCACTTGTATCCCCTACTCCTCAGTGTCTGGAGGCCGACCATCAATGTCCTTACAGGACCTTCATCAGGAAAGAAGATCGGCGGCCGACTGTTTACAATCAGTCCTCCTGGTTGTTTGTATTGCTGCGCATCCACGGCCTCTCAATGAATGATAAGGCCGAGGTGATATTGTATCACCCTTTATTTGTTGCCTTCAAATATGCCGATGGATGGGGTATGGACCATCTCGGCTTGCACCATTGTTTGCTGGTTCACGGTCATGAAGACTTGGCCTTGTTTGCTGAACATTGTGTCTCAATTGGAGACATCTATTGGTTGATCAGCGAAAGGGCCTCCTGAGATAAGGAACCTTTGCTATTTTACTGGTCCCCCTCACCTTTGTATTCTGGACTGGCAGGTATGTCTCTCTAAATCTGCGTCTATCTATTTACACATGTTCTTGTCCTTCTTTGGACATATGCAGTGGTTCACCCATATGACCACTATGTTGGTGAAGAGGGGTTATCTCGCACGATGCCTGAACTAACGATGGTGTCCACGGATGCTAGAACTGCAAAAGGAGAAACGGATCAGAGGTGCCCAGGGATGAATCCCTAGGAAAAACCCTCTGATGCTTAAGTCAACGACCGTAGTAGAGCTCTGGTGCAAGGGAGAAAGGGAAGGAGATGAGGGCGCAAGATTCCTCTCCACCAAGCGGTGAAGTGGCTCTAGCTCAGGGTTGATATCGCTTAATAGCGCTTACCTTTAGCAGGAGGGTTTCCCAAGTTTATATAGCAACCCATGAACGTAGGAGCCTTGCGAGGTGAGGAGTTTTAGGGGAGGTTACATCTCTTTCGTGGGCTCATTAAGATGCAAGAGCTCTTAATCGCCATTATCCCCATGATCTCCCAGCTCTTAAAAGGCATGCAACGGTCACATGGATAAGCTTCCGTCAGTTGGTCTGAGCATGTGGCGCTGGCTTCAGGGTGTTTCCCCAAGCGATAGGCACAAGGCTCGGGCGGGACACATAGGGCCTCAAAGGGGGCCTCCTGATCGACCTGGCGCTTGGACTTTCGAACCCAAAGGTCACCTAGGAAGTGCTTAATCCGAGTGAGTTATTGGGCTTAGTGGGCCCTTGGAGGGCTATCACTTGTGGGAGCTGGGTCTCGTTTGGTCCGTTGGGACCTTGTTTGGCTGCTCTATTTGGGAAGTAGAAATCCCCCTCTCCACTTGTCCCCCTCCTACTCCCGAGCCAAAATTAGGCTCGGTCGAGTAGCATTTGGGGTAGGTGTAAGTGGTTCGAGCTGAGTGGGGATTTTCTCTGACAGGGGCCACTTGCTGCGGCTGCCCTGGGGATGCGCCCATAATGATGATAATTCTTGCGAATTGATGTGTGGAGCCCTCTTTTTGAAGATTAGAATGTCGCGTCGCTTCCCTAGGGGGCTTATAAGCGTAGCACGTGCTGTGGTTCCTAACCTCCATCGTCTAGGGCTTTTTCCACCGTCTTTGTGTTTACGAAAGGCCTATGCACCGCGAGGTTGACCCTGAAGGGCAAAGAGTGGCGACGACCTTCACAGAGCTTGTAGAGATTACAGTGGTGACAATTCGCCAACTTCTGCCTCCCCCTGAGTCATCCAGCACAGTGTCCTCTGCTTCCTCCTCCAGCTCTCCTGGTTGCTCTATGGCGGACCAGCATCCCGAGGCCGAGGTGCCAGAAGTTGGGTAGGCCTCTCAAGCATTCACGGTGCCGGTAGAACCTCTACGCAGTGAGCTGACTTAGGACGAGGTGAAGCGGCTGGAGCGTCGATATGGGCTACCGTGGAAGTATTATTTCTCCCCGGCGGAGCCCCATGAGTCCAGTCTAGACACTCGCTCTAGCCTCTTCTGCTCCTTTGTCTTGGCCTAGAAGTGCGGTTTCCGCCTTCCTCTTCACCATTTTACTATCGAATTACTTCCATTTTACCGACTGGCTCTAGTCCAGTTGGTCTCCAATTCGTACACCTTCATATTCTCCTTCATTTTCTTCTACTGTTTGTATGGGATCGAGCCTTCGTTGGATCTCTTCCATGCCTTCTTTGAGTTGAAGGAGCATGCCCATGCGGGTAAATGCTTCTTCTTCCTCCAGGTGAAGAGGGGAAGGAGCTGTGTGACCCTCTCTTCCAGAGATTCCTCCCACAAGGGCTGAAAGACCCAGTATTTTTGGGTGGGCGTAACCTTGGGCAGCGGGACTTGGAACTTCCTGTTGATCCCCAATTTTCATCCAAACATCCCTCCAAAGTTGGCTGCAATTTTCCCAGTGGTGGAGAAGAAAACTTCCCTCCTTCAGGAGAGCCACCGATCCACCGCCGAGTTGATGATCGCGGTCAATATCGAGGAGTATCCTTCTTGGGCGGTGGTGCCTCCAGGTAAGGGCTTCGGAGCCTTGCGTTGATGTCGGGTCACATTAGTGAACTTCTTGTTGACAGCTTGCTTTTCTTTGCTCAGATTTGAGGCGAGAAGTCGATGAGAAGGCGTCGCCGATCGAGGTAGTGATCCTTGACAAGGAGGAGGTGTCTACTCCCAGCGAACCTCAGGTTCCTGGGGCTTCTTCCCATGCCCGGGACAAGGGCAAGCAGATCGCTCAGGATGGGACTTCTGAGCGTCCCGGGGCCAAGCGCAAGGACCCCGTGGAGATGGTGCTGCGGTCTTCGATGAAGGCTGTGACTGTCGAGAGAGAAAGGGCGAGAAGGGCGGAGGCCGCTCGCTCAGTCGAGGGGGGCACTCAGTTGGCCCTCCCGTCCGTTGAATCCGAGGGGGCCGTTATGACCAGAGGGGTCATGGCCGAGGTGGGTGCGTCTTAGGTGGGGGAGGCCGTAGTTGGTGTGCCTACTGAGGTCGAGGGGGCACAGGATGATGGGACCCGATCCTTGCCGATCAAGGCCGAGGGGTCGCATGGTGAAGCGACCCAACCCCAGCCGACCGAGACCACAGAGGCGCGAGGGGAAGCAGCCCAGCCCGAGCTAGTCGGTGGGCCCCCGAGAGTGGAAATACTCTGGGGGGTTCCCCGATCCCTGTTGCTCCAGAGAGGGCTGTCCCTCCTGTGATAGGCACCTCTGTCGTCCAAGCCTCCTTGTACCATAGTTGCCATTCTTTGACCTTGGATGCAATTCGAGGGAGTCTCGGGCGTAGCTCTCCTTCTGTGCTTCTCGAACGAGTCATGGAAGGTGGCTTGATTATGGCCCAGCTGGGGGCTGAGATGGCTGATTTGTATGCTCAGTTAGAGTCAGAGAGGGAATCTCTAGCCTGGGCCAGTAGTGCATCTGATCAGAAGATCGAGCGCCTGACCCGCGACATTGAATCTCTTCGGCGGGAGGTGGCCTCGCTCAGGACGCAAGCGGAGTCAAGCCAGAAAGAGGCTCGGGAGTCAACCGAGCAATTGGGACAGGCCCGTTATATGGTCGAGTTGAAAGACATAGTCCTAGACACGGAGTGAAAAGCGCAGGCCGAGCGTGCCGAGCAGTGGAAGGCCGAGCGTAAGGAGTACGAGGGCCGGGTCCGAGAGGCCGAGTGACAGTGGGCGGAGTCTGAGGTCACGCAAGCAGAAGCCGAGTAGAGGCCATTTGAGGTGGGACGGAAGGTAGTCAAGCTCGAGGAGAAGGTGGAGCTGGCCGACTTGGAGGCACTCGAGCAATACAAATACTCGGAGGGTTACCAAGCGGTGATCCAGCAGGCTTCCTTTGCCTACTACGAGCCCGGTTATCATCTGGGCCTGCGGAAGGGGTTTTCCTAAGGCTATTGCCGAGTGACCTCTCTGGCCTATGAGTAGGCACATGGAGAGCTCGATTTTCCTTCCGGGCAATGCTATGACTCGGATAAAGATACCACTGATTCTTCCATTTAGTCACCGAGTGAAGGTGGAAGTCAGGGTGCCTCTATTTCGTCAGAGCGATCGCCAACTCCGGCGGTCTCGGGAGGGCACACGATTGAGACAGTTCCCACATTGGTGCGGTCAGTTTCTAGACCGGCCATCACCGAGGGTGCGGGGGGCGATTCGCTCGCTGCTGAGGATCCTTCATCCGTCGAGCTTCATAGTGGGCCTGAGGCCTGATGTACCTTTTTACTTTTTCCTTTTCTTTTCTTTGGTTTGACCATGTAAGACTTGCCTTGCGTTCACAAGTTTTAGTAACAGTAAATGCTGAATTGACTATTCCTTACCGCCTTTGGCACAATTTGACCATTGTACTTGTAGTTGTTGGAAAGGCGGTGATTTTTTCTACGGATATCTTGCATGTCGATTGGTTGGCATGACGCTGGCGCCTGTCCATCTCCCATGCTTTAAATGACTTGCCACTTCCCGTGTTTCCATTGAGGGGGTGTTGGTGGAAAACGAGGCAACCGTCTTAGGGAAAAGGGTTTCCGCCTTTCGCGATTCTTTGAGGGGAAAACCTTTTAAGGCAATAACTCCCCTTTGGCCTATAAAAGGCTCTGAAGGGCGTTTCCTCCTCTCCTCACCGCTTATGGCTATCCCTATAGTTTTTCCTCTCCATGAAGTGTTGTGCTGTTAGTCTTGGTGAAGCATGAAAAATATTTCAGAGGGTGAAGATGCTGACGGTAGGGGAGAGGAGGGTCCTGCTACTCCAACTTGAAATAGGGTTCGTCAGTTGCCGAACGGCTAGTAAGAGGGTCCGTCATGCTAGAGCATGTCACATTCATACTGTTGGACGGCCAATGCTACCTTCGGGGGAAGATAGAAGCACTGGAGGATGGATGGGGGCATCTGGCAACGCCCCCTTGTCTTGCTCTCTCTCTCTTCCTCCTCCCCTCCTCCTTCCGCCCCCTATCTCATCGCCTCAAGGGGTAGCTCTTCATGCTCCCTCCTCACCTCTCTCCGCCCTCCATCTCATCGTCGATGGAGGGGGGGGGGTTCTCCCTCTTTCTCCCTCTTCTGCTCGTCAAGCTTCATTCTTTCGCTGTTCTCACAGCCCCTCCTTCTGCTTGTTGTTTCCCATCTTTTCTTTTTCCTTCACTCTTTGGAGGATGCTCCCTCTCATTCTCTTTTTTATCATATTCCATTGGAGGGAGTTCTTCCAAAGAGTTGGCAGAGGAGGCCCTCTCTTGTTTGGGCATTCTCTCCTCTTCTTCTCCACTTTTTCTGGCACTTGTCGCTCTGAAGTTCCCGAGCAAAACAAGATCAGTTATCCCATTTTCTGAGCTAGTTTTTACACTGGGTAGAGTCAATGGCCCGCCTTGGGAGTACGAGCCGAGTTCGCATCGAGCAAGATCGAGCAAACAGGTTGTACCAGTGGATAATGTACTTTTCATTTTTTTCTTTTGATCTCTATAGGAATGGCCTTGGCCCATCTGATGTATCAAAGAAGTATTAATAAGAAAAAGAGGACTTACTTTTGCTCTATATTGCTTACATGTGCATTTTTGAGAGAGGCTCAAAAATAAAATTTGCGTAGTGTTGTCACGTTCCATGTCTGAGGGATGGGCGTTCCTTCCATGGTAGCCAGTCGGTACGCCCCTTTCTCGAGCGTCTCGACCACTCGGTAGGGGCCTTCCCAGTTAGGGGCTAGCTTGCCCACCGCCTCCAGTGGTCGAGAGGCTGGTGGATTCAAAGCCGACGGTTCGGTTCACGTGATGATTTTTGGCGTGGTTTAGTCGCCTCGGCATTCGGTTCCTTCGGTGGAGGTAGGGAGACGGATCGCCACTTCGTTCAGCATGTTTTCCCTACTCCTGCGCGCGGTTTGGTGCGCGATCGGAGGAGATCAAGCCAGTTTAGTGAAAATCATAGTTTTTTGGATTTGTAGGGTTCGCCAGAAAATGGTAACCATTCTCGATAAAATTAGTGTCAAAATGACCGCTGGGATGTCAGGATCCCATTCCTGTAAGTTTCGTGTCCTTGGTCGTCATTTGGGGCCGGTAGGAGTCCGGGAACCCCGGTGACTCATTTAGGGTCGCTTCGTCGGAATCACCCCGATCTCGCGATTTAACGCTTGCATGTGCCATTTTTGACCTCCAGGTGTTGTATGGTCGTGTGCGTCTCTTTCCCCTACGCTTCGGCGTGAATGGGGTGTGGAACGGGTCGATTCGACCATTCCCCTGTTTTGTTCACCGGTTTTGTGTAACGATCATTCCAGTGACCGTCACACGTGTGACGGTCGCTCAATAGATCGCTACGTCCGTGGGTCATTTTGGGTCTTTCGAGGTTGGGGTAGTGTCAAAGACTAGTACTGGACCGTCACATGACTGTAATGTCCCAGTGTTGGTGCGTTACGCACTGACATTTTTTAGAGACCGTCAGTCCCTCGAAGATCGTGGTCTCCCTCGAAGACCGTGTCAAATGGTTCTCTCTAACAGACTTCTCCCTGTGCGTTTTGGTTAGGTAACGCGCCTGTGTGAGTCCGCTACGACTGCATTTGACTGATGTTTGACTGGGTATGGCGGTTGGTGTAACGCACCAAGCCCTATGTGCCAGGTTGCTGTGACGGACTCATCTTGGTCCGTTACATACTGTTTGTCCATGTTAGTGATTTTGGGTCTGTTGGCCCTGGCGCACCTGTCCTGGTGTGTTAGGCTGGTGTAACGCACCTATAGAGGTCCGTTACATGCCCTTTCATCCCAATTGTGGTCTGGTTGCCCTGATGCCCCTACCCTAGTGCGTCAGAGCCGGTAACGCCCCTATGGTGGTGTGTTACGGTCTTGTTGTTGGCCGTGATGGCCGTTGTTCTGTTCTGTGTGTCTGTCTGTCTTAGGTTTGTGTTCTAGGGCAGTGTCAGTGTGTCGGTGATTTCTGGATCGGTCGGTTTAGGTGACTGGGTGTGGTCTTTTCCTTGACTGTGATAGTTCCCTAATGACTTGATCTAGACCTACTAGTGTCCTTGATTCTGGCTTTGTGGCAGCTTTCCTTGACTGCCAGGTTCGCCTTGTGGTTGAGTGATAGTTCGCTCTGCCTAGAATGCTGTCGTTGTCCACCGCTTTGATTTCTGCTTATCTTGGCTTGACCTCATGGTTCACTCATTGACCTGTGGGTGTCTCTTGACGTCCTATGAGGGCCGTGACCATGATGGAGTGGCTAGGAGTGCTTGTGTATGAAGTCCGTCTGTTTGTGTGTGTGTCTATGTGGTGTCGTGTTTGGTTCTAGTCAACCCAGGATTACCCAGTGGTTGATAGGCAACCTTGTCTGTCTCGATGGTTCTGTCTAGTTCAAGACGTGGTTCTGACTGCAGTGAGGTATCGCCTTATCTCGATTTGTGTGTCCAAGTGTGCTGAGGGTTCTCAGTGTTTCCTCAGGTCTCCGTGAGTTATTTCCCGCGGAGCGTTGTTTCCTCTGGCTTAGGAGTGTACCAATTAGCAGCTTATTCCGCTGTCTGTGATGATCTAGCCTCTGAGTCGTCTGACTCAAGGATTGCTACGTGAGTAGGTCTAGTTGCCTTGTCCTGAGTCTGTCGGCAGTGGTTGTACTGCCACTGGTGCTTTGTAGTACGTGGGACAGTGCTTGGTTAGCATGTCTGTACTTCGACACTCGTTTTGGAGTCTGTGTTTCGTGAGCCTCCACTAGTCATAGCCTTACGTCACGTTACGGCATGATTGTTCTTGTAGCGGGACACTTTCCTAGTTTATGGTTCTTAAGCTAGTTCTGTGGGTCCCCCGGTCCAACCGTAGCGTTCTTCGGAGGGGGAATACTAGCTAGAGGCCTGACTTAGGCAGTGGGCCAGTGTGTGCACATGTGGTCAGGGGCTTTGGACTTGCGTCGTTAGACGTGACCCTGACTAGTCACTCGTGTTATGGTACTGTTCTAGTTCTGGCAGTGTCTTGGTCTCGGCCTAGTCCTTGCGGTAAGGTACGTAGACAAGACACTCGTAGGCACAGCATAAGACGTCAGTGGACACAGCTGGCTATTCTTCTAGTGAGGGGTACTCTAGTCACGTGGCACGTGACTCTCGGCATTTCTTGTGCGTCTTGACCTTTCTGGGCTGGCCTTCTCTTGGCTTTTCCTGTGGTTAGTGTCTGTCGCCTACGTGACGCTCCAGTCGTGCGTGGGGCAATGTGCACAACGTTCTAGTCATGGCGTGTCTGTGTCTGTCTAGGTCTTTTCTAGACTTTTGGTCTAGTCTCGTAGGCCTTGTCTTTGGCCTTGTGGTTGTCGACAGATTGGTGACTCCTGATCTTCCGAGTTCTGGGTCGACCCTTTTACCGTTGTTAGGAGTAGCTTTGCGTGCTGAGGTTAGTTCAGCAGCCTTGCTAGTGTGGTACGGGTTTGTCCCTTTTCCTTACCTGCTTCCTACTCCTGCATCCCTTTTCTTTACAGCTTTGTCATTTAGTTTTCCTGCTTTACTACTGTTGTTACCTGTTGTTTACCTGCTGTTTTAGCGTGTTACTGTGTGTTTTTCAATAGGGATCCACATGACCCCTACTGAGCCAGTGACACGAGACTCACCCATGCTTTTCAAGTGGGCCATAGTTCGTGCTGCTTTTGTGGTTCCTAGTGTGTGAGTTCGTAGCTGCCAGTTGGTACCTTCGTCGGACTTCCCCCGACTTTCTAGTACGTCTTTTCTCTTCTGTCGATTGTACTGTTACACTTGTCGTCTTCCTTTGGACTGGACTCTAGTATATAATTGTTAATTTAAACTGTTAATTAAAAAGTATTTTTATTTCTGCTACTTTAGCAAACCGATCTAATGAAATTTAATTGCTTACTGTTATATCTCTTATTAGATCGGGTTGCTAAAGTAGCAGAAATAAAATTACGTTTTAATTAACAGTTGAAATTAACAATTATATACCAGAGTCCAGTCCAAAGGAAAGATGACAAGTCTAACAGTACAGTCGACAGAACAGAAAAGACGTACCGAAAGAGTCGGGGGAAGCTCGACGAAGGTACCAGCTGGCAGCTACGAACTCGCACACCAGGAACCGCGATAGCCGAACGAACAACGACCCACCTGAAAAGTAGGGGTGACCCTCGTGTCACTGGCTCAGTAGGGGTCACGCGGATCCCCACTGAAGAACACACAGTAACACGCTAAAACAGGAGGTAAACAACAGGTAAGCAATAGGTAACAACAGTAGTAAAGCAGGAAAACTAAACTACAAAGCTGTAAAGGAAAGGGGTGCAGGAGTAGGGAGCAAGCTAAAAGTTGGGGGAGCTAAAAAGGAAAGGGAAAGAGCCGTACCGAACGGGCGCGACTGCCGAACTATCCTCGGCTCCCTGAACTACTCCAAGCAATGACAGAAGGGCAAACTCTGATCTGACGAAGTCAGGAGTTGCCGATCCGCCGATAAGACGTCAGGCCTAGAGCGAAGACCTGCAAGAACAACAAGAAAACCTAGGAAAAATCTAGACAGACGCAGGCCCAGATGACACGACTAGAACATCGGGCACAATGTCCCACACATGACCGGGACGTCATCCATACGACAGGACACTGGCCTCGAGTGTAGCCACAAGAGGGCTAACCCGGGAGGTCACGACGCACAAGAAACGCGAAGAGATCCGCGAAGAGCCATGTGCCACGTGACAGGAGTGCCTCACCACCAAAATAACAGCTAGCTGCGTCCACTGACGTCTTATGCTGCGCCTACTAGCGTCCTGTCCACGTACCCTACCGTAAAGGACTAGGCTGAGACCAAGACACTGCCAGAACCAGAATAGTACCATAACGCGAGTGACTAGTTAGGGTCACGTCTAACGACGCAAGGCTAAAGTCTCTGACCACGTGTGCACACACTGGCCCACTGCCTAAGTCAGGCCTCTAACTAGTATTCCCCCTCCGAAGGACGCTACAGTTGGACCGGGGTCCCACGGAAGTAGCTTAAGAATCGTAAACCGGGAAAGTGTCTCGCAACAAGAGCCGTCACGCCGAACGTGCCGTAAGGCTACGACTAGTAGAGGCTTACAAGACACAGAGAATCAAAACACGAGTGCAGAAGTACAGACAGGCTAACCAAGCACTGTCACCCGTACTCCAAAGCACCAATGGCAGCACAAGAGACTGCCGACGAACTCAAGACAAGGGAGCTAGACCTACTCACGTAACAATCCTTGAGTCTCACGACTCGGAGGCAAGATCATCACAGACAGTGGAACAAGCCGCCAATCAATCTACTCCTAAGCCAGAGGAAACAGCGCTCCGCAGGAAATGACTCACGGAGACCCGAAGGGACACCAAGAACCCTCAGCACACCTGGACACACAACCGAGGTAGGACAGTACCCCGAGGTATCCAGAACACTGTCTCGAGCTGGAAAGAACCGTCGAGACACAGACAAGGTTGCCTGTCAACCCCTGGTCTCACCGGGTTGATCGGAACCAGACACGACACACACACAGAGCAATACACAAGCAGAGAAGACGACACTCTGGGCAAAGCGAACCATCTCTCAACCGCTAGGTGAACCCGACAGTCAAGGGACAGCCGCTATGCAACCAGAGACAAGGACGCTGACAATTCTAGATTGAATCGTTAGGGAACTGTCGCAGTCAGGGAAAAGACCGCACCCAGGCACCTGAACCGACTGATCCAGAAACCGCCGACACACAGACACCACCCTAGAACACAAACCTAAGACAGACCAACTCACGAGCAGACGAACACCGTACAACAGAGGCCATCATGGCCAACAAGACTATAATGCACCTCTATAGGGGTGTTACACTCCCTGACGCACCAGGATAGGGGCGTCAGGGCCAACAGACCAAGACCTGGACAAAAGGGCATGTAACGTCCCAATAGGGGCACGTTACAGAACCCTGGCGCATGGGGGTTGGTGCGTTATAGCAATACCACCCAGTCAAACATCGGTCAAACAACTGTAACGGCCTCAAGGAGGCATGTTACAAAACACTGACGCACGAGGGGAGGTCCGTCAGAGCCAACTGACCGACATGGTCTTCGCGGAAGACACGGTCTTCAAGGAACTGATAAGCACAGTCCTCGGGAAAGACCAGACTGTGACGCACCTCCATTGGCACGTTACAGTCATGTGACGGTCGTATATTGGTCTGTCACACCAGTCCAGCCTCGAAGAACCTAAAATGACCAACGGTTGTGGTGGTCTATCGTAGGACCGTCACACAGTGTGATGGTCTCTGGTACGACCGTTACACCGAACCGGTGAGCAAAACAATGGAATGGCCGAATCGACCCGTTCCACGCCCCATTCACGCCGAAGCACAGGGGAAACAAAGCCATACAACGAGAGAAGGCTCCTGGAGGCTAAAAACACCACATGCATGCATCAAAAGGCGAGATCGGGACGATTCCGATGAATCGACCCAAATCGGGTCACCGAGATTCCCGGACTCTTACCGGCCCCGAATGACGACCGAATGACGACACGAAACTGGCAGGTACGGGATCCTAACATCCCGACGGTCATTTTGACAGTAATTATACTGCAAACTGTCACCATTTTTCGGCGAACCCTACAAACCCCCAAAATAATAGTTTTTCCTAAACTGGCCTGATCTCTTTCGATAGGGCACCAAACCGCGCATAGAGACAGGGGAAATGTGCATAACGAAGTGGCGATCCGTCTCCCTACCTTCACTGAAGAAATCGAGCACTGAGGCGACTAAACCGGATCAAAAACCATCATGCGAACTCAACCGCCGACTTTGAATCCACCAAACGGGATCGCGCCAACGCCACGCCTCGCTCGTCACACCCGCACGTGTCTCAGCAGCCACCCGACATCGTCAGCTCGCCCGCAGTCATCTCCATCTACAGCCGGAGCCGAAGGGACGAGAGAACGAGAGGGAACGGGAGAGAGAGTGAGATGGCGAGAGTGAGAGGAGAGAGAGGGGGTTAAATAGTACCGCTGGCAACTACGAACACACCACACCAGGAACTATAGAAGCAGAAGATGCCACCCACCTGAAAAGCAGGGGTGAGCCTCGTGTCACTGGATTAGAAGAGGTCACGTAGATCGCCACTGAAAAATAATGCAGAAACATGATAAAACAACAGGTAGTAGTAAAGTAGGAAAACTAAACTACAAAGCTGTAAAAGAATGCTGGAATGGAAGGAGTAGAATAGCTAAAAGAAAAGGGAAAAACTGACAAGCACGGTCGCCGAACTAAACTCGGCTCCCAAGCTACTCCAAACACAATAGAAAGGCCGACCCTGAACTCGGAAGGTCAGGAGTCACCAATCTGTTGACAAGCGCGAGGCCTAAAACAAAGGCCTACGAGACCAGACAACAAGCCTAGAAGAAGACTTAGATAGACATGACAGACTCTACAGCTCGCATGACTGCATCACCCGACACGCTCCCCCAAACACAACCACATACATGATTGGACCGTCGTGCATGCCACAACAAGCTGGCCCTGGGTAAAGCCAGACACAGGCCAACTTAGCAGGGGAAGCTGATCTTGGATGGAACCAAGAACAGGCTAACTCGGAAGGGGACACAGACTCTGAGAAACACGAGAGTCACGCGTCACATGATGGAAGCACCCCCTCACTAGAAGAACAGCCAGTTGTGTCCACTGACGTCTTACACTGCGCCTCAGGTACCTCTCTACAGACGTCTGGAACGACGAAGATCAACGTACACGCTGAACAAGAACAGGAACTACAGTAACGAGTGACTAGTCAGGGTCACACCCGTCGGCGCAAGTCCTAACGCCCCTGATGACATGTGCACACACTGGCTCTAGCCTAAGCCAGGCCTCAAGCTAGTATTCCCCTCCGTAGGACGCTACGGTTGGACCAGGGCCCACGGAACTAGCTTAAAAATCATATCTCGGGAACTGCAACGCCACCACTCCCAAGTGGGTCGACACGCCGAAACGTATCATCAGGCTACAACTAGGGGAGGCTCACTAGACACAGACTCCAAAACATGAGTGCTAGAGTATAGACAGGCAAGAAAGCACTGTCACACATACTACGAAGCACTAAGGTAGTACATCGACCATCGATAGACTCAGAACAAGGTGACTAGACCTGAAAATACAATGATCCCTGAGTCTCACGACTCGAAGTTAAGATCCTCGCACAAAGCGGAACGAGTCGCCAATCGGTCTAATCCTAAGCCAGAGGAAATGACACAGCTGTAGGAAACAACTCACAAAGACCTGAGGGAACACCAAGAACCCTTAGCACCACTGTCTCGGGCATCCAGAACCACTGTCACGGGCTAGACAGCATAGTCGAGACATGCACAAGGTCACCTGTCAACCACTAGATCACATCGGGTTGACCAGAACCCGATAATGACACACAGACACGACACCATACACAAGCACAACTGGCCATCTCATTATGGTCATAGCCCTCATAGGATGCCAACAGACATCCACGGGTGACGGGCAAACCACAAGGTCAAGCCAAGACAAGCAAAAATTGAAACCACAGGAAAATGACACTCTGGGCATAAGCGATCCATCACTCAGCCGCTAGGCAAACCAAGCAGTCAAGGAAGAGCCGCTACGCATGCAGAGACAAGGACACTGGCAGTCCTAGCTTGGGTCATTAAGGAACTGTAGCAGTCAAGAAGTAGATCGCACTCAGTCAACCATGAATCAACCTATCTAGTCAGACCACTCGACTAACTCACGGACACTAGCAGTCCAAGCCAGAACCACTGGAGACACCGCCCTAATAAACCTAAACGTTTGACGCTAGTCAAATGGGACACACACACGGACAGACGAACAAGGGTTAGACCACCAAGGCCAGCCGACAACACAACGCACCCAACTTGCTACGCGGTCACCAACGGGCTGCTTAGTGAAATGGACGGTCCACAAGAGGCTGCCCAAGGAGCTAGAATGGTCAATTCTAGGCCGTTCACTCCAACTGACCTACTACAGTAACTGGTCAAATGGCAGTCAGAACGGTCAGAGAAGGACCACTCATGAAGTGGCACGGTTAGAGGGAAATCGCTCCATGAACCGTCAGAAAACTATTGACCCAAGGTCAACCATACTAAGCGGTCAAGCCCTGGCTACTCAACACTATGAGAAAATAGCATGGCTGAGAACCAGCCACTCAAGTGGACTGGACGGCTCACACCTGGCCGTGCCATCCACTGGGCGGTCTGTCGCGCGACCGCACAGACGCCCACCGACCTACATTGAATGGTCCAAAGCCAGCCGCGCAAGATGCTGAGCGGTTACTGTTAAACCGCATAGGCATCACGGCGAACAAACCATGGGATCGGCCCAATCGTGACCTTTTCACGCCCCGTTCATTCCGAAACAAAGGGGATACATCCATAACAACGATATACAACACATAGACTCCGACGGGAGTCGAATCAGCTAAGAAATGGTGAGAAACTGGCGATTTCTCCAAATTGACCCAAGTGGAACCACCGGACTTCCCGGGCTCCTAACGGTCCTGAATGACCGCCAATCGACACGAAATCAACGACTATGGAATGTTGACCTTCCAGGGAGTCATTTGACACTAGCTGATCTAAAAATCGTCACCATTTTTCGGCGAACCCTACGAACTCCATAAAATCACGATTTTACCTAAACGAGTCCAAACTCGCCCGTTCTAGCACCGAACAATGCGGAACTGCAGGGAAAACGTGTAGGAGAAGTAGGTGACCCGTCTCCCTACCTCCACCGAAGAAACCATGCGCCGAAGTGACTAAACCACATCAAAAATCACCGAATCACGAACCGCACCTTCTCGAAATCCACCGAGGGATCGCGCCACACCACGCTCAATCTGTCGCCCCATCACGCGTCCCATCACTCCATCGCATCCCCACCTCGACCAGCTCTCCACGGTCGCGTGCCCCGCATCGAATAGCCAAGAGACGAGAGAGAATAAGAGAGAGAATGAGATGAGAGAAACGCGGGAGGAGAGAGGGGGTTAAGGGTTATAAATAGAAGAAATTAGGAAATTTTCCTAATTTTCGTAAATTCTAATTTTTGTGCCAAAAATTCACTAATTCAGACAGGCCGGACATAAAGCAGCAAGGACTCTATAGGAAGATTATTGCCCAGGCTGAGAAGCCTGCCTATTTTACAATTCCCGCAGCAGTGCCGACAACCACTCCCTTGCCTCCGGGCAAGAAGAGGAAGACTTCCGTAGTCAAGGCTGCAGTTGTGAAGGCCAAGAAGGCCAAAATGGCTCATGCCCAACAACCTGCTCTAGTAGTGACGAAGGCTGGGACCCCTCTTCCTGATATTCCTTCATTTGATGAGTTCACATCTCAGAGGGAGGCCGCCCAGGCATCTACTGAGGGTAACATCAATAGCTTGCAGATGCACCTTCCATTATTTCTTTGCTGTCTCTTAAGGAGATCTCTGGATCTGATTTCTTCTTTTCTTGATACAACCCAAGAGCAGATGGTGGTGCCCCTTGAGGGAGAGACCAGATTGCCCTCTCCTACACCGGCTGGGGAGGCGGAGGGTAAGTGTGCTTTCTCATCTTTCCTTTTGCATTTTGGTTATTCTTCTGCCATCTTTCTTATAGACCTTTACTGCAGTGACAGTCGGAGAGGGGACCGGAGTTATAGCAGTAGCAAGAGACGTGCCTCGGCCACAGGAGGGTCACAAGACCCACATGAAATAGAGCATTGCCCCCACGAGGCACATAGTCACGCAGTCCGTGTCCCGACATGCTCTAGAAGCAGCCGTTCAGTTTGTGGATAGAGTGGAAATATCTTCCGGTAGCTCTGTGACTGTCTCCGATGCAGAGGAAGAAGAAATAGGTTTCAGCGACAGTGAAGAGGACATCCCCAAATCAGAAGCCCTGCCCATATTAACCAAAGGTCTTCCACCGTTCCAGCCTCCCAAACTGCTAGTGTTATCTTCTGAGGAGGAGCTATAGGAAGAGTTTGCCGGTCTTGATACAGAAGTGGACATAACTCCTCCGTTTATCACCTCAACTACAGAGCTCTCATCCCCCTTGTAGTCTTTTGAGGACATGGACTTTACACTGAGAGTAAGTCCTTTTCACTTTGTTATTTCACCCATTTTTTTTATTTATTGCTTAACATTGTCTTGGTTTGTTCTCAGGAACCTGTCATTACCAGCCCAGTAACGACTGCCACTTCTGAGGCCACCTCATCTGAAGCCTTGGCTATCATCCCTGTTTTGCCAGTAGCTTGTGCGGGAACTTCTGAGATTATCCGTCCTGTGCCAGTGAGGATACAATTTTCCACAGACCTGGCATCATTAGACTTGGGAGTTTCCGGGGACAGCTCCGCTCTCATCAGGGTTTCAGAATTAAGGGCTGAGGTAGACCCGGCCAGAGGTTCTGCATTTGTACCGGCTGCGGTGATGACCATTGCACCTGAATCCACGGTCCTTGTAGTAGTAGCCATGGAAACTGAACCTCTATCCCTTCAGGTCGTAGACCTTGCGGTCCCATCAATGGCAAAGATGGCTGCTTCGGAAGAGGAGGCTGCGCAGGAAGCAACTATTGCAGCAACTGGTCTATTACCAATAACCGGCCCAGAAGCAGCTTCCATGGTTTCAGCATCAGAAGAGGTGATGCCTCAGGAGAAGAGTGTTGACGAGATAGGCTTTATCCTGAGGACTCATGAAGAAGCAGCTCCAGTAACTATAAGCTCCCCCTCTTTGAGTATCCGAGCAACAGCCCATGAAGAGGTGACAACAAAGGAGGCCTCAGCCTTGCCGGAAATTGTAGAGAGAGTCCAGTTAGCCCTCCCAGCAGCTCTCCCGTCCTCTTCCTCCCAACCCGATGTCACATTATGGGCGGATATAGATAATGAGGTGACTTTTGAAGCTGCCTTATCTGTTTCCTTCGGCTTCGCCTCATCTGAAAGCTTTGTATGGCAGAACTTGGACATGATGCGCCAGTTGGTGGAGTCTCAGCCCGGAATAATTTATCTGCAACTGAAGGAGATAGCCAATAGCTTCACCGCTAGTTTGCAGGTGATGGGTTGTCCCTTACAAACATGGGCTCAGCGTGTTCTGCTGCTGCTAAAGTTTGTACACCGTCGGGATTTCCTGGCACGTGTTATGACTGACGGGCTGGTAGCTCTGAGGTTGCAGAAGGTGGATTGCCGATCTGAGCTGGAGAAGATGAGCTTCATGCTTCAGGAGCATCAAGGCCAACTGCAGGCTTTGCCTCAGCGGGAGCAGTCCATACGTGACCAAATAAGCATTCTGGAAGCTGAACTGACTAGTCTCCGAGCCAAACTATCGCAGATAGCGTCCTCTCATCCATAGTTCGCAGAAGAAGTAGCCCTGCTGGAAGGTCAGGTGGCATCTCTTCAAGACGAATTTGCTCGGCTGCAGGAGGAGGAGGCTCGTTTACATGACTTGAGGGCTACTCTGCATGTGGGCCTTTTGGCTTTCGAGGACATATTTTGACGCTAGTGAATGTCCTTTTTTTCTTTCTTTCCTTTCCCCCTTTTGTAATACCATTCCCTTTCAGGGAATACTTTTGCACTCCTTTCCTCTTTATATGACGAAAGAAATTTTATGCTGGTCTCATGTGTTTCTATTCTTCACTTATTACATTATCATTGCCTCATAGAGAGTTGGTAGCAGTTTTGGCAATCTTCATGTGGATAGCCCGTATTAGCAGGAGAGCGTTCACCCTTTCAGAGAGAGGATGGGGAACTCACTCCACCGTGTGACGGTATCCGGAGGATGCTTAAACTGATTTTGTTGGTAATAGCGAATGTCTTTTCAGCCACATGTGCCACCAGTGAAGTTGTTTGCAGAAGAGTAAGTGAAAAGGTTTAGAGTATCATCCGGAACATACGAATGATTCATTCCGGGTAGGCTTCCAGGCCAGTCGGGGCAATGTGCCAATTGACCGGTGAATGGTTTTATCATCGATATTGGGTTTATATTGACGCAAAGAAATATCATAGGTTTCATCAGAATAGATGTAAGGTCTAGACTGGGTAGACTTTATCGCAGGTGGGTCATGAAAGGACCTGTGATTTCCTTCACAACAAACGTAAGGTCTGAACTGGATAGGTCTCACCACTAATCGGACAATGTACCGGTCGATCAATGGTTGGTTTCATCATCGATATTGGGTTTATATCGATGCAAAGAAATTTTATAGGTTTAGTGGCAACAGTAGAGGGAGAGACCACCCTTGACTTATGGTCTCTATTCCGGATCTCTGAATTGTTGATCAGCAGCGAGGGGTATGAGGAGGTGGTACTCGATGACCTCCACTGTAGTCACACCGATGGACAGGGGTGATGCCGAGTGTTTTACAGCTATCGATATCTTATGAAGACCTGGAGGGATTTGGCCTTGGCGGGGAGAGAGAGAGCTGCACAGACTCCCTGGGTGCCGTTGAATGTGTGGGTCTGTCACTTCTACAATGGGCCCTTCTACTTCTACCAAGAGTTCGCCAGGGATCAGACTCCGTGGGAGGAGTATATTGAGGTGGAGTTACGCTTCCGGACATACTCCAGATATGTATATGCACCACGAGAGGGGTGGAATCCCCATGGTTTGCTAGACGTGACACACCTTGCAGTGTACCTGGCATATTGGTTGGTGACTTTCGTGGTCCCGCACGGAGAGGATGGTTTGTTGAGAGCCGATTTGCTGTGGCCGGCTTGCTTGTTCGCAGAGGGAGGATAGTTGGCCTTGGCTCCTAAGATGTTGGCTAACATCTATCAGGGGTTGGGAGTTCTAGCGGTGAACCCGGCGCCAAGAGAGAGGAGTGTACTTCTGTCGACCCACTATCTCAGTGTGTGGGCTGGATTGCTATTTCTGGGGCTGGTGGCTCGAGGGACCGTGGCGAATCCGACGGCCCCGCTTTTGTTCAACTTCACTGGATAGCTGAACGGAGACACTGAGGTACAGGTGGAGGGGGCTAGGAGAGCCCTTTGCTACCTGCCCGCCTAGGGCAAGGAGGGATTACCCTTTGACAGTGCCACGAGAGACTGCAGTCTTTTTCTACGAGCTACGGGTAGAGGGGCGACCAGTGCCCATGCCAGTTAGGGGGAGCCAGAGGCTGGACCGCAGACAGAGTGGGTAATGAGCACCCGATCGGCGGTGTTGACATTGCACCGGTCTGCGATGAGTTCCTTGGAGTCGTACTACCCTCATTGATTCGCGAGGAACTTCGAGTATGACCAGGGGATCCTGCCGAATCGGGAGTTCCCTTTGACGGGTCAGCAGTACAAAGGGAAGGACACTCACCTACTGGCGGCCGCGTGGTGGGACTTCTACTACTGTCGGGAGTCAGAGCAGTTCCTGATGCTGGGACTGGGACGCCGGGGACGATTCGACATCCATTATGCCAGGTGGTGGTTCGAGCACAGTCACCTATATCGGCAGAAGGCCTCCGTGATCAGGAAGGCAAAGGAGAGCCGCTTGCTGAGGGAGGATCTGCCTCCCATTCTGCTGGATGAGGGGTACTTGAGGACCTGTGTCACTCGGATCCACCGGGAGATCGAGCCAGTGGTGGAGCAGTGGCCCCGGGGTAGCCGGGGTTCTTCGTCTAGGAGTCGGGGCAACGGAGGGGCGCTGAAGCCCCTGAGACAGGCACTGACAGTGACGGTGACTACTGGGATGAAGGTGCATCGACCGAGGGCACCTAGGACCTGGTGGTCCCAGTTCTTGGCCGACTGCAGCCTCCGGAGCAGAGGGTCACTGGACCGGGCACTCCCGCATAGGAGCTTTGCTGACACTGTGGTCGATGACTGGAGACGACACATCGGCCATGCGATCGGGTCGGCCGGGCCCGTGGAATTTGTGTCCCAGATCGAGTGTGCCCACACTCTGAGGGACATTCGGGAGGCCGTCGCGAAGGTTGCCCGGGTGCTGTCCCTAAGGCCGGAGTAGCTGGTACCCTTGCCGTTGACCCCCTTCGGGGCTTCAGGTAAGGTTCTTTCTTTTACCACATCCCGTCTTGACTTTGTCATTTTTTTGGTGCGCAACTGGGGCATTGCATAATGCTATGTTTATTGACAGGTTCTGCGGCAGAGGGGGATCAGCCCTCCACAGAGGCATCCTCGGGGAGTGGGGATGGAGGCCTGCTACCTAGCAGAAAATGCCCTTGTGTAGAGGCTGCAGCGGCTGAGGCCGGTGGGTCCTCTGAGGGGCTCGAGGCTGAAGAGCAAGTTGAGGCAGAGACGGCCTTGAGTAAGTGTTGTTTCGACCCCTTTGTCCTTGCTTGGTTTAGCCAGGGTAGTTGGCTAATCTTATTTTGCTGGATTTGTATTTTACAGCTCCGCTGGAGGCTAGTGCGGAGGTGACCTTTTCACCCCCTTGAGAGGTGGACCCTCTGTCTGAGGAGGGGGTTGAGGGTGAGATTGACATGGAGGGGCTTATGCACTTGCTGAGCAAACCCCCCCTTAAAATGGAGGAGTTCCCTGACTTTAAGTCATGGCAAGGTGCGGAGGGAACTCGTGCAAGTAAGAGCCTCTAACCTTGGGCGTATGCTGTGGCTTTGGTTTGACTCTCGCTATTAACATGGCCATCTAGAATATGCAGGGGAGGCAGAGGCATTAGGGACCAGGGCCCCGACTGAGGCACTGGGTGAAGCGCCTGGACAGGCTGGAGAGCCAGCACCCACGGTGACTAACAGTTGCCAGGGTAAGTGTCCAATTGCTATTGAGGGGATCCCCCCATTGTTGTTGCACTTCTTGGTGAGCTAGCCTTACTGACTGGGTTTATGTTACTCGCTTGGCAGGTGAGGAGGTAGCCGTGGCCTTGGAGATGATTGAGGAGCTGGTGAACGCCGGCCCCTTGGTGGCCTTGTCATCCTTTGAGGGCGAGTCTGGGTAGGTGGGGTCCATGCCCTACCCACTGTTAAGGCATGCTAGGTGGACTGTCGTAGCTACTGGGAAAGCTTCCTCTCCCGCCCATGCCTACCGTGGTATCGGCTTGCACGGTGGGGCTGTTGGAGTCCTCCGATGTAGGACTGTTTGGTATGTAACTGAGCACTCAGTGATTTTATGGGGGATTCGTTTGCTTTACACACCCATGCTGAGCTTCTATTGGTGTCGATTGCAAGTACCTCTCACCCTCTGGAGGAAGGAGAGCTTCCCCGTGACACGGCCAGGGTAGCAGGGAATGAGTCCACTGTTGTGACTTCCACTGGAGGCGATGAGGAGCTCGTCGATGTTGAGGGGGTTTCTGAGGAGAACACCCCTACTGGTGAGCTTCTTGTCCAACATCCTCGGCTAGGGAGTTGTCTTTATTTGAAATTCTCTAGACCTAGACCCTACTTCCCTAGACTCGACAGACCCTACATCTAACCTAGAAGAAAGTAAATCTACTAGGAAGAGAGAAGCAGGGGTCTCGTGCCCCTGGGAAGCCGATGGATCGAAGATAGCGTAATCTTCCACCGAGATCTCCATTTTAAAATTGACATTTTTTTTGGAGCTCAGTGGAAATCATACAGTAAGACGAAGAAGAGGAAGGAGGAGGAGGAAGTGCTTTGGGGCAGAGAGAGAAGAAGATGGCATTGAAGAACGGGTCAGTGGATCGAAACCACATACCGGACAGATCGGCGGGGTCATCAGGGGACCACCTAGAAGTGAGATCAACCGGTGGGCAGCGCCTGCACGGGCAGTTAACGACCAGAAATTTGATCGGCTGCTTATGGAGAAGGGGAGATTGGAATACTGAAGGATCAACCAAAAGAGGTGGCGATCGGGGAATGAAACTGAGCTGTTGGAGGAGGATGCTTATACGGGAAGGAGACAGAATAGAAAGATTAGGTGAGCTCACCCATCCCTGGGGATGGCAAATCAGCTTCTTTGGCCGCCACTGTACAAGCCGAACCTCCTGACTCTTTTTCAGGCCAACCACAGGCTCTTTAAACAATCTGGAAAATGCCTGGCTGAAATTGATCATATCATCAACTGGCCCCTTTAACACATGGGGCGGACTGGCAACTACATATGCCGTATTTTTCTATTCTGGCTGAGCTGATTGTGACTGTAATGTGCCTGGCTGGAGAGGGCCTCTAACAAAGTGCTGACGATAATCCCATGTGAATGGGCCTGAATCACCCATCATTGACAGTGCGGACTCTCAGTAGCCGAGACCCCATCTATTCATCTTCGTGCCCTTGGGCACCGGCTTAGTTCGTCCTTGGAGTTGTGCTCCTAGGCCTCTCCCCGGTTGATAGCCCAACTTGAGAATAATGGACCAGCCCTTAGAATCTTGAGTGTTGGGCTTCTCCTTAACATTAATAGGTGCAGTGATGGTCTTGCAGGGTGCGTAAGCCCATGGGAAGTCCAGATCTAGTATGCAAATAATAGGCCGACTGCTGGACCGTAAGATGGGCAGAATCTTCTCTGAGATAGCTTTCACTGACTAGGCCGAGGATAAGCTTTTAACTTTAACCACCCTTCCCTGGAACGGGAATTTGAGACATTGGTGGGTGGTAGATGGCACAACACTAAGAGTATCAAGCCACAGGCGACCCGAGATAGCCTTGAACATAGGGTCAATGTCCAGCACATAGAATTCAATGGCCATGGTAAGAGGCCCAAGTTCAACTTGAAGGGTGACAACCCCATGACACGCCCTTTGTGAATTGTCATGTGCTGCAATAGTTGTAGGGGTTGGTCGTAGAAGCTCCTATGAGAGATTGCAGGCCCTGAGGGTGCTGAGTGGGCACACATTAATTGATGCTCGTGTATCAACCAAGGCGGCATCCACACTAACCTTGTTCAAGATAATGGAAATGCAGAGTGGCATCTGTCGAGCTTCCAGAGGTGCCAGCTCGATCTCAGACAATGTAATTGCTGGTCCTTTCGAAATTGTGGCCAATGCCGTGGGAAGGCTATCAACTGCCATGTCTTCATTGACCATCACCTTCTGAAGGAATTTTCTTCGTGCATCTTGGTGAAGGGTAGACCTTTTAATCAGCTCTAACACA
The DNA here is from genome assembly GCA_024336825.1 of Amorphophallus titanum. Lineage (NCBI taxonomy): Eukaryota > Viridiplantae > Streptophyta > Magnoliopsida > Alismatales > Araceae > Amorphophallus > Amorphophallus titanum. The sequence continues at coordinate 4,738,344 of JANBPO010009260.1, forward strand.
GATATCTTGGCGAGAACTCTATCCAAATGATGTAGCAAGTCGTATTGAGTACCAGACAATGGCTTAGTATCTTCTTGTTGGTCTGCGGCCGGCTGAGCAGACTGGGGATTGGAAGTAGGAGCATAATTCCTCTGGAACAATCGCCCGCTCCGTAGGGCCAGATTTTGTGCCGACATAGCCTCTGATGACGGTAGAGTAGGCTGAGTGGGGTGGATGAGTGGTGCGGTGAAGGATGTGGGGTTAGGAGAGGTGAGAGCGGGGGTAACGGGTTGTGGCGGAAGGATAATGGGTGAAGAGGTAGGCGCGGTGACGATGGGTGTAGATGGGGGTGTAAGGAGCAATGGAGATGAGGGTGGAAAGATAATGGGTGAGGGACTGGCGGTAGGTGTAGTGGTGACGATGGGTGTTGGTGTGGGAGGAGGGTTAGATGGAAGGGCAGTGGTGATAGCGGTGGGGGTGATAAGTAGTGGACGAGATAGAGGCGCGGGTGAGGGTGTTGGCATGGACGCGGAAGGGATGGTGAATGGGCGGACGAACGGTGTAGCGGATGGAGGAGGGGTTTGGCGTACGGGTGTGGAAGTGGAGGGGTAGTTATGGTGGAAGGCTAATACTTGGTGGGTCGTACTGTCATCATCAAAGGACCATCCGGCGTTGGGGGCCGGAGGCTGGACTACATTCACCTGAGCCAGTGCCGACGGCTGAGGTTGCGGAGCGGGTGGATGGTTTGGTATTGGGTTCTGATGGATCCCCAAGTCTTGAACCTACTGCGGCTGCCGTGGCTGCGGTGCTTGCTGCTACACTTGCTACCTCGGTGGCTGCCTTCTTTTCTCTTTTAGCTCAACAATGGCCTTGTGCATTTCGGCCCAGTCAATCCGATGTCCTTCATGCAAATCATATACCAGGTCTCGGAATTGAAAACACCCTTCAATGGTGTGCCCCGGCTGCCTGTGAAATATGTAATATTTTGTTTGATTAACGGCCGTATTACAATTGGGCCGTTCCGGAGGAAGTTGTATAGCATTGACTGACATGAGAGCCGAAAAGATATCGGCAAGAGTTTCTGGTAATGGAGGGTATTGGGCTCTCTTCGGGGCTAGGTGCTTGTTGTTATTGTAGCCGTTAGGGGGAGGAACATTATGGTATTGTGGTGGTGGTGGAGGCTGTTGTGGAGTGGAGTAGGGGTTTTGTGGAATGGTGAAGGTAAGCGGAGGGTTTGGTGGCGTGGAATAAGCGGGCGAAGGGTTCCGTGGAGTGGCGAAGGTGAGTGGAGGATGGTTTTGTGGAGCGGACTGGGTGTTGTGGGGATTCTGGGAAAAGCGGATTTGGTTGTTGTGGTTGGCGGGAGGGAAGGTTACTGCTTGAACTTGCTCGTTCATTTGGACTTCCTCGGTGACAAGCCCTTGAGATTTTCTGTTGTATTCCACACAATTGGGCCCATTAACCACTCTATCTAATTAAAATGACAACTAACTTAGATAGATGACTCATTAACCTAGGTAGTGGACTCAAATAAAAAAAAATTACATAATTATGACTCAAGAAAAATATGAAAATTACATCCCATGACTCAGAAAAATGTGGCGAACATCATGGAGCATAGCCGATGAGCAACGGTACCCTCGAAAAATGAGGAGTGGTAGGAGATGTCCCCATCAGGGATGAAGGACCAACTCGCGCCAGAGGTTCTCGTCGCGGGTGCCCCCGGTCAGTGCGGTGACGACTGAGGCAACATCCAGGTGAGGGATACACATGGCCTCCAATTTAAATCAGTTAATATAGGCCCAGAGCCTCTCCCCTTGTTCCTATTTGAGGGCCAATAATCTCGCTACTGACCAGGGAGGACCACTGCCGGTGAAGCTTTCCTTGAATACTCGTCCAAATTATCATAAGTCGTGGATGCTGCCAGGGGCGAGGGCTCAGAACCAAGCCTGAGCACCCTGGACCAAGGTGGTCATAAATGCTCGGCACTTGATGGCGTCAGATGCCCCATGAAGGGTCATGAGGGCATCGAAGCTATCATAGTGGTCAGTCGGGTCTCCCAGGCCGTCATATGACTTGAAGGTCGAGAGCGAGATCTTAGGAGAGATCTCGGCCTTCAAGATATGGTCGGAGAATGGGGATTGCTCCTCGTCCTCCACGGTAGAGGTCTTTTGAAGGGTGCGGAGGGCATGCTCTTGCTCTGCAAAACGCCTCTCAAAGTCTCACAGCCGGAGGGACACCTCCGATTGTCGTTGGGCCGAGGGGCTATGGGGGTGTTCCTGTGGGCTGCCCCGACGCCCCTCGAGGGCCTTAATCTCCGAGAGTGGCCGATGCACTCCGGACTTCACCTTCCTCGGGGTTAAGGAGGCTTCTTGCTCTAGGGGAGGAGCATGCGACGGTCCTCCTAACCAGTTGCGGATTAGCCGCCGCCCCCAGAGGGTGAAACGGCCTCCCGCAGTTTGCAGGGAAGCATCTCCATGGGGGGGCTCTCCAGGGGAAGTAGCGACCTCTCCTCCCTGGCCGCCTGGGTCCTCATTAGATCAATGAGACTTTCTAGTTTTACGTTGAGGGTTTGGAGAGCGTTCGTGTTCCTAGTGGGGGGTTGCCCCTCCACTGCGGGTGGGGGCATTCCACCGGTTGGGTCGCTGGCGTGAGACAGGGTGTTCCCTATAGGATGGGAAGGTGCGACTTCCTCCGTCGCCACGGCTTTTCCCCTGTCGCTGGTGATCCTCCTACTGGAGCTTCTTCGCACCATGTTGGCTCTTTGCTCGTTTCCCATAGACAGCGCCAATGAAGAGGGGTTATCCCGCACTATCCCTGAGCTGAGGATGATGACCATGATTGTGAGAACTGCAAGAAGGGAAACAAATTAGGGGTGCCCAGGGACGGATCCTCTGGGAAAACCCTCCGATGCTTAAGTAAGCAAATATGGTAGAGCTCTGATGTAAAGTAGAGGGGTGAGGAGGAGATGGGGGCGCGAGATTTCTCTCCACCAAGTGGTGAAGTGACTCTTGCTTAGGGTTAGTGCTGCTTAGATGTGCTTACCTCTCGCAGGAGGGCCTCCTAGGTTCATATAGCGACCTATAGAACGTAAGAGCCCTGTGATCCAAGGAGTTTCAGAGGAGGTTACGTCCTCTTCATGGGTTCTTTATGACCCAGGACTCTTGATTTCCGTTATCCTCTTGATTCCCCTGCTTGTAAAGGGCACATAACGGTCGCATAGATAAGTTTCCTTCAGTCGGTTCGAGCATGGGGCCTTGGCTCAAGGGGGTCTCCCGAGCGATAGGCACTAGGCTCGGGTGGGATGCAAGGTCTTAAAGGGACTTTCCCGCTCGATCTGACGCTCAGACTTCTGAACCCGTAGGTCGCTATTGTACCTAGACTATTTCCCAACAAAATCACAGGAAATGAGGGTTAGGGCATTCCACCGAACACCCTCTAGGCACGGGCTATCTAGTCCTTTCTACAATCTCGTGGGTCCCTACAAGGGCCCTGACTGGCCAGCTGTGATGCACGGCGACACAAGCAACTCCCCAGAGTCAACTTCGGCCACTTACATGTGGGCCTTGCCCATATCCTACATCACCGCCCGGGCCAACCCGGGGGCGCCCGGACGTCAAGCCATGTCACATGGCACCCAACAAAAAGGGCCAAGGGGCCTACCCAGAAGCACGTCTTTCAACCCTCTGAGGTCAAAGGGAGACCTAACTAAGTCAACCACAGGCTTTAGAGGCCCACCGCACGCATGTACGGCTCACACCAGCATGCTCGGCATTTCATCGAGCACCTTGTGGGCACGTATGTTCCAGCCCTTCTACACCAAACCACGGGTCACCCCGTGGTTCCATCCACTCAGTTGGGTCCTACAACAACTCCTCAGCAAGTCAAGGTCGATCCCGTCACCCAGACATGTGGCAATAATCCACTTAACTCTAGCACTGGGGTCAACCCAAGGCTACCCGGTCAACCCATCGTACAACAAGACACACAGCCCAAGGTGTAGCTCACAGTTACAAAGTGCCTCCCCTTAGCTCCCACGAGCTACCTTCATCAACCCAAGGCCCGCCGTGCGGCCCCTCAGTCACCTACTCAAGCCGTTCGGCAATCCGGGACGTATCAGGTATTTACCCGAACACCTTGCGGGCGGCTACGACAACCCAAAGAACAGCGCCCCCATAGGCCCACACCAGCCTCCTGGAGATCAAAGTCCATCAAAGGACAGCCCTGAACGATGCAAGAAGACCCTCGGCGACCATCCCCCAGGGTTACGACCTCCCCCGGGACTAGTTCACCCCAAGGGCGGCCGAGCGCCCTAGGGAGGGCGAACCTCCTTGGGGGCCGCACCCTCCCTCCAGCCCGGTGGTCCCACGATCCCACTCAATTTTGGTTCATCCCATTTGCGGACCTACGACACGTTTGTGTGCCATACTAGTTGGAGGAATCAACACGCAGAAGCACGGAGCGATAGCACGACGGGTTCACTCTCCGGTCAACGTGCACAAGTCTCGACTTCCACGTATCCTCCCAATCAAAATGTCCTTTTCTTCTTTTCTCTCTTTTTCTCTTTTTTTTCTTCTTTTTTTTCTTTTTTCTTATTCTGCTTCCCCCCTATAAATAGAGGGGTGAGGCAGTTCGAACGGGCCACCCCGTTCGAATTCCTCATTCTCCCTCTCTCTTTCTTTTTCCTCTGTGGCCGAGCGGAGCGCCTCTCCTTCTTCCTCTTCTTCTCTCCCGTTGCCGAGCACGACCATCGCCGCCGCCACCGTCATTGCTACCGTGGTGAGGAGACGGCCACGGCCCTCCTCTCTCTCCCTCCTTCTTCCTTTCTTCCCCTTCCCGTTCTCCCTTTCCCTCTCCTCTTCTTCCTCTTCTTCTTCGTTCAACGGGGAGACAGAGCCCTAGGGCTCCCTCTCTCTCCCTCATCTTCTCTCCATCCCTCTTCTCTTCTTTCCCCTCCCCTCCTTCTTCTTCTTTCTCTTCTCCGGCGTCGGGGATGGTCACCGGGAGGGTGTGCCGCGGACGGGACGCCGGGTGTGCCGTTGGGGGTTTTATCTAGTGCGCCAGGGAAGGACACGAAAGGGGGGTGTGCCGGCGAGCGATTGGGGCACGGATGTGCCGGTGAGGGAGTGGCACGAGTGTGCCGGTGAGGGAGTGACACTAGTGTGCCGGTGAGGGAGTGACACTAGGCATACCGGGGAAGGCACGGGTGAGTGTGCTGGGGAAGCCCCACTTCGGGGTGTGCCGGTGAAGAGGGCACGAGTAGTGTACCGGAGAAGCTCCCTTCGGGGTGTGCCGGTGAAGCCTTCGGCAGGGGGCGTGCCGCTGAAGGAACATGGGGTATTTTCAGCCGGAGGACTTATGGTGTTGCCCCGCGGGGCTCACCACTACTTTGCTGGGGCCGTCACTCCTTGTGGGCGTACACCCGTGTTTCCCCTTAAGCCTCTAGCCTAGGGAAAACTCTGTCGAAATTCCGTCAGAAATTGACGGAGACTTGGTCATTTTCAACAGTGGCTCCTTTATAGGCTTCACCCTTCATCATCTTATTCATCACCTCCCCTTATGCTCTTCATTCATTTGGCTCTTGGGTTTGTGGCACTCAGTGGACCTCTGCTAAGGCCGTGTAGCTTGGGGTCTTGTAGGCGTGCCGGGGAATGGCACTAGGGGGCATGCCGGCGAAGACCTCTTCAGACTGTGCCGGGGAAGCTCACACTAGTGCGTGCCGGCAAAGGGCCTAGCCGAGTGTGCCGGGGAAGGACCAGCCAGGGCGTGCCGGCGAAGGCCACCCAGGGCGTGCCGGTGAAGGCCCCCTCAGGGCGTACCGGCGAAGGGCCGCCTGAGAATTGATTCACCTTTCCTTTTCTTCTTTCCCCCCTCCCTTTTTCTTCCTCTTCCTCCCTTCTTGCCCAACGAAGAGTTTATTATTACTTTTGCTCTATGGCTTCCATTTTTTGTCTATCTTGGGCTTATTCTGATCTCTGCTTGTCGTAATTCCACAGACAAATGGCTGCCCCAAGTGGTCCTTCTGCATCCGCTGCTGGTGCCCGTCATACTCAGTTGTCTCCAGTGCCAGTCCTCACGTGGATCAATGTAGAAGACTTGGACTGGGACCATGCAGAGATTGCAGCATTGGCTAATTCTTCAGGCTCGGATACCGAGAGCCTGGATATTCGAAGACTGGCCAAGGCCGAGAAGGGGTTTAGCTTTGACCGTGCTACGGGGGACTATCCTGCGGACTTCCCAAAGGACCGGCATCTCATTCGCCATCTAAAGCACCTTCGGACACACGACCGGCGGGAACAATGGACCGTGAGGGAAGTGGAGCGGGCCATCTTGCAGGGTCGGGATAGCTTGTCACACGTCGTCCCGAGGAGCGTCCCTATGTATCTGGTGGGGGAGGCTCGCGAGTAGGAGCCTGTGCTGGGGCTGGAGGCAGTGCTGCCAGCGGAAGACAAGCTGGTGAGAATGCCAGGCTTCACTCCCGCCAAATAGGACACCGCTGCGGGGTGCGTTCACGGCGAGCAGCACCGCTACGACCTATTTCTGGCTCCGTTGAAGTGGGGCTACAGAGAGGAGCCCTTCATTCTTGACTACCTGGCGATCAGGTTCAAACACGAGCTGTCGCTGGGCTGGTTTGGAGAGCTGAAGCTTCAAGACGCGCACAGCTTCAGGGAGGGGGCAGTGGAGTTCACGGACTATGCGTTGTTCCACTATGCTCCCATCTTGGTCCGGGCCGGCATCTATCACAGTGTATACGCCTCCCGTTACGGGTATCCGATCTCCAAAGGCCTCTGTTGCGGGATGATCGAGGTCTTCTGCATGGAGATGAACACCTTTTACACGGCAGAGGGCGAGACCTCGCTAGACTTATGGAGCCTGAGCCAAATGAGCGGCCTGCCCATCGACGGGGAGCCCTACGAAGAGGTCTGTCTCCCGGACTTAATCAAGGATGAAACCAACGAAGACAGCTATTACTCCTTGCGGTACTTGTACCGGTATTTGATGAAGGCCTATCGGGAGTTGTACAAGCTAGCGCATGGCGAGAAGCAGCCCCGCCGCGGAGACCGAAAGCGGGTCCGGATGAACCTGTGGCTGCAGTATTTCTATGACGGCCCGAAGGGGTATGCGGATTTCCCTTGTGTTGAAACCGCTGTTGCCTGGAAGAAGCACGCCAAGCCGAAGTCAGAGGTGAAGATCCTGTCCAAGGGGCGCTTGGGTGGGCCCAACCCAATGGCCGTCGACCCGATGATGCATTGTGCGGCCTACCTGACGTACTGGCTGTGCTCTTTCACCATGCCGTACGGGGACGAGATCGTGATTCAGTCGGACGCCATTTACCCCGCGTGCCAGATGGCGTGGGAGATCAAGCTGTCACTGTACCCGGCTGCCCTTTGCCTGATCTACAAAGCCCTGGGGGATATCAACACACATCAGTTCCCGAGGCAGGCCCGCTATGTGTGCCCCTTGCACTTCTTCAATGCTTGGGTCTGCTCTCTATTCCCCGATTTTACGCCTCGGGTTATCCAGGACTGGGGCTTGATGTCGAGGATGCTGGAGTTCGCCAGCGCGGAGGCGGGCGTCACCTCGAAGCAGCTCTATGACCTTCGGGGTCAGTTGACCACAGTCCCGCAAGAAGCCGCCGGGACGATCTATTTCTCCACTCTACTTGATTTTCTAATCTTTTTAAGTGAGTGAGTGCGGTTATCATTTTTTTGAAATTGTGTGGCACGATATTTTAAACGACGAGTGTTAGTGGCCATCACTATGCTACCGGGCACTAGCCTGAGGCACAGACTGATGACCTGAACTAGCCTATATGTCAGTTCAGGAGGCTGTGTCACCCAGCTTAGCTGCCGACTCTGGTAGGCGAAGTCGGCACTTCTACTGGGCCTCAGATGTCGGCTCAAGCAGAGGAAGTTCCCATTGGGGATCGTGCCACTCCTATCAATGTAGAGCCGATCAATAACGCTCCCCCAACTAATGAGGTTCAAGAGGTGACTCTTGAGACTCTTATGAAGGAGAACCCGCATCTGAAGGCCCTGCTGCAAGACATGCTTTAGGAACGTGACCTTCATCCTCAACCGCCTACTAGGCCTCCGACTGAAGCACCGGTCCTGCCAGGTGGGCAAAACGATGCTAAAGCTTCAGTTGTGGCCATCCAAACCCCGACAGCAATTGGGTTCGGTACGCCCATGGCCGAAGCTCAACCACAGCCATCCAATATGCCAGTGTGGGAGAATCTCATGGCACATCGTCAGATGATCGAGCGGATCGTCGAGACCAAGCTCGCCTAGTTTGGGGAAAGGGTCACAACTATGGACCTCTATCGTGTCCCCTACCCACTGCATAACCAACTTAAGAATCTCCCTCCGGAGTATGCCAAGCTGTCGAAGCTGAAAAAGTTTGACGGACAGGGGTCTCCGCATGAACATCTAGCCTACTACATTCAGCCATGGGCGAGCTTGCATTGGATGAATCATATCTCCTTCACTATTTCACCACTTTACTGACAGGGATGACCTTTCAGTGGTATTCGACTGGGCGGACCTCCAGAAGAAATTTCTCAACCATTTTCAAATGGCCGAGTGAAAATCCTCCTTAGATGAGCTCTACTCGCTCCGACAAAAGAAGGGTGAGGGCACCGTCGACTTCATCAAAAAATGGCGAGACCTCAGTATGAGGTGCGTCAATCCACCAATCCAGGAGGATGCCATCACCATATGTCGTCGAGGCTTGGCGGCCGAGGTCAGTGAAAAACTTCTCGGCACCAATATCAAAGGCTTCGACTAGCTCAATTCAGCAGTCGTCGAAATAGAAATGTTCTTTGCTGACAACCCGAGCTACACCTCGACAAAGGGTAAGTGGGCACGAGAACGCTAGCCTGGCAAGGAGGTGAACATCATTGAGTTCACCCCCACTATTAAAGCCAGCAAGGAGGCCAGAACGAGTAGCTCTGACAAAAAGCCAGCGGATAAGTTGGTCGCTCCCTCCTTCGCGGAGCGTATGAAGACACCCTTCTCCTTCAAGAAGGAACACATGAAGATGCTCTTGGACCTTTGTATGGCCCAAAAGATCGTCGAGTTGCCCCAAGTCCGCAAGCCAGATGAGGCTCGAAAGACTGACGACCCTAGCTACTATCCATAACACCGCATGCTGGGTCATCCAATTTAGGACTGCTTTGTCTTCAAGACTCTGGCACAAAAGCTGATCCGAGACGACCTTGTCCAAATGAAGAGTGGTCTCGTCGATCCTCCGCAACCGCACACGTGGTCCAGACTAGCCAAAGCAGCACGTGTAGTTCACTACACAGATGATGTGATCCACATGATGGCGCCATTTTCTCTTTCTGATGACAAATCAAAAGAGCCTAGTGCCGGCCAAAGGGAGCGTTCACTCTGGTACCCAGGGTGGAGGCCCTGGCATGATCATAGACCCCTCTCCTTCCTGAGAGCGAGAACCGGACGACTCTTCGACATTCTTATCGAGAGGGGGCAGATCATGCCCCGTGACCCATCGACTGATGACACTCACTGGGACTTCAGCCACCCCTAGTACTGCCCTTTCCATGCACGAATCTACCATGCGATCGAGTCTTGTGAGGAAGTCTAGTACCTCATCTAGGAATAGATCTAGTGGGAGCAGATCGACACCGAGGGGAATTCTATGGCACTCGTTAGGCTTCGACGAGTCATTGAAGAAACTCTGAACATCGCCAGATATGAACCAGAGCAGCCAGATCCTCCCCAAGAAAATGGGCACGGGCTACCTTACCAACATACCCCAGAGTGGCTCGAGTTCCGGACCAACAACTGTGAAGCACTCAAGCGATTGCGGAGGTGCCAAGAGCAAGACACCAGTTTAGAGATGACGTCGAGCACCTTTTCGGTCAACGTCATCCATCCTCCTGCTCCTCTGGCCTCTCCCGACTCCTTGGCACCATCAGCCGGTCAGCCAGCCCCTGTCATTTCGGCCGTGCAATGGTCGCCATGGCAAGAGTTAGAATCCCTTCCCTTTTCCAGAGAAGACACTGCTAGGATTCTCCGGGTCCTTCTTGGCTGCAAGAATGTTCTGGTGGGCAGGACGACGACGGGCTCCTCAAGCTCTTCTTGCCCTCTCCCTACCCTACCTCAGACTTTGACACCTGAGGATAGGAAGGGGAAACTAAAGCAGGGCGACGCCTCAGCTTGACCAGGCAACGTCCTCCCAGTTGTTCGCGAGCTGGGTGTGTCATTACGATGACCATCCGACTTGCGGAATCAAGACATTTTTTCTAGGGGCAGCAATGCCCCAAGACACCATCAGGCGTCACCCAACCACACCCTTAGCTAGACCATAAAGGCAAGGCCAGGAACCAGGATGTCAAGTATGCTCCCTAGGCCACTCCTCAGCAAAAGCCCCAGCCACTACGGCTAATGCATCAAACTGTGCATGCGTCTTCGGACGTAGGTCCCAGTATATCGGCTCAGTGGGATGAATCTCCCCTGCCACCACGGTTAAGGCATCAAATCACGCACACGTCCTGGGGCACCAGCACCAGTTTGCCAGCTCATGGTAAACCTCCCCAGCCACCGTGGTTAAGGCATCAAATCACGCATACGTCTTTGCACGTCAGCCCCAGCATTCTAGCCTACCAAGAGCTACCACCCGAAGTCATCGAGCAGGCGATCAATGCTACCTTCCACATACAACAATCAGAAGGTGCCTGGATTGAGATCCGGGCAAAGAAGAGCCGCCAATGTCGCTCTGTAAAGGCATCAGCGAGGGGCAGTGGAGCGTGGTGGAGCTCAGTCGCGAGTTCGTGTGAACCCGGCAACGTTCGCGAGGCGTTTCACGTGGAATCGGCGTCCATGGCGCGGGAAATCATCAGATGAAGTAGGGGGATGATTCCCTAACCCCTGTAGTTCATTTTCTGTGGATTTGGTATCCTGTGGTGAGCCGAGAGTGGGTTATTTCACGCCGGGGGGTTAAAAAGTATATTTAGGGCGTGTGACGAATTCGTCGGATCGATCGACATTTTGTCATTTATTTACGTGCCTTTTGGCATTTTGGGACCCTTGGAATGGTCCCTAGTGTTTTCTCCTCAATCTGGGGTCGAGTGGGTGTGGAAATCTGGCCCTTAGGTGGGGATCAGAGGGTTTACCGCCAGTTTCAGTCGACCAATCGCAGAGCATTGGTCGATCGATGGCGGATTCGCCACGGAAGGGCACTCTGCCCATTTCGATCGACCGACCGGCTTGGGCCGATCGACCGACCAGGGTAGACCCCTTGCAGGTCATGGCTGCGTCGACACAGTCGGGTTGGTCGACCGACCCATGATGGTTGGTCGACCGACCCATGAGGCTTGGTCAACCGAAACCCCCTATTTGGCCTATTTTGGCCCCAATTTGGTCCGGTTGAGACCCAATGACCGACCTATGACCCCGTGGATGTCTCAGAAACCCTGTGGGGACTGTGACCGTGCTTTTGGGTATCCAAAGGTGTTGATTCATCTCAATTAGTGTGCCTATGATTTTTAAGGGTTTGGGTGACCCTTTCATGTTTCGGGCTTTCGTGTTATGCTAAATCGAGTTGCCGGGGGTTAGCGTGAGTCCGAAGGGCTATTCCCGCACATCACGACTTTTCTCAGATTCGATTTATGTGTGGGCCATGCGTATGGCCTATGGACTACGAGTCCAATTACCCAGCCTAGGGCTAGAGGGTTCCATAGCTTCCCTTCGGAAGGAATTAGGGTTGGCAGTCGTGACCCGCCCTGATAATTATATTGTCGTGGCTTCTGACCTAGGGCTATGCCAGATTGACGACATGGAGCGGTCCAGTGAAACGGCCTTGACCCCGAGTCTTGTGACTCAAGGGCCGTTTGGTTTAATAGGCCTAGTGGACTGCCTAAAGTCTGGTGGCATCGTGCCACCCATTTTCTGAGCTAATTATGACGAGCTTGTGCATAGCCTGTCCGTGTTTTCGGTGGTTTCTATTGAGAGTCTCACACTTAATGGCCCCCACTAGTTATGGTTTGCCTGGGCACTCACGTGCCGACCCACCTGGGAACAAAGAAGGTGGAGAGCCATCGTAGCGACTTGGGAACGCTTGTGCTGACCCACCTGGGAGTAGGTGGAGAGCTACACCCGAGAGAGACAATTTTAGGCTAGTTATCATAGGGCCCCTCGTCTTGCAGCCTAGTCTGGGCTGGGAGGAAAACCAGCTAAAGGACCTGACCTAGGACGTATGGTCTGTGTATGCACACGTGGCTGGGGGCTCCGGACCCGAGCTGACTAGCGTGACCTCAGCTAGTCCTTGTTCTATATTTCGATTACTGGTTCGGTGTCTCAGTATTCACCTGGGGCGAGTAGGGAGACACTTGAGGCGCAGACTAAGTTGTCTAGGGACGCATCCAACCTTACTTCTAGTTGGCAGTGCTCCCGTCACGTGACGAGACTCTCGTGACTCGAGATGAGTTTCCCTGTGGTTTCTGAATGTCTTCCCGACACCGAGGTTTAGGATTTTCGGTAAAGGTTACTGTGGGTTTTCCCCAGAATGTGTAACATTCGCGACTGCAAGGGTGCGACCGTGTTCTTAGGCTGCGTGGTATTGGGCTGGGCCTTCATCTGTGAGGACAGGCCTCCACGACAAAGGTGTCGTGGCATTTTCTACAGGCAACATCGTCAGGGTTTTCTCGTCAGTCCGATGGTCCCCTGATTGTGAGATCAGGGTGTGTTTTTCGATATAGTAGAAGTAGCTATAGAGCCGAGATTTTACCGGCCACCGCATTTGCTGTTCCTGATGTTGTTGTTATTTTCTCTGAGCGCTGCTTGTTATCGCCGTTGTTTACAGTTGGGGTTCCGCGGGACCCCTACTGAGCTAGTGATAGGAGGCTCATCCCCTGCTTTTCAGGTGTGACGGTTCTTCCTCGAGATTCGAGAGTGCAATGCGGAGGTTCATAGTTGCCAGCTTGTCGGGCCGAGTGTTCACTCGGTGTTGGGTACATTCCCTTATTATAGACTATACTTTATTTGGACAGGACTCTGTAGTTAGATTGTTTAATTATTGTTAATTATTGTTCTTGTCTGTGTTATTTCTTATTTCTATGTACTCCATACACAACTTTTAGCCCTTCCGAGTCCTCCGGCTCGTGGGCGGCCGGCCCGGATTCGAATGGTATCGGATTATTCTCGGTATCTGGATCTTGGGTCGTTACAACTATAATTTGATTTTTTTATAAAAAAAATCAGCCTTAGTAGGACGCGGTCTTTGGGTGACCGAGACCCTCAGGTCGCGATCTCCCCATGACCGTGATCTTTTTTTTTTTTGAAACACTAGAGGGTTGGAAAATCTTTGTTGAACGTGGTTTGTCAGATGACCGCGATCATGAACCCGGTTCCTGGACCGACAGCGTTCAGAAATCAACCCCGTTCTGGCAAACTCGATGATACCTCTTCAATAAAACTCCTCTAGCATACTTATTACTCAATAAAAATTGGGGAACATAGTATAGAATCAAAGTATTCATGAATCTTCACCTAATTCATGCGTCAATTTGAGTTTATCCCGAGAGAATACCTACCTTAGATCGAATCAAAGAGGAAGAAGGAAAAACAGGATGAACGCCCAAGAGCTCCATTTCTCCTTCAAATCTCGCCCCCAAATCACCACCAATTCCTTCACCAACGTAGCAAAGGCCTAGAGGGTGATTAGAGGGGCCTATTTATAGGAAAAATCTAGCCCAAAAAGTGATGCGGGACGGATGACCGACTTGACACACTAGTTGTGAACCTTAGACTCTATGTGACGACGTAATAAATTGGACGACTTGACTAGCAATTGTGTGACACTAGAGCTACCTCGACTCGACACTAAGAGCTCCTATGGGGATATGCCCAAACAGAAAAGTAAGTTCACTCGTCGTCCCAAGCGAGGGAAGGAGTGGATCCGCACGATTGAGTAACCAGCTGAGTCAAGGGAGGTCACTTACTTCCGTGCTCAGACCGAGTCACAGTTTCTCACAGTGGTGATGAACATGAACTCACGAGCTAGAATTCTAACGCACTCAAGCAGCGGCATATATTCCTATACTAGAAAAGCAAACGTCGAGAAGGAGAGATCTTTACCTCCACGCTCCAAGCGTGGGGAAGACAACCCCGGCCAAAATCATACCCCCGGTTAACAATTATGAACGCATTACAAATCTCAAACCCACTCCACGCAGGGAGGTAAAAGGTAACATGCGGGCTGACTGTTGTGGGGTCCACGCTCTGCTCGGACGCCCGACGGAGGCGAGGTTGGTCCCGATGCGAAGGGAACTCCTAGAGGAATGACCCCTGGGAGGTGGCTGCATTGGTTCACCTTGTGGAAGGCGAGGTGGCTCCGATCGTCAAGCGTTGAGGCTTGCTGCCTCAGACCTGATCTGCTGTTTTAGGCTTGCGCGTTCCAACGACAAAAATTTCTGTTGTCAGTCTCGACGTCGGATCGACGCGAGACTAGTGCGGATGCGAAGCTAACTTGAAGTACTTTGACCCTCTGGTGTTATAGGAATTTTGTTAGGGCCGTACTTTCCATGGTGTGATTTCAAAGGGGACTATTCTCAGTCTCAGATCTGGCCTGACAGAAGGAGATCTGCCTAAGAAAGGGCATTGACCGCGGCCAAAACCTTGGATATGGGACTTGGGCTCTTCATAAAAGTTGGAGAGGGAGAAGTAAGGGAGACGGAGATATTTTTTGTGTAATTTATGGTGGAGGTTTGGTTGGGGGAACGAAATTTCTAACACTGGGTGGTCGGATCTGGACTGCACAGGGCAGAACAGATTTAGGAAAACACAGTGATTTTGAAAAATGGTAAACGAACTCCAAAAATACTAAGAAAATTTTTGGGATGGTGGTTGGGTGGACAAAAGTTCCAGTTAAGATTTTAGATCATTCAGAATAGGAAAAGTGGGTGAAAAGGCCGCCATCATCATCTGAGCCTGAGCAGACCGAACCCGAACCTACACCCCCACCTTTGCCTTCACCTACACCCATGCCCATCATCACCGCCATCTCCCTGCCACCTGCATTACCTTCGCCAACACCTCCCAAACCCTTTCTTTCTACCCCTTTGCCATCACTTTCCACCCCACAGAGCGGGTGTGCACTACCCTCGGTACCTCTCAAGTCTAGTCCTTACAGAAATGATAAGCCAAGCCAGGGTTCGACCGTGCATTGCAAAGTTCAAGAACTTATCTACCGTATGCCGGTTCGAGTTCTAATCCCTGGCTATTTTGGGGATGATGAGCCTACACTGCCAAAGATGGTTGCCAAGAAGAGAAGCTCCTCGGTGCTAGTGTCAGTTTCTTCATAAGCGAGGCCGGTGGCAATCTCTTTGCTCACCGGAGAATTCACTATTGATGCTGTTATCACCTCTCGCTTGATTGTCGTTTAGTTCACTGGCCCAGAAGAGTTCTCTACTCAGATTGTGTTGACCCACACGGCCGCCAATAGTCTACTAGATTCCCCGTTCAAGGGGCAATTGGCCGTAACTTCAAGATTGGCAAGGGGCATTCTACAGTTTTTATTTCATCTACCTCAGTTTATTGGTGAGACGGTTACGTCAACGCCACGCATCACCCTCCCTCAGTTTCACCCTACACTTCTGGCAAAGGAGTTATACTTCATGCCCAATTACCAAGTGGAGATGCCGAATCTCAAGCTATTGGTGCCGAGCAACCAAACTCCATGGTTTTTCGATGTTCATCCAATTGAGGAGTTATTTGCTCAAGAATGTCCTTCTGTAGTTAGCACCGCATGTCTAGGGGCAACCGCCCCGATAAAGCAGCACATTCATGATCGGGCCAGGCCGTCTGCCAGGTGGACCCGTTACTTGAGAAGACATTGCAAGTCAAGATGCCCGAAGGCCCGAGTCCGTGCCAGGCGGATTTATTGCAAGCAGATTTCAGCTAAGAAGAGGCGGCGATGCAGGTTCAGGGGCCATCGATTGTGCACTCAGGGGCCCGTTTCCTCCTCTTCTACCTTTCATTTGTCTTTTCTTCTACTCAGCTCCCACCCTTGGGTGGTGTACCTCCCTTCCTCCAGTCCAGTTTCCATGATTTCCTCTTCTCTTTTCAGGTCTGCAACCCCTCACTCTTCTTTTCCTCCTCATCCAAAACCTCTGGGTTTTTCATTCCTCCATGATTTCAGGCCTCGGCCTATGTCACCTTCCCACCCCACTTGCTGCACCTCTTTTCATCTTTCTCTTCCACCATCTCTATGTTCCACTTCTCATTCCCTTTCCCCAACCTTGTCGGGAGTTGCTGATTCCTCTTCCCCAGGGCTTCCGGGTCTTTCCTCCGATTATTCCCCGGGACTTCCGGTCGTTTGCTCTGATCCCAGGACTTCCGGGCGTTACCTCTAATTCTTCCCCGACCCTGTCGGGTGTTTTTGCATCTTCTTCCCCGCCTTTGGCAGATGATCACTATCCCTTTCCTCTGACTATGTCAGATGCTCCTTTTTCTCCTCTTCTTACTCGCTCATCCTCACCTTTTCGGGGTTTTCACCTTTTTTCATGCTATTTTCGAGGCTTTAGCCCGCCTTGATCTCAGTTAATCTCTGATTCATTCTATATCTGGTTCCTTGTTATCAGGGCCTCTGCGTCTTAACGAGGGAGTTCTAGCCCTCGTCTCTCTTTCTTTTTATCCCTTCTTCGTCCAGTATGGTGTCCACCACTCCTCCATGTCGAGGAATCCAATCCTTCACACTCCTTTTTCCTGGAAAGCAAGGAATACAAAGCTTGCGCTCCTCAAAGCTCGATGATCATATGCGCTTCAGGATGTTATTGTCCATGCCAAGGATTTGTAAAGGTATCTTCTATTTTGTGTAAGAACACGTTAGCATTGCTATTACTCTATTATTTCTACACACGTTTGTAAGTGTTGATTCCTCGATATGAATGAGTGGCTTTAGGCTTTAGTTTGTTCGCTTAGTCAAATGAGTCACTTCTGCAGCATCTTAAGCTGGTGATAGCTCTGTGCTGGGAGTCTAGTTCTTTCCCCGACCCTTGAGGGTGACCCTTAGGCACGGTTCTTCACACACCTCACAGCAAGCCATAGCCAATCTCTCTAGAGCGACACCGTTACTGCTTTGGCCACATTTTGGGAATGCACGAAAGTCTTTCTCTTCTTTGCTCGGCTAAGTGCAGGGGCAAGAGATGGATGGGTAAGATGACCAACCCAGACACTCCCCAATACGGGAGCGGTCTCAAATAGGGGCAGTCCTCACGAAAGAAAAATCAAGAGCAAAAAAAAAAGAAAACCACCAACGTATCAAAAGAGTCGGGGGAAGCCCGATGAAGGTACCAGCTAGCAGCTACGAACTCGCACACCAGGAACAACGAACGATAGCCCACCTAAAAAGTAGGGGTGAACCTCGTGTCACTGGCTCAGTAGGGGTCACACAGATCCCCACTGGAAAACACGCAGTAACAGGGTAAAATAGCAGGTAAACAATAGGTAAGCAACAGGTAACAACAGTAGTAAAGTAGGAAAAACTAAACTATAAAGTTGTAAAGAAAAGGGATGCAGGAGTAGGGAGCAAGCTAAGAAGAGGGGACAAACCCGTACCACACTAGCAAGGCTGCTAGACTAACCTCAGCATCCAAAGCTACTTCTAACAATGGTAGAAGGGTCGACCCTAAACTCAGAAGATCAGGAGTCACTGATCTGTCGATAACCATGAGGCCAAGGACAAGGCCTACGAGACCAGATCAAAAGTCTAGAAAAGACCTAGACAGACATAGACACGCCACGACTAGAACATCGTGCACACTGCCCCACGCATGACTAGAATGTCGTGCATGCAACAGGACACTAACCTCGGGAAAAGTTGAGAGAAGGCTAACCCGAAAAGGTGATGATGTGCGGGGAATTCGAAGAGTCACATGCCACGTGACTAGAGTGTCTCACCACCAGAAGAACAGCCATCTGCGTCCACTGACATCTTATGCTGCACCTACTAGCGTCTTGTCCACGTACCTTACCGCAAGGACTAGGACGAGACCAAGACACTGCCAGAACAAGAACAGTACCATAATGTAACTAACTAGTCAGAGTCACGTCTAACGATGTAAGTCCAAAGCCCCTGACCACATGTGCACATAATGGCCCACTGCCTAAGTCAGGCCTCAAGCTAGTATTACCCCTCCGAAGGATGCTACGGTTGGATCGGGGGCCTACAGAACTAGCTTAAGAATCGTAAACCTAGAAAGTGCCCCGTTACATGAGCCATCATGTCGAAGCGTGCCGTAAGGCTACGACTAGTGGAGGCTCACAAGATACAGAGACTCAAAACACTAGTGCGAAAGTATAGATAGGTAAGAGAGCACTATCGCACGTACTTCGAAGTACCAATGGCAGCACAAGAAACTGCTGACAGACTCAACACAAGGTAGCTAGACCTACTCACGTAACAATCTTGGAGTAAGATGACTCGAAGGCAAGATCGTCACTAACAATGGAAGAAGCTGCCGAATTGGTCTAAACCTAAGCTAG
The DNA here is from genome assembly GCA_024336825.1 of Amorphophallus titanum. Classification (NCBI taxonomy): domain Eukaryota; kingdom Viridiplantae; phylum Streptophyta; class Magnoliopsida; order Alismatales; family Araceae; genus Amorphophallus; species Amorphophallus titanum. Next base: position 4,756,829 of record JANBPO010009260.1, read on the forward strand.
AGGAAACAACGCTCCGCAGGAAACAACTCACGAAGACCAGAGGGAACACTGAGAACCCTCAACACATCTGGATATGTAAATCGAGGTAGAAAGATACCTCGAGGCATCCAAAAACATGGTCTCAAATTGGACAAAGTCATCGAGACACACACAAGGTCACGTGTCAACCCCTGGTCTCACTGGGTTGACCGAAACACGACACGACACATACACACAGACACCCACAGACACACATACAGCATGCACAAGCACTCCTGGCCAACCCATCATGGTCACTACCCTCATAGGATGTCAACAGACACCCACGAGTCATCGGCAAACCATGATATCAAGCCAAGACAAGTAGAAACTGGAGCGTTGGACAACGACTAACTCTGGGCAGAGTGAACTATCACTCAACCGCAAGGCGAACCTGGCAATCAAGGAAAGCCGCTGCAAGACTAGAGTCAAGGACACTGGCAAGTCTAGATCAAGTCATTAGGGAACTGTCACAGTCAAGGAAAAGACCACACCCAGGCACCTGAACTGACTGATCCAGAAATCACCGACACACGGACACCGCCCTAAAATACAAACCTAAGACAGACAGACACACAGAATAGAACACCGAACAGCACAGGCTAACACGGCCAACAAGAGGACTGTAATGCACCTCTATAGGGGTGTTACACTACTCTGATGCACGAAGGTAGGGGCGTCCGGGCAGACAGACCTACAACTACAACTCGGACCACGTAATGCACCAAGCCAGGCGCGTTACACCACCTAACGCACCAAGACAGGGGCGTCAGGGCCAACAGTCCTAAAAGCCTAACACGAACCACGTAATGCACCAGACTAGGGGCATTACACAACCTGACACACAAGGAGAGGTGCGTCAGGGCTAACCGATCGACACGATCTTCGTGGCAGACACGATCTTCAAGGGACTAACAATCGCAGTCCTCGAAAACCACCAACATGTAATGCACCACCATAGGTGCGTTATAGCCATGTGATGGTCCTATGCTGGTCCATCACACCCAGAACGTAATGCACCAAGCTAGGCGTGTTACGGCCATGTGACGGTCCTATGCTGGTCCGTCACACCAACCTAGCCTAGAAGAGCACGAAACGACCAACGGAATGTAACGGTCTATCGTAGGACTGTTACACGTGTGACGGCCACTGGAATGTCCGTTACACAAATCTGGCAAACAAAATAGGGGAACGGCCGAATCGGCCCATTCCACTCCCCATTCATGCCAAAGCGCAGGGAAAATAGACGCACACGACCATACAACACACCTGGGCTCAAAAAATAGCGCATGCACGCATTAAAGCACGAGATTGGGGCAATTCCGACGAATCGAACCTAAATGAGTTACTGGGGTTCTGGGACTCCTACTAGCCCCAAATGACAACTGATCGACACGAAACCTACGGAAATGGGATCCTGACATCCCAGCAGTCATTTTGACACTAATTAGGCTAAGAATGGTTGCCGTTTTTCGGCGAACCCTACAAACCCCAAAAACTACGATTTTTACTAAATCGGTCTGATCTCCCACGATCGAGCACCAAACCGCGCACAAGAGTAGGGAAAACGTGCAGAACGAAGTAGCGATCCATCTCCCTACCTCCACCGAAGAAACCGAGCACCGAGGCGACTAAACCGCGTCGAAAACCACCATGCGAACTAAATCGCCGACTTTGAATCCACCGTTCGGGATCGCGCCAAAACCGCACCGATCCTCACTCCACCACGCATCTCAGCAACTTCCCGACATTGTCACCTCGCCCACGGTCATCTTCGTCTGTGGCCGGAGCTGAGAGGGTGAGAGAATGAGAGAGAATGGGAGAGAGAGAGTGAGAATGCGAGAGTGAGAGGAGAGAGCTCCTCACCTGCTAAACAAACAGCACAAGCTCAGTCAGTAAATACAGCTTGCCAAAAGTGCAACAGCAATGGGGTGACCCCCTCTACAGCAATCTGACACTTACCCGGGCAATCGCGAGCCACCACGGGTGCTGGCTCTCCGGCCTGTCCAGACGCTCCACCCGAAATTTCGGGAGGGGGCTCGGCCCCTGACGTCTCTGCCACCCCTGCACAATCAGATGGTTATGTTAATAACCACAGCCAAATAAAAGCCGTAGCATACACCCAGTGGTAGAAGCTCGTATATGGGCTCTCTCTATAGCCTGCCATGACTTAAAGTCAGGGAACTCCTCCATGTTAAGGGGAAGTTCGCTCATCACGTGAATAAACCCCTCCATGTAAATCTCACACTCGACCCCCTCCTCAGACGGAGGGTCCACCTCTTGAGGGGGTGAGATGGTTGCCTCCACACCAGTTGCCAGTGTAGCTGCAAAAGACAAACCCAACCAGGCAAAATTAGCCAACCAGCATGGCTAAATCGAGCAAGGGCAAAGAGGCCGAAGCGACGCTTACTCAAGGCCATCGCTGCCTCAGCTTGCCCGCCAGCCCCGAGTCCTCCAGAGGACCCACCGTCCCCAGCTGCTGTAGTCTCTACGCGAGGGCGCTTTTGCCTAGGCTGTGAACCTCCGTCCCCGCTCCCCGAGGATGCCTCCGTGGAGGGGTGATCCCCCTCTGCCGCAGAGCCTTTCAACAAACACAACAACAAACAACGCCTTAGTTATATGTCCCAGAAAGCAACCCCATTAAGACAACATGCTAAAAGGAAAAGCCTTACCTAAGGCCCCGAAGGGGGTCAACGGAAAGAGTACCAGCTACTCCAGTCTCAGTGACAGTGCTCGGGTTGCCTTCGCGATAGCCTCCCAAATGTCCCTCAGAGTGTGGGCACGCTCGATCTGGGACACAAATTCCACGATCCCGACCGACCCGATTGCATGGCTGATATGTTGCCGCCAGTTGTTGGTCACTGTGTCAGCAAAGCTCCCTTCAGGGAGCACCCGGTCCAGCGAACCTCTGCTTCAGAAGCCACAATCGGCCAAGAACTGGGTCCACCAGCTCCTCGATGCCCTCGGTCGAGGCACCTTCACCCCAGTCATTGCCGTTCTGGCCGGTGCCTGCCTCAGGGGCTTTAGCGCCCCACCATTGCTTCGAGTCCTGGATGATGAACCCCGACTACCCCGGGGCCACTGTTCCACAAGTCGCTCGATCTCCCAGTGAATACGAGCGACACGAGTCCTCAAGTACTCATCATCCAGCGGGATGGGAGGCAGATCCTCTCTCAGCTGATGACTCTCCTCTGCCTTCCTGATCGCAGAGGCCTTCTACCGATATGGGTGGCTGTGCTCGAACCACCACCTGGCATAATGGACGTCGAATTGCCCCCAACGTCCCTGTCCCGGCATCGAAAACTGCTCCAGCTCTCGACAGTAGTAGAAGTCCCACCACGCTGCCACCAGTAAATGGGTGTCCTTCCCTCTGTACTGTCGACTTGTCAAAGAAAACTCCCAATTCGGCGGGATCCCCTAGTCGTAGCCAAAGTTTTGGGCAAACCGAAACGGGTAGTACAGCTCTAGAGAACTCGTCGCAGACCGGTGAAGCGTCAACACGACCGGCCGGGTGCTCAGCACCCACTCTGTCAGTCGTCTAGCCTCTGGCTCTCTCTGATGTGGGTGGGCACTGGCCGCCCCTCCACTCAACACCCCCAGAAATAGGCTGGAGTCCCTTGTGGCACTGATAAAAGGCAGCCCCTCCTCAGCCAGGCCGAGCAGGTAGCATAGGGCTCTCCTAGCCCCCTCCAACTGCGCCTCGGTATCCCCATCGGGCTGCCCAGTGAAAATGAAAAGTAGAGGTGCCGTCGGGTTCACCACGCCCCCCTGAGCTACTAACCCCATAAACAGCAATCCAGCCCACGCACTCAAATAGTGTGTCGGCAGTAACAGGCATCTCTCTCTAGGCACCGGGTGCGCTGCCAGGATTCCCAGCCCCTGATACACATTGGCCAATGCAACTAGAGCCAAGGCCAATGCCTCCCCTCTGCCAACAGGCATGCTGGCCATAGCAACTCTGCCCTCAGCAGGCCATCCTCCCCATGTGGGACCACAAATGTCGCCAACCAGTACGCCAAGTATGCGGCAAGATGTGCCACTTCTGACAAGCCATGGGGATTCCACCCCTCCTGTGGTGCATATATGTATCTAGAATATGTTTGGTTGCGCAGCTCCACCTCAGTGTACTCCTCCCACGGAGTCTGATCTCTGGCAAACTCTTGATAGAAGCAGAAGGTCCCATTGTAGAAGTGGCGAACTCACACACTCAGCAGCACCCTGGGAGTCTGTGTAGCTCTGCCTCTCCCTACTAGAGCCAAGTCCCTCCAAGTCTTCAGAAGATACCGATAGCTGTGAGGTACTCGGTATCGCCCCTGTCCGTCGGTATGGCTGTGATGGAGGTCATCCAGTACCACATCCTCATACCCTTCGCTGCTGATCGGCAACCCAGAAATCCAGAACAGAGACCATAAGTCAAGTGAGGTCTCTCCCTCTGCTATTGCCATCGTGTTCCATCGGCGGTTAAAACGCTCTAGCAGCGCCCGTAGTAGCCCAGTGTAACAAGGGTACGCATACAAAGCAGCAGTCACGGCATACCTGATCCCAGCTCTGTCCAGTAGCACCCTGTAGTGGTGCACGATCCCCATCAACCACTCGGTGGCTCCTTGATGATATCGATGTGATGGGATCACTGCCCAGCGGCCATACCAGCTGATAACAGTCTTCCGCATAACTCCATCCAGAATGTTGTGGTCGTCATAACCCTCTCCAGCATACTACAGACCTGCAAGCTCCAACGCCAGCCTGGCTGTCCCCTCTGTCTCAGTACGGTGGTGGCTGTGCAAATCCCAGGAGGTAGGGCCTAATGGCCCAACTCTGACACCAAACTGCTTTGCTCGGCTAAAGAACACCAGGCACTCAGCACTGGGAAACTAATGCGGCCTCCAGTAGTCCTCAGAGAAGCTCGGATAGTTGTAGAATGTAACGCCATGTAGGTTGTCCCTGCCTATCAGAATGGCCCTCTGACTCGACTCAGAAAAATATGACGGACACAATGGAGCCATGCTGGCAAGCAACCAGGGTCTTGAAAAATATGAAGGGTGAGAGATGCCCCCATCTCCCTCTCTCTCAGACAAACGGATTCCCTAAATTGCGTGTCTCTCTCCTTGTTTCTCTTCTCTTCTATTCCCTCTTAATCTCTTGTCTTCTCTTCTCTCTAATTGGCCCCCCTTTTTTGAATTGGTCGAACCAGGTAGCATATATAGCGGTGGCCTATTGCGGCATGGAGAATGGCACGTCGGGAAGAGGGTTTGCTTAATCATTTTGCGCGCTGGGAAGAGGGGCGTCGAGAAGAGGGCGTGCCGGTGGAAGGAGCACGCCGGGTAAGTGTCGTTTACTTGACACGGGTTAGACAGTGGGCCCTGGACTGGTTCCGAGGGTCACCGTGACCATTCATCTCACCTTGGTCTTGTAAAACCTTGATGAGAAGTCTTGACGAAGCTCTCGGGTCGATGTACAGCCTTTTTCAGAACCTCGTGTATCCTCGGCTTGAACACGTGGGTTTTCCACTGACACAGCCTTCGACACTATAGCTCATGCTGCTGGCTTGGCCTGACTCATGCTCAAAGCTTTCTTTGGTAGTAGAATACCACCCAAGATGCTTCCGCCTTGACTGGGCAATCATTTGGTCATTAACGAACCCAATATGCTGAGACGTCATACCCATGCAAGGGTCATTGGGGTCTTCTACTGGCAGAGCCTTTGGTCCCTTGTTCTGAGGGGCCAAGGGCGCTCTTTCACCTCGGGAGGATCTTTCATTCAGGTGGTAGGCCACCAGGTATACCTTTGTCCTTGGTCAGACAATGGATGTGGTTTATGCGGCCCGATCGAGTCGATGCCGATTCATTGGGCAGGCTTGATCGCACAGCCGGTTAGTTGTGAATTCATCTCGATTCTCCTGAGGTGAAGTCCTCGGTGTTCATACTGGGTGACTTGATGCTTTGGCAGCCTGAGAAGGATTCAATATATTGATCTCCTTCGGCTTCTGTGCCTCAGTGGGCCGTATCATTCATCTTTGAGGCTTGATCACCTTTGAATATATTTTGAGTGCCAACAGGGTACCGGGAAGAGCCTCATATCTTGGATTGCTTGGCGATCCGCTTCAAGCATGAGCTAGCCCTGGGTTGGTTCACGGAACTCAAAGTCTAAGATGCTCACATCTTTCGAGAAGCAGAGGTGGAATTTACTGAGTACGTGCTATTCAACTACAGTCCCCTACTCATTCGGGCCGGCGTGTATCACGGTGTTTACGCCTCCCGATACAGCTATCCAATTTCCAAAGGCCTCTACTGTGGGATGATCGAGGTCTTTAATGCCGAGATGAACACTTTCTACACCGCGGAGGGTGAGACCTCACTGGATCTATGGAGTCTTCACCAGTTGAGCAGCTTGCCTATTAATGGGGAGCCGTACGAGGAAGTATGCCCCCCAGACTTGATTAAGGACAAGACGGACGAGGATGGCATTTATGCGCTTGGCTATTCTTACCAGTATCTTATGAAGGCGTACCGAGAATTGTACCAGTCGTCGCACGACGAAAAGAAACCTCCCCGTCACCACAAGAGGGTCCATCTGAGCCTGTGGTTAAAATATTTCTTTGACGGGCCAAAGAAATATGAAGACTTCCCTTACGTTGACGCCGCTGTAGTCCGGAAGAAACATAGCAAGAGTAGGGCAGAGGTGAAAATTCCATCATCAAAGGGACGCCGGAGTGGTGCCAACCCAGCAGGAGTCGACCCAATGACCCACTGCATGGCTTTTCTGACCTACTGGCTCTGCTCCTTTGCCTTGCCCTATGGGGACGAGACCGTCGTCCGGCCAGATGTGATCTATCCCGCTTGCCAAATGGCGTGGGGAATCAAGCTGTCCTTGTGCCCAGCTGCACTGTGTCTGATATATAAGATAATCGGGGATGTCAGTGCACACCAATTCCCACTCCAGGCCCGGTTCATTGGTCCGATGCATTTCTTCAATGCCTGGGTCTGCTCCCTGTTCCCCGAGTACGCTCCATGCACTATTCAGTCTTGGGGGCTATTTTCGCGTATGCTAGAATTCGCTAATGCGGAGCCGAGGTCGACGACTTTACAACTGTTCAACATACGGGGCAAGCTTACAACAGTTCCTCATGACTCGTCAGGCACCATTCATTTCTGGACCCTAGCCACCCACTCTAGTCCCCTGGTGAACAACAAAAGGGTGTGTCGAGATGACTAGGTGGAGAAGTATGCCCACCCGATAAGCCAGCGGATGGTGGTCCGCCCATTGCTAGAGCCAGAACTGTGCGACTGGGCATTATCTATTCGCCCAAGTGTGCTTGTCTTCAGGAAGGGAGACACCCTGTTGCTAGAGCCGTACTATCCTTCCCGCTTTGGGTGGAACTTCAGCTATGACCAACACATCCCTATATACAGTGCACAGTTCACCTTGCCGGTGTGGAGTCTTAGGGGCAATTTGACTGCTGAGCATGCCTGGACTTAGTGGGACTTCTTTCACCGGGTGGATAGCTCCGTGTTCAGGGTGCCAACGCCCGGGCGGGTTCCACGAGTAACGGTGGATTATATATAGTGGTGGAATGTCCGGACGGGCTTTTATCGGTTATGCAAGACTGACTGCTGGGAAGGCGCCGACCAAAAATTTATGAGTAAACAATCGGCAGCCATATTGGACATTGACCCGGAGCATCTGCTCCGATTAAAGCATGGCAAGGATAAAGAGGTAGCAGCATATATGGCTGCACGCAAGGCAGCTCGGGAAGCCTGGCCGTCGCCGCAGATTAAGATGCCTCCCATTGCCAAGGATGACTTCAAGAAGACTCTTAAAGGCCTGTGCCGCATTGGGGCAGATCATCTGGACCTCATCAACTATCCCCTCCCAATAGAGGAAGAAGGTACTCCTGCCAGAAGTTGGCATCCAGAGACAGACCCGACATGTCCTTATCGCACGTTCGTGAGAAGAGAAGAGTGGAGGCCCGAGAACTACAAGGACACTACATGGCTATATGTTCTTCTCTGAGGACACGGGTTGAAGGTGGAGGATCCAACAGTTGTGATGGGGACATGATTTACCCCCTTGGCACAGAGGGGGGAGGCATGGTCCTCGGTGGAGCGGGCAACTGGGGATCAGTTAGGACACGACAGAATATCACCCCCCCTTATAGTCGTGGCTCTAGAGGCACTGAGATCGGCTGAATTTTTCTTGTGATTATCTCAGTTTCTGGCATTGAGGCAGGAGGAATCGTCGGTTGCTCTGTATTGGGCTAGATTCAGGGAGCTGAGTAGTTATGCACCACCAATTATGGCGAACCAGATGATGCTGACCTAGTAGTTTACTGAAGGGTTGAGGCCAGAGATACATCATACACTTGTGACAGCTGGTGTGAGCAACTTAAAGGTGGCTTTTTAGACTGCGACAATCCTAGAGATGGAGTTTCTGAGAGTGTAGGAGCAGACCCAGATGGCGCAAATTCAACAAGGTGACCCACAACAACTCCCCGTCTAGCCAGTGGTGCCAACTATGCCCTCTTCACCAGCTTGTAGGCAGCCTTGGAGGGGCAGACGGATGCAGAGGCTCAGGCAGATAGGGTGTTAGTGGTGCCGTCAGCAGAGGCAGCAGGCACGTAGGCAAGCTTTGACTGAGAGTGTACGCCAATTGGTGGCTTGGTTACCACAACATGGGTTGGCGGTTCAGAGGGAGTAGTGTCAGAGATGTGGCGGTCCCCACTTCAGCCAGGCTTGTATGGAGGTCGTTGTAGTTAGGAGCTATTTCACGTGCGCCCAGGTAGGGCATGTGGCACTTGAATGCCCATTGAGGAGGTGTTTTAGATGTGGTCAGGCGGGGCACTATCACCGTGAGTGTCCCCAACCATCTTCTTAGTGCGATTTTACAGAGATGGAGGTCCCCGCGTCTATGGTGTATTTTTGTCACATTAGGCACGTTGGTGCCATCGTTAGAAGGTGAGACTATGATTTGTGTCTAGCTTTTACCTATTTTTAAAGTTTTCTTGTGTTATGCTTAATGGGTTTTGTGTATCGAGGCATGTGTCTGGGGTTCACCTCAGACACAGTGGATCGTTTCTAATGCTGGGAGGTGCCACAGGTACAGTCAAGCGGGACTTTTGGCACGTGGTTGCCCATATAGGTTGTCCCAGCACCCGCATTGATTTTTGGCATGGCGAGGTTGGATTCTCGGGGTTGTGAGATGTGCAGTCGAGCTAGCGAGAAGGTGCTCTACCTCATGGTAGGTATGATCTCGAGATGATGGATTGGTGCCTCGGGTGCATTTTCTTTAAATCTCATTATTTTCTGTTTTGTTTAAACCTGTGTCTGTGAGTCCCTGTGAGTGTAGCGGGGAGTTGGAGGTTGCTTTATGGTAGGCATCAGGCTCTTCTTTTCCAGATAGGCATGTTGTGCAGAGTTGCGCAGCAGAAGTGTGGTGGGCCCATAACCTACATCCAGGAGAGTTTGTTGGATATCCGGGTAGTGAGTAGAGTTATAGAGGTCATGTGGCTAATTTTGAGAGGTTGGCCTTCGGTATTACATAGCGTTGACCATGAGGTTGGCATCGATTGGTATGCCATTGTTAGGGCATCATGCTAAGCAGCGTTAATGGGGTTAAGAATCAGAGGCTTTTAAGTTGAAGGCTGTTGAGTGAGGACTATGGTTGCCCTGGTTCCTTCCCTTGAATCATCGTGTGTGGCTTATGGAGGGGCCATTGGTTTTTTTAAGCCGTGTGTATGGCTTGGGCAATAGAGTTGGTCATCTTAGGAGCGAGTATGTGTTGCTCAGGAAAGAGGAGTTGATGGATCGACTTCAATTTAGGTGGTGTTCTCCAGGTCAGTTCTAGGTCAGGAGATGAATATGATTGAGGAAATTACTTTTAGGTCCCAACGAGAGTATGGTGAGTATCAGTGGGGTTGATTGGACCTCTAGCACCCCAGTAATTTTGCTGGTTGGTGCACCAGGTGTGCGGCAGTAATGGCAGCTGGGGATTCGATGGAAGCTTTATATAAGGGTGTGAGAAGGGGACCTAGATTGTGACCTTGGTTAGGTGTGCTTAAGTTGTGATGTGATGCGAGGTATTGTCCTCATGTTTAAGTGGTGTCCATTGGGCGTGAGGTGCTAGTGTATCTTGCTCAGAGTCGAGACGATGAGTTAACCAGCCTTGATCAGGGGGAATGGTCTAGATATAAAGCCAAAGGTGATGTTGCCAAGATCAATATTCTGTAAGGCTGTCGTGTGTAGTCGAAAGGCTAATCGAGTTGTCTGAGCACCCTGATAATGTACGGTGTGGTGCACTGGTTCTCCGACAAACATGGTGTTTGGGACCAGATAAGTGACTTGATTGTCGTGATTAGAGACTTTGGTTTTTGTCAAAACTCGGGAGAGTTTGGAACTTGGTGCTCTCTATGAGGCCATTGATTGGATTGTGATGCTATGTCAGAGACTTGCGTTGGCTTGGGAGGAGCTATACAAGGGGACTGTATGTGTGAAGTGAGAGATTGCCTCTCTAAGCGATCTGTCAGCAGACCAGATGGAACTGTAAAATGGTTCAGTGTCGATTGGATGGTTGTAATATGGAGTGGGTGTCTTCTCAACGAAAGAATCCCCCGAAGTGTGGATGTAAGGTGGAGGCTCTACCATTGAGAAGGGATTTGAGGCGTTGTGCTCAGAATTAATGAGATTGAGGAGTTCGAGGCTCGCATGGGTAACTGTGTTGTCCTTCCTTCCCTTTCTGAGAAGTTGAAATTGGCTAGATAGCCAGGGAGGGCTAGGATGGTGTTCAGATGATGTGTGGCCAAGATATAGAGACAGTGGATGTTCGGGCCAATGGATGTGAGCGAACACCTGGAGAATCGACTAATGATTCTATAGAGGAGAATGATTAGAGGATCCTTGGTCGGTGTGTGACGGGCGGCTGGTGGATTATTCTTCCCAATCGATGCGCGGTGGATTGTGATATCTTGGGTGGTTAAGTGTCTACGCTCCACGAGTATTGATGAAGATCGGTGAGCATTGGTGATGCGGGACAAGACCGACGATGAGCTAAACCTATGACGACGACCAAGTGCAGCCAGCACTCGCACGTGACAAGGCAAGCCAGGCGGCTGACTTCCGTATCGTTCCTCCGGGCGGAGGCGTCACTCAAACAAGAACTCCAGGTCCACGGCCGTCCCTAGTGGCTGCCTCTTTCAGAGTGCTGGATGCTAATCAATTCTTTACTTTTCCTATCCTTCCTCTTCACAGACCATTCGGATAGCACGCAGATGGTGACTTATCGCAACCTCCTCCGACAGGCAGAGAAGCCGGCGCATTTTGAGGCGGCGCCACCGGTCCCGACCACAACTCCCTTGCCTCCGCCCGCAAAGGGGTCCCGGGCAAGATCACCCGTGAAGAAGTCCCTGGACGAGGCAAAGGCTGCAGGGCGGTGGGAGGCTAAGCGTCGAAAGACGGAGGCCGTCAAGGCTGCAAAGAACATTCCCCCGCCACCTCTAGTTCCATCATTCGAGGAATTTGAGGCCGGTCGGGTCGAACCGCGCCAACCTGCAGGTGAGATTCTTCTGCCAAAAGTGTCTTCCAGGTGGAGTCTATTTCTGTGTCAGAACTGGTTGCTTACATCTGGGTGCTTTTGCCCCTTTTTTTTTCCATCAGCTAGGGAGGAATCGATGCCCTCGCTGACCCCCAACGTAGGTGAGGCCTGGGTCAGGTCGGAGTCGCCGTCCACTCCAACTCCCTCACCCAAGGCCACTGAAGGATCTCAAAAGGGGTCACCCATAGAGAGGGCATTGGCCGCCGCTAAAATAGCTGGACGAAAGGAGGTTGAGTGGAGGAGGGTGGAGGTTATTTGGAATGCTTCAGCTTCCCCTCCGCCTTCAGTCCCTTCTTTCGGGCAATTTGCCGCGGCCCAGACTGAACCAAGTCGTCCCGTAGGTAAGGTTCCCGAGACACTGATATTCTTTGGGATTTAGTCACCTCCCAGGGTGAGATCTCTATGCATGCATAACACACGCGTTTCTTCCTTTCAGTCGGTGCGGAGGAGACCACAATTCCCGAGGTCGCAGCTCTTGCTGAGGAGGCCAGCCACGAGCTGCCTCCTGCCGTAGACATCGGGGAGGGTAACCATCTCTGCCACCCTAGATACCTTCCTTGATCTTTCGGGGACTCTCTGGCTCCAACTTGGTCCGAATCTTGTTTTGTTTGGCAGGCCCTGGCGCGGCCACTGAACCGATGGTGTGCCTGGGAATTCGCCCAGGGGGCGCATCTACGTGAGGAGGAGGATAAGGTCCGAGACCTCCCCGTTGCCAAGCCCACGTGAGGAAGCGCTGGCTATCGATCGCGCAAGGGAGATTCCTACGCAGGTGAGGGAAGTGCCTACTCGGACCGCATCCTAGTCGGGCGAGAAGGTTGCTTATGATTATTCCTCCGATGAGGTGGTTTTGGGGGAAGGCGTGCCTGAGGAGTCTAGACCTCCTGAGCCACCCCCTGCAAGTGTGAGCCCATTCCCTTAGGGCTTCCCCGTGTGACCATCCACTGATCTTGTGTCTGCTGCTTGTTGACTTTCAGGACCCACCCCCACTAGAGGTTGCAGAGGTCACCGCCCTAGGCCTGTCGGTCAGCTGACCGGAGGGAGTCCACGTAGGCCCAGACAAGCTGGGGTCTTTACTTGAAGTTATGCGGTGGGAGGTGGCTATAGAAACTTCTGGTACCCCTGGGTCGATGGATGAGCCTCTAGAGGAGGGGGAGATCGCGCCCGAGGGTAGCATAGTCCCGGTGGCCGCGGTGAGCATAGGGACGGTTTAGCTCTCCCTTTGCCTTATTACGAGTTCTGGGCGATTTGCCTCAGCTAATGGGTGACTAACCCTGTCTTGTATATTCAGGAGGAGGTGGGGCCCTTGGAAGCGTGCACCGCTGGAGCTCGCTGGGCTATCCCCAAGCGGAGGAGGCTTCTCAGTCCCACGGGAGCGGACAGACTGAGATCACTCTGGGGGCTAGAGGTGGAGCCACCGGTGTCGCTTTTGCAATCAGGGGCCAGCCTAGAGCTGATAGTTCCCCTTCCCCCTCTTCCGATGCTCTCGACACTGGAGGAGACCTAGCTGTTGCGGGGAATCTTGGAGAGCATAGCCATCCCCGGGGAGGAGGAAGCGCAAGCAGAAGGGGCCGCGGATCTCCTGGCAATAACGTCTGGCCCGGTTTCCTTTGACGTCCCTCCCCTGACCAAGAGTGAGGTCCCTGTCTTGCGAGGATGCAAAGCGATGGTGTCAATGGATCAGGTGATGGTTTCGCCTGCTCCCTAAGTAGTGGCTGGCTGGGAGTTATCCTTCGAAGCAGGAGGACCCAGTGATTTGGCCATGGCACTTCCCTCTTCTTCGACTGCGGTGGATGCAGAAATATGGGTTGCCATGGACAGCGCGATGGAATTCACTCTTCCGATGGTACCTTCAATTGGTCACGCTACTTCAGATGCACTGGCTTGGCAGATGCTGCTGACGCTTTGGTCGATGATGCTTGTCAACCCCTCCCTCACAAACCGAGGGGTGCATGCGATAGTGATACATCTAATTGGTGCACTACAAGTGCTGGGCTGCCCGTTGGAGGAATGGTCACGATGAATCCTACTATTGTTGAAATACGTGAATCGTCGTGAATTCCTTGAGACTCGGGCCCCTAACGAGCTTACCGCCATCACGGCCCAAGAGGGTGAATATCTGCAAGCTTTGGGGGTGCGTCGAAGCAGCGAGGAGCTGCACAAGAAGGCCTTAGAAGGAGGTCACCGCGATGCCCATGCCCTCAGGAATAGAATCGAGGAACTAGAGGGCTATCTCACAACAGCTAGGACTGAGCTGGCCGAGGCCGAGGCGACCATCGAGAGGGAGAGCGAGGCGCTCGCAGTTGCCAAAGCTGAGGCGGCATCTGTGGAAATGGAGTTGGCGCACCTCGAGGAGCAGAGGGGCCAATTGCACGACATGGCAGACTTTCCTTGCGCCGGGATTCTCCCCCTCAAGGATATCTTCTGGGGCATCGACTAAGCACTGCTCTCCTTAACCCTCCTGATGGGATCGTTAGCTCTAGATTCAAGGCTGCGGTTGAACCTGACGGGATCGATGCTTCAACAAAATTATCAAATAGATATTTATGTTTTAGTTGTCTCATGTTTATTGGGCCACATGTATAGGCTTAATGGGTCATGTTTTATGTTTTTAGTAATTATGTTCACAATAAATATGTAAGAGTCTTTTTTTTATTTTGTGTCTTTTAGTCTTCCCAAGAGAGTTATGATGAGTAGAGTTGAGGGCGGTTGGTGAATCAAATGATCAAACCGCTGGCAGTGCTCACACCCCTAAACGTAGGTCGCACAATCATGCTACAAGGTCGGCCACTGGTATCCTTGTCGCAGTAGAATTCTTGCAACCAAGCTTCCTCCTTGGTGGGCACCGTAGATCCCTTCATGGACTTCCTCAATTGCTTGCCAAGCTTCTTGAGAGGCAAAGCACTTGAGGAGGGGTCCGACAGAAGATCGTCAGTAAAGCAACCTGTCGAGTAGAACAAATCGACGTACTTGATACTTGAGTCAGGGGCTTTTGTCCCTCGGTCAGCTAGGAGATATAAGGCATCCTCCAATCGCCGGGCGATGCATCAATAATGGCCACGAGCTCGAGAGCCACGCTAGGGCACTCTAGCTCTTCGAGGAAGATCGATTGGGTCCCAGACGAGCTGGTGGAGGAGGCAAGGCGAGAGAGTGCATCCGCTCAAGAGTTATCCTCCCGAGCTATTTGGATCACCTGAAAACTCTCAAACGACCAGACAATTTCCTTTACCAGTTGCAGGTGCTTCACTATTAGTGGCTCCTGAGCTTTGTATTGCCTGCTGATCTGACTGGCCACTAGTTGCGAGTCGGTATAGATCTTGACCCGCTCGGCTTCCAAGCACTTCGCCATCCAAGCCCCTGAAATTAGGGCCTTGTACTCTGAGGCATTGTTGGACGCCGAAAATTGAAACTTCAAGGTGTACTGCAATTTGATCCCTTCTGGGGAACTGAGGAGTACTCCTGCCCTATAACAGGCCGAGCTTGAGGACCCGTCTACGAAGAGTTCCCAAACCGAGCCAACTATAGGTGGGGGGATTTCATCAATAGGGGCAATATTTTTCGCGATGAAGTCCGCAAGTGCTTGTCCTCTGATGGTGTTGCGAGGCCAAAAGGAAATATCATATGCCCCGAGCATGACCGCCCATTTGACAAAGCGCCCCGATGCTTCGGGGTGAGCTAAAATCTTCTTCAAGGGGTCGCTGGTGAGCACCACAATGCTATGCCCCTTGAAAGTAAGGCCGAAGATGCTTTGCTGAGGTTGCCAGCTCTAGCACGAGTTTCTCGATTGTAGGGTACCTTTTCTCGGTGTCGAGGAGCACCTTGTTGACGCAATATATTGGCCTTTGGGTCCCTCGGTCCTCTCGGAGCAACACCGAGCTAACGATAGAGGGAGTTGCTGAGAGATATAAATACAGGGTTTTGCCTGGAATGGGCTTTGAGAGTATTGGCGGAGTAGTCAGGAACTACTTTAGCTCCGCGAAGGCCTTCTCACATTCCTCGTCCCAAGTGAAGCTCTGAGTGGCTGTCTTCGACTTTTCCAACAGTTTGAAGAAAGACAAATAGCGCTCTGCAGTGTGGGACCGGAAGCGATTCAATGCAGCGACCCTCCCTATCAGACGTTGTACCTCCTTAATGCTTGTCGGTGGTCGCATGTCCAGGATGGCCTGGATCTTCTCAGGATTTGCCTTGATCCCATGTTGGGTTACTAGAAACCCCAAGAACTTTCAAGACTGGACTCTGAAGGTGCACTTTGAGGGTTTAAGTTTCATGTTGTACCTTCGAAGGGTCTGAAAGGTCTCAATTAGGTCGGAGAAATGGTCCTCAACTTTTGGTTACTTGACGAGCATGTCGTCGACATAAGCCTTGATATTCCGGCCAAGCTGGCTCTCAATGATTTGGTTGACTAGCCTCTGATAAGTTACTCCGGTGTTTTTCAACTCGAGAGGCATCCAAGTATAGTAATATAGGCTAGAATCGATGATGAACGCCATTTTCTCAGCATCCTCAGGGTGCATCCTAATTTGGTGATAGCCGGAATGTGATGACCTGGATCCTCCCGGATCCTTGTTATCGGGTCTCGGATCGATTTTCTCAGAGCTTTCGACTCTGTCTTGTCTGAAATTTCGTTCCGGACATATTTCGTGTACGGATCGGCGCGATCCGAGGACGTTTCAGGGGCCCAGAGATGTTCCGCGGCTTTTCCCGCGTGAATTCCCAATTTCTGACCCAGTTTCCCGGCAAATCCTTCGGCACGCCATTGCGGGCGAGCGTGGTCGTTCACCCTGGCGTGAGTGGTACCGTTGCGATCGGTGCGTTCCGAGGATCGCGGGAACGTAATTTTCTATTTTTTAGTATTTTTCTAAATTTTGAGATTTTCTATTAATATCCCATTTCCTTTTCTTTTTCTATTCTTCTTCTCATTTTCTTCTTCTTCCTCCTCTCTCCATCGTGAGCACCGCCCTCTCCCTCTCTCTCTCGTTTGATCGTCCGGCGAGCTCCCTCCGGCTGCAGACGGTGCGGGGTAACGACGTGGCGACGACGGCGACGGTGAGGCGATCGTGGCGGCATGAAAAGCGTGGGATTTCGTAGAGGAACGATCTTTCTAAAAGAGTTTCAATCGTGGTTCACCGTCGAATCGGCGGAGCCTTCCCTCCATTGAGGTAGGGTGACGTTCCCTAGCTCCGTGCAATTCGTTTCCGTGATTTTTAGGCCATCGTGAGGCCGAGAGGGGTGATTTTGAACAGGTTTGGGCGTTTGCATGATTTGGGGAGTGATCGCCCGATCTTGTATTTCGTCACATTTTTGGCTGATCTAAGGGTTTAGATGCATGCCTAGGAGCTTGGGGAAGGTTTTCCCTTTGTTTCCCCTTCACCCGGGGGTGATCGGGGCGTGGATCGGGATTTTTCCGAGCTTCTTTCCGTTCTCGGGCGCGGACTGAGAACGCGCTTGCCCGATGTAGCGCGATCTCAGTCCTGCCGGGGAGGATGCACTGTTGCTCCTGATCGCGCTAGGGTCAGGTAGCGCGTTCTGCCCTGAACGCGCTACAGGACCCGAGTGCCTTCAGTGTGATCGCGCTGTGGGGCCCGAGCGCCTCCAGCTGATCGCGCTAGGAGATCCTAGCGCGACCATGCTGGTCGCGCTCTGGAGTCCTAGCGCGATCATCTGGTCGCGCTAGGGGGGTCCTAGCGTGTCCAGTCCAGATGCGCTAGGGACACCTAGCGCGTCTAGGGATGAACGCGCTAGGGAGGTCTAGTGCGTTATGGATGCGCTAGTCGGTGCTAGCACGTTCGGAATGATGCCCCGTTCAGCAATGGCCACTCCCAGGGGTCGACTAGGGACCCTCTACCGTCGTCCCAGTAAGTCACCGCTGTCAGAATCCCTCCCAAGGTCAATGTCCCTTTGGACATCCTTGTTCACTGTCCAGCCGGCCAGGAAGTCGCAGAACCAGAGCCGCTGCCTGCAACCACCCGGAACCCTCTGCCTTGCTGCCCGCCAACCCAAGTTTGGTACTCCCGGCATTATTATGTAGCCCTTTACCTCCCTGCGTGGAGTGGGCAAATAAAATCACCACTGTAATTAACTTTTTTCACTATACCCAGAGTTACAGAACTTGGCCGGGACGTCTTCCCCATGCCCCGAGAGTGGAGGTACACTCGCCACCCTCTCTATCGTATTTGCTCATTTAGTATAAGTTCTGTTTGCCGCTACATGTGAGTAGTTTATTTCCTTGCCAGTTAACTTAGTCATCACTGTGAGTAGTGAGTGCGAGACCCGTCCCGTGACTCATTTTGAGCACGAGAGTGAACTGACCACCCGAGACTCAATGCTGGTTTCTCAACCATGCAGATCGACACGTTTCCCTCACTGGGGATGATCGTGAGCGAGTACTTCTTATTTGGGGCACATTTGCCTCTTCAGGAACCACGATAGGTGCTGAGCCACTAGTTTCTTCGCTGGTCGCATTGTCCTTGGTTCGGGTCATCACCTAGAGTCCTAGGTTCACAACAAGTACGAGTCAAATCTCATTGTCATCCCGCATCAAATTAGTATCAGAGCATGGTTGATTCTAGGGTAGTCGTTGTTTAAAAAAAAAGTGTCTAGGTTTGCATTTCATCCCATTACCCGGTATATCAAAAGGCGTTACGGGAATGATAGGTTACAACTATTAGGAAGGTAGCCCACCTGCGTAAGAGGATCTTCGGATCTCCATCTCCGCCACGTGCCGGATATTGGTTAAGTCTTGGTCCATCTAGATAGGTCATAGTGAGTCACCCCTTAGCTCCCTTTAGGTCCCCTTGCATGCCCACTCGTGGAGGTACTCAGTACCATCACCCTGACACAATGGGTGAACCTTGAGGTGCCGCCCAGGGAGGCTGATCTCTGTAGGACTTGATGGCTCAACTCCTAGAGTGCATGGATAGGTCCGATCAAACTCTTAGGGAGCATACCGATCGCTTGGAGAGCCAACTCAAGGCGATGGAGGACCGCGCTAAGGCTTCTAACTGATCTGTCTAAGGTCTGGTTGGAAGGTTAGAGAGGGTGGAGAGAACCCCCAACCGAGAGCTTCCGGAGCTGTTCAAGCCCCTCAGGCACCTGTTGCCCAGCCCGCCCCACTTAGGGTTGAGGAACGACGGCCACGTGCCCCCGATTTTGAGGACTACAAGTCCGACAATGATTATGAGGGGAATGGTCGACGCTGACGTGGTCACCGACCACAAAGGGTTGATGAGGACGAGCGGATCCTCAGGACCGTTCGTGCGGACCCTCCCACTTTTGATGGGTCTTTGGACCCAAAGGTCTATCTAAATTGGGAGGCCGAGATGGACCGGTAGTTTGAGTGGTTTGAGATGATGGACCACTAAAGAGTCTGATTCACAAAAATGAAGCTATTAGGGCAGGCGCAGACTTATTGGAAGAACGTGGAGAGCCTGTTGTTTCAGCGTCAAGAGCCCCAGGTTGAGACATGGGATGAGATGAAGGTCAAACTCCGACAAAAGTACCTTCCTGTCACATACCGTCAGTGACTCATCGATAGGGGGCAGAGTCTCAACTAGGGAGATCGATCCATCTCCGAGTACATCACCGAATTTGATGAGTATTTTCTGCGATGTGGCATATCGAAGGAAAGCTCCATGCCAGTTTCCCACTTTCGACGTGGTATGCGGCGACACCTTCAGTATGAGCTTTTCTACCGCAACGTGACCACATTGGAAGCCACATATCAGGTTGTTCTCGAGGTGGAGCAGTTTAAGGCAGAGTTTGCTTCTATCCAACGGTAGGGGGTCACCTATCCGCGTGGGTCTGATCCTCGGACCACGCCCAGTTCCTACACTCGGTGGTCTGTGGCTCGTCCACAGGAACCCCCTCGCTAGGACCTCGCAGCTCCAAGGCGCCTCCTCCCTCCGATGAATCCTCCCCCTCGCCAGCAAGCACCCATCCCTGCCCCTAGACCTCATCAGCCCACCGTGCCAACTCAACCCCTACTTTAAACACCCCTGGTCCATCAAAAGGACAAGGGAAAGGGGCCGATGACCAGTGGAGCATCTTCAAGCACACGGACGCGTGACCAGTGCTATAGGTGCGGTGGAGTTGGCCATTATGCGGCCAAGTGTCCCACTCGTGACTCACTTGTTATTTCTAATCCCTCTACCAACAACCCCACACCTGAGCTTGTACCGGTCAGTTACGAGGCTAACCTGGACTTAGCGGAGGAGTTCTTTGATGAATTGATGGAGGGAGCGCAAGTTGATGTCCCGAGTACCCAGTATCAGGACGATGCGCAATTGGGGGTAGTTAGGTGCATCCAGACTCAGCCTCAGGTGAGTGACGACTGGCGTCATACCACCATCTTCCATACATTTTATAGGTTGGGAGGAAAGGCCTGTAATGTGATTATAGATAGCGGGAGTTGCATTAACGCTATCTCCACCGGCACGGTTACTCATCTTGAATTAACGCCTATGGATCACCCTGCCCCATATCGAGTATCCTAGGTGGACTCTACTTCCATCCCAGTCAGGCTGCGGTGTTTGGTGACTTTGCAGTTCTAGGCCTACCACGATGAGATTTGGTGCGATGTGCTACCTATGGAGGTGGGTAGCATCATCCTAGGTAGGCCTTGGCTCTTCGATTCGGATGCCACCCTCCATGGCCAGTCGAACACCTGCACCTTCGACCATAGCGGCCACCAGATCACACTCCACCCCACCCAGCCGACGGACCCTACTATTTGAGGACCAGCTGGCGCCAGCACCACGACCACCCCTAGTCATGGGAAGGCTAGTCCTCCTGCCCCACCCTCGGCACAAGCTACTACCTCCTCTACTGCTATCACTATAAAGGACCTCCCACCCAGGAGGTTGATGATGATTAGTCCCCGAGAGATGGAGCAAGAGGTGACCGGGGATAGCTTGCGAACCCAGCCAAAGTGTTCCCTAAATGAACCGCTGGCGCAAGCTCACACTTTGCCGAGATGCAAAAGGGAAGAAGGAAGAGGAGGAAGAAAGAAAAGATTTTGGACTATCATACATATAGAAGAGGCATGCCTATGAATAGTATTCTATTTTTCAAAAAGGGAAGGGCTACGTATGCTTCGGGGAACACCCCTATTTTACATATTAACAAAAGAAGAAAAGAGAAAAGAAAAGAAGAAAAAGGGGGGGAATGCTCAGTCTATCCCTCGGAAGATCTCCTCAAGTGGAAGAATCCCCACGCAGGGGAAGTTCGCCATGAGTTCTCCTGTCCCTCGAGGCGCACCAGCTCGGTCATCACAGAGGCTACCTCAACCTCCGCTATGGCTAGCTCCTCAGCCTCTCTCGCCATAGTCACCTCAGCCTCAGCAAGCTCGGACTCCACCGCAACAAGATAACCCTTGGGCTTCTCTATTCTGCTCTCGAGGGTACGAACACTGCGATGGCACTCATCCAAGGCCCTTTGATGCTGCTCCTTGCGATCCCTTCGTGCCTCCAAGGCCTGTAGGTACTCGTCCTTTTGGGCACTGATAGCTGTAAATTCACTGGGAGCTCGAGTCTCAAGGGACTTGCAACGGTTTACATACTTCAGCAACAACAAAACCCATCACGACCACTGCTCTAGCGGGCAACCCATTACCTACAGTGCCCCAGTCTGCTGCATGACCACGGTGTGCATCCCCCGGTATGTGAGGGAGGGGTCGGTGAAGATCATCAACCTCAACGCCAGCAGAGTATGTCGAATCAGTGCGTCTGAAGTGGCGTGACCTATTAAGGGTACGGTCGAGAGATCGAACCCCACCGCACTGTCTATCGCTGCCCACAGATCTACATCTATTGCAGCCGAGGAGGATGGAAGGGCAGAAGCTAGGTCGCTCGAGCGTCCAACTTCGACAGACAGCTCCTGGCCAGCCACCGCCAGAGGAGTAGGTGACGCCAGGCCCGAATCACCCGATGCTGTTAGCAAAAGGGGCCAGCCCGCTTCCACTGTCGGTGAAGAGTAGAGACGAGCTGCTTCTACTCGCACCGTCGGAGCTGAGACTTCCACCTCAGTCGAAGAATAAGGTGTCGCGGGAGTCGAGTCGAGCGCGGTGACTGACGGACCACCCCCGACCTCCACCTCCTCGGCAAGGGTCGGGCTCGTTGCCACCTCGTAGCTTGGGGGCGTAGGGATCACGACCTCAGTCGAAGGAAGACTTTCAGATGAGGCCGGGTCCCATGCCGCTTCCGACAGACCAGCCGTCTCTTATGCCCGAGATTCCCACGAAAGCATGATAACGTTTGCCAATATCTTCTTCAAAAGTGGGTCTTCCGCTGGCGCCAAGGATCTCTGAATAGACGGTAGGGGGACCATGAGCTTCGGACTGGCCCTCGATTGCAGGAGAGACACTAGGGGCTTCGCATTCGGCCCCAAAAGCAACTTCAGCCTGCCTACCCCCGCGGCACTGATAGGTCCCCTCCATTTGGGGATGGCCTTGCAAACTCCGGTGGCACGTGCGCCCGAAAGCACTGTCTCTTCCTAAACATGCAAGACAGAGTTAATCATCTATCGCTCAAGGCAAACTACCCAAATCCTGAAGAGATAAAAGGGGAGCTGAAAGGTTTCCACACTTACTTCAGCCATTAGAATGATGCTGATTTCCAGTGCTATCTCCCCCTCCTCTAGAGGCTCATCCATTGACGCTGGAGTCCTCGCAGCCCCTTGGGGAGGATCGCCCTATTTAAATCGAAGACAAATTAGCACCCCTAAGGGAAATGCAAGAAGGGGAGCCAAGACTTACAATCATTTCTGCCCTCACCTTTGACAGCACCCCGGCCTCTGGTGCGGGGACAACGGAGGTCTTCGCTGCCGCCTCCTGTCGCAGGACCTCGAACAAGGACGCCAGCTTGTCCAAGCCGACGTCGACTCCTTTCGGTCACCTCACCGATGTGCCCGGAGCAGGCACCCCTGCAACCTCCGGCGGGATTTTTTCCTGACAATTGGCAAAGAGAAAGAAGATAAAATCAGCGGATGCCCTCGAGGCAAACCCCCATGAATAAACACACACTTACAATGATCTTCTCCACCAAGCTCAAGGAGTTGGCCAATAGAGGGGCCTTCAGGACCAGCTCAGGAGGTCCGGACTCTTCAGATATGCCCTCGCCCGACACCACCTCGTCAGAAGAGTAGCCGTAGTCTACCTTCTCGCCTGACGAAGATTTGGTTGGGGCAGGTGTGGACGCACTAAAATTCCCGTTCAGATACGTTCCGTTCGTTCATTAGTTAGGGTGTTTATTAGGTCTATTTAGTGCGAGGGCGTGCCAGTCACTGAGGTGAAAATTTATTTGGGTTTCACGGAAACACATGGTGCGCTCGATCTGACTTCGTCAGGTGATTGTATGGTACGGGTCGGGACCAAATCCCATCGTGCCATAAAGGTCATAACGTCATTTACATCCCCCATACGAGGGAACACCCTTGATTAATTGCCGAAATTAGGGGCCCTGCGGTCGAAAGAAATAATGCTAACTGCAAAGGAAAGAGGCAGGAATAAATCACACAAGAGCCTGTGTCGAGACACGGGCAACCGGGCATATCGGTCATTCATAGACCCTTTCATATTCGGATGGGAGTCCGTGGCGAGAATGCGGTGAAAGTCAGGAGAAATCTGTTCAAATATCCGCCGAGTGCATGGTAATTTCAATGGCGACCCGAGGAGAGTCCAGTTTGGCAAACGGGTCTGGTTTAATCAGAATGTCGGCCCGAGGTAAGGCCGGGTCGTGGCCATTTTGGGCTAATTCCCGAGACTCAGGCCCTGCTTACAGGGGCGACATTATTGTCCTTTCAGCACTAGGTCACGGGAGAGACGGGGCTGCAATATAGAATTTTATTATCATAATTAGTGGAGCCACTGATTATATTTCTTTGCTGCCCATTTCCCCTGTCTTTTTATGCGTTTAGGGTGATCTTGCGATTCTCCTTCATTTGTTTACATAGATTCCCCCCTTTTTTATTTGCTTGTTTGCACGGGTTACCGTGTCTTTTTACTTATTTGTTTACTTATATTTTATCCGGGGTGCTACAAATGTTGTATCAGTCTTTCTTTCTCTTTTTTTTATCTTATCTTGTACTGGCTACGGCCTATCCGATGTATGAAATATTGGTGAAATAAAAGTGAGAGTTGCTATCATACTTGATTTCTTACATGTAAGGAAGAGGCTCAGAAATAGAACTTTCGTAATGTCGTTGCATTCCAAGTCTAAGGGATGGGTGTTCCTTCCATGGTCGATAACCGGTATGCTCCTTTCCAGAGTGTCTCGACTACTTATATGGGCCTTTCCAGTTAGGGGCCAGCTTCCCCACCACCTGTAGTGGTCAAGAGGCTTCGGCCTTATTCAAAAGGAAATCTCCTGATTGGAACTGTTTGTCTTGCACTCGGTCGTTGTAATAACGAGTCTTGCGTCGCTGATACTCTGTAGCTCAGATCCTCATGATCTCGCATACTTCATCTACCAGGTCCAAGTTTTCTAGTAATTTCTACTCGTTTGGCTCAGGCGAGAAATTGATAAGCCGAAGGGAAGGGCTATCGATCTCTAGTGGTATGACTCCTTCAGTGTCGTATAGTAGTTTGAAGGGAGTTTCACCCGTGGATGTCCTTGGGGTGGTTCGTTATGACCATAATACGCTAGGCAACTCCTCAAGCCAATTACCCTTCACCTTTTCGAGCCTAGTCTTAATGCCTTTGAGGATGGTTTTGTTGGCATTTTTGACCAGTCCGTTAGCCTGGGGGTAGGCTACCGAGGTGAAGTGGTTGCAAATGTGTAGGTCAGCACACTTATTCTTAAATAAGTGCCGTCGAATTGCTGACCGTTATCGCTCACGATCATTCGGGAGATGCCAAAATGACAAATGGTTGACCTCCACACAAAACTCCAAATTATTGCCTTCGTAATTTTGGTGGAAGCCTCAATCTCAACCCATTTGAAAAAATAGTCGATGGCAACGATGATAAACTTCTTCTGAGCTTGGGCAATCGGGAATGGGCCGAGGATGTCGATTCCCCACCGAGCGAAGGGGTAAGGCTCAGTTAGGGCCACGAGCTCCGAGGCTAGTTAATGGACTAAATGGCTGAACCATTGACACCGATCATACTTTCGAACGTATGCCGAGCAATTACCCTGGAGGGTGGGCCACCAATAGCCTCTCCGTAATAGGAGCCTTGCAATTGACCGTCCCCCTTGGTGCGTGCTACAGATGCCTTCATGCACCTCCTCAATTGCTTGGCGGGCTTCTGGGGAGTCAAGGCACTTGAGGAGGGGTCCAGCATAGGATCTTCTATACATGGTTTCATCTAGGAGGATGAAGCGTCTAGCTTGATACTTCAGTCTTCTAGCTTACTGAGGTTGGTAGGCTCTTGGGAGTCGCAGAGCCAAGATATGTAAGGGGTCCTCTAGTCGCTAGATGATACTTGCACTACGGCCACAAGCTCGGTTTCCATGCTCGGTCGTTCTAATTCCTCAAGGAGGATTGACTGGGTCCCTTCTGGGCTGATAGAGGAGGCCAGGCGAGAGAGGGTGTCCTCTAGGGAGTTTTCTTCCTGAGCTATTCGGACCACCTAAAAACTCTTGAAGAGTTGAGCTATCTCCTTCACCAGTTGAAGGTACTTGATCATTTACGTTTCTCGAGCCTCATAGTCCCTGTTGATCTGACTCATGAATAACTGAGAATCGGTGTGGATTCTGACTCTCTCGGCTCCCAGGTGTCTCGCCATTCTAGCCCCAAGATTAGGGCCTCATACTCGGAGATGTTATTGGACGCTGGGAAGCTAAATTTTAGAGCGTATTGTAGCTCCGCTCCTTCTGGGTATCTGAGCAGAATGTTGGCGACGCAGTCGATCGAGCTCAAGGATCCATCCATGAACAGGTCCCAGGCGGGACCAGACATTGGCGGGGACGTTTCCTTAGGCGGGGCAATACTCTCCGTGATGAAATCTATGAGAGCCTGTCCCTTGATGGCCATGCGGGGTCAGTAAGAAATGTCGTAGGCCCCGAGCAGTATTACCCATCTGATGAGACGGTCAGAAGCTTTGGGGTAAGCCAAGATCTTCTTTAGAGGTTCGCTAGTCAGTACCACAATGATATGTCCTTGGAAGTAAGGCCGAAGGCATTTAGCCGAGGTTACCAATGCTAGCACGAGTTTCTCAATTGTGGGGTACCTTCTTTCAGCTTCAAGGAGCACCTTCCTGACATAGTAGATGGGCTTCTGCACACCTCGGTCATCTCGAACTAAGACTGAGCTTATTGTAAAGGGAGTTACCGAGAGATAGAGGTATAGTGTCTCTCCGAGCATAGGCTTTGATAATACTAGTGGTGAAGCCAGAAACTCTTTTAGCTCAAAAAATACCTTCTAGCACTCGTCATTCTAGTCGAAGGTGGGTGACGCTAGCTTGGGCCCTATTAGAACTTTGAAGAAGGGCAGGTATCGTTCCACCGCTCGAGACAGGAAACAGTTGAGTGTAGCATTTCTTCCTGTCAAGCATTGTACGTCCTTGATACAAGCGGGTGGCCGCATATCTAGGATGGCGTTCGATCCCTCACTGGGTTACCAGAAAGTCGAGAAATTTTTTAGATCTAACTCTGAAAGTGCACTTGGCCAGATTAAGCTTCATACTGTACCTCTGGAGAGTATTGAAGGTCTCGACTAGGTCAACGAAATAGTCCTCAGCCTTGGGTGCCTTCACGAGCATGTCATCAATATAAGACTCGACATTTCCCCCGATCTAGTCCTCAAAGATCTGGTTAACCAGACTCTGATAAGTTGCTCCAGCATTCTTTAGCCCAAAGAGCATTCGGGTGTAATAGTATACGCCAAAGTCGGTGACGAAGGTGATTTTCTCAGTATCTTCGGGGTCCATCTGGATCTGATGGTACCCGGAGTAGGCATCCAGAAAGTTGAGGAGTTCATTACCCGAGGTTGAATCAACCAATTGGTCTATGCTCGGTAATAGATAGCAGTCCTTCAGAGTGGCCTTATTGAGGTCAGTGAAGTCTACGCATAATCGCCATTTGCCCGAGCTTTCGGTACCAGGACGACATTGGCGAGCCAAGTCGGGTAAAGGAATGGGTGGAATAGCCCAATTTTCTTCCCCTTATTGATCTTCTCTTTTATGACTGCCTACTTTTCTAAGGCGTGCCTTCTTCTTCACTGTTGGACTGGTTTCACCGATGGGTCAAAATTGAGTCTGTGCATTACGTCTCCCCAGGAATTCCAGGAAGATCTTCATCAGACCATATGAAGACTTGAATGTACTCTAAAAGGAAGTCTTTGTATTACTTTTGTACATCAAGTGGTAGATCATCCCCAATTTTAACTTCGAGAGTTGAGTCATCTTTGAGGAAGATTGACAGCAGCTCCCCACCGGGTTTGCCTACCGTCATTTTGTCCTCGATTACCCCTAACTCTTTATTTTCTTCTTCTGGCCTTACGGCTTCGACCGAGATCACATAGCACCTTCTAGCTATTGCTTGGTTACCTCAAACTTCCCCGGTACCATATTTGGTGAGAAACTTCATTTTCTGGTGATAAGTGGAGGGCACTATCTTTATCCGGCCGATAATACCTCGACTGAATATGGCGTTATAGGCTGACATCCCTTTAATCACAACGAAGTTTGCCATAAACGTGACAATTTTTGGAGGGGTATCGAGAGTGACTGGCAGGCTTAGGGCTCCCTCAAGATAAGTTGCCTGGCCATTGAAACCATAGAGAGAGGTTCGAATCAGGCGGAGCTTTGATGGGTTTTCGCCCATCTTTAAAAAGTATTCATACACCAAAACATCGGGGGTGCTACCATTGTCCACTAGAATTCTATCTACATTACAATGGTTTATAGTAGCCGAGATAACGAGGGCGTCATTATGCGGGGTAGCTACCTCTTCCAGGACTTGGTCGGAGAACACTAGGGCCTATTGGTCGTTTGCTGGTGGGGCTTTAGGAGGCTCAGAAGACTGGTTGGCTCACTCGGCGTGATGCTTCCTTCCTCGAATACAATCCCCTCCTGAGATGGATCCATCTAAAATGACATTGATGCGGATTCCACGGGGGCGGTTGTCGATTTCTTTCAGGGGGACTCAGCGATCCTCTTGTTGCTCGGCCATGTACTGGGAGAGGTGCCCTTGGCAGATGAGCCTCTCGATCTCATCCTTGAGTTGTAGGCAATCCCCAGTGTGATGACTATGGTCATCATGGAACTGGCAGTGCTTTCGACGGTTGCGGCATCTGGGATCAACTTTCATTGGCTCGGGTCGGTGAAGGAGGCCTAAGTCCTTGATTTCTTGATATATCTCGTAGATGGGGGTGGATAACGGAGTGTACCACTCGAACTTGCCTAGAGGTTCCCTACGGTCTCCTTCTCGATTCCTTCATTTCCCCTGGCCTGAGGTTTGCTCGGACGGTCACTTCTTTTCTCCCTCTCACCCTGAGCTCACCGGATCACGGTAGGCACTGAGGACTTCTTCACACTCTGCATGATGCAGAGCCAGGGTCACAAAATCGGCGAGGGAGGAAGGAGGGTGGAGCACCAATTCCCACCAGAGGTTTTCATCTCGAGTGCCTCCGGTCAGTGTGATGATGGCTGAGGCCACGTCCAGGTGGGGGATGCACAGTGCTTCTGACTTAAAGCAGTTCATGTAAGCCCATAGGTTTTCCCCTTGTGCTTGTTTGAGGGCCAACAGTCCTGCGATCGACCTTGGAGGGCCACTACTGACAAAGCTTTCCTTGAACAATCACCCGAATTGCCAGAAGTTAAGGATGCTTCCAAGGGTGAGTGCTCAGAACCAGGCCTAAGCACCTTGAACTAGGGTGGCCATGAACATTCGGCACTTGACGGCGTTGGACGCCCCATGCAGGGTCATCAGGGCATCGAAGCTGTCGTAATGGTCGGCCGGGTCACCTTGGCCGTCGTAAGATTTGAAGGTGGGTAAAGACACTCTTGGTGAGATTTCTGCCTCCAGAATATGGTTGGAGAATGGGGATCGCTCCTCGTCCTCCTTTATGGAGCTCTGCTGTAGGGGGTGGAGGGTGCGCTCCTACTCGGCGAACCGCCGCTCAAAATCTCACAGCTAAAGGGACAACTCTAGCTGACGTCGGGTCAGCGCTAGGGGGCTATGAGTGTTTTCCCAACTGTTGCCCTGTTGCACTGTGGCGTCTACCTCCATATGCTGTTGAGGTAAACCAGATTTCTTCCCTCACAGATTGGAGGAAGCCTCGTGTTCCAGGGGCGGGGGCTGTGAGGGCCCGTCGGGTCCATTCTGGATGAGATGTCTGCCTTGTAGTGTAAAGTGGCCTCCGGCCATTAACCGGGAGGCTTCCACATGGGGGGGGGGACTCGTCTAGGAAAGCCATGACCTCTCCTCCCTAGTGACCGGTCCTCATCAAGTCGACGAGGATATCCACTTTGGCATTGAGGGTCTGGAGGGCATCTGGGTTCCCAAGATGGAGTTGTCCCCCCGTGGCCGGCAGAGGTAGGGCATTAGCTTGATTGTTGGCATTGGAGAGGGGGGCCATAGAAGAACGGGAGGGTACATGTTCTCCCTCCGCAACTACCGGTGCCTTCCCTTTATCGCTGGCATTTCTCCTGCTGGAACTTCTTTGCACCATCTTGGCTCTTTGCCATATTCCCACAGACGGTGCCAGATGAAGAGGCGTGATCTCATGCTGAAGCCTGAGCCATATGATCCTGAATAGATCCTTATCGTCGCCACCAATTTGGATTCTACAAGGTAGGAAACAGATCAGAGGAGCCCAGGGTTATGACCTCGGGGTAAACCCTCCGATGCTTAAGTCAGCAATGTGGTAGAGCGAGGTGCTAGAAGAAATGAGGGAGAATGTAGGTGAAGAGTAGAGATGGGCACGAGATCGCTCTCCACCAACAAGCGTGGCTTTGATTGCTTAGATTGGTCTACCTTTCTGGAGGGTTTCCTTGAGTTTACATAGTTGCTCACTCCCCAAACTAGAGTCAAGGAAACTTGAGGGACTAGGAGGCGTTACGTCCTCATTAAGGGTTCTTTACCACTCGAGGACTCTTGCCTTCCCTTATCCTTTTGAGCTTCCTGCTCCTAGGTGGCAATGTAACACCTGCATGGATAGGCACCTAGTTGGTTGTCCGAGCAGGGGGGGCACCCATTTAGGGAGCGCTCGAACTTTAGCGTTGGGAGCGTCGTCGGTCGGTTATACTCGAATGCCTTTTAGGATCCTTCTGAGCGACCATTACTCAGACTTCCTGGCCTGGAGGCCGCCTAGGAAGTATTGGTCTGAGCGATTTGGACTTCAGGCTAATTGGGCCCGTTAAATGGGACCATCAGTTGGGGTGCTCGACTTGGTTGGGTCGAGTTGGACCTTGTTGGGCCGGCCGTGCCGGTGGAAGGAAGACTGACGATGTGCCGTTGAAGGAAGGGCAAGATGTCATAGGCAGACTGCATTGGGGCAGATAGGAATCAGTGAGGTGGATAAGGTCACAGGCTGACCAAGTGGGATGGCACCAAGGGGAGAAGAGTTTCGTGAGGTCCTCGGGGCTAGCCAATGCACTGAATTGTTCCTTTCCTTCTTTACGACAAGACAGGGGGCTGGCCTTCGCCTGCTCACGGGAGAGCCCCACGACAGCAACTTACTGGGCTGTGGAGGAAGACGGTGACACGTGCAGGAGCATCGGCGGCCATGTTTGTGTGACGAACAGCTGAAGAGCAAGAAGAAGCCGGCATGGGCCTCACCTCGTCTGCTGTTGCCTATGTACACCCCCTCGCCGTGGAGCCCCCATTCACCGTCCTTCTAACCCACACAACCCTCTGTCCCACTCTCTCTCCCCTCTCCCTCTCTCTTTCTCTCTCTAGCCACCCACCTCACAGCGATGCATGTCACTGCCCCTCTCACCATGCATACATGGCCACCCTCCTCTCCACCTTTCTCTCCCACATGGCCATCATGCATGTAGTACCCCATGCATGGCCCCCTCTCCCAACATCTCACATGCACACCCACGTCACTCCCCCATGCCCGGGCACACTCTCACCACCCACGTGAGCACCATGTACACCACAACACACCTCACTTCCCATGCACCTCTCTTCACACACACATGCACACATAGCATCCCAAGCCCCACAGCCCATGCACCCATCTACCCCACGTCCATCTCTCCCATTCACTCCACACACACACACCCCACCATCACCATGTGACCTCCACCCCCTCCGTGTATCACTCCCTCTTCCCTCTCTTCACTCTTCTTATCTCCCTACACTCACACATGGTCTATTTAAAGCTCGCATGAGTGTGCATGGTTTGGCTTCAATGTGTGATTAAATAACATGAAAAGGTGGGTGCACCTAAAGATTTACAATGAGTGTGGGTAGAGGGAAAATAGCATGGATTGGGGGTAATCTTAACCCTATAAAAGGGGCTGGGGGGGGAGTTTTAACACCTACGTAGGCTTCATTCTCCTCCCCTCTTCATTTCTATAGCATTGGGAGTAGGCCTTTAATTCCTCTATCCCTCTCTCTACCCTCCTTGTGGTCATGTAGAAGCCCCCCACCCACTTCGGATCTCTCTCCCTCTCTCTCCTTATCTCTTTAACTACCACGCCAGATCTCTCTCTCTTTCTCTCATTCTCTCTCTAACCCACATGACGCACCTCCGGTAGCGCACGCATCTCTCTTCTCACTCTCTCACCTCCGTAGCCATCTGTCTCTCCCTCTTGATTTCTCTATCTTTTCCCCTGCCGGTTCCACCTCTCTCCGTTTTTTTTCTCTCACGTAGCTCTCTCCACACTCTCCAGATGTTCCCCCTCTCGCTCTAACAAAAACACACAAAAGTTCTTTTAGGTGCTCTCTCACTCTCTCCCCCTCTCTCTCCTCTGCGGTAGCACACACCTCTCCTCTCCCTCTCACCCATTCTCTCCAACTCTCACACCTCGCCGACGGTTCCCCTGCCAACCTCTCTCGCCACTGGCACCTCGGCACCTGCACTCTCCATCGCCACCCTCTCCAGCAGCACCCTCGCCAGCCCGTGGCCACCTCTGCTCCCTTTCCCGCACACTTGCCACTAACTGCACACCCACGTAGCCACCGCAAACACCCGCGGGTCTCTCTCTCCCTCTCTCTTTCTCTCTCCAACCTAGCCCCCATGGCCCATGCATGTAGCTCCTCTCTCCGGACACACCCTCTCCCTCCTCTCTGTACTATCTCTCCCCCTCTCCTCCTCACACCCACACCACCTGCACTGCTCACCTTACCGTCTTCACACTGCAATCACCATACACGTTCCCCTACTCCCATTGTCTCCTCACTGCACACACAACCACCCCCTCCAAGCCATTGCTTCCCTTCTCACCGTAACCTTCTCACACGCCGCCCACGGCCTACTCACCCCTGCCGTTCCCACGCACACCCACGTGCCACAGCCCTCACCCACACCCGCGTACCTCTCCTCCTGTGGCGTACCTCTCTCCCTCACTCTCTCGCTCTCTCTAGCCACTGCTCACGTAGCTCTCCCTCCTGCAGTGCCTTCATCGCTCCACTCTCCCCTCCATCTCCTCCCTGCATCCGAAGCCACCACAGCTGTCCCTGCTCCCGTCCACCTACACCACCATCTGTGCCGTCTTCTCTCCCCATCCTCTCCTACCATCACCGCGAGCTCCCTTCCCCTCTGCCGGCGTCGCCAACCTCGACCCCCCTTTACTGCGTCGGCCACTCCCTCTTCCTGTCTGCACACGCTGGAGACTCGTTTCATACCCACCGCCAACATCCACCTCTCCCACTCTGCACCTAGCCTCCTCTCTCCCTTCACCCCGCGACCACTGTCCTGCAATGGCCTCCTCTCGTCGGCCACGTTCGCCACCTCTCTCCCACACACTCCCACCCATTGCTCCTCTCTCTGATCTCACTCCCTCTCTTCTATCACCACCAGCGAACCCCATGCAGCATCATGCTTCTCTCCATCTCCTCTGCTCGCACCCACATTCCATGCCGTCTGACCCGCCATGTACATAGCCCCCCTACCACAGCTCTCTCGTTCAGTCTCTCTTTCTCTATAACTCTCGTATCCTCCGCCTCCTCTCCTCACCACACACACACACACACCCTCTCTTCACCTCTCCTCCTTTCCCTCTCTCTCTGCTAACCACCGCGGCTCCCTCACACATCGACCTCCCCATCCCTCGTCTCTCTCGATCCCTTTCCCTCTCTCCCGCACACACACATGCACACACCCCCTGCGTAGCCCTCCTCCTCTCTCTAACCGCCCCCCACCAAACCTCTCTCTTCTCTCTCTTTATCTCTCTTTCTCTCGCTTCTCTCGCCCTCTCTATTTCTCTCTCTTTCTCTCTCCCATCCGTCTCCTCTCTCTCTCTCTCTCTCACCCACACATACATTAATCTTCTCACTTATTTATTTTTTATTTTCTTTCTTATATTTAACCCCATATTCCTATGTCACTCTCTCTCTACATCCCTCTATTTTCTCTCTCTATTCTCTCTCTAACCCTTCCAAAGTTGGCGCATGATGGGCATCCTCGGCTCCGAGTTGAGAGGAGATCAAGGGCTCATAGAGACGGTCACCTTAGCACCACGGCCCCACATATCACTTGCCCTCCACTGTCAGCTCAGAAATCATTTGAGTTTTTCATGATTCTGAAATCGACATCGAAGAGTCGCCGGGTAAGAGAGAGGCATGCGATCATGCCAGGGCCTCCACCCCGGATACCTGGGTGAATGCTCGCCTTAACTAGCGCTGGACTCTTCTACTTCAACGTCAGACAGAGAGAATGCAGCCATCATGTGGATCACATTGGTCGCGTAGTGAACCACACACACTGCCTTGGTGGGCTTGGCCCACGTGTGTCGTTGCGGGGGATCGATGAGACCACTCTTCATTTGGATGAGGCTATCTCAGATCAGCTTTTGTGCTTGAGTCTTGAAGACGTAACAATCTTCAATTGGGTGACCCAGCATGCGATGATATGGGCAATAGCTGGGATCATCGATTTTTTGGGCCTCGTCTGGCTTGCAGACTTCTGGTAGTTCGACGATCTTCTGGGCCATGCAGAGGTCGAAGAGCATCCTCATGTGTTCCTTCTTGAAGGAGAAGGGTGTCTTCATACACTTCGAGAAGGAAGGAGTGGCTGGCTTATCCACTGGCTTCTTGTCAGAGCTACTTGATTCGGCCTCCTTACTGGCCTTGGCAGCAGGGGTGAATTCAATAATGTTCACCTCCTTTTTGGGCTGGCATTCTCGCATCTATTTCCCCTTTTCTGAAGTGTAGCTCGGGTTGTCGGCAAAGAACATCTCTATTTCAAAAACTGTCGAGTTGAGCTGGTCGAAACCTTTGATGTTGGTGCTGAGGAGCTTTTCACTGACCTCAGCCACTAAGCCTCAGCGACATATGGTGATGGCATCCTCTTGAACTGGCGGGTTAATACACCTCATGCTGAGGTCTCACCACTTCTTGATAAAGTCGAGGGTGCTCTCACCCTTCTTTTGTCATAGAGAGCAAAGCTCGGCCAGAGAAAATTTTCACTTGGCCGTTTGAAAATGTTCGAGGAATTTCTTCTGGAGATCCGCCCAATCAATGACGAAGTTGGGCTTCAGGTGGGAATACCATTGGAAGGCCATTCAGGCAAGTGAGGTGGCAAAGTAGCAGAGGAGGTATGACTCGTCTAATGCTAGCTCGCACATGGTTGTGATGTAATAGGCCAAGTTCCCATGTGGAGATCCCTGCCCGTCAAACATCTGCAGCTTCGGTGGCTTGGCGTACTCCGAAGGGAGCTTCTTTAACTGGTGATGTAGCAGGTAGGGTATGCTGTAGAGATCTATGGTTACGACCCCTTCCCCATACTGGGTGAGCTTTGTCTCGACAATTCGCTTGATCATCTGGCGCTATGCCATGAGATTTTTCAGCACTGGCATGTTAGATACTCGTGGTTGAGCTTCAACTAGGGGCTTCCCGAACCCGATTGCTGTCGGGGTTTGGGCAGTGGCCGCTGAGGCATTGGCACCATTGTGCCCAGCTGGTGGAGGTGGTGCTTTGACCTGAGTTCTAGTAGGTGGCCAGGGATGAAGGTCTCGTTACTGAAGAAGATCTTGCAGGAGGGCCTTCAAGTGCTGGTTCTCCTTTATGAGAGTCTCGACAGTCACCTCTTGAACCTCATTTGTTGGAGGATCATTGTTAACCGGTTCCGCATTGACAGGGATGGCGTGATCCTCGGCTAGAGCTTCTTTTACTCATTTCGATGCCTAAGGTCCGGCAAAAGTGTCGACGTGGCTTGCCAGGGTCAGAGGCTGAGTCAGGTGACGAGGCCTCCTGAGCTGAGCCAGTGGTTGGTTCAAGTCATCGGACTGAGTCTTAGGCTAGTGTCTGGTAGCATAACACATGAACACCCTAACTACATCATTAATGAGCCAGACCATCCACTTCCTTTGAGAATGCTTCACGGGGTGGATGGGTGCCCCAGTCTATCGAAGACTGAGGTTCGTTGCAATAGAGCCTCAACTGGGGAATCGACCCGGGGAGAGCTCGAAGATAGGTGCTGGCAGAGTCCGAAATAAGCCCGTCATTGTTTTCATCTATTTAGGCGAGCGATAATGGATGGCTGGGCGGCGGCAGACAGTGTCGTCGTGGAATTAGCTATGTCTTGCCCGGCGGCACGCTTGAGCACTCGAAGGGGGTTTCTAGTGTGTGCCCTCTGAACAACTTGAGCTTCTTCTGGGGTGACCCAGATTCTTCTCAGGTTGACCTGCCTGTCTCCCTTGTCATTATTCCTCCGACGAGACTTGGGAGCTTGCATACTGGGCTGGTGCAAGTGCCCCTGGGCTGCCATCGAGGTGCCTACTTCTCTGAGTTTCACCCTATATTCTCACACTTGTCGCAGGAGGCTGAAGTGGTTGGTGGTCGGGACCGTAGGGACGGCCCACTCCCTAGGTATAATCGGATAGCCCCCGTTGAGGCGAATCTGTATATCACCGACAAGGATAGTCCTGCAGGAATTATTGGTTGCAGCAGTAGGTCACTTGCCTTTGCGGCCATCACGACGCTTCTTCTGGGGAGCCGAAGAAGATTCTGTTCCAAGGTGGTAGATCGAGAAAACTTGGTCCCCTATTGTTGGCGGCACGAGGCGGTTGTCCTGAAATACTGGGGGCAGCCCCCATGGCCCGAAGTCCATATCGGGTGCCGGTGGCTGGGTTGCTCGAAGTTGCCGCATCCCATAGAGGAAGACCTATGCTGGGAGTCGGCGTCACTGGCTGGTAGGGGGAAAAACCTCGTGGTCAAACTGAGAGGCCGAGAGCCCGATGCGAAAAGCTGACACCAGGGACCGACCTATAAGAGTCCCAGGGTTGTGTGCCCAAGCTGGATGTTGAGGGGCCTCGAACTCGAGGTCGAGAACCCAAACTGATAGATGGCTCAGCTAGGGCCTGAGTAAAGTACTGGCTTGGCTGGGGCTTAGGGCTAAGGACCTGAGCAAGATGCTGAGGAGCCGGGTACTCGGGGACGAAAACCCATGTGGAGTGCTAGCCTGGTTGGAGCTCGGGGTTGAAAGCCTAAGCGAAATGCTATGGCAACGGGGTCCTTAGCCTGGAGCCCGCACTGAAGGTCGGCTAAGACTGGGCCCAAGGGCTGGCACTTGCCTGGTTAGGAGTTGATCTGGGACCCCCATGGGGGCCGGTGGTGGAGGGCCCGAGTTTGATGCTCGAGCAGATTGCTGATGCTGAAGGCTGGCATGGCATGTTTACCGTGCCGATCGGGACAGATCATCATTCACTCAATCACACATGAAGTGTAGGTAGCATCAAAAGCATAGCATTACACACTAAGTAAAGTTATCATAAAACCAAAGCTCAACACATAGCATCTATTTCCTCCCTTCCCCCACGTTCTTTCTCGTACATATTACATCCAGATACACCCTCCTACCGTTTCCACGCCCCACAGGGGTTTAAAAACCACCACCCCCAGGTATCCACCCTTCTTTTTATGCATATTGTTCATCTTTTGAGTCTATAGGTATTGCACGTCCCGGATCTAATTTGGGTTGCTTTCTATGGTTATTCACATTGTTTTGCAGGTTTACAATGCTTTCCACACGAGGCCCATCCATCCTGACCGGCCGAAAGGGGTGGAGGATCAAGTTCCCACGTTTGTTTCTGGGGTGTGGTTAGCGGCCTACATCAAAAATTCTTCTTGGAGTAGCGGCCTCTGTCTGACCATTTTACTCAGGTTGCAACCCAGCGAGGACCGTTTCGTTCTCTACACCTGCGTTTTCCCCATTGGCGAGTGTGTCTTCATCCACTCTCTTTCCAAGGTACGTAGTGCGGCTCCACTGCATTGCTAGCCTTGGTGGCGATCACGGATCTACTCTTTTAGTATTCATCACCTCATATTTGTTTATTTCCTTTTAGTTGTTCCATGCCCACGATGTGTGTGTCCCTCTTTTCCTTTACTTGCACCATTTGCTCCATGCCCACGGTGTGTGCTTAGTTTGGTCTTCTTCATGTTTAGTTGTTGTTGCTGAGGTGATATTATCATACTTCTACCACTGCATCATTCACTTTATTTCACACTTCATTTGAAGGCACATCATCGTCATTACGTTAATCACCCATCATCGCATCCTGCCTCTTCACATTAAAAATATCTACAACCCTTATTTTTTGGCGATCACGGTGGGACGCTTTATGCCAATCATGTTAAGCACTGTCTGACCTGCCCTTGTCGCATTTTGTTTATTGTTCTCTGTGATTTTCTCAGATTTCCCATTTAATTTCTATTGTTTCTGTCCCCCGGCTGATAGCGGTCCTTTGAGGACCGCCTCCTTTAGGAAGCGGCTATTCTGAAGACTGCTACCCTCCTACAAGTACTCATCTCGAGGCTGACCTCTCTCTACTCATTACTTTGTTTCCTCACTATTTCTAGGTGCTATCTGTTCTCCTCCTCAGTGCTGGTTATATTCACATCATTGGTTGCATATTATTTGTTAGTTCCTAGGCTAGATTTTGCATGCACTCTGGTGCACATAGGATCATCCATCTCATATCGTAGTTGCATACCTACCTTGGTAAGTGATCCTCTCTCCTCCATATTCCTTGGGGCGACTAGGTGATCTTATCCAAGACTTCTGTAAGTCCTCGCGAGCCATGTATTCCCACACGGACGTCGGGCCGATTGTACATTTACCACCCCGTGTCTAGGTTGCATCCGTGAGAGAGAGTTCAAACCTAAAGTCAACCAAGTCCCCACTACCCATTCCCATTAGGAACCTAATTTGATTATAGAGGACATTTTGCTTAAATCACTAAGGGTCTAAAAGGGAAAACAAATAAAAATTTCACGCATCATTATAATGTGGTTGATCTTGCTTGCCTCTCATCCCCTCTTCTTGTTTGTGCATCCCTTCTAGTCATCCTATTTGGTGTGCTTATTGGTCGTTGTTTCCTTCCTCATTGATAGGTGCTACATTGCATGTGGGGTTGCTTTAAATCTATAGGATCTTCTCCTAGGGGCAATTCCTTCACCACTGTAGATATAGTTTCCTTTCCTTCGACTCCTTTGTAAACCAAGATATGGAATAATAATAGAAACTAAGAGCTAAGGAGATAGTGCAAAGGAAAAATCGTGATCGCCACCAAGACACGAAGTGCAAAGAAAGAACATCGCGTACCTTGGAAAAGGGGAGACGGATGAGGCACTCGCCAATGTGCAGCACTAGTACTAGATTAACACGGTCCAGTGGGGACCGCTCAGGGATGTAGACAGCCTCTCGACAGGCCGCGTACAACACTGGAGAGGAAAGCGGGAAGAAGACTGACTGACGCCAAATGGTCCGTGATAGGCCGTGGGAAGGAGATGAACGGTCAGAAAAAGATCGTGTCCCCCTTCAAACGGACGGAGATGAACCACTTAGAACTGCCAGACTTCAAGCTGTGGGACTTGATCCTCCACCCCTTCCGGCCGGCCAGAGGCAATGGGCCCCATGCTTATACTCCTGTTGACCTGCAAAACAACCAAGGAACAAGAAAAGAACACCTAAATTAGCCCACGGATGTGCAATATCTATACAGGAAATAGAAGACTAACAATCATAATTGAAATGGGGGATGCCTGGGGGTTGGGTTTTTAACCCCTATGGGGCGTGAAAAGCCATAGGAAGGGTGAAGGATGATAATGCCAGTGAAAAATGTGGATAAAAAGGGAAGGAAATGATCATGCAATGGTGAGGGAATGACTAAAAATCGGACTAAAGACACTAAAGAATGACTACTCCCTTGAACCGAAGGCCTAAATGGACATAGAGAGCCTTCCTCCCTGACTGCGATTCGCTCAAGAATTCGGCAACACTTCGTCGCGAACGCTGGATCTCCCCCCCTCACGAGCTTGGGCCAAGGGTTCTATTTATAGACCCCTAAAAGTCCAGTCAAAATTGAGGGTTCTCTCGAGCAAATCAGGCCGAGATTCTTTAGGATAAAATGAATATAATACTCCCAGCTTTCACCAGAATCAAACGGCATTGCGTTTGGTTGAGAATCCATGGAGAAATGGTGGAACAATCAAGAGGTTTAACCATGGGTGGAGAGAGAAAAGCTAGTCAGCCCAAGGTTCACGGCCTGGTACGCGGTCGAACGATGGGCCGCCCACCACTATACACGGTCCAATGCTAGACCGCCTACAGGTGTCGTTGGTAAATAAATAAAGAGATAAACAACCCATTTATCCAACAAAACAGACTGGCTGACTCGGCGCAGGACTCTCAGGACAAACACGATCTACTGATAGACTGTCCAAAAAGCTACATGGCCCATTGATAGACCGTGTACCTGGTGTCGGTGATAAATCAATAAACCAGGATAAGTAGATGATTTATAGTCATTATCGCTATGTTGATAAACTCATATGGTTGTCTTGACAGGAAATGCACATGAAGATCAGTCAAGGTCTAAATCAATAAAGTCAACTTTGGTCAACTATCATGGCTCAAAGCAAGGTCGACGTAGGAACAATATTGCGTCGACGCACACATACGAAGCTTGGAAAGGTCAAGCGAGGTAGTTGCTTCTAGCAGATCGAAGCAGGCCTTCACTGCCTCGAAGCAGATGGGTTGAAGCCTCATTTCTTTGCACTGTGTCTTCACTGGAGCGTCGATGCATATACTTCAAAGTTGGCGCAGGCTTGGAATTTCAAGAGCAACTTCTTCAGCTTATCAGGAGTACGTCGAAGCAGGATGTCAGATGCTTCAACGCAGCAGACCACCCTCAAAGGCAGTTCATTTGTTGAACTACACGAGTGGCTCGACGCAACAAATGGAAGCTTCGAAGCACATACATTCTTCAGTCACTTGTCACGGCATGAGTAGGCAGTTTCAGCAAAAGACCAAATGGAGGCTAGTGCTACAAAACCAGGTTGATGTGACAAGTACGATGCATCGACGCATCAGGAGAAACTAAGTACACTGCAACGATGCAGCAAGAGAAAGGTCATCACTGCATCAACGCAAAAGATAGATGCATCGACGCATCAGAAGCGATGCATCGATGTATCAGAAAGGAAGAGTCACCACTGCATCAACGCAGAAGATAGATGCATCGACACACACAATCCAAGATTGTTCTTAGACTTAGCATGTCGAAGCATCTGAGCAAAATTGAAGGTATGCCTCAAGCATCTGGACGCTGCATCAACGCATTAGAAGTGATGCCTCGACGCATCAAGTCAAAAGCTCTTTCAAGCCTTCTGCACTAAAGGTCGTGTCTTCAATTGCACCGACGCATCGGAAGACTGCACCTACGCATTCAGCTCTCTACTTGGATTTGATAGGCAAAAGCATTGAAGCAGTTCAGTGATGCACCGACGCATCAACCTCATGCCTCGATGCATTCAGTCTAGTGCCAGCTTCTGGGAGCCAGCAAGGTCGACACATCAAGTGGTGCCTCGACCTGTCTACCTGTCACGTGAGAACTTTAATGAAGTCATGTGTTTTCAACTTCAGTAATCAAGCACATGATCTCAGGCCACGTGGCAACCCTTCAAGACGAATTCTGCTAAGGAATTTTCTCAAGTGACACTTGGACCAATAAAGAGTCAGATCTGAAGAAAAAATTCTTTTCTAGAAATTACCAATTTTCGTCGTATAAATAGATGTGGCTTTCATCCTCGAAAGAGAACGGAGAGAAGAGAGATCAGCAGATAGTGAGAAGAAAAGGAAGATCAGAAAGAGGGAAGAAGAAGCTTGAAGAGCCAGATCTGAGAGAGGATTCGAAGAAAGATCCACTAGGAAAATCAAAGAAAGAGGACGTGAGAAAAAGAAGCAGAGTAGAAGGAAGGGAGCATCGACTGAAGACCTATTCCATTACTTAGTTCGTGGATCAGATCTAGAACTGATTCGCTCCGAAGGAGCTATAACTTTGTATTGTTTTGCATTTTTATTTGTCTCATTTTTCATTTTCCATTGTCTCTTTTCCAATACCTTCTTTACGGATCGGGTTCCCTCTCTTGGTCAGAGGAAGGGAGCATCAGCTTTGGGTTCCTTCTGAGCTATCAGAAGAACGGAGAGTTCATCTCCGGTTCCCCTCTGTAGGTTCAGAGGAAGAGAGGTCTTCGACCTCTGGTTGTGTGGACTGCGGGGTGTAGTTTGCACGAGTTTCCCTCTGGACTTTTGGAGTAAGGGAGGACAGGGTCCTTCGGTCACTATGTGAGTAGTGGTTTTTGATCTAGCAGGGTGCTAGATCAGAGGTTGAGGGATTTGTTTCTCTCGAGTCAAGCTGTGTGGCAGCATTCTGTCACAGACTGAGTCTGCTTCTTGCAAGAGCAAGGGAAGCCTCACTCCGATTGGAGTGAGGGGTGTACGTAGGTAGACTGGTGTCCGGCCGAACCACCTAAAAATCCTGACTGCCTCATGGTTGTGCTTGTGCAATTGTTCCCTTGTTCTCTTTCCCCCCTTTCGCAGTATGGTGTGTGAATCGACTGTTTGACCTTGCTGGTAAGATCACAACATTAGCCAGTCTTATATGTAGGTCAGTTGCTCTGTGAGAAATTTCTGTGGTTGACATCTGTTTTGTTGGAATTATCGTGCATCACTTCATGCCTGATTGTATTTCTTACGAATCTTTGGATGTTGCCCCCTTTCACATGAAGCATTTGTGGTGTGTCCTGAGTGTTTGCACCTAGTTCCGTGAGAAGAGTTGTTAAGGCGTGAGACCTTGCTTTGTGCTCCATGTGCGATTGCTTTTATAGTACCTTTTCATTCAGTTTAGTTGTTGTTAATTCAGCCAGTCATTTTGTGATTCCAGTTAAAATTCGTAGAGTATCCATTCACCCCACCTCTGGATACCTTTGTGCACCCATTTCATTCCCATCAGTAACCTCTATGTATCTTTCTCCCCCTAGTGATAAATAAAACTTCATTTCTTCAATCTTCTCTTTGTCTTGTGGCACATGCTTGTTTTTCAACAATCTTCTTCCTTGGTTCGCAGGCGTATGATGAGGCACTTTTCGCTACTAGAGGGAAGCGTCTCTTATTTGTAAATAATAGTGATAGTGGGTAGGCCTGCTGGTGTAATGTGTGGGCCTCGTTGTCTGCCTTCATCGACGATGTAGGATCTTCCCAAAGTCGCGGCTTCAGAACAGATGTTCTCTGGCCCCTTTCTTGGTGCAGGCCTTCGAGCAGGTGACTTTCCAATTAGTCTACTTCCTCAGAAGCAGTGGTGTCGAAAGGCGAGTTGTCCGTCGAAGTTGCCTTGGTGGTCATTGACAAGTTGCTTGACCAGGGTAGCAACTATGCCGAGGCTGGAAGCTGGATACTGCAACGGTCGCTGTAGGCACCCGGGATCGGTGAGGTGTATGGTGGAATGTATGGATGTAGTGCCAATGGGAAGCGTCTCCTAAGTACCTACAGAGGAACAAAACGTTAGAATGTGATCGCCAGAGGTGTTTACCTGAACCTCACAGGGGTGATGATCGTGGGGAGATTCACGAATCATTATTCATGGAGCTACAGTAGCATCCTTCTTTGTCCCCTTGATAGTCTCCTTTATCTTCCTTGAGAGATTAGGGTTTTTGACCTTAAAGCGATGTTTTTATATACCTTGGGTGGTCAAGGGACATGTCAGAACACAGATCCATAAATCATGACATGTCTGGTGGCTTTGGGATTAAATAATCCAAATAGAAGAGCTTTCCTCGTTCAAGAAACAAAAAGTCAATATTTGCTGTCTCGGGGGGTTCGGTCGACCGAAGGTAGGCGGTCGGTCGACTGAACTGTAAAAGATTGTAGATTTTTGCACTCTGTTAATTTCGATCGACCGGCCCATGCCCTTAGGTCGACCGAACTGTGAAAGACTGTAGCTTTTTGAACGCTGGTAATTTAGGTCGACTGACCCATGTCCATTGGTCAACCGAACTGTGTAAAACCTGTAAAAATAATTTGTTAGCCTAGTAAATCATATCCAAATGACAAGATCTTCATGTCCACATTCAATTCATGCATTTTGGTTTTAATCTGACTTTGATTATGGATTTGGAGATGTTCATTTGAGCTTCATATCCATTCTATCTTTTAAACTTTTACCATTACACAAAGTGGCCTTAAGCACATTCAAATCTTCCTCGTGATCACTTCGATGCGGCACGAGATGAAAGCTGAGTTTAGGGTTTTGTTATCATCAAAATCACTTGGAGAACTCAACAAGATGGACCCCCAACTCGCGTACTTCCATTCCCGTGATTTTGGTAGGCCGTGGTGAGCCGAGTGGGCTTATTTGAGCAATTTGGGGAAAATCCATATTTTTGGTAAGTGAGTCGGATCTAGTGTTTTAACGCGTTATTTTATGGTTTGATGGCATCAATCGATGTCTTGGGGCATGCAAAAGAGTTTTTCCTTTGTTTCCCCTTCACCTGGGGGTGAATGGGATGTAGAATGGCATTTTTGGGCCATTCCCACCGTTCTCGATTTTTCGGAATGAAAAAGGTCCTACCAGGAATCGTTTCTATGTGAAACGGCCCACCTGGTGACCGCTAGCCGACCAAAGAGTGTCGGTAGGTTTTACGGTCGTGCGATTGACCGCCACCTCTAGCGGTGGCCAAGTGGTCGACCGTTTCCCTCATGGGGCCGACGCGACCCCCGAGGGTGAGTATTGACCGTTGTGAGTTTCCTCCCGATTAAGCGGTCATGGAGTGACCGCCTCATTTCCATTTGCGGTCCCAGAGTGGCCGTTTTAGGGTGAAATGGCCAGGAGGTGACCGTCCATCCCTTCTCTTACTCCCGTGGTGAGGCGATCTTGTGGTGGCCACTTCTACCATTGGGCGGTCTGGTGATAGACCGCCAATCCCTCTTGCAGTCAGAGCATGACCATGTTTTGGGTTTTAAGCCGCGCGAGGTGGGGAAGAATAGTGGTCATGTGACTGACCTCTAGGTGACACCCAACGGTCAGGCAATGGACCGCCATCCTTCTCGGTGGTCTAGGAGTGACCGCCTAGTTTCTGGAGGCATCTAGGGCTATGCAGTCCTGGCCGCACCGCTGTGCTAGGCTTTGCGGTCCTAATCAGACCACCTAGCTCTTCGACGGCCCAGGGAGGGCCGCCTCCTGGTTTTCGTGTTTACCATGCCTGTTTTAGTGTTCTGTTGACTTCTAGTCCACCCGGTTGTGACCCAGTGGTTGACTTTCGATCTCATGAATGTCCCAGACACCCCGGGGATTTTGTGTCTATGTTTTGGTGTGTCTAGAGGTACCGCATTACCTCTATTGGTGTGCCCGTGGGTATGAGATTTTGGGTGATGCCACAGGTTCCAGGCATTTGTGTCAAGCTTGATCGAGTCACCATGTATTCGTATGAGTGCGGTGAGGTTTCCCCATCACGTCGTGAGTTTCTTCGAAAGGTGGTTTCCGAGTGGGCCATGTGTAAGGCCTTCGACTGCGAGTCCAGTCACCCAGCCTGGGACTGGAGTGTTCTCAGTTCCCTCTTTAAGAGAATGGTCTCGACGGTTGTGGACTACCTCGTAAGTCATCATGT
Source organism: Amorphophallus titanum (assembly GCA_024336825.1). Taxonomy (NCBI): domain Eukaryota; kingdom Viridiplantae; phylum Streptophyta; class Magnoliopsida; order Alismatales; family Araceae; genus Amorphophallus; species Amorphophallus titanum. The sequence continues at coordinate 4,801,420 of JANBPO010009260.1, forward strand.
CGGGGTTTCTCACCCTAGGGTTAGGGCAGATTGATGGCATGGCGGCGTTCGGTGCAATGGTCTTGACCTCGAGTCTTGTGACTCAAGGACTGTTGGATTTAGTGAGTCTAGAGGACTGTCCAGAGTCCAGTGGCTTAGCACCACTAGGTTTTTTGTGACTTTCGCACAGGGTGAGTGCATGGTTCTCAGAGTTTCTCCTCGAAGAGTGGTCACATCAGTGACTCCCCACTAGTCGTAGCCTTCTGACACGGGTGTGGTCCCACCAGGGAGTGGTGGCGAGGCTACCCGAGAGAGATGACTTTAGGCTTGTGGCCGTGGGCCTCCTACTATGGCGGCTCGTGTCCGAGCCAGGAGGAAGAACCAGCTAGAGGGCCTGATGCTGTGCAATCAGTCAGTGTGTGCACATGTGGTCGGGGACTTCGGAAGCATGCTGACGAGCATGACCCCGACTAGACACTTGTTAGTGTTACTTGTGTGTGTGTCTCAATTTTCGCCTGGGACGAGTAGGGAGACACTGCGGCGTAGTGTGAGTTGTCAAGGGACGCGTCTGACTGTGCTTCTAGTGGGCAGGTACTCCTGTCACATGAGTCGTGACTCTTCTATTTTTGAGTTCCATTTTTCATCTATGAGACGTAACTTCTGGACCATTTGAGCGTGTTTTCTCGAGGTGGCGGCCAGAGGTGCTGGTAGGGATTACCGAGACTTCGTCGGGCCAGTGTGGGACTGTGCGGTCTCGGTTAGTCATGCATGTGTAGGAAGGCATCCGCGGTAGGGTTACCGTGAGTGTTTTCTCAGTAGGTCTGATGTTAGAGTGGTCTAGTTCCCGATTGTATGATCGGGATTTCCCCTTTCTATTGCTAGCAGGAGTAGCTGTAGTGCCGAGTTTTGACCGGCCATTGGTTTGCTATTCCTGCTATCGTTGTTTAGCAAGTTCTACTTTCCTTTTCACCGTTGTTTTCTCGGTTGGTGTTTCGCGAGACCCCTACTGAGTTTCTATTTGGAGACTCATCCCTACTTTTCAGGTGCGGTGGTTCGTTCTCGAGGTTCGGGGGCGTTGCGTGAGGTCAATTTTTTTAGAATTTTGGTTTAGACATTGCTAGTGCAGTTTCAAAGGGATATTTAAACCGCTAACTAGGGGTCCTCGCTCCTTCCCCTTTCACTAAAAATTACCTGAAGCCGGGCGTGCATTGAAGGTGGCACCCTATAACCGACTGCCCTTGGCTAAATGGTGCCCCTACCAAGGTTAAACCCGAGAAACACTCGGTCTTAGAGGGAGAAGAGTAGAAAAATTAGAGATAAGCTTTATAAGTTAAGAAGATATAGGGCTTTGACTTCCGTCCATAGCACAACCCCTAGGGATTTGGTCTATTACGCCGGGGCTTTGTGTCATATCATCGAACCTTAATTCCCTTATAGGCACGCATATGATCGGGCTCATGACGTCCCACGGGGAAACTGTATTGGCCTCTTGCTATGCCAAAATTATTAAGTTTTACTCATATTTTTCTTTTTTCTTTTCACTATCGTGTCCTTTGGACTTGAAAAATATTACAATTGAGTTTGATATTTTGAGAATAAGGTCATAATTGATTGTCCCTATTTGAGACTTCCTCTTGTTGGGGTGTGCTTAGGTTGGTTGTTTTGTCCAGAATATCTCTATCCTCATATTTCAGCCGAGTAGAGAAGAGAAAAAGACTTTGTGCCCTTGAGCATGGCCCAAGTAGCAACGATGTTCCACCAAAGGAGACGGCTAAGGACGTCGTGAAGTGTGTGTAGTGCCCAGCTAAGAGTTACCGTTAACAAGCAGGGAGAGAATGTCGAACTCCTAGCGCGGGGTTCTTATAGCCCAAAGTGCTACATAGCAAGGCTAAAGACTCTTGTTTGACATTGTCTTTAATAAGAACTAAGATAAAGGCCTAAACAACCATGCTTGATCCTGTTAAGAAACACTTCATTTTTTTTATTTTTTGAAAATCATTCGTGAAGAATGACATTACAAAAACATGTTACCTTGCGATCTTTGTAGAAGCGGCTGTCGGAGGCGATGATGGGATTTATTGTCCTCTTTTGGCAAATAAGAAAGATAGCAAAGTATTAAAAGTGGCTTAGCAAGAAGGAATGGTTGTCTGGACAAGACTTAGATGAATAAGGAGAAAAGAAAGAGAGGTGAGAGCTAGAACTCCCTCACTAAGGCACAAAGACCCTGATCACATAAAATGTCTACGGAATAAAAGGGAAATCAAGTGGAGGAGTGAGGACTAAAGCCTCAGAAGTAGTGGGAGAACGGGCAGATGCCCAAAGTAGTGGATACGGAAGAAGTCGGGTTAGACCCAAAATTGGGAGGAATCAAAAGGAGAAATTGGTAGATAGAGAGAGGTGGATCCAGAGGGTCCGGAGGTAGTGGAGGAGAATCATGATGGGAGGAAGAGTCTGGAGGTTCTGGAGGAATGGAATACTAAGGGAGGCGATGCCCTGGTGAGAAGTATGGAAAAATGTGATTGAACATAATGGAATGAACAAAGGACGTGATGTCCCGGAGGAGTAGGAAGATAAATCAGAGGAGAGGGAAGAAGGGCGGGAGATCCGGAGGTTCCGGAGGAATAGAATAAGGAGGGCCGCAATGCCCTTGGAGAGGAGGAAAATTAGGTAGGTCCGGGGGAAGAAAATAAGGAAGGGCGCAATGCCCGGAGAAGGTAGAAGAATGGAAAGGGTCCGGAGGTTCTAGAGGAATAGAATACCATGAGCCACATGGCCCAAGGAGAATCAGTGAGAAATCTGAAGGTTCTGGAGGGATAGAGTGGGAAGGGCCGCGAAGCCTTGGGTGAAAAGATAGAAGATCTGGGGGCTCCGGAGGTGGAAAATCAAGAGGGATGCGATGTCCCGGTAGGTCAGGAGGTTCCAGAAGGAGAGAGTAGGAGGGGACATGATGCCCCAGAGATTGATGGCAGAGAAAATAAGAAGGGGTGGAATGTCCCAGAGAGAGGGAGAGAGAAAGCAGATTAGGAGGGTCCGGAGGTTCGGAAAGGTGTGGAAGGTACGGGTTCGAAAACCCGAGAAAGAAAGAATGCAGATGCATGAGATGCGATGAATATGATGGATGCGTGAAATGCATGGAATGCAAAAGATACAAAGAACATATGGAATGAGAGAACGGGATCCTTCTTCTCAACCCATGACTGGCCCATAAGGAGTAGTTGGTAGGGTGAACGGAATAGAACAAAGGGTGAGTGGATTAGTGGAAGGCACTTCAATAAAAGAATGCCCGCCCCTCCATGGTAAATGGCGTGCCTGGCCAAATGGCTCAAAAGATGGAGTCAATGCCCGAGTGCTCTCATCAACAGTAGAATGTATGACTATGATGCAAGAAGAAAATCCCTTAGGAGGTTGTATAATGACGGACCGAGGGGTAATGAGAGCGTCAAACAAATGTCGACCAATGAGTAAGGTGATTTTGATAATGGCCTTAGGCCGGCATGGCATCAAATATTGAGAACTTTTTATAGTGAGCTTTAATGGAGACTTTTCAATAATGCCCGGCACAAGAACACGAACCGACATACGGCAAATGAAATCTTGAACTTCGAATGACATAGCCATGGCCAAATCCTTCTTGCCCAGCTCTTGATTATTCTCAGCACTCGTGCTTATAGCACAACACCCACTCCGAATGGTGATGGATGGTGAGACAGAAGTGGTAGGCTTAGTGAGTGATAGCGGTTTAACGGAGGGTGTTAACGGAAAGATAGATGGAAGTGGAGGTTCAAGCACATCGGGGTTCTCCCTTTGCTCAGAAGCGGATGGGGTTGGCTCGAGTGCAATAAGGGGTGGGTCCTGCTCAGGATTAGCCACAGGTTTGGGTGAAGGGTTTGGTGGAGGAATAGGCAAAGCGGGGTTTGATGTAATTGGCTTTGGGGGTATAAAGATAGCGGAGGGCCGAGGTGGCGACAATGGAGGATTATTTGGTTTAGAAACAGGTTTGACAGGAGGTTCAGCGGAGGCCGATGGTGTGGAGGTAAGCTCAGATGGCTTGGTGGAGGTTAATGATGTGGTAACTAAAGGTGTAGTGGAGGAAGGTTTGGTGCACAAAAAGCATCAGATTTTGGTGGTGCGGGAGGTTTGAATAGTAAGAGAGGGTTCATGGTGCACTGGCATGGGTGATCGGAGAATCGACATACAATAACCAGAAATTCATGCATACCTCCCAAGAGATGGGTACGACAATGCCGCCCTGTCAGATGCCCTGTGCACACCGGGATCCATAACTCGCCAGGCTCGTGGAATGCTGGAAAGATGGCTGGGACTGGGGTAGCCCCCATGGACACTCGCGTGCAACATGACCGACTTGATCGGACCTGAAGCACTCCAGCTCAGCTTCATCCACAGAGGACGGCCTACCCTCGTGAAACCCACCACATCTCGGACACTGTCCTGGCTGCTCGAGCATATCACGACGCAGCGATGGTCGATCCTCTAATCACTAATTTGACACTGCCAAAACCTGCTCCTCCTACTCCTCCTACTCCTGGCACCTCCTACCTAATCTGCTACTTCTAAACAACCTCGATACTCGATTAAAACTCGATCTTGGAGGGAAAAAACTCGAGCTAGGAGGTGGAAGAGATGCCAATTCTGACTACCTCTGACATTATGGGGAAACATACTGCTGCTAAAGGGTCCTCTGTTGACCCTGACTCGATTGGGACTGCCCTACTCGGGCCTGCTCCTGGGTCCTCAACCAATCCTCCTCTACATCTGCCGCAGCTTGATAGGCTGACTCCATGTATGCCATATGGGTCATAGTCACTAGATGCCTAAGCTCGTGCCTCAATCCTCTGACAAACTATCGAGTCCTCAGCTTCTTGTCGGCCATGATATTAGTGACCCAACTCGACAAATCTGGATCGATATTGCATCACTGACATATCTCCCTGTGACAGTTTCATGAATTCAAACATCCTTCTTGCCTTGACGTGCTCCGGGCTGAAAACACGCTTGAATGCTGTAAGAAACTCCTGCCACGGAATCTGTTGAAGAGGATGAGACTGGAATGCCAATTCCCACTCTATAGACCACCATGATAGAGTTGATCCTTGCAACTAATAACTTGCCAACAAAACCTTCTCATCCTTAGCATACTCCATCGATCAGAACACACGTTCCACGACATCAATACACAATCTCGCAGCATCAGGATTCGGTTGGCCTTCAAATGTTGGTAGGTGAAACTACAGAAACTCCTGCAAGACACGCCCATGACCATCATGCGACAAACTGCCCTCGCCAGCCTCCTGACCATAACGCTGCTGACTCTTTTGCTGTGCAAAAAATCGATACATATCAGCATAAAACTTGGCCTGACCTGGCTCACCCAGGGATGCTACCATTGGGGGAGTTAAATCTTTACCCGGTTCCTCTCTACTCGGCTCCTCTTGGTCCCCTACCGATACCTCGGGCAACGATCTGGTCTGCCTCCTCTGCGCCATCAAATCCTTAACACATCACGGAAAATAAAAGGGGAGGCAAATAAAACAAAACACCCTAAGCCAGCTGCCAACTGTACTAGACTCTCTGGACTCATAATCACTGCATCGTTTTGAATTCCCATGCACTTCCACAACCACGCTCTGATACCATCTGTAATGACCCAAGATCCGGATGCCAAGTCAAACTTGATCCCATTTGGATCCTACACCACCACCCACGAGCCGGGAAGCTCGGAAGGGTTAAAAGGATAGTGTGGTCATACATTCAAATTCTAAACGAGCAGGAAATAAACTATAGAATTTAATATTTTACTAATAGAAATAAAAATAATCATTTTATAATAATTAAATAAATCCACAGAGTCCAGTCTGCAAGTATAGTCAATGAAAAGAAAATGTACTCTACTACGGGGCACACCCCGACACTGGCAAGCTGGCGTGCTACTAGACCTCTGACCGGAAGAGCTCCTCCTCCAGGAGAGTGCTACACCTGAAAAATAAGGAGTGAGCCTCTTCTCATTGGCCCAGTAGGGGTCTTGCGGATCCTCACAACAATGAAAGTGATAAGCGATAGTAACAATAATAAGAACAATAACAACAGTAAATAACAGTGCTCGGGATGGCAAGAACGACGAGGTAAGGAAACACGAAACCTCTATGCTAGTCCGCTCCCTAACAAGGGAACCTCGACAGCTAGTCGGGATCGCCGAGCCACAACAAACCCATCAACCTACTACCGAGAGAACCTCGCAATGACACAGTAATAACAACCTGGTGGAAAAACACCGACAGGGCCACGCGGCCACAAACACAACCTCCACCCTTGGGAGGATAACTACACACTAGTGTGGACGTCAAAAAATGACGATGATGATCATACGGCACCCGCGCCTATGCATTCAAGCACAAGTCGAAAATGGGAAGACTGAACAAACCCATACCTTGCCTGATCAGGACAAGAACTCGTCTAGTGGTCCGCTATCCGATAAGGAAGCCCCTAGGCGGAAGGCATGGCCTCGACTCTGAGAAGAAACCCCAATCGGCGTGGCATTCACCTTAACCCGGCACGCCTTAAACCAGTGCCCCCCCTTGCATTGCATTAAAACGGCGCGCCCCACTTGCTTGGCATACCCGGCATGCTCCCTTTTGGAGGGCCATCCCTCTTTGTTGTTTTAATCCAGCGTGCTCCCTTGAATGCCTTAATACGGCGCCACCCTTGCATTGCACTAAAACGGCACGCCCCTTGTGCATCATCTTACCCGGTGCGCTACTTTTGAAGGACTCATCATGCCTCCCTTTTAAAAAGCTATTCCTTCAAATGCTTATCCGGCGTGCTCATTTTGAAGGTCAAAAAGCTATTTCGGCGCGCTACTTTTAGAGTACCCAACAAGCTATTCTTTGAAGTGAAGAGCCGGCGTGTAGTTGAGCCATCCCGTCATCAATGCCGGTCCCCTGTTTCTGGGAACAACACATTGGCGAATGGATCAAAATGGTTAAACTTCTACTTTGAACTGACGGGCAACCACGGATGTTCCGTGAATGGAGATTCTCGAGCCGTGCACCGCCGAGCGCCCATTCCATCGGCCGGCCGCCCACGTCCCTGCAAGAGATGGCAACGGCAATGTGGCGAATGAAGAGGCTTGACAGCAACACCTGCGTGGTGTGGGCGACTGGCTGGCGCGCTCCTCTTCAAATAAAGAAACCTGAACATCACCCTGGAGACATATATATGGCGAGCAGCTGAAGGAACAAGGGGGGGGGCGACTGACGGGATAGAAGGGTGCAGGAAGAAAGCTTTACCGGGTCTGGCACTCCATGTTGCAACGGTGCCACTACCCCGGCGACCACAACTACGCGCTCTACGGCGGCCGGGGGATCAAGGTCTGCGCTGAATGGCGGGAAGACCCGGCGGTGTTCTTGGCATGGGCAGAAGCCAACGGGTACGCCCACGGGCTGGAAATCGACCGGATCGACAACGACGGGGACTACTGCCCGGAGAACTGTCGCTGGGCCACCGCGCGCGAGCAGGCCAACAACCGCCGAACCAACCGCCATCTGACAATCCGCGGCGAAACGCGTACGGTCGCCGAGTGGGCCCGCGAGGCTGGCATACACCGGCAGACCCTGTTGAACCGGATCAATGCCGGCTGGCACCCCGAGGACGCCGTCGCCCGTGCGCCGAACCGCTCCGAGAACCAACGTGACCGCCCTCGCCGCGCTCTATCTCCGGTCCAGTAAGGACCGTGCCGACGTATCGATTTCGGCGCAGCGATCCGCGCTGAAAGAGGTCGCACTGCGCCGGCAAATCCGGATCGTCCAGGAGTTCGCTGACGCCGTCGAGTCCGGCAAGGACGATGACCGCGAGGGCTTTCGCGCCCTGATCGCCGCCATCCGCAACCCGCGCCGAGGGTGGAGCACCGTCCTGGTGCTGGACACCAGCCGCATCGCGCGCCGGCGCCACATCGCGACCTTCTTCGAGGAGGAGTGCCGGAAGCACGGCGTCGCCGTGGTCTACAAGACCATGCCGGAGGCCGACCCGGTCACCGACACGCTGCTCAAGGGCATCATGCAGGCGCTCGACGAGTGGCACAGCCTGACCAGCCGCGAGAAGGGTCTGGCCGGCATGCGCGAGAACGTGCGCAAGGGCTTCCGCGCCGGCGGCCGCGCGCCGCTTGGCTACCGGCTCGAAGCCGTCGACACCGGCGCCACGCGCGAGGGGCAGCCGGTCCGCAAGAGCCGGCTGGCGGTGAGCGCCGATGCGCCGCTGGTGCGGGCCTACCTGCAGGCGCGCGCGCAGGGCGTGCCGCGGGGGAAGTGCAGCCTGCCCGGGGTCACGAAGAGCAGCCTGGTCGGCGTCGAGTGGAACGCCCTGACCTACGCCGGGCACACCGTCTGGAACGTCCATGCCGAAGCCGGGACCAGCCAGAAGCGGCGGCCGCGGTCGGACTGGCTGATCCAGCGCGACACCCACGAGGCCCTGATCACCGAGGCCGAGGCCGAGGCCATCATCGCCCGGCTCGAAGCCTGGCGGCCGAACCGGGAGCGCCACCGCGAGGCGGGCTATCTCCTGGCCGGCCTGCTGGTCACCCCGGATGGCCGCCGCTACGAGGGGGACCGCGGCAGCTACCGGGTCAAGGGCCGGTACGCGCGCGCGGCCGAGATCGACGCCGAGGTCGCCGGTGCCGTCCTGCGCGACATCCAATCCCCAGGCTTCGTGCGCACCATCACGCGGGCCGCCCGGGCCACCCGCACCACGGACGAGGCCAAGCCGCTGCGCGAGGCCCTGCGCGACGTGGAGCGCCGGCTCGAGCGCCTGCTGGGGCTGATCGAGCAGACCACCACGCCGGCGCCGCTCCTGCGCCAGATGGAGGCGCTCGAGGTCGAGCGCGCGCGGATGGCTGCCGCCCTGGTCGAGGTGCAGGCCGACGTCGCCGAGCGCGAGGCGTTGAGCCAGATCGGGGAAATCGAGGTGCGCCGGATGCTGGTGCAGCGGGCCGAGCAGCTGGCGGCCGCGGATCTCGAGCAGATGCGTGTGGCACTGCAGGCGTTCGTGGACCGGGTCGAGTTCGACGGCGAAGTGCTGGATATCCACTACCGCTTCGGCCGTCCGGGCCGCGCCGCGGAGCCCGCCGAATCGAGGATGCCGCCGGCATCCGCTACGGCATCCGGCCGGGTTAAGGACGGCACCCCGTGGGGACGCCATCTTAAACCGGCGGCCATCGCCGTCACCCGGAGGCACCGCGTCGCCTGACGCGGTCGCCCACCTCCCCGCGCAGCCGCGCCTCGTGCCGGCAGGCCCACGCCTCGATGCCCGCCTTGCCCGCCTCGTAGCTGCTGCACTGGCGCGTCACCAGCGGCGCCGTGATCGGCCACTGCACTTCGAGCCGGGCCATCCAGCCGCCGTCAGCCCGCCGCATGAGCATGGCGACCTGCTGGCCGTCGAGCGCCAGGGCAAGCTCGCCATCGGCGTACTGCCAGCGCGGGATCCAGCGGAAGCCTTCGGGGAGCATGGCGGCATGGTAGCGCCAGCAGCCGGGGGCCAGCCCGGCCCGCGCGCTGGACGACCTAGGGAGGGTCGCGCGTTGCTGGCGAGACCATATTGCCGGCGCCGGGAAAATGGCGGTATCGGGCTGGGGCGCGGCGTGGGGTCGGGAAAGTCCTACCCCCACTCTGTCGCGCCGCTCGGCAGATAGGAGAGTCCTGCTGTCCGCAATCGAACCGCCGCGTCAAGTTGGACGCTCGCTGCCGGGAAGTAGGTTTTCCCAGGCGTAATGTCAATCCCAAACCCCGGGTTCTGCACGCCATTGATGAAGAACTTGAGCGTGTTTGAGTCGATATCCACATCGACCGTTATGACCGCCCCAGCAGCGTATTGATTCCCCGCCGCCGTGCCGCTGTTGTTGCCGACCGTCATGCGCCGGAAATAGCGTGCCGGGCTGTCGTTGATAGCGGCTGCCTCCACTGGCCCAGAGTTGTTGCCGATGTAGCTCGTCACCATCGTTGCAGCATTGGTCTTGTCGGCAATGCCGATCAGGATGGAGCTGGCAGTTGGGCGAGACGCCACGACGACCTCGAACGCATAATGCCCGCTGCTGCGCCCCTGCACGCCATAGACCGACTGGTATCCCGAACCGGTTTTGGTGGCATCAAGGTCGCCATTCGACAGGGCAATGCTCGAACCCTTGACGGTGGAGTCCCATGTGGAGCCAGCGGGGGCCGTGCCGAATCGGTACGGATTGATGATCAGGCTCACGGGGCGTACCCGATCAACGTCACTTTCAAGCCGGCCCCCGCCGTTGAGCTTCCAACGCCATCTATGTCGATGGTGATCTCGGAGTCGTCTGCGAGAGAGGAATCCGAGATGACGGCGGGCGTCGCGGCAGTCGTGCTCGTCTTTTCGTTCGCGTCGATGGTCAGCTTGGTGGATAGGATTGAACTGCCGCCCTCGTTAATGTCCACGGTCAGGGCCGAACCCGTTGGGGCTGTCGTCACCGACGCGCGCACGGCAGTGAGAGTGAAGGCATAGGGCATCCGAAACGTGGCCTTGGCCGTACCCGTGGTCAGTGCCGTGGTTTCGTCGGAACAGGCGATGATGATCGGGGCGGCGACGATGACTGAGCCCGTGTCGCCATTGACGCTCGTGACCGCGCTTCCGCCGATCTGGCCGGCCACCTCGTCAATCGCAGCCTGCACGTCAGTCGCGGTCAGGCCAGAAGTGGCGTTGTCGTAGGAGACATCATCCGCCGCGACGGAGCCTACATCGCTGGTGTCGTCCTGCCACTCGTCCGTGCTTTCTCCGACGTAGACCTTCCGCACGTCGTTGACGACAAGCCGCAGGCCATCGACCGGCGCCCATGCATACCAGTTGCCGCCTTGGTACAGCGCGATGTCGTTCTCGTCCATCGCAGCGAACGCACCGGTCGGCGTATCGCCCACCAGCCATACGTCGCCGTCGGCCGGGCTGCTTTCGTCGTTCGCCACGCCGAGGCATGGGCGGGACATCGCTTCCAGGCGCAGCGCGTTGTCGTTGGCTGGCACGCTCGCCTGCTGGATGCCAGCAGGCCACTGGCGCAGGGGGAGGATCGGATCGCTCATGGGATATGCACCGTTTCAGCCGGGCCAGCGCCCGTGTAGAGGTTGACTTGGGCGACGCTGAACGTGATGTCCGATGCGCCGGGCAGGGTGAAGGTCGCGGTCTCGGTCAGGACGGTCTCGGTATGCGTGTTGCCGCCGTAGCTCCACGACACTTCGTAGCCGCGCCAGTTGGTCGAGCGGATCGGGAACACGTCGGTGCCGAGGCGGTCGCGCTTGCCCCACGTCAGCACGAAGTCGTCGCCGTCCTGCTCGACCCGCAGGTCGAACACCGGCCACTCGCGCTGGGACTCCATCGTCGTAAGGTCGATGGTCTGCACGGGCGCTGCATCCGGGTCCGTGCCCAGCGAGACGAAGCGGTAGGTGAGCGTGGTGCCCACGTCCGTTGGCTCAAGCGTGGCGTACTTGACGCGGGTATCGAGGAACACGACGCGGGCGCCGGTCGCGTGGTCGCCGGCCACGGTATTGAGCCGCCCGCGCAGCAGCGTAGTGCAGTCGAACTCGCCAGCTGCCACTTCCGTCGCCGTCTGGAACTGCACAATCTCGGCCGTGCCGTCCGGATACAGGATCGCCAGCGGGTTGCGTTCCTGCAGCAGGTTGGTGAACGTCACCGATTCGAGCGAATCGTTCATTCGCACCGACAGGGTGTTCACCGTGTCCACGTCGCCCGTATGGGCCGGCAGCGCCGACAGGAGCGCGCCCATGGCTGCAGGCAGGGTGATCGTGCCCGCATCGACCCACTGGCCGGCGCGCAGGAACTGCAACGTCCCGCCCGCCCAGCCGTCGAGGAAGCCCGCTGCCGTCCACGGGATGCCCGGCACGTCGTTGGAATCGACCATGACCGGGATGTTCAGCAACAGGCCGTCGGTCGGGCCGCGGATGTTGGAGCCGGGGAACAGAGGCAGGGGCTTGGCGGCGCCGGTGGCGGTGGACTCGTACACGTCCGCCCGCGTGCGCCTGGCCTCGACCATGCGCTTCAAGCCCTCGTCCTCGATACGCTCGATACGGACGCGGTGCACGGTGCCCTGCTCGTCCGTGATCGTGCCCACGGCGGCCGTGACCAGCTTGGCCTGCGCAATGGAGGTGTGGAACGTGCACTTGTCCGACTCGGCCCACGCGACCTTGCCGTTCATGTGCGCCGCCTGCGCGGCCCAGTCCTTGTCGCCGACGATGGGCAATTCGATGGTGCCCTCGCCCTCGGCCTTGACCGTGCCCGACCGGCGCTCCCACTGCTGCGTGGTTGCCGTGTAGGTCGTGTCCGGGTCCATGTATCCGACCGTGACCTTGCGCAGGAGTTCGGCTTCCTGCGTGCGTTCCCACTGGATCAGGTCTCCGTCGTCGCGCGCGCACAGGTCATCGAGCGTGAGCGCGAACGAGTCCTCGCCGCCGCGCTTGGGGAAGTGCAGGACGCCGTCGAACTCGGACGAGTCGAAGAAATAGCCGGGCATGAGCGCGGCGATGTTCTTCTGCGGCGACGACGGGCTGGCGACGCGGAAGCCGACGACGAGGTCGGTCAGCTCCGAGACATCGCGCGAGGTGACATTGCGCTTGTCGCACTGGCGGGCGACGATCTCGCCAAGCGACGGCTTGCACACGCTGATCTGGATGCCACTCGGGCCAGTGATCTCACCGGTCACGGGGTCAATGTAGTACCCGGGTGCATCCGGGACAGGCGTGCCAGTGTATGGGTCTGCCGATGAGCCGGGGGGGTACAGCGAGAAGATATTGCCTGTGGCAACTGTCCCACCAGGGGGGATGGGAGTCCATGTAACGAAGTTGTCGGTGTAGTAATGGTTGCCATCCGCGAAGTACACGATGCACCGACCAGACAGGCGATCAACTGCAATTCCGCGAGGCGCGACATCGGTCCCGGCAGGTACGGGAACAAGATCCCACGTCACGCCGTTGTTCTGGCTGATGGCAAGAGCCGGGCTGGTATCGTGGGTTCCACCGACCAGCCAAGTCGAACCGCCGCAGTATTTGACGACAGCTGGTGCCAAGCCAGAAGGGAACGAGATGGCTTGCGTCCACGTCGCGCCGTCGTCGTCGGAGTATGCAACCCAAGGCGCGTACCTGAACGCAGCAATCACCATCCGGTCGCCGCTGGAGTCGATCTGGCCCGACTCCATGCTCATGCCGGCCGGCAGGTACAGATCGGTAACCTCGCTCCACGAACTCCCATTATCGGATGAGAAAAGGATCTTCGCGTGAGTGGACGTTACGACAAGTCCGTTATTGGTCGGAACGATATTGCAGATCGAAAGGCCAACAAATGGAATATTTGCGAATGCTGTGTCTGAGGGAGAAGACAGGTAATCCAGGCCGCTCGACTGCGCACAACGCCAAAGACGGGAACCGATGACGGTCAGGCGGCCAGAGTTGAACGCGTTGGATGCCCCGGTGGGGCCAGACTCCCATGTACTCAGATCGGTGGTGACGACGCATTCGCCAGTGGGCGCGCTGGCATAAACCTTGTCCCCGTATAGCGCGCAGCCGTAGACCCCATAATTAGTACTGAACACAAATGCATCAGAATCCCCAACCCACTCCACGTCGCTGGAAAGCGGCCTCGAGAACGTCAGGAACTCTCCGGAGTTACTGCCAAAGGAGAGCCACCTCCCTCCGATATCAGTGTCGCCACCTCCCTCCGTCCGCTCCCCGCAATTCGCCACCACGAAGTCGAACCTGCCGACCTCGCCCTCGATGGTCTCGTCGTCGGTCAAAAGTTGTCATATTCAAAGATCAATGTATATGACTTCTGTAGAGATAGGAAAGTGCTCCGTACATCTCATACCACACTTTTAAGATTTCTTTGTTTGGAGAAGAGCAACCGACCACCCGAGAAAATCTGTAACCACTAGAAGACAACATTATAAAGAGCCCTGAGAGTGATTCCAAGATACAACCATTCGATACTTAAGTCAAAACCGTACGAGGGGGTCAAGAAGAAGGATGAAGAGAGAAGGGATTGAAGTGGGCGAAAGAAGAGAGTCTGTAGCGTGAAGACGATGCTTGGAGAGTGCTCAGAGAGTGTCCAGAGAGCTAAGAAGAGAAGAATCGAGAGAGAACCTCTCTCTCACTACTATCCTACTGACAATGTGATCGCTACCCCTTTCCCCTCTTACCTTGTTTATGCTCTCTCTGTCTTCTGGCCCTTCTCTCAGTGTGTCTGTGTGTGAGTATGCCTGTAGACATCTATCTCCCCCACTGGGTCCAATGAGAGTCAATTTATATAGCCGTAGTGACACTGGCCGTTCCTCGACTAGGAAAGTAGCGAAGATCATGGAGGAATACCTCCTTGATCGTGGAGAGTTGCATGCTGTTCCCTTACCCATTATTGGAATGGAGGCTCCGTGACGGAGATTTCGGCGGCATGGGTGCGACTCGATCCACGCCAGGGGAAGTCCGGTGATGACGATGTCAATGTTTGCCTGTTGGCGAATTCTGTGAGGTCCAGAATGTACGCTCGCGAAAATTCTACTCGAGGATTGAAAAAACTTGCATGGATTATTAGAACCTTCATAGGTTTTGGTTGGGCCATATTTACAAAGCCACGGATGGTCGAGATATCCTGCTATGTGCTCGGCAACCCTGGTTCATAATGGACATGACATTATCGAGTCGTACTGGATCTGGCAAATTTTACACTCAACTTCCAATTACATTATACTTGTCTGCTTCCTTTGCATCAGATAAGGTTATTTATACATAGGTAATGCTCCGCCTGCCTTTTCATGATACTACATCTATTAGCAGTCGTGAATGGATGCTTGCTTAAACAAATCAAAGTAAACTTAACTTGTATTTTGCCCTAACAACATGGCCTCCCTCCATGTCAAAAGCCTAGCTTTGCAACATTTGCCTCCATGACATCAGAAACAGTGATACCATTCTCATTAGTTATTCTCTCCCCTCGAATGAAGCTTACACCAGAGAATCATGATGTGAGGTTAAAAGCAGGGTTATGAACAACCCAGACTACTCCACTTAGCAGATGATGTCATTCGAGCTTTGGCAATGGCACATGTTTGTACATGAACGAAAGCAGCTAAGCTCGCGGGGATATTATCCATATATCAGAGAAAGCCAAGAGGTAATTTCATCAGCCTAGGAAACATTGAAAGAAAAACAACATAATAGAACTATATTAAGAATGGAATCCTATGAAGTAAAAACGAGACGAAAGCTAATCCAAAGGGAAATAACTCCCTAAGAACAACTGAGCTCATAAATTAAGATCAACAGGAGCCAATCCAATTCGACCATTCAAACTTAAAGCGAACGTGGGAAATTACTCACTAACAGCAACTGAGATCACTAATTCGGTTCAGAGAAAGCATCAGATCATCGTCAAATTAATTCACTATTTTGAGAGAATGAACTAAGTAACAAAAACATAAGCAACGATGGTGTCATTACCCAGTGAACAGCATCAAACTCAGAGTGTGTTAACTATACTTGATATTATTAAAATTTATTGAATTGGGCCAGCCAACTCAAAATATTATTAAGGTATTGAGTGAAGAGGTCACCATAATTATAATCGTATTATATTTTATCCCGTTTCCAAATATGTGACTGTTCTCTGCAAACGATACCATGTGAACTACAAGTAACGATATGGCATGTACTTCTGCCGCCGTCAGCTCCAACAGAGAGGGAAGCAAGGTCCTATAAACGCAGCAACTCATTGGCTCTCCAGAACATTAACAAGAGACTTCAGCAGTTCCTCCTTCAGTGCTGCCCGCTCAACAAAGTACTTAAACCCTGCAAAAAAATGGTTATTCCATCGGTCTTCCAAGGACTTCGCCTCAGCGGGTTCCAGCAACTCAAGCGCGCTGCCCAAGGATCCTTTCCGCAGAATGCTCCAATCCTCCTCCAGCAGATTGATGGCTTCTCTAAGCCTCGGGTACAAGGGCTCAGCTTTCCGCTCCGCATCTTTACCACCCATGGCTAAATGGTCAGCGACAGCGGACCCGCTCCGACAGTTGCTCGGCGACGCCGTAGCAGGGTGCCGCCGGCTCGCCTGACCGCCCTTCTTCCCCCTCTTGGCAGAAGGCCCATTAGCAGCGGTCTCCCCTTGTTCGCCATCTTCCTCCTCCTGCCGCTTCCTCTTCCCTGAGGTGAGCGCAACAACCGCGAATGGCTTGGGGTTGTCAGAAGAGGGCCTTTTGCCCTTCGGAGTGCCGTCCATCGGCTTGGAACTGATGGGCTTGATGGAGGGATCGGGGCAGCGTGACGGGCGGCGGGGAGGGGACGGCTTGGCGTCGGAGTCCGATGACTCGGACTCAGACCCGGACTCGTCGGCAGGGGATTTCGCGGCGGAGGCGGCAGCCTCCTCCTTGGGCGCGGACTTGGGAGAGGAATCGGAGTGGTCGGAGCCCTCCTCGTCTTCTTCGTCGTCCTCCTCATCTCCTTCTTCCCCCTCCTCGTCGCTGCCGGAATCGTCGCGGGCGACGGGAACCTTGCTGTTGGGGACGGCTTTCTTGGGGGGAGGGGTGGTCGCCTGCACCACCTCCTGATCCTCTTCGTCGGAGGTGGCGCCGGAGGAATCGGCCTCCAACGCGACGGAGGAAGGAGGGGACGGGGGCTTCGGAGGCATCGCTGCGAGCTGGGGAACGGTGACGAAGGTTTATGGCCAACTAGGGTTTTTGAAGAACGGTGAAATTCATAAAAGGGATTCGTATTTTAATCCACTATAAACTTGCATACCTTCATGAGTCCGGGTACCATCTATTTGTAAAGACACTCGTTAAATCCTTCAACTCCTATTAAAAAATTCATGTGATTAATAGACGGCTGGAAAAATATACGTTATATTAGAGAGGTGGATCTAGCCCATGAGATGATGAAGCCCAATGAGGATTTCTCCACTTTTACTGACCGCTGGCGTCGCCTGGCTGCGCAAGTCCCAGGACACATTCCGGAGCAGGAGCAAACTAAGATGCTTATCTCCAATGCAACGCTTGAGTACCATTTCATCTTAGCCTTGAATAACATTACCTCCTGGCAACAGTTATATAGTCGAGCCCGCTTTGTACACCAATAGCTCCATAGTTCCCTTGACCCCGAGTCTCCTTCACCTTCCACATTCACCTACACCTCGCCATCCACATATACCCCTTCTTCACCTCCCATGAGTCGGCCTTCCACCACCTACTTGCCTTCTACGAGTCAACCTTCCGCCACATATCCCTTCTGGAGTACGCCCTCCATGAGCCCATATGCCTCCTATCAACCATCCACGAGTTCACCATCCACATATACCCCTCACCAAACTCCGACGAGTCAGCCCTCCACATGCCCACATGTGTCTCCACCTTTTGTTGAGGGAATGTCACATCCCGAGCAAGTGGATGCCATCCACTATATACCTTCCCATCTCACTCATCATATGTCTCCACCTAGCCCATCCGCCAGTCACCATTTTCCCTTGCCCACACAACCATCACTTTCTCCTCCACAACCCTCTCCACCATCTCATACCCCTCGGCATCTACCTTGCCCGAAGCAGGCTCCTCATCCTCAGCTACCAGAGTGTTTTATTAATATTTTTAGGGCTTTGATGGCCACTCATATGTTACAGCTTCCTCCGGTTGTGCCTTGCCGACACGCGGTTAGGAATATGCTTCAATTCTATGAATTTCATCACTAGCAGGGGCATTTGGTCGAAGATTGCCCCAAATTTTTGGAGTTTGTTTATGACTTGGAAGACAAGAGGAAGATTGATTGGTCCGCAATTCATAAAGTTGTTTTACATCTTCGCCGCAAGCAGTAGTAGCAAGCGCCGCCCAGGCAGCTGTCTCCATCATTACCAGGCCTGGGGCACCCCTGTGATTCTTTATCTAGCACTGCACCCGCTCCGTCACCTACTTCCTTACCTGCTCCCCCACTTAGTCCATGGCATATTCCGTCATCTACCCCACCATCATCTACCCCATCACCATCTCTATCTCCATCTACACCACCGTCTTTATCATCTCCTACGCTATCTCTACAAACCCCACCTACCCAAGCCTCTGCTCAGGCTAGCACCTCTGCTCCCTTTGTTCCCACCACAACTTTCACTCCTAACGCCACTTGACGTGTCGTATCGATACACCGATGGTGGGCACCATAACCTTCCTCCTCGTCACTGCCATTACATTCCTATTTACCCTCCTCTTTGCTCTCTCCATCTCCATCACCATCTCCATTGCCATCCTACCCACGATCCTCACCATTGCTTGATCCTCTGTCACCTTCGCCACCTCCTCTTCAAAAATCATCTCCGCCGCCTCCACCATCCCCGCCATCTTCACTACCTTCATCTACTCCGCCTTCTCTATCTCGTTCATCTTCACCGCCTGCATCTCTGCCATCTTCACCTGTTCCATCTCCACTCCCTATGCCTTCTTATCTGTCCCTCTCTCCATCGCCTGAGCCTAAGCTACCTTCACCTTTACCCTCACCTACACCTGAGCCTGTCATTACCATCTCGCCTTCATCGCCATTGCTGGAACCCTCAAGCCCTTCATCCTCACCTTACCTTCACCTTTGCCTATGCTCGAGCCTGCCATCGCCATTATCCCTCCACCTATGCCTGTCACGCCCTCTAAGCCTATTCCTTCCACTTCTCCATCCATTTCCACCCCACGGAATAGGTGTGTGCTACCCTTGGTGCCCCTTAGGTCTGGTGCTCAAGAGGATGATGAGCTGAGTCAGGACAGCTCAGTCTCGACTATGCATTTCAAGATTTAAGATTTTATCTGCTGCATGCCAATTCGTGTCCTAGTTTTTGGCCATTTTGGGGATGATGAGCCGCATTTCCTATGATGGTTGTCAAGGAGAGTTTCCTCACATTAGTGTCAGTTTCTTTAAGAGCAAGACTAGTGGTAATTTCATTGCTCGCTAGAGGATCTATCATTGATGTTGTTGTCACTCCTCGCTCCATTGCTATTCAAATTATTGGCTAAGAGGGGTTCTCTACCCAAGTTGAGCTAACTCGTACAGCTGCCCAGAGTTTGATGATTTCTATGTACAAGGGGTAGTTTGCCGTATCTTTCATGTTGTTAGAGGACATTCTGCACATATTATGCAATCTTCCTCGATTTATTAGTACACCAGCCACGTCAATACTGTGTGTTACTCTCCCTCAGTTTCATCCTTCTCTGTTATCAAAGGAGTTATGCTTCATAGCTGATTACCGAGTAGAGTTGCCGAATCTCCACATCTTGGTACCAAGTGACAAGACTCCCTGGTTTTATGATGTTTATCTATCTGAGGAGCCATCCATTCCAGAATGTCCTGAGGTTGTTAGCACAGGGTCTCTAGGGGCAGCCGCCCTGATGAAGCTGCACGTTCATAACCGGGCCAGGCCGTCTGCCAGGTGGGCCCGTTATTTGAAAAGATATTGTAAATTAGGAAGCCCGAAAATTCAACTCCGTGCCAGGCGCGTCCCAGTTCGAGAGATCTCTGCCAAGAAAAGGTGGTAGCGCAAGCTCAAAGGTCGCGTATTGTGCACTCACGGGCCCACTTCTTCTTCCTATCCCTCCATTCATCATTTTTCCTGCTCAGTTCCCACCCTTGGGCAGTGTATCTTCCTTTCTCTGATCCAATTTTCATGATTTTCTCCTCTCTTCCCCGGTCCACAAGCCCTCGTTCTTCTTCTTCCTCCCATTTAGAGCCTCTGGATTCTCCTTCCTCTCACAATTCTAGGCCTTGACCTATGTCATCCTTTCATCCCAATTTCGGGATATCTTCTGATTTTGCTCCTCTGATATTTCCAGGCCCTACTTATGATACCTCTCTGACCCTGTCAGATGTTGATGCGGGACGACGGGGAGACTCGACAGGTAGACACGAACCTATGACTTAGACGCCAGGACAC
The DNA here is from genome assembly GCA_024336825.1 of Amorphophallus titanum. Taxonomy (NCBI): domain Eukaryota; kingdom Viridiplantae; phylum Streptophyta; class Magnoliopsida; order Alismatales; family Araceae; genus Amorphophallus; species Amorphophallus titanum. The sequence goes on from JANBPO010009260.1 coordinate 4,821,364, forward strand.
GACTCACTAGAGGACGCGACCAGCAACTGACGACCAAGTCATCACCTAACGTGGCTCCCGAAGCGCGCCGGGGAGACCGCGCTGGGAACACTCCCCTCCTTTTGGACTTTTGCACGCCAGAAAGAGGGGGGTGCCATTTCAAGGGCGGCCGATGGATTGTGGCATCGTTTCCACTTCGTTTGCTTGCCGAACGCTAGCCGATGAGTCCGGGAACAATTTCGAAAGTCACCGTTCACGATTCTTCATGCCACGACTCCTAAAAGACCTTGGTAGGGTGTTGACGAAGCTCTCGATTTATCGTACGGCCTTGGTCTGGGCTCCATGTGTGTTTGGTTCGAGCATGTAGGTCTTTTGCTGACACGACCTTCGGCACCATGACTTGTGCTTCTGGCTCGGTTCGACTCGTGCTCAGAGCTTTCATGCGGGATGATATTCCACCTAGATCGGCGGTCATTTGGCCTCTGACGGACCCACCTTTGCAAGAAGCTGAACCCATGTTGGGTGTCCGGGTCTTTCTATTACCAGGGCTTCCAGCTTCCCATTGTGAAGGGCCGATAGCGCTCTTCTTCCTCAGGAGAGTCTTCATTAGGGCGGGAAGCTGCTGGGTAGATCACCATCCTTGGTCGGGTGGTGGCATAGGGTAGCGGCGTGACAGAGTCGACACTGGATCATTAGGCAGGCTTGGTCCCACTGTCGGTTGGTAGTAGAGTCATGTTGGTTCTCCTGAGGCGAAGTCCCCGACACTCACTCCAGGTGGCTCGAAGCTCTGGCAGCTTGAGAGGCTTCAGCGGTCTATTTTCCTTCAGCTTCTGTGCTCTCGTAAGTCGTGTTATTTGCCTTTGCGGCTTGATCGTCAGTCATCATATTTTGAGTGTCAACACATCAGTAATGTCTTAGGTACTATGATATATAAAATTGATACCACATATCTAGCCAATATAACTTTGAAGAGAAGAAGGCTTATAAAATGTCCTGCAAGGCCCTTGGCAAGTAGAAACCTGTCTCCTTACACAACTTAAGCCGCACATACAAAAGTTGCCCTCTTGTGTTGTCAAAAAGGGAAGCTCTCAAGACTAGTCCTTGGATTGTTGATCCATGTCTTGCCAGGTTTGGGAGTCTTGGAAGCAAATCAAGTTGCAATTTGCAGTCGCCCCAAAACTTCTGGTCACCCCTATCCAGATAAAGGGGGAATAGACCCTTTGGGTATAGGCCCAACAATCAGGGTAACGCCGCCATATTGCAGATAACTGCAAAGTGAGAGAAAGCCACCCACCTGTTCAGGTCCTTCCATGTATTTCATATCTCATAGGCCTATAATAAAGGTGTAGATGCAAAGGTTTTACAGAATGTGCTTCATTTTTTCCCCTTAGTATACCTTAGTTCCATAGCAACAATTAGATGTCACCGTGTTACTTCAGAAAGGAGTCCACGTTAGTCTATGGCAAAAAGACTAGAACATTTTGTTTGAGGCAAAATCATTACCTTCTTCTTGTGTAAAACTTCATAAGAAAATGTCCCATATATTTCTTATTTGAAAGCAATACTTTGGTTCTTGGCATTATTCCAGAAGAAATGCATATTAAACCACAGGACAAATGGGCTGGAATATTTCTAGACCTACGTTGGATCAAAGCAGACCTTGTTATGGCCTTTTAGATTGACTTAAGTTTCCTAAACCAATGACCTAGAATATACTTACAAAACGTGATGTGTGTTTATTATCTTAAAATGGCAATTGCATGTCATGTGTATTTCATTATTTCATAAAAAAATCGAAGGCATTATCTTAGTGGAAAGCATGTAAATCTATAGTACAAAAAAAGACTGGAATGTTTCTAAACTAATTTTAAGTTAAAGTATTTTTATGTCATTTAAATTAAATAAAAAAATTGTGTGATATTGTCAATTGTTACAGTTGCTCATTTTTGTGTAGGTTACTTTGAAATCAAAATCTCTGTCAACAGTACTAACTGTTAACAAATACAGATAGCAAGCCTTTTGCTTTCAGCAGTGCACTGCATACTTACTTCCGTGTAAGAATACCAAAAATCATTTCTCCCGAGTGGCCTTTTAGTATCTGCATGTCTTTCTCATAAAAATCCATATCAAGGTTCTATTTGACACTCTTCAGCATATTTACAATAGGGTGCCATTAAGGATGTATCAGTAAAAGGCCTGAAAGGGCGCAAGACTCTGAACAAGGATCTTGGCCCATCGAACCCTTCAGAGGGTGTGGAAGAGAGGTCCGTCTTGTCATTCATAATATGTGCTTTTGTGATATCTTTCTATCAGAAATATGTTTGTTATGTTTTTTTACGAGAGATGACTTTTGAGTGAGTTGTTTCTTAGCATTCGTTGTTATTCAAGGATGTCATCACTTTTCCTGGATTTGTCGACTGCATTTACCTTGTGCACTTGGTGAGCTACATCTCGACAATGGATTGAGTGACACCATAATCATCCAAAACAGAAAGCATGAGTTGGTACTCATGAATCAATTTTTTGCTTTTTTTTTCTGCATGCATATTTTTATGTAAGTTTGTTTCATGAACTTTTTTTTCTGTTCCTGTAGTTGGTCAGATGCTGTCTTGTGGAACCCATACTTGCAGATGGAACATTGCTACAGAGATTTTGTCTGTGTTGAAAATGCCAAGGTACCAAGACGTTTATCTTCTCTTCAGGGGGTTTTTAATTTTTGGGATGATACTTCTGACCATGTGCATTAAAAATTTATGCTTGTCAGTGGGTAAATGAACCAATCACATTCTTTACCTCACCTCACTTGGATTGGCTATCATATTGTGATACCTTATTGTCCAAAGTTTCAACAGAAAAAGTAAATAGCTCTCAAGTTGATACCATCCTCTAAACTTTTTTCGTCTCCTTTCTAGTTGTCATTGGCAGTGAACAAATTATTAGTTTGTTTACAAGTTCTAAACTAACATGGGTGGCTGAGTATAAATGCTTGATCCTGCTGCCTTCAGTCACTGATTTCTTGAAGTAGACCTGAGAAAGTGTTCCTTCTCAATTGTGAAGGTATTCCATCAATTTTTAAAACTACTCACCCTATGTAGTTAATTAAAATATCAAGTTTTATAGAGTCAATTAAGATATGAGGTTGGGATAGTGCATTGATGTGATGCAAGTGGTCTGCAGGTCCAGCTCTTTCCTTTTCAGAGATGTAATCTGATTAGTCCATTGTAAAAAAAGAAGGTTCTTTATCCTAGGACCTTTTTAGACCTTGAGACGCGTGTCCTGAAGGTGTGAGCATTGACTTGTAAATACAAGGCTAGTTGACCCTACTCGAAGACTGCACGTGCTGCAGTACGCAGGCAATATCAGTCGACTGATATGCCATATCTGTCGACTGAACTTCCCTTGGGTCGATTGACTTTGCTTTCTCAATCGACTGATTTAGTCTGCTATTGCTTGCACTACTGCTCCTGCTGGCTATTGCTAGTGCTTGCACTGCTGTTGCTGCTGGCTGCTACTATTGTTGCTGGATGCTGTTGTTGTTTGCTTGTAGTGCTTTTGCTAATGCATATTGGATCACCAGTTGGGTCGACCTACCTTGAAGGTTGGGTCGACACACCCTGACCGCTTGACTCCTGTTGCTCTTGAAAATAGTCCTATGTCGACACACCAAGATGGTGATGTCGACGCACTTAAGAAGTAGGTCGACATACTCATAAGGTAGGTCGACACACTTTGTTGTTTGCTCTTGTTTCATGAATATCTGTCGACTCCTTGCATATCAGTCGACTGGCTTCATATTAGTCGATTTAGGCTTGGCTTGCTGAGACGCTTGAAGCTAAGGTCTGTCAACTTAATGCTGGTCATGGCGTTCTGATGTGAAGGTGGTCCTTAAGTGCACCGTGTTTAATTGAACGCGGCGTGTCGACAGACCGTGTTGGCTTGGTGGGTCGACTCAATGTGTCTTCACAAGAGCATCAACACACCAGCATTTGGCACACGATCAGTTGAGCACACTGGCAGTCCTGGAGAAATATCAGTCGACTAACTTCCATATCAGTCGACTGAGTTTTGACCAGGTTGACTGACTTTGCCTTGTCAGCTGCCTAACAGGCCAGTCCTTTGCACCTTGATTTCAGCAAGTTGATAACCCTTGTCTGTCTTCATTCAGTCTTTGTTGACATATGATTGGAGCTTAAGTTGACTTACCTGCTTTCGCTCGATAGTCCCAACCATCTAGTTGCTTAGGTCTAGTTGCTTCCAAATCCATGCCCATCTTCAAGATGCCTTGGTCTGCTACTTTGCATTGGATTCCCACTGCAACATACTCCTTGTTCTGACTATCTGATCGAGCACAGTTAGAAGACATTGTTAGGCTTCAACCAATTCAGTTCTGTTGCTTCAACCCTCTGAGGCAATTGGTCGAACACCCAGTCGGTTGTCCGAACTCAAGTATCAGTCGTCCGAACTCTGTAACATTCTCAGTCTTTCAATTCTGGGAAATTCGGTCGACTAGACCCATTCTGTCGGTCGACCGGTCAGCCGACTTGTTGACATATCGGTCGACTTGAACTCATATCAGTCGATTGAATTCAGCATATCTGTCGATTGATATCTCATCTGTCGACTGAGTTCGAACTCAGTCGACTGAATCTGCTTTGTTCTGTCGACTTAGAGAAAACTCATTTACTCACATCATGAGGGTAATAAAAATCATTCAAAATGTTATGAATATCAGATTTTAAAGGTCAGTAAGGATTTCACCATAATTTAGGAATTTAAACATGAGACTCCATGAAATGAAATCTTTACACTTAAGAATATCTCATGAAGAACATGGCAGCATGAAAAGTCATCAACACACATAGTGAATCATAGTTGGATTATAATCAAATGCACAATAATGAGTCATAGTTGGACATCATCAAAACCACACATGAACCATACTTACACAACATTCTCCCCCTTTTTGGTGATGGCAACTGTGAGTCATTATGACAATTAAGTTCAACTATGATCAACTGTGAGTCATTAAACTTTCAAATTCACTCATAGGAACTCTCCCCCTTTTTGCAATCTTTTCCCCTTGACTCAACTATAAACTCTCTCCCCAATAGAAACTCTCCCTAATGAGTCAATCAAATAATGACTCATATAATCTCTCTTCCATTGACATCATCAAAACAGAAGACATGGAGAGAATATGTGGAACATTCGTGAGGGTGGGAGGCAAAAGAATCAAATGTGTAGGGTTAGAGACAGCAAAGAGACATCAAGAGATGTGTAGAGTTGGGGTGAAACAGTGAGTCGACTGGATCAAAACAAGCAAGCACATAGAGGCGGTAGCATGTAGATAGAAGTAGAGATATCAAAGCCCGAAACAGCATTTGTGAACACAGGGTGAACCCATGAGCATGATAACTTGTGTCAGAGACGAACAATCAGATTGAATGCAGATATAGGTATGAACAAGACCCAGATTGAGGCTTGTACATAGCCAAGAAAAAGATGTAACATGCAATCCGTTTATTCAGCCATGTAGCAGACTCATTTTTTTGGTTTTCGGTTTTTACTTTTTCTTTGCAATGCATGAAATTTAACATGCGTGATCTAACTACATGCATGATGAAGATTGATACCAATTGGGTTAATACCAGTTGTTGTACATACCAGTTATTGAAATGGTGGACACCTATATGCATATGTATGCAAGTGACTAACTTTATGGTCAAACAGACTTTAATGCAAGAACCACGCAGATTTATGAACATACGCAGCACGCAATCAGGCAAATAGACAGCCATTCCTTCATGCAACACTTATGTTAACAGAAAGAACCAACGCTCCCTCTTTAACATCATCTAAACACACACTCTAGACACATACACAATGTCACTGAGGTGGCTGAGGTGCAATGTACATGAGTTCTGGAGCGGGAATATAGACATGCGGTGGAGATGAAATTTGAGCAACTGGTTAAGAGGTCGGATACCAAGTGTTATCCAAGTGTTGATGCAAGTGTTGAAAGGACTGAATAGTAGAGGAAGTGGGGGTGCAGAGAAATCACAAGGCATGTGACAAGGCTTACATACCAAGGTTTTTATTTCTGAAAAATTAACATTCTACTTTTAGAGCAGCATTATTCAAGACCATTGTTTGCATTAATTGTTCAAAGTTTATAAGCCCAAAATCTTGAGTGTAAAAACCCTAAAAATATGTTCTAGTATATTTAATTGAGCTAAAATAGATCTTTTAAGACCAAAGTCCTTGCCCCCATTTCTTTTCATCTTAATGATTTCTTTATTAATCCTACTATTTTCTCTTTTTCTGTGCTAGAAGATTGATGACGCCTAGGAGGAGGACCCATCTCAAGCACCAGCTGCCAGTGGAGTTGCAGGAGGAGCAGAGCAAGACATCAGCTCCCCCAGCGACAGGAGCGGCAACAACAACAAGAGTGCAGGGACAAGAGGAGTTTGTTGAGGGCATGTACTAGTTTTATCTTCGACAGTATGGCAGAGAGGCTGGCGAGGGCTAGTCATGTCAAGGAGGCCGTGGGCGAGTGTTGAAGGAGTTTTTGCAATTCCATCCACCTCAGTTTGAGGCTCGGCCAGATCCAGATGCAGCGAGAGCTTTGATAGATGCCATGGAGAGGGTGTTTCGTTCTATGGAGTGCACGGAGGATGAGAAGGTGTCGCTGGCCAGTTATCAGCTACAGAGTTCAACCTTATCCTGGTGGACTTCAGAGTGGGAGTCAACTTTCCAGTCTTGCTCCCATGGGCAGATTTCGTGGTAGGAGTTCCTTGCAGCCTTTGAGTGTGTCTTTAGCCTGAAACATGTTAGATCAGAGAGAATGTATCAGTTTATGGAATTGACCCAGGGGATATGACAATGATCTAGTACCGGTCCAGATTTATCGAGTTGGGTCACTATACACCTTACATCATGACAGACGAGAGGTTAAAGACTCGACAATTTATTAGAGGTTTGAGGCCAGAGCTTAGGCATCCTGTGCTCGCAACCCGTGTCGTAGACATGGAGGCAGCTTATCAGGCTGCGACAGACTTGGAGGAGGATCTGCTAAAGACTCAGGAGTGGATCGGTGCTGGGTCATATCAGTCAGGCCATAGTTAGCAGAGGTTTGTGCAGCAGCAGAGTACTTTCCAATGTTCTCCAAGTAGGATAGGATCATCTCCATCAGCATCATCTGCCGCTGGTTCCACATCTTTTGGATCGAGACTTAAGAGGATGTTCAGGAGGGCAGGTTTTGGCAAGAGGCGCCAGGACTACCAGGAGCATATTCAAGCATCAGTGGGTAGTGTGCAGCAGCCTTCACCACTTCAGCACCAAAGTTCAATAGGTGGTCGGCAGGGACCGTGTTCTCGATGTGGCGACTTTCACCCTGGCAGGTCGTGTTCAATGCCCGTGACATGCTTCAAGTGCGATCAAGTGAGGCATGTGGCACGTGATTGTCCTCAAAGGCTGCGCCAGCCACACCAGTTCCAGCAGTAGTAATAGTTTCGACCCGAACAACCACGCAGCAACAACAACAGTCTCAACAGCAAGTGCAATTTCTGGCCCTACCGCGGTCCGCCAGTGTTAGGAGGCAGAGATCCCAAGGGCGAGTGATACACAGACCAGAGCAAAGGCAGAGGCAGAGGCATCGCAGCTTATGGAAGGTACAGTTATGATTCTGAGTTGTGCAGCCCGAGTTTTATTTGATATTGGTGCTTATTCATTCATATCTAAGGATTTTGTTCATTGTGCTGAGGAGTCTGCCATAGAGATGTCTTGTGATTTGGCAGTGGAGTTATCCACTGGTGATTTTATGTTCACTCCTTATTGTCTAGAGAAGGTGCCAGTGTGGATTGAGGGGCAGAATTTACCAGCCAGACTCTATGCTTTACAACTGAGAGACTTTGATGTAATTCTGGGTATGGATTGGCTTGAGGCACATGATGCTGTGGTAGATTACAACTCGAAGAGCGTTTATTTTGAGCATCCTCAAACACCCACATTCTATTTTCAAGGTATCCCATCTTCTTCATCCTGCTTCCTCATTTTAACTATTCAGGCTCGCAGATTGCTTGATGCTGGATGTCAGGGGTTTCTTGCTTCTGTGGTGTTGGTTGATCAACAGCAACAGGGTGTAGAGGATATTCCAGTGGTATGTGAGTTTCCAGATGTCTTTCCCAATGAGTTACTTGGATTGCCCTTGCAGAGGGAGATTGATTTCATTATTGAGGTTATGTCGGGCACTATGCCTATGTCTAAGGCTCCTTATCGCATGGCACCGGCAAAGTTGAGGGAGCTGAGAGCTCAATTGCAGGAATTGCTTACTAAAGGCTATATCCACCCTAGTTTTTCTCCATGGGATGTGCCGGTGTTGTTCGTGAAAAAGAAGGATGGCAATTTGAGATTGTGTATTGATTATATGCAGTTGAACCAGGTGACTATCAAGAATAGGTATCCACTGCCTCAGATTGATGATTTATTTGATCAGCTTCAATCAACTCCAGTATTCTCAAGGATTGATTTGACGCCTGGTTATTATCAACTACGGATCGGAGATATAGATGTAGAGAGGATTGCTTTTAGCACTAGATATTGGGCACTATGAGTCCTTGGTGATGCCATTTGGGCTCACCAATGCTCTTGCAACTTTTATGGATTTGATGCACAGGGGGTTTCGTCCTTATTTAGACCAGTTTATGGTGGTATTTGTAGACGACATTCTTGTCTATTCGCAATCAGAGGAGGAGCATGCCTACCATCTGAGGATTGTGTTGCAGACGTTGTAGGACTACCAACTGTATGCCAAGTTCAGCAAATGCGAATTTTAGCTACGGGAGGTGCATTTTCTAGGGCACGTGATCTCTGGTGACAAGATTTCTGTTGATCCAGCCAAGGTGGAAACAGTGGTTTGGTGGCCGAGGTCGAGAACATTGTCAGAGATCCAGAGCTTTTGGGGCTGGCAGGCTACTACAGGAGGTTCATTCAAGATTTTGCTCGTATTGCAGTGCCGATGAGCAGACTAACTTAGAAGGATGTGCCTTTTGTCTGGACTGATCAGTGTGAGCAGAGCTTTATGGAGCTTAAGAGATTGCTTACTACTGCTCCAGTGCTTGTGTTGCCTTCGAGATCAGGAAGTTTTATGGTATGAACAGATGCTTCCAAGGTAAGTTTGGGTGCAATGCTGATGCAGAATGGCAAAGTTGTGGCGTATGCATCCCTCCAATTGAAGCCGCATGAAGAAAATTACCCTACTCATGATCTTGAGTTAGTAGCAGTGATTTTTGCCTTGAAGATATGGAGGCACTCTTTGTATGGAAAAGTTTGAGATTTTCACTGACCATCAGAGTTTGAGGGTATGTGTTCACTTAGAAGGATCTTAACCTCAGGCAGAGAAGGTTCATATGCATTTCAGATTTAACATGATTCATAACTTGTCATTATCAAAACCGGGTTCCAACACACAACAGCACTAGATTCAGGCTTGCAGGGAAATCCTCCCGTGCTAGTCACAAGACCAAGGCTCTTCGTTCGACAACAACCCTCTAGGGACCTCCATACACTGGCATCATCCATTACACAGTCTTATCCTAGCTTCGCTCTCACCGCTGAGCTGCAGGACACCACCTGAGTGATTCACGGCACACATCCCTAGGACAAAAAATGTCGTCTGCTACCATAACAGCCTGGTCGACGATGTCGCAACCAATGCACATGGATCTCCAAATATCACAGATTCTTACCACAGTTGAACACTTGGCTAGCCTCACCAGCCGCTGATAGCTACGAAATGGGATCCATAATTATCTCTCGGAGATCACCTCTCTTGGACCACGATTCCATCACGAGGACATAGCTCCTGACATGAGTCGATCACATAGCTTGTTGACTCTGAACGTCGTGTCCTCATCCTCTGCCAGGCTCTTCCTCAGCAACCCCCAACTAGGTCTAGCACCAAACACCTAACACCACTTTCAACAAGGGAACAAGGTACTCATCTGACACACTCAGCGTCATATTTTCCCAACTCTCCATCCTGGAAGTGCCACAAACCACCATGCCTCAAGCAATGGCACGGCAATCGACATGGCTCACACAGTCAGAAATAATCTCATATCAAGGAAACAATCCTCTGATGCTTTACTAATTCTCTAAAATCTGCCCGCAGTAACCATTACTACGATCCTAGACCTATGGGTTGTGGGCCCACCATGCTTCTGCTGCGCACTCTGATCCACGGGCGCAAACATCGCAACAATTCGGGATGCACCATCCCAACAATCCTCAACTTGGCTAGCTAACTCCGGAAAATAGGGTGAGGAAAACCCAATTACCTTGAACCCAGAGCGCAGATTCTCTTTGTTAATCTAGCAATCCTCCTGCAACTCCACAGGCACTAATTCACAATACATCAGAAATCGCAACACCATCCATGAACTCTCACAAGCACAACCCAACTAGCACTCATCCTTCCAAAATGATGCCAACGCACCCTCATGCCTCTAGGGAATGGGCATCGCTTCTCACAGGCAGCCATACTGCCAACACACGTCTTGCACGGACCTCATGGCGCACAAGAGGAGGCCAACCATTCCGAATACACGTTGCAAGATGATGGAACTTAGCAAAAATGTGATCCTCTCCGACCAAGGAGAAACCAACATACCTCCTACAAAGCGGGAGATCTTCACACCTGACCTGTCCTCGAACCTCTCACAAGCTGGGAACCCCACCTTCCAGCACCAGAAAAAATCATTACTACCATCAGGTCAGCTCCTCCAACAACACTCGCCAAGTGTCCCATTGGACCACATTCACAGCATCTCCCTGTGCACCATCATTGTAACTCCCCAAACTACAACTCACCACGCCTCAAGCACTGGCTCTGCTGATCACCAGCCACACACTTTGCCACAGCGGTTGAGCTAGCCGCTGCCACATGCTCCCTACCTATGCCTGTTTGTGATCCCAGAACCATTACATGCCAAAGCACTTATCGAGGAGTAAAGAAACCGTAAAAGATGTCAGACTCGAAGGCTGCTACACGTCTAGCCACCAGACATCATTCCCTCGAATCTGTCCTTGCTAACACCAATCCATTCTCGATTCTCATGTCCATAAAATATCTATCTCCTGAGCTGCTACCGTGCGAACCACCACGCTGAGAGCCATAACACGAACCATGATTGACACCTGCCAACACTCATCCTCAAATCTTGAATCTATCGCAGAACCTTCACATCTCATATGCTGCCTCGCACGGCGCAGCTAAGGCGATGCAGAATGGCCCCCAACTCCACAATTTGGGCCACAACCCAAGCCACCGCCACACAATCTCAAACCAAATCCAGAGCTAACACAGCCCAACAATGCACAAGCGTGCAAGATTTAGAACTCACTGGGACAACTCTGCCCAATCCTACATCTAAATTCGCAAATGTTGTCCCTAAAGCGCGTATGGACAAGAAGGGGGGTTGAATTGTCCCCGCCAAATATAGTGGTAGTTTTTGAAATTAATGCAACGGAATAAAAATAACTACCAACTCAAGAAATGAATGGAAGAAATTATCAACGAAGTTCTCTCAACCTCTCCGTTCTCACACGATTAAGACAAGAATGATTAACAAGCAAACAAAAATCACACAGATGTGAGAGAGATTTTTTAGGGGGTTTGGGACCACGACAGGCTCCCTATGTCCACCCCTCACCAAAACGGTGAGGATCCACTCGCTTCGAAATGAAGCGCACGGAGCTTTCGCTCCAAAGACACGGAGACGTTGTCTCCTACACGATCCACCACGGATCAGACCACATACATGAGCTACAATGCCGTAGCACAAAGAACCACAACCGTTCACAGACTGTTCGACACACTCACAAAGTGGGAGTTCAGCAAATGAAAGATATGTTCAATACATGCTTGACAATAGAATGAAAAGCATTGAAATAGATGAGAAAGAGTGAAAGAAATTGATCCTCAAGAGTGTTAACACCCGTTTTATGACCAATAAGTTGGGTCATCTCCTTATTTATCTTTATGATGCTTTGAGTTATCTACCCTTACTCGGCCATCTTGGTCAGTTTTGGGGCTTATTTCTTGGGTCATTCTCCTTGGTTGGGTCTCATTCCTCATTCTTTGTTCATTGGATGAAGCTTAGTGGGCTTTTCATTGATTTTGCCTCACCTACGCCCTTAACGGTCTATAGTTGGGCCATTTGATGACATGTGGCGGTCGATCCTTAGATCGCTTGCTGACGTTAGAGTCCAGAGCCAACGTTCTTCTTTCAAACTTATCTTTTATTATCCATTGAGCTCTGGCAGTCTATCGTAAGGTCGTCAGAGGTTGTCTGGCAGTTGATCCTTAGACCATTTTCCTGTGATAGAGTCATGTTCAAACTTCCAAATCTTATCCTTTGTTGAACGACCTGTTGAGTGGTGGATGGCGGATCTAGAGGGGAGGGGTGAATAGATCTGCCCCTCTTTTCGCAATGCAGCCCTCTCAGGGTTTTCTTTTGCAGTGACTTTGCCCTCTTTGGAGACATGACCAAGATTTTTTTTATTTTGGGGACTTTGCCCTTTCTATCATGTGTCCACGGTATCATTTTTTTTTTTTACTCTGGGACTTGGTATATTTTTGTTACTAACGCTTGGTGACCACCCATATGGCACCGGACCTTCATGAGGATGGGGGTTTCTCACTAACCTCCCAGGTATCCTAGGCGCACAACTAAGTTGATTTGGGCCTCTAGACTCCTCGAATGATAATCCCACCGGTTAAGACTTATCTTGATGACAATATTGTCATGCCACGCTTAGGCTCCCTATTGCTTCCGACCACAGGGATACACCCAAAGAGTGTTCAAGGTAAACGATTTGCCCGACCTGGGTCTATTTCCTTACAACTCTAGATGGTATATGATGGAACACCTTGGAACTGATGGGATGTACAAGGATCTAGAGGGGGGGGTGAATAGATCACAACCCCAATTACCACAAATCTATAGTAGTTAAAAATTAATGTGGAAGTAATTGAACTGCTAAGAATAGAATTGCCACAAAGAATGGAATAGATATGATGAGGTTCAATTATGAACGACAGTTATGAGTAAGATGATAAAGTACTTCAGTATGGTACTTGGCGGATGTTGGATCAGGGATCTCCTCACGCAAGGGTCAATTTTTCAGATAGGCGTAACCTATCTTTTTGACTGAGCCTTTTGATATACCACTGAAGAAGTGATCAAATTGTAAGTGCACGATGAAGGAAATAAACATAACAACAGATGAATGAATTAGACAAGTAAACTCATTCTTGGCTATAAGCAAACCTATGCATTCATCTAATCGGAGAGAGGATAGAACATTCAATCACAAGAGAGACAAGACAATTTTAAGGTGGTTCCATCTCGAGCTTGAGATCTATGTCCACCCCTTACTCAATTGAGTAAGTCTTCCTGCTACCGCACAACTTGAAAATCGCTAATCCTCAGCTTTGGGGATAAATATCCCTACAAATAGCTAAGCCTTACAGCTTGTTGTTTGAGGTACACCCTCGCCTGCTGAGCACTACAACGTGCTCCGCGGATACACAGCTTACAGAGGAATTTAAAAGAAAATCAAAGAACCAAAGAGAATACGAACAGAAATAAAAATGTAGCTCTTCAATTGAGCAATCTGACTCGAGATCTAATCCAAAAGTCAGGACAAAACAGACACTCTCAGTCTCTCTTCTCCTGCTTAAATCTATTTACGGCACTCTGCTTTTTCTTCTTCCTCTCAGAAACTGACTCTCTCACTTTTCTCGCTCTTGCTCTCTCTTTTCTTGTCTCCTTCTTCTATTCTTCTATGTTGTTCTTTCATTTCGATCGCAGGAGAGGCCTTTTATAGAGGATCAGACTCCGGGTCCCATGAGCCCACGCTTCGGGTGTGCGGAAGGCTCGTTCCTGCCTTTTCATAGATGTCACGTGTCGAGTGCGGAGAGTACAATGATCCACATGGCAGAATCTTCAGAACAACATCCACCTTGGATCACGCGCCAATCTTGGGTTCACCTAATTCCCATGAACTCACCCTTCAGCCTCACTTAAGTCTTCACGTGAGATTTGATGCCGTTTGCATTTTAAGTCACCTAGGTGTTTGAATCATCAATCTGGGTTTATCAAGTAGAATAAAAAGGCATCAGTCAAAATCAAATGTTAATTTCATCTTAAGTATCTCAATCAGATTAATGTCAAGAGTAAACAGATAATCCACAATTCTTAAAAGAGATACCTTAGCCTGTAGGAATAACTCATGTAATATATCTGAATGAAATCATAAGTCTTAAGGCAACTCAGATAGACCTTCATGAAGATGCATCGATCTGTCTCAATGGTGAATGCAGAATGTGCATCGACCTTGATAGAGATGCAATGACTTAATGTTGCAGAGGATAACGGACTAGCATCGACTTCCAAACAAGCATCGACCTTAGCTGCACTTGCTAGGTCACAAGCGTCGACCATTGTTTGACTGCTAGGTTACTAACAACAACATGTTGTTCAAGATACATTGACCTTATAAATGACTAAGGTAGATGTGCATCGACCTTAGAAATGACTAAGGCAAATATGCATCGACCTTATAAATGACTAAGGCAGATGTGCATCGATCTTATAGATGACTAAGCCAGATGTGCATCGACCTTATAAATGACTAAGGAAGATGTGCATTGACCTTATGAATGACTAAGGTAAATGTGCATTGACCTTCCAATCTTAGCGTATAAAAGTGCATCGACTTGCTGATGAACCTGAATGGACATGCATCGACTTGTAAAGTACTTGAGACTCAAACTGACTAAGATAGGATGCAAGGAATAAAATAGCAGTGAGTGTCAGAAAAGCATGATCTATTGCTAGCATCAAAAACTTATCAAAAGAACATATCCTGTTGCCAGCATCAAAACCTTGACATCAAATTCAAAGGAGACAGAACATTCTCCCCCTTGACCAATCATCAAAATCAGAGGAGACACAACATTCTCCCCCTTTTTGATGATGGCAACACTTGTATGTAAAATGATGGCAATACTCTTACAACACTGACAACACTTGCAGAAGCAGACAGCCAGACCAGGCAACACATGCTCTCTCTCCCCCTTTGATCTCTATCTTTATATCTATCTCTCTCTCCCTCTCTCTTTTGCCATCAGTTCTAATCTAACCTCCCAACTCATCCCTCCCAACTCTCTACTGACCAATTCTCTCCCCCTTTGCCATCAGCAAAAATTACGGGACGAGGAACACTATAGAATGCCTCAATTTTCTCCCCCATTGTTATCAGTAGAACACAAGGATGAGAGACACAAAGATGACTGAAACTGATTGAAGAGAAATTGTAAGCGAAGATGATCTGATTGACAGACTGAATGATCTTTCATTAGTCAAGCATGCTAAGCTCAGAATGTATTAGTCTAAGAGTTCAGTTAATACAACTCTGATTGAAATCTGATTTAAGAGTAATGAAAGATAGAATGTAGCAACTGCACTCTTTGAAGAAGTTTGTATTAGTCTTTAATAGCAATAAACCAGGCATACATTGATCATGACAGAGTAGTCTATCTTCGCCGAGTCGCGCAGATCTGCCCAGCTATAGGGCTGCGAGACAGATTAGAAGTGTAAATTCCACATCGGTCCTTCGGCTCCGATTCAGCCGCCACTGACTTCAGGGATCAAAGTGGAGCCTCCCACCAATGTCCCAGCCAGCCGCCACTATCATAAGATGACCGAAAGCTGACGTCCCATGTGCCAAGTTTGCTTACTATCCTACAGGTCTGAACCGAGTTTGAACAGTACCGAGTCGGACCAGTAGCCTACCTTCGGCCCAAAAGATCTACAAGCTTGCTGCCTATCAACCAGAGATCGGTGCTCCTAGGTCGCTGTTGTAGTCCTTTACCTCCCTGCGTGGAGTGGACAGTAAAATTCATTGCTATAATTATTAATTATTTACTATACCGGGAGTACGGGTCTTGGCCGGGATTGTCTTTCCCACGCTGGAGCGTGGAGGTATGTTTCGGCTCCTTTATTAGTCACATTGCTCATTTCATATATGTGTTTATTTACCACTATTTAAGTGATAGGATAACTAGCTAGTTATAATTTTATCACCGCTGCGAGAGAGAGTGAGTGTGACCTATCCCGTGACTCGACCCGATCATGCAGAAGAGCCGAATACCATTGACTCATTGCTAATTTCTTAACCACGAAGATTCGCACGCTTCTCTTGCTAGGGACAAGTAGCGAGCTTTTGTTGAGTTGGTCGCGTCTTTGTTGGTCATGTCTTCAATTTGGTCACGTCATCACCTAGAGTCCCAAGTCCACATCAAATTGGTTCTGAGTCACATCCTGTCCCGCATCATGAAGCACCTCATTTCCAACGCCACCCCTACTTTCTGGAACATTCTGGCCATGAACGACATCACCAACATGCATCAGCTGTATAGTAGGGCCTGATTTATCCAGACCTAGTTTAAAGACTCCCCCATTCACACCCTTTTTGAGGCCCAAAAGCGCAAATTCACTAGAAAGCCTCAAGGGCCAGTTACCAAGGGAGTCTAAACGAATGAACAAGTGCAAGCTGTTAGTTTCCCCAACCAACCTGTTCCACCTCACTTTCAGCAACCTCCTCACAACCCTTAGTTCCCCACTCCACCAAATACCCAACCATCCTTCCCTGCTCCTCAGTAGCCACAACAGCCACCACAATACCATAATGTCCCTCCGCCAAACGGCTATGCACCTACACGTCCCGGTCCTAAGAGAGCCCAGTACCCTCCCTTGCCTGAAACCCTTCCATAAATCTTTTCCGCCCTCATGTCCATTGGTGCTTTGCAACTTCCTCTGGAATGGCCAAACTGGAACCCGACCGTTGACTAGTCTAGATACTACATTTTCCACCGATAGCCCGGGCACACTATTGAGAGATGTTTCCAGTTTAGAGATTTTATTTATGATTTACATGAAGAGTAGCATATTAACTGGGTTGAGATGCACAAGGTAATCACAGAAATCAAAGAAAGAAGAAGATAGGCACCGAGGCAGCAATAGCAGGCATCGCAGTTGCAACAGCCCCAGCAACAGTAGTAGCCTGCACAAGATTTAGGGATTCATCAGAATCCAATGCCCAAACATCCGCCCGCTCCACAACCTCATCCGCCGGCATCGGCTCAGGTAAATATTATCCACCACTCGGCTCCCAATGCTGGGTGGTCTTATGATGATGAGTCTTTTGCTCACCTCATGGCCCTTCACCACACTTACAGCAACTCCCCTTCGCCTTCTACCCCCGCTATCCTTCAACCCACCACTGCAACCTCCACCGCACCTGCCATCCCTTCAAGACCCCTCATTCTACCTCCTACATTGCCCACCATTTCGCCCACCCTCGTGCCAGCGCCCGTCACACCCTTCATTGCCTCCCCCTTGCTTAACCCGCCACCCATCATCTTCCTGATGGGGCCCATTAAGCCTGCCTCCACCTTCATCACCTCCGCTCCTACACCCCTTACTTACCCCATCGGGCCCATTAAGCCACTAGTCATGAGTCCATCCAACGCCGTGCCAGTACAAAACCTTGCCCTCGAGAGCGGGCGTTTGTTCCATAGGAACTATCCCACAACTGGTGCACCTGCACCTAACCCCTAGTTTCAAACATAAACTATTCACCAGGACAAAGTAGATCCATTGCCCGGCACATAGTATGACTTGCTACACCACTTGGATCTGATGCCATCCAAGATCTTAGTCTTACAATTGATCAAACGGTCCAAGTTGCACCAAGATGCTTTGAAAGATTTTCTTCAGAAAGTCCGGGTAAATGAAGATATGGCAGTGGGTAGTCTACCATCGGCCCTGGCTACACTGACTAAGGGGCCGGCCATTTCTTTTTCTAAGTCTGAATTAGCACCTCTGGAGGCACGCCAAATGCCACTATGCATCTCCATCACCCTGAATAACATAACTATTGATGCTGCTTTGGTCGACACTGGGGCCTCTATAAATGTCTGTCCCCTCAGCACTCTGCATGCATGTAATATTTTTGAAGATATGTTAAGGCCTACTCCAACCACTATTGCAGCTTACGATAATTCAAGGAGGGCGTGCCATCGGGTGATCACCGTTCAAGTCAAGCTCGAGTCGCTGACAATGCCCATAGATTTTTATGTACTGGATATTGACCTGATGTGTAAGGCTATCTTGGGTTGTCCGTGGATCGACAACCTTCGTGCCGTACCATCTACCACCCACTAGTGCCTCAAGTTCCTATTCCAGGGGCGGCTGGTGAAGGTCAAAAGCATCTCCACGGTCCAGTCTATTGAAGCCATTTCTAACAAAATACTGTCGACTCTCTCACCTAGCAACAAGCTGATCATTTTTGTGATGGACCTTGATTTTTCATGGGCCTATGCGCCACGCAAGTCGGTCATCGTGCCAATAAATATCAAGGTGAAGCCCAAGATGAGAGATCCCAAGGGGTAGGACATGATATTGAAGCTAGGCTATCAGCTAGGCATGGGTCTCGGTGCTCGGCTGTAGGGGCGAACCAAGCCCCTCCCAAGAGGCAGGAAGATGAGTAAGAGAGGCCTGGGATATCAGGAGTCGCCACTGTCTATTCTAGAAGATGCACTGCTATTAACTTGGAATTACCGTCAACACTTTGTGAAGGGGCCGTCTCTGTCGCGCGAGTTGCACGTGACGCAGTGTAAGCCGTCAGTGGACGCATCTGGTCCTATCTTCTGGTGTGTTCTTCGTCTCTCGCTTCACTTGGCTAAGTTGAAGATTATCCCACTGGTAGATATAGATGTAGATATAGTTTTTGCAGTAATTGTAGCTTCTGTCGCTATTTAATTCTATTAAATTGGCATTTAGCTAGTTGGTTCAACTGCTTAGTTTGACTTCATAGCTTTATAGTCCATGTGCTTTCAATTATGCCAATGCATGTTAATTGCATAAATGCATGCTCTAATTATCTTATTACTTGCATGCTTGCTTGTTAGAGGCGTGGTGGAGATCCGCGTGACCTCTACTGAGTCTGGTTGTGACTCATCCTTCTTCTTTTCAGGTGAGCCACCGTAGCCATCGACCGCCGTGCCACGTGCTTTTCCCGATTGAGTCTAGTTTGCCAGTAGGGTCAGTGCGCCGTCTTCTTGTGCTTTTGGCCGGGGTATGCCCCGAGTAGTTGTACAGTTAGACTTTGTTTATAATGGACTTGCTATTTTGGCTATTCTGGACTAGTGTACAGCTTGTATCACTCTGATATAATATTATTTTAATTACTTCTATACTATAGTTTATAATAACTGTTTAATTCTATTACGCATCGTATAATTTCAGTTCGTTATATTTCCACCTCGACAAACCCTTCGAACCCTTCAGGGGCCTCATCAGCCTCTTGGGTGGTGTCCCCAGTTCTTGGTAGCGATAATTCGGTACTCGTATCGGGCTATCGGTGCCCTGAGCTCTGGGATGTTACAAGTATAGACCGATTCTTGAGTTGTTGTAGCTTCCGATCAAGAATCTTGATGGGTCTTTCTTCATAGGATAAATCTTCCCTTAACTCTAGGTCCGCATGCTGAATGATATGCGTGGGGTCGTATACATACTTATGTAGCATGGATACATGGAAAACATTATGTACTCCAGATAACTGGGGTGACAAAGACAACCTGTAGGCAACTTCTCCAACTCTTTCTAGAATCTCAAATGGCCCAATGAATCTTGGACTCAACTTGCCATAGATGTTAAATCTTCGGACTCCTCTCATAGGCGAAACTTTCAAAAATACATGCTCGCCCAATTGAAACTCTAAGTCTCTTCTTCTATTATCTACATAGCTCTTCTGTCTGGACCGCGCCACTCACAGATGATCTTTGATGATCTGGATATTCTTGGATGATTCTGAAATAAGATCCGGTCCAAGCCATTGCTTCTCGCCTACCTCACACCAGCACAAAGGTGATCGGATACTACTTCCATAAAGAGCCTCGAATGGTGGCATCTGGATACTGGACTGATAACTATTATTGTAGGCAAATTCTATTAGAGCTAAATGTTCATGCCAGCTACCACGAAAGTCAATCATGCAAGCCCTTAGCATATCTTTGACAATCTGATTAGTTCTCTCGGTTTGCCCGTCCATCTGAGAATGACAAGTAGTACTGAAATTCAGACGGGTTCCTAAGGACTTTTACAATCCTCTCCAAAAATGTGAAGTGAATCTGGGATCTCTATCTGACACAATGCTCATGGGTACTCCATGTAGTCTCACGACTTCCTTCATGTACAAGGTAGCCAAAACATCGATTGTCCACTACTTGATGTATAAGAAATGCGCCGACTTGGTCAATCTATCAACAATTACCCACACGACGTCAAAAACTCCATGAGTTCTCGCTAAGCCCATTATAAAATCCATGCCAATGCTCTCCCACTTCCACTATGGTATATCGAGCGGTTTTAACTTACTAGCAGGTCAGAAATGTTTGGCCTTCACTTGTTAGCATACCAGACATCTACTCACAAACTCTGCCACTTCCCGTTTCATATTTGGCCACCAAAAGGTCCTCTTTAAATCACAGCACATCTTAGTGGCTTCAGGATAAATAGTATACTTGGATCTATGGGCTTCTTCATGGATCTTGCTCTTCACTTCGGCTAAATCAGGGACACATGTCCTTCCCTAGAATAACAACCTATCATCATTGGCCAACACAAAATCTGGTCTATTGCTCAGACTTCCCTTGATCTCTACTAACAATGGATCGTTATCTTGCAGGGTTCTTAATTTTCATCAACAGCTCGAGACGAAGCTGAAACTGAGCGATCATGACCCGATCCTTGCTAACATTAAGGTCTAGACTAGCCAATTGCTCTAGTAGTCTCCATTCTTGCAACATGAGATTTGACAGCTTAGCTATCAGCTTGCGACTAGAAGCATCAGCCACTACATTACCTTTCCCAAGGTGATATTCTATAGAGAAATCAAAATCCTTCAAATACTCGAGCCACCTTCTCTGCCTCCTATTAAGCTCTTTCTGGGAGAACAGATACTTAAGGATCTTATGATAAGAAAATATAGTAAAAGTCTCTCCATACAAGTAGTGCCTCCAAATCTTCAAGGCAAACACCACTGCAGCGAGTTCCAACTCATGGACAGGATAATTCTCTTCATGCTTCTTCAGCTATCTAGAGGAATAAGCTATCACCTTTCCATGCTACATAAGCACACATCCTAGGTCAATGCCTGAGGCGTCAGTATAGACTTCAAATCCTCCTTCTCCAGAAGGCAAGGCCAAAATAGGGGCAGCGGTCAAACATTCTTTTAGAGTTTGGAAACTCCATTCATAATCTTCTGACCACTCAAATCGATTCTCCTTGCGGGTCAATCTAGTCAGAGGTACCGCAATCTTGGAGAAACCCTTAATGAATCTCTGAAAGTAACCGGCTAGGCCTAGAAAACTTCTCACTTCGGTTACATTCGTAGGACTATCCCAGTTTCTCACTACCTCTACTTTAGAGGGATGTATAGAAATTCCATCTTTAGTAATAATATACCCTAGAAAGGACATTTCTTGCAACCAGAATTCACACTTACTAAACTTGGCATACAACTGATGGTCTCTCACTCTCTACAATGCCATCCTCAAGTGCTCTTCATGCTCCTCCTTGCTCTTGGAGTATATCAAAATATCTTTAATAAAAATCACGACCCACTGATCTAAGTAGGGTTAGAAAATACTATTCATCAGCTGCATAAAGGCTGCAGGAGCATTTGTATATCCAAACCCGAATCCATATCCGTTTATTCGGGTATTACCCGACCCGTCACGGGTCGGGTGATGCGGGTAATCGGATTTGCGGGTATTTTTGACATCCCTAACTTTCACACTTTCGCATCTCTACTCCTAAATCTCAGGATTTTGCCAAGACTTAACCCTAGCTTAATCAACATGTTGGTAGTGAATGGATGGGCAGTGTGAGCTCTTCGAGCGAGAGTGCCCTCAACATCTGAACCTATGGGAAGGACTTTGGGTTTTCTTTGATAGTTAAACAAAGGTGTTCGGACGTTAGGCTGACGTAAATCAACACTGACTTCGGTCAGTGGGGAGAGGTCCAGCACCCGAACCCAAATCGTCTGATATCATGCGCACCCAAGGAATAACCCTCTACACACAGAGGAGGGGAAATGTTTCTTTTCAAAAAGAATATTATTTGAATCTTCATTTTATCTACGATAAAATAATTTTCGTGGTTCGACAGACTGGCACGCCCGGTGGGACCTTTTCCGCCTTTCTTCTTTCTGTTAAATAAAGTTTCTAAACCTTCTTTAAGGTTTTGATCTCCCTCCTCTTCCTTTTACAGGACGGGAAGAGGAGGGTACACATCTCTCTGCTCGTTTGAGAACTTTTTGTGCCTCAGCGCACTTCTACATCCGTGCTACGCACCACCACCACCACCACCACCAGCAACAGCAGCGATGGCCGCCATCACCTACGGCCCCCAGGTCATTGCCAACCACGTCAGGTTCGGATACCTGGCGACCCCACTCGTCTTCGGCGACTTCCCAGCGGTCGTTGGCTCGCCCTTCTTCCTGGGTGTGGTACCCGTGGTTGAGGCCAGCTCAGCCACGTCTGCAACAACAACCACTGAGGGTGTCAGGCTCTCCGCTTCAGCAACTGGCCGAGTCTGCTCGGCCAACAAGCTAGCCGTCGGGGGTGTCAGGCCCTCGGCTTCAGCGACCGGCCGGGTTCGCCCGGTTAGGAAGACAACTATCGGGGGTGTTAGGCTCTTGGCCCCAGCAGCCGGTCGGGTTCGCCCGGTCAACAAGCCGACTGTCGGGGGTGTCAGGCCCTCGGCTTCAACAATTGGCCGAGTCCGCTCAGCCGACAAGTCAGCTCTTGGGGGTGTCAGGCCCTCTACTGCAGCAGCCGGCCGGCTTAGCTCGGCCAACTCCTCGCGGACTAGGGGCGTCAGGCCCTTTGTCCCATCAACTGGCCGAGATTGCTCGGCTACTACGACAACAGCCGAAGGTGTCATACCTTCTGCCTCAGCAAATGGTCGAGTTTTCTCGGTCAACCAGATTACTGTCGGCGCCGCTCCTGCACAACGAGGGCAGCGTTGTCGCAGCAACGGCACCAGTTCTACGGCGGCCACCCTCAGAGGAGCTGCTCCTGTACAACGGGGGCAACGTCGACGCCACAATGACGCCAAGCCTACGGCAAGCGTCGCCAGCGCCACTCCTGCTCAACGGGGGCAGTGCCATAGCTGCAAGGGTACCAAGCCTGCAGCGGCAGCATCTCGCTCCGACAAGACTGTAATTGTCGGAGACATCCGCATCCGGCTCGATGGAGGCGAGCCGATCTTGCCACGGGACTGTCATGTCCCGACCATTCCCACCTCCAACCACTTCGAACTCCTTCGACAAGTTCGGGAGAACGAAGCGAAGAAGAAGAAGCCTGCCGTACCGGCAGCAACCCAGGGTCCTCTGCAGCGGCCCAAGTCACGAGCTCCCCGATCAAGGACAGGGGGCAACCAAGTGGAGGAGCGTCAGCTCCACTTGAAGAAGATCTGAGTCACCAAGGAGGAGGCCCGAATCATAAGGCGTGCAAGGACGGAGGAGCCCTTCCGCATGTCGGAATTTCAGCAAATGCGGAGTCCGACAAGCACCGAAACCTCGGTCTCTCCGGGGTCTACAACTCAGCCCCCACGGGGGCAAAAGCGCCGAGGAGCCGGCAAAAAGGCGCGGCCGACCTCCCCGTGGGCTAGTTCCATGCATACGGAGGAGGATCGCTCCCCTCAGGCATCCACATCCCGAGTTTCTGTCTTTGACAGACTAGGGATGCCGCCCAAGCCGGACCGACAACCGCCCAGGAAGAAACGGGTGGTTCATGTGACTAATGACACTGTCAAGGTGTTCACTTGTTACACCACCTCCGACGACAAACAGCCCCAGGACACCTCGTGCGACCCCAACCAGCCTCTTCAACACTCAAGGAGTTCAAGGTCCGGGTCCCGTGGCCTGGCGCAAACACAGTCGGCGCCAACTGGGGCGTCTCAGCCCGAACTGGCGCGGCATGAAGAGCGTCACGAAGACGTCCATAGTGTCGATGGGGATAGCCACCCCCGGCGCGAGGAAGATCTGGGGGAAGAAACACAGCCTCCCGCGACGCGAGAATCAAGAACTCAGGAATCTCTTACAGGCGCTATTGCCTGAAAAGGAGGTTCCTGTCCCACCTCAGCCGGCACTTACTTGTGTGGAACAGCAGCCGTCTCCCATTCCGGCCACGGCTAATGCCTCCGTCACAGCTGCGAAATTGCCACTGGTGGTGGACTTTGAAGTCCCGCAGCATGAAGCCAATGAGCGGTCATCTGCTACTCCAGCTGCAGAAAGCCTCATGGCGCATAAGCAAATGATCGAGCGCATCGTGGAGGGGAAGTTTGCCCAACATGGTGAGGGTGTGGCTACTGTTGATTTGTACAACGTGCCCTATCCCCTCCACCATCAGTTCAAGAAACTTTCGCCTGATTGCCCGAAAGCCCCGAAACTACAGAAGTTCAACGGGCAGGGCTCTCCACATGAACACCTGGCCTATTATATGACAGCCATGGGTGAATTGGCGCTGGAAGAGGCATATTTACTGCAGTACTTCGCCACGTCATTGGCTGGCACCGCTTTCCAGTAGTACTCCAGGCTAAAGCCCAACTCAGTATCTGATTGGGCTAATATTCAGAAGAAGTTTGTCGACCATTTCCAAATGGTTGAACGCAAAATCTCCCTAGCGGAGTTCTGTTCCCTCCGGCAGAAGAAAGGTGAAACAGCGTTGGACTTCATCAAGCGATGGAGGGACGTCAGCATGCGCTGCGATAATCCTCCGACGCCGGACGGCTTCACGATAGCATGTTGTCTCTTCGGAGGGTCCGGATGGGACGTGTCCTCCAGGGTCTCTTCGGTTGAAAATTTGTTGTTGTTTGTTGGACCGGCGGGGACACATGGGCGTGCGATTTTGCACGTCCACAGGAGGACGGTGAGTTATGAGGTGAGACGATGGGGAAGAGGTGAGACGGTGGAGGTGAGGGCGTACCGGCGAAGGGGGGTGAGACGGTGGGTGCGTGCCGGTGAAGAGAAGGAGATGAGATGGAGGAGGTGAGACGGTGGAGAGGGGGTTGAGACGATAGAGAGAGAGACGGTGCGAGAGGGAAAGGGAGAGACGGTGGAGATGAGACGGTGGAGGAAGAGAGACGATGGAGGAAGAGACGGTGGAAGATGAGACGGTGGGCGAGGGAGGTGAGACGGACGGAAGGAGAGACGGTGGGGGAGATGAGACGGACAGAAAGAGAGAGGGAGAGACTGTGGGTGTACCGGTGAAGAGGAGTGAGACGGAGGAGATGAGACGGATAGAAAGAGAGAGGGAGAGACGGACGGTGAGACGGAGGCGGGCGTACCGGCGAAGAAGGAGAGACGGTGGGTGAGGGTGAGACGGATAGAAAGAGAGAGGGAGAGACGGACGGTGAGACAGAGGCGGGCGTACCGGCGAAGAAGGAGAGACGGTGGGTGAGGGTGAGACGGACCGGGAGAGAGACGATGGGGGTGAAAAGTGAGACGGACAGGGAGAAAGAGAGACGGTGGAGGAACTGTGAGATGATGGGGAAAAAGGGAGAGAGACGGTGGGAGAGGGGGAGCAAGAAGAGACGGTGAGGGGGTACGTGCCGGCGAAGGAGAGTGAGACGGAGGAGATGTGAGACGGTGGGAAGTGAGACGGAGGGGAAGTGTGCCGTTGAGGGGGCGTACCGGTGAAGGCCTATAAGCCGTGCCGGTGAAGGGGAAATGAAGGGGAATTGGATGTTCTAGTGGAGGGCACGCAGGGCTTACTCTTTTGATGGCCTTAAGGCCTTTCTTTTCTTCTTCTTTTAATTTTGATAGCTTTATACGAGTTATTTCCTCCACCTGCAATTGTGGTTGTTCGGGGTACCCAGTCGTCACCCGGTCCGGATTTCTTCATGATGCCCGTGGTTTACTTATCTTGGTTGACGTATTTTTATTATCTGTTGCTCCCTTTGTTTGTTGTTTCTCCCCTTATGGTCTTTTAACACATTATTATTAATGCTGACAAAAAATTCGGCAGCACCTCCCCTTGACCCCGAGCGTAAGGGAGATACGGGGAACGCGCCCACATGGAGTGGCGGAACCCAACAATTAGGGGGCGGACGTCCGCAGACGACACACCGTAGGTAAACCTTGGGAAACGTGAGAGGAGCCGACGATGAAGGGGGCTGCAAGGTTGACCAAGGGTGCTGGGCCAAAGAGAGGGAAGGGTAGGTGCACCGGTCAAGAGACCAAGGGGGTGTACCGCTGGAGGGTTAGGGGGTTGGGTGTACCGGCCCAGGGGTGTACCGGCCAAGGGCTGGGAGGCTGGGTGTACCGGCCAAGGGCTGGGAGGCTGGGTGTACCGGCCAAGGGATCAAGGGGGTTTGCTCAGGAGAGGGAAGGCCAGGCGTTGCATCAAGAGGGAGGTTTGGTGAAGGCACAGAGGGGTAAGAACACGGACGTCACCAAATACGGGGAGACCACCAAGCACGAACACAGACACGATGAAAAGAGATAGTAGGGGCGAAGGTGTTTATTCATGCAAAGTATGAAAAGAGGGTTACAGCAAAGAGGAAAGAAGCAGACAGGAACGGAGGAGAGGGGAAGAAAAGGGTTGGGACTTGAACATAGGCAACAGAGCCCCATTCCCCTGCCCTCTTTGCTACATCTCTCTCTCTATCTCTCTCTCTGTTCTTCTTCTCTTCGCACAGACGGCGATGGCTGAGTAGCAACGGGAGGACATCAGCCCCCCCTTTTTTCTCTCTCTCTTCCTCTCTTCTTCTTCTTCTTCTTCTTCTTCTTCTTCCCCGTCTGGGTGGGTGTCTCTTCTCTGGTTGTCCTGCCCCTTTTTTTGGGGGGAAAAGGAAACGGTGGCTTTTATACTCCACCGGCACAGCGTCCTTCAAAACGAAGGCGGGAAACACCCATTAAATGGGATCCGACCTCCCATCATTTCGTTGACAAGGGGGCTTTCATGCCTCAACCTCCATTCGACACATCACCCAACCCACTGCGCGCCAAGGATCTTCATGGGGTGGCGTGAGATCTTCCGTGTCGGATGGGCTACCGCTGTGCCGTTGAAGGAGTTTCCACAGGCGTGCCGTTGAAGCTTCCTGGGGTGTGCCGTTGAAGCTTCCTGGGGTGTGCCGCTGAAGCCTTGGACAGGGCGTGCCGTTGAAGCTTCCTGGGGTGTGCCGCTGAAGCCTTGGACAGGGCGTGCCGTTGAAGGGGCAGCCTGGTGTGTGCCGTTGAAGGCTTCCATGGTGTGCCGTTGAAGGCTGTTGGGGGTGCGGTTGAAAGCCACTGAGGGCGTACCGTTGAAGGGTTTCATGGGCGTGCCGCTGAGACTCCAACATGGGGTGTGCCGCTGAAGGGCAACAGGGGGTGTGCCGCTGAAGGGCAACAGGGGGTGTGCCGTTGAAGGCTGGCAGGCGTGCCGTTGAAGGCTGGCAGGAGTGCCGTTGAAGGCCTGTTGGGCTTGTTTTGAAGGGGATTTCGCAGCTTATTCCGGACTCGATTGACGAGCCGTTTGATTCTCTGCGAGGGCCCACGAGCAGTGGGCTCCCCAGGGGTTGGCTTCTCTTCGCTGCTGTGATTCCGGAGACGGCCTCACAGTAACAGGTTGTCTATTCGGAGGGTCCGGACGGGACGTATCCTCCAGGGATTGACTTCTCTTCGCCTTTGTGATTCCGAGGACGGCTTCACGTCGGCCTGGCGTCTCTTTGGAGGGTCCGGACGGGATGTGCTCTCCAGAGTCTCTTCTGTTGAAGATTTGTTGTTGTTGCTGGACCGGCGAGGACATATGGGCGTGTAATTTTGCATGTCCACAAATGCCCCCCACCCACGGGTAGCGCGGGTGAAGGATGAGCCGGGCGGTGCCCGTGGGTGCACTGGTTCTTTACATCCCACAGACCGGTCGTCCCAGTCTGTGGTTGGGACGGTCCGGGTCGTGCGGGTTGGGCCATCCTGGCTCACTTTGTCAAATCATGTTCTAACCGACAGGTCGACATGAATATGGGTATATGTGCAAATTTATATATAAGAATAAGTACATAAGAGGACTTTAGTCACTTGGCAACGTGACCAAGAACTATGACGAGAAAAGAAGCAATGTCTAATTTCGTTCATAAAAATATCCATGATAGAGCCATAAAGTATGTCCATTCTAATGCTTAAATGTAATTCTATGTAATTTAATAGTTAAAAATTATATCAATATGCAAATTTAGTATTATTTCTAATACCAATTGAGTAGGGTATAATCCATCAGCCCACTATGGCCCGCTTGGTCAGCCCACTACAGAGGCCCAGCCTTTTAGGCCCACGCCCAGCGCTTCGGTCCAACACGTATCCTGCCTGGGCACATGCCCAAGCTCAAGCGTTGTACTTGTGTGCAACTCCCCTGCTAGCAGTCATGACGCACGTCCATGGCAACTCAAAAATGATGGGAGGCGCACCAGTCCTACGAAGGGAAAAAGGTGGACACCTCCCATGCCGCTCCCCCTGACAAGCCAGCCCTACGCCTCCAGTGAGCCCAGCCACATTAATGGTGGAGCTACCCCTTTTGGCAAAGGAGCTGCGAGCTAGCCCCCATGCCTCCCTGCCTCGTCAAGCATGCAGGCAAGGTGGCTCACGACTCCTCTGACTGCGGCAACCCAGTGAAAGAAACGGTCAACCCCACGGTGATGGTATAAATAGGACCCTGGCCCGACAGCCAGGAAGGTATACGACATAACCCCCTCAAGCTCTCACTCCACTACTCTGGTGTCCCTCTCTCCCTCTCTTCTCAAGTGCTTATCTTTGCCTTGCCAGTTACCTAACTTGACCATCGGAGGGTTGTCCCTTGGGGTAACTCCCAGAGCTCCTTCTAACTTTTTGTCTCTAGCTATCCCCCACCAAACAAATCTCTAGAGGTGTAGTACATGTGTTGCGTGACTAATCTCGACTACTACACTTCTTGACACCGTCTGTAGGAACGGATGCTCAGAGACATGGCACCAAGGACTTGCTACCACAACATTAGAAACTGGCGGGGCACAATGGGCTCCCACCAGGTGTCTCGAGAAGCCACCAGTGACCACCTATCCCAGAGAGACCATGCCTAACCCTTCACCCACTCCGCGACAGAGGAGTTGGCTGGTGTCGCCAACTCCAAGCATTCATGGAGGCTTACCAAGGCCTCCTCGACCGACAAGCGGAGCACGCCGCCATGATTCCCCCATTGAAGAGCAGAATCCAGTTAGTGGTTGACAACTGAGCACCCTCAATCGCTTTCGCGACGTGCAGTCTGTGCCAACCCTGGTGTTCTTAACACCGCTCACCAAGACCCCTCCATTCCAACCCAGGGATGGCCCGACGACTGCAACGGTATGACGACATCGAGCACGAGCTTGAGGGGAAGGTATTCTACTTGGACTACATCATCCAAGCAGCCAAGACGAAGGGCCTAGTCGATGACGGTGTCGATTTCCAAGCCCCTTTCTCCCTGGAGATATTGGAGGGTCCTATCCCTCTGAAGTTCCAATGGCCACTGTTCACTCCGTACAATGGCACCACTGACCAGGCCAACCACCTCTATAGCTTCGAGTCCAACATGGTCTTCCAACGGGTCTCAGACGCCATGAAGTTTCTGGCCTTCACCACCACATTCCAAGAGAACACTCAGATGTGATTCGAGTCCCTCCCGGTGGGTTCCATCACCTCCTTCCAACAGATGAAGCAGATATTCAAGGAGAACTTTCACGACTGTAAGAAGGAGGCCTGATCTGCCATCACTCTACTTGCCATCAAGTAGGGGCACGAGGAGCCCCTATGGGAATTAATCGCTTACTTCTGCAAGGAGGCCCTCTGCGCCCCCCACCTCGATGTCAGCATCGCCACCACTATGCTGGCTCAAGGGAGGCAGGACAACATCCCCCACTGTTCCTTGTGAGTTCAGGCCCCCACCACAGTCATGGAGCTCCTAGCCTTGGTGCAGAATCATGTCAATTGCGAGGAGAACACTGTCGCCCTCAGTAGGACATTCGAGGGTGACCACACTAACCGGAAGCGCTTGACCAACCACTCCAGGTGCGATCACTGAAAGAGGGAGTGTCGCAACCGTGAGGCGCCTAGAGAGAGACCTGCCCCCAAGTAGTACACTCCCCTCATCACTCCCCATGAGCAGATCCTCATGAAAATTCGTGAGGAGCCATTCCTTTGGTAGGTGTGCAAGATGAAGGGTGACCCTGGCAAGAGGAACACTAGGAAGTACTGTCATTCCCACTGCCACTACAGCTACAACACTAAGGATTGCATCTAGCTCTGGGACTTGCTTGAGGACCTCATTTGCCACGGACTCCTCAATAGGTTCGTAGCCAAGGTGGTAGAGTGACAGCCGCCCAAGGATGACACGCTACTCCCCATCGACAATCAACTGCGTGGCAAGGAAATCATGATGATCTCTGGAGGGTCAACTACCGGTGGGGACAACTGGTGAGTGTACGCCCAGCGAATGAACTAGGTCGAGCATGCTCACACCCCAACCTCTAGGACTCTTGTGAAGGGCGGCCTCGGAGAGCCCATCACCTTCTCGAATGAGGACCTGACTGGTGTGACCACCCCCCCACACTGACGCATTAGTCATCTCCACCACAATAAATCAATGTATTGTGCGTCATATTTTAGTCGATAATGGGAGTGGCCTTGATGTTATCTCGTACGATTATCTCCTTCTTATGGGCGTTGATCCTTCTTACATCCCTCCCCTTCATTCACCTCTATTTGGGTTTTCCGGGTCGACCGTCTACCCTGAAGGATGGACCTCCTTGTCGATCTCCCTTGCCACTATCCCGCATTAAGTCACCTTCATGGCTGACACCGGGTACAATGCCATCATTGGCTGGGGGATCTTGGGAATCGTCAAGGGAGTACCCTCATTATACCACTAGAAGCTCAAGTTCCCCACTACCCATGGAGTGGGGGAGGTCAGAGGCAACCAAGGGAAGTCTCGGCCATCCTACTTGGTCTCCACCCGAGAGAGAACAACCGAGCAGGGTCTGCCAGAGAAGAAGCCCCAGGAGGACGAACCCGATCCCATTGGAGGAACCCCCGCAAAGGATCTATTCCTCATACAGGTTGGCGAGGACCCCAGTGCACGCTACAGTTCAACTCCCTCCTATTTGAGGAGGAACGAGAAGCCTTCATCACTTCTTGGAAGCCAACCAGGATGTGTTCGCCTGGTCTGAGGATGAGCTCCCTAGTATTCCCCCTGAGGTGGTGACCCACCAATTCAAGTTGGATCCAAACTACCACTCGGTTCAGCAGTGGAGGTGCCGCTGCAACCCCCAGTGACAAGCGATCATCCGGAAACATGTGAGTGAGAAGTTACGCTCTGAACTACTGAGGCCCACTCAGTTACCAAAGTGGATTGCCAACATTGTCTATGTTCCTAAGGGCAACGAAAAGTGGCACATGTGTGTCGACTATATCGACCTCAACAAAGTCACCCCTAAATATAACTTCCCCATGCCATGCATTGACCAGCTCGTTGACGCCACGGTCGGGCACGAGATGTTGAGCTTTCTAGACGCATACTCAAGGTACCACCACATCAACATGCACGGGCCCGCCCAAGACAAGACCCTCTCACTACCAACCACGGCCTCTACTGCTATACCAAGATGCCGCTCGGTCTAAAGAATGTGGGGGCTACATACCAACGATTGGTTAACCACATGTTCGACTCCCAGATTGGCAGCAACATGGAGGTCTAAATCAACGGCATGCTCGTTAAGAGCCTCCACATGACCCAGCATCTAGGGGACCTCCTAGAGATGTTCGCCACTCTGCGGAACTACAACATGAAGCTGAATCCGAACAAGTATGTGTTCGGGATAGGCTCTGACAAGTTCCTCAGATTCCTTGTCACCCACTGCGAGATAGAAGCTAACCCAGAGTAGATCAATGCAATCCTGGAGATGAAGTGACCCGAGTGAGTGCGCAATGTGTAGTGCCTCACTAGCCGCCTCATAGCCCTCAGTTGCTTCCTCTTTAGGGCTGTCGAGCGATGCATGCCATTCTTCAAGCTGATTAAGCAAGTGCAAAGGTTGCTGGAGAAAAAGGGACATGTAGACTAGAGCCAAGAATGTGAGGACACATTTGAAGAGCTAAAAAAGTACCTCACCTCGCCACCTGTCCTCTCCAAGCCCTTACCCAGTGAAAGACTCTTGCTCTACTTGTTTGTGACACTGAGCACACTTAGTGCCCTGCTCACCCGAGAGGACAATGGAGTGATGAAGCCTATGTAGTACATCAGCAAGGCACTCTTGGAAGAGGAGTTTCTATACTCTCAAGCTGAGAAGTTCACCCTCGTCCTAGTGACGGCCGCACGTAAGTTATGACCCTACTTCCTCTTCCTCTCCAACTCGATCGAGATCCCAATTGATCAGCCCCTACGCCAAGTACTCCAGAACCCTGATGTCTCAGGGAGGCTAGTCAAATGGGCCATCGAGATAAGAGAGTTTGACATCCACTTCCAATTGAGGACGGCCATCAAAGCCCAGGTGTTAGCTGACTACATGGCCAAGTGTACGCTTCCCGACGAGGAGAATAGGACCTCACCAGTGAAATCCATCTACGAGTTCTACGTCGATGGATCATCATGCTCAAGGTGCTGACTTGGTTCTCTCCTCTCTCAAGGGAATCGCGCTCCAGTACGTGCTACGCTTCAATTTTCTGGCCAACAACAGCGCAGTCGAGTATGAATCCCTTATCTCCGTCATCAACATGACTAAGCACCTAGGAGCCCTCCACCTCTGAGCCTTCAACAACTCGCTTCTAGTCGCCAACTAGGTCAAGGGGGAGTACGAGGCCAGGGAACCGGCCATGCCTAGCTACCTCTAGAAGGTTAACAAGGCCCCTTAAAGCCTCGAGTACTTCAAGATCATACACATCCCCAGAGTGTAGAATGCTCGGGCTGATGCTTTGTCGCGCCTCGTCTCATCTACCACACTGACTAGTTCACGATCAGTCCTGGTTGAGGAACTCTAATGGCCAAGCATTAGGGACCCAGAGGCGCGGGTCAATGACATCGACCATGAGCTATCTTGGATGGACCCCATCCTCGACTATCTCATCTGGTAGTAACTCCCCGAGGACCGGTTGAAGGCAAGATGAGTCAAGCGCAAGCAACTTGCTTCTCCATCCTTGGCGGATGCCTCTTCAGGCATTCCCTCTCTCTACCCCTACTCAAGTGCTCGTTCCCCTTCAAAGCTGAGCAAGCCATCCGCAAGACCCACAAGGGACTCTGTGGTAGCCACATCGGGGGATGAGCGCTCGCCAAAAGCCTTCTTCGCCAAGGGTATTGATGGCCTACCATACGACAAGATAGCCTTGAATACGCATAACGATGGGACTAGTACCAAAGGTTCGGACCCCTTCATCACTAGCTGGTAACCCCACTTCACAAACTGATGAAACATCGCCCCTTCTCCCGATGGGGAGTGGACATCCTCGGTCCCTTCCTAGAGGCTCAGGGCGGAAGAAGTTCTTAATCGTCACCATCGACTACTTCACCGAGTGGGTGGGTCTAGATGCAACCACTAGCCAAGATCACCAACGAGGTGACTTGGAAATTCACCCTAAGGAGCATCATCTACTGGTTTGGCATACCACGGCTGCTGACCACTAATAATGGCCAACAGTTTGACAATGCCCACTTCCGTGAGAAATGCTCAGAGCTGGGAATCTGGAACCATTACACCTCGTGGGGCACCCCCAAGGCAACAGGCTAGTCAAAAATGGGAACATGACCCTCCTACATGGCATCAAGACTTGTCTACATCAAGATAGCAAATCATGGGTAGATGCACTACCTAACGTTCTATGGGTGCATCGCACCACTGCCCGCACGGCCATGGGCGAGACCACTTTTGATGGGGACATCTCCTACCACTCCTCATTTTTCGAGGGACCCGTTGCTTGTCAGCTATGTTCCATGATGCTTGCCACATTTTTCTGAGTCGTCACATATAATTTTCATATTTTCTTGAGTCATGATTATGTAATTTTCTTTTTATTTGAGTCCACTACCTAAGTCTAGAGTCATAGGGTTAATTAGATAGGCTATTGGGCCCAAATCAATGGGCTTGGCCCATGGGCGCCCTCCCCCTCCCTTCTTGGTTATTTGTTAGTGTGTTAAAAAGTCTGGGTTTTTATGTAAAGTTGGGTTTCCTATAAATAGGACCCAACCCCCCTCATTTGGAGCTAATGAGAATTTGATTAAAAAAATTACTTTAAGCATTTGCTCCCCCCTCTCTCTCTAGTCTTCTCTCTCTCTCTCACTAGCTCTCTCTCTCTCTAGCTCTCTCTCTCTCTAAAGGGGGCGCCCCTTTCTCTCTCCTCTCCTTGCCACCTCACCCTCCACCTCATCCTCCACCTGGGTGGCCTGGACTGATATTCAAAAACCTCAGCTGGAGGGGGGCTAGGCATCAGAGACCTACTTTGGGTTCAAGTTTCTCTGGCTGTAAAGATGCTATGGAACATCTTGCATGGGTCCTCTCTTTGGTCTTCTTATGCCTGAAGTCGATTCATTAAATCTCATCTTGCTAGCTGTACTAAGCCTTTTCCTGCAGGCATGCCAATTGTAATTTTCAGGCAGGCTAGAGACATCATATTACAACACAGTAGGTGGTTTGTTGGCAGTGGGGCAAACATAGACTTTCTGATGGATACTTGGATTGGAATCGGTCCGTTACTGAGCCTCAGCCCAATTTCTGGTGACGCAGGTCTTCCGATGGCTTCAGTCCGTGATGTTCTACTGGACCCTCAACATGTTGCTGGGTGTTTTCTCAGTGATCCCTCCATTCTCCCAAGTATTCATCTAACTAATGAAGCTGACCAATGTGTATGGGCTAGTACCTTAAA
Source organism: Amorphophallus titanum (assembly GCA_024336825.1). Taxonomy (NCBI): domain Eukaryota; kingdom Viridiplantae; phylum Streptophyta; class Magnoliopsida; order Alismatales; family Araceae; genus Amorphophallus; species Amorphophallus titanum. Next base: position 4,856,374 of record JANBPO010009260.1, read on the forward strand.
GGGTAATTTTCATGTCAGGTCTGTGTATAACATGATCCGACCAAAGGGTCTTAGGAGGCCAGACTGGGCCAAGCTATGGCATTCTGCCATTGCCCCAAGGGCGGCCTTGTTTGCCTGGAAGCTCCTTCATCGAGCGGTCCCTGTGGATAGCAGGATTAATGATTGTGGGATCCAATTGGCCTCTAAGTGCAATTGTTGCTCCTCCCCGTGCCAAGAAGACCTTGATCATGTCTTCATCTCTGGGGAGTTGGCCTCTGGTCTGTGGAATTGGGTGACCCCACTTATCAGTAATAGAGCTTGGCTTAGTGATCATGTTATAGGCCGTTTATGGAATATTATCTCTGTTTCCAATATGCAGTCTGCCTTGAGCTTTACAGGGTTGCTTGCTGTCATTCTCATGTTGTGGGAGATTTGGAAGTGTAGATGTAAAGCTAGATTTGAAGGAGTTACCACCAACCCTGCTGTCATAAAAAGGAAAATAATATTCTCTATTTCTACGGCTCTGGACAGGTCAACATTTTATAAGCCAATGTCCCCTACCCAGCTCAGGTGTCTTGCCACTTTTAATCTATACCCCTGGGTCGCTATAAAACAACCTATTGTGGTCTGTTGTAAACTGGCTGTTTAGGGATATACCTTGCACTTTGATGGGGCTTCGAAGGGTAATCCTGGTCGATGTGGGGGAGGAGGATGTATTAGAGATGCTGCAGGGAGACTGCTGGTTGCTTTTGCCTTTTCCTATGGCACTGGGTACAGCCTGGTAGCTGAGACAAGGGCTCTGCATGATGGTTTAGCTGTAGTTAAGCAGAGTGGCATCAGATTGGTTGCTATCTACTCAGATTGTACTATTCTTGTTGAGGCAGCTAGGAAAGGTGAAGCTCCCTGTTGGATGACTATCCCATGGTGGAAGAGGACCTTGTTGCTGCTCAAGGAAAATGACTGTCAGCTTCAGCATATATATAAAGAGGGGAACCAAGTGGAAAATTCTTTAGCGTCCTTGGCATGTAATGCTCCTACTAATTCCTTTTTCATCTGAGATAGGGATCTTCCATGGTCGGTCAGGGGGGCCCTTAGGGTGGACAGGATAGGTTTGCCTGCCTTCTGCTTTTAATCTCTCAGGGGAATGCCACTTAGCTTCTGCATTCTTCTCTGGTGTTTTGCTCCTGTTATGCTCTTGTTATGCTCGGACCTCGAAAGCCAAGTCCGTGCAGACTTAGCACGGGCTTGGGGATCCATAGAACATGCCAAAATCATAGTGATTCCTGCTCGGGTTGGCATTCAAGGTCCGTGCAAGTTTTGTATAGAAGCTCCTACTATGATCAGACTTTGCATGCCAAGTCTGAGCTTTCTTTCAGATTTAGCACGGGCTTGGGGCTCCATTGATCATGCTAGACCATGGAGATTTCTGCTCGGAGTTAGCTTTCAAAGTTCGTGCATGTCTAGTATAGAAGCTCCTGTTATGCTCGGACCTTGTTGCCAAGTCCGTGCATACTTACAGATTTTTGCACGGGCATGGGGCTCCATAGAACATGCTCGGACTTGGCTCGTGCGAAGATTTGAGATGCTCGGATTTTGGCGATCTCTGCTCGGACTTGGCCTGCAAAGTCCATGCTCTCAGAGTCCGTGCATGTTCTTGCGTTGGAGCCTATTTTATGCTCGGACTCTGGTGCTTTCTCTGCATGGGCCTTCGCTGGTGTTGCCCAGGCATTGCACGGACTTTGGTGAATTCTGCAGAAGCCAGATTTCCACTGCCTCCATGACAAGACTTCCCTGCATAGCTTTTCTGCCTTTTATTGTAAATAGCATTTTGGTTTTTCTTGACGTCCTTCTATTTGGAGGACGATATAGTCAGGGGTATGCGCCGTTGAAATTGTATTTTTCCAATCTTCAATCATTAATAAAATTTGGGGCCTAGGTGTCTTCCTAGAGGAGTGAGAACACATTTTCCCTCTGGGGAGATGTGCACTCGACCAGTTCTTGACACTGAGGGCCGGTGTTGATTAAAAAAAATAGTATTTGAATTCTAATGGGATCAAACCTTCCTACGTAAGAATCCTATTGGTGTTTAAGCTTCCCCTACATGTTAATCCTTCTAGATCAATACCTTCCCGGATACCATCCAGCTTCCCAGTTCGAACATAACACTACAGTCGGCTTACCAAATTTTTATCCCCTAGGAAAGTAGCGCCCTTGCATTAGGGCGTTTCTTCATGAAATGGCACCTCTATAAGGGGCACTCTTCATCGTATACAGTAAACACTCATCGAATGTTTACATCTTAGAAAATAGTGCCCATGTAGGAGGGCTCTTTTCCTGAAACGGTGCCCTATCAAGGGGTGACCTTCTCTGTTTATTGTGAACCCCCTGTAAGACTGATAACCCCTTGAATTAGTGCCCTTCCAAAGGGTCATTACTTCAAGAATTGGCGCCCTATATAGGGGTGCCCTTTCCTTGACCCCTTTGGGTTGAAGGGTAGGGTCCATTTGATTTAAGTACAAGGTCCATTAGTGTGCTGTGGGGTTGTGTATAGGGTCAGGGTCTTGGATAATCATTCGTTTTAATTTATTTAGGATTTATATTCCTTCAATTTACTAGGGTTGCTACACAGAAGGTCTATTCAAATTCAAACTCCAAGGAGGGAAGATGGAGCCCAAACTCTATATATTATCATGTACTCCCCCCTTGAGGGATTTGATGAGCGAATGAATGAAAATTGAGTTTTGGCCAAGAGCATTTCCTTCTTCTTCCTCCCCTCCCCTCTAGGGTGCGACACCCTCTATCTCTCCTCTCCCTCTTCCTCTTCCTCTTGGGTGAGATGCCCTAGCCCCCTTCTTGTAGGTTCTTGCTGCCACAACTACTGGGAGGCGACGTCCCCTTCTTCTTCCTCAAGCCGGGCGTGCTCAGATCAAGGCCTTGCGCAAGCTTGGTGAAGACACGTTGCTGCCCTGCACACTCAGCCCTGGGCGCCTGTCTGCAGAAATGGGTCAGAAAGATCAGGTTGGAACCCTTCCTTCCCATCCTCATATCCCCTCAGCCTCTTCTTGACTTTTCTTCCTCTCCCTGTCCCCAAGACACTCACTCAATCCCCATGCCAAAATTCATCCATTTGTGAAAATCTCCTTTGTAAGCCTTTTACCTGCGCTGGCTGCCCCTGTGCAGACCTGCATAAAATCTGAACTCTGAAGATCAGGCTGGTAGCCCATGTTCCCATCTTCAAATCCCAGAATGTTCTTCACAACATTTCTTCCTCTCCCTGTTCCCCAACTTCCCATGAAAGCCTAGCCTCAAAATTCACTCGGAGTAAAAATTTCTCTTTGGATCCCTTTTGGTCATGTAGACTACCCCTATGCAGCCTGTCGGGATAGTGTTAAAGCCACTCCAAAGAGACTACCACCAAATCATCTCAGAATGACCTGAGATCTTGATAACGTTTTACACACATCCTAAACCCCTCTCCAGAATTTTCTTTAGACTTTTAAAACCCTTTTCCCTTACTTGCCATGTCCACTTTTACCCTCCTCAGTTCTGACTGCGTTGAACTGCAGAATTGAGACTAGCCTATTTGCCCCTCTCACGCCTAAAACCTCCACTGCACACCACCCCGCCTCTACTACCCAGTAATCCCACGTCTATCATCTATCCACCAGAGAAAATATCACCGCATTCGCCTCTAGGAAGCCCCGATTCCAGCCCCATCTTTGGTCCCCTATCCAGCTGCCAATAGACTGTCCAGATTACGCAGGGTCTGCCTCAAAATTCGCCAAGACTACCACAGTGCTCCGTTGCAGTCGCCACTCGACCAACATCCCTGGGACATCCCTCGCAGCGTCGATGCCAAGTTTCATGACCATAGGACGTGCTGAAGGTGGCATACCGGGCTCGTCTACCTGCTGCATCCCAGCATCGTGTAGTTTGGACAGTAGTCTGCCCACCCATTTGAGGTCATGCCGGAGCTTCCCTCCCGAGCTAATGGTGTCCGACGTCTTCCCGAGTGACCTTTGTCCATTGCTGCTTGCCTCCTGGGACCATTTCTCCTTCTTAGGCATCGAGGCTTGCCTTCCTCGCTGCTAGACTCAGACCGATTCGTGGGCACAGTTTGCCTCAATTGCGGCGGTACGTGGACGATGAGCTTCACCAACCCGGTACCCGTCACCCCACTTTACACGACCCCTAGATACCATTGTGTAGCCTTTTACCTCCCTGCGAGGAGTGGGCTTTGTTCGGGTTATACCTTTATTTTAGCTCTTGTACCGGGTGGTCGTGTGACTTGGCCGGGCTTCTTCCCCACCCCTTGAGCGTGGAGGTATGCGTCTGCACCTCCTTGGTTTAGCTTGCTCATTTAGTATAGTTTCTTGACGCCACTGCTTGTGAGATCATAGGCGCCTAGCTCACATATTTACTTATATCACTACTACGGTGACAGAGCGAGACCATCCCACGACTTATCTGAGTCGTGAGTATGGAGTCGACTACCCTAGACCCTGCCGGTTTCTCAACCATGCGGATCGACGCACTTCCCTCTCTTGGGATGCCTGTGAGCTATAGTTTCTTGTTGATTGATGTAATTTCCTTCTTGGGAACGTTAAGTGTCAAGTCTACGCCATTCGATCTATTGCAAAGTTGCTAGTCTTAGTTGTCCATTTAGTCACTTTTGCACATAGAGTCCTAGCTTGCATAGTGTCCCGCATCACACTGGGTCACAACCGGGTCGACCGGGGCCCACATAAAGCGAACGGAACACGACTACCACCAAAAATATAGTGGCAGTCCTCTCTGGACCGTAAAATCGGTTGGCGGCCCTCTCAGGACCGCAAAGCCTTGGCTAGCTGTCCAGCCAGGACCGCAACACCCCGGAGACACTCGGACCGAAGGCAGTCACGTCCCAGATTGCCGAGTAAGGTGGCGGTCCTTGGCTTGACCGTTAGCCATCGCGTGGCAGTTAGTCACAAGGCCGCTACCCTTCCCGAACCTGAACAACTAAGAAATAGAAAAATGGTCATGCCATGACCGCTACACACTGATTGGCGGTCTCCTCGAGACCGCTACTCTCAGTGACAGTCCATCGCGAGATCGCAACCCTCTAACCGACTTACTGGGCCTGGTGGCGGTCCTCAGCTGACCGCCAGACCAGGTGGCGGTCACTGAAATGACCACTACCTCCCACTGAGCCCATAAATGGCAAAACTTGCGAAAAATGCCATTCCACTCCTTGATCTCCTCCGGGTGATGGGGAAAACAAGGGGAAATCAATCCCCAATCTCTGTAGTACCGAGAGGACTCATTTAAAGCCCAAAAATACGAACGGAATGTGAAATCTGGCTTACACCCCAAAATCATGCATTTTAACCCTGGCAGAAAAATAAACCCTCTCGGCTCACCTTGGACAACCAAAATCGCGGGAAAGGAAGTACACGAGCTAGGGAACCATCCCCCTACCTCCATCGAAGATTTCACGCATCGAGGACCCTGATCCGCAAAGAAAACGTCATTTTAATCTGCAACCGACTCGCGAACCCACGAACTGCCTCCACCATCGTGATCTTCATCTCGTCCACGCCACTCCTCGCTCCACGAGCATCGCCACCTCACCCTCGCCACCTTCGTCGGTCGCCTGGAGTGAGAGGGGGAGAGGAGAGAATGTAGGAGAGAAGAGAGAGGGAAAGGGAGAGAAATGAGAGATAGGGAGAGAGAAAAAGGGAGGGGTTTATATAGAAAATCTAGGGAAGTCCTTTATGACCTAACTCCACAAAAAAAAAAAAAAAGAGAGAGAAAAAGTCATCAAAAATAAATATCTTTGTCTCACAAATCTAAAAGTTCTAAGAAGATAAAGATGAAAAAACTAGGCATGGCAAGAGTGACAGTCCAGTTTCCCGTGGGACGTTATGAGTCTGGTCGTATGCATGCCCAATGTGGACCAAGGTTCGATGACGGACACAAAGCCCTGGCACAACGGACTAAATCTCTGAACGGGTCGCCTAGCGAGGAAATCAAGCCCTAAAAACTTCTATACCTGGCCTAAGCTTATCCCTGTGCTCTATTTTCTTTTTTAGGACTAGAAAAAATCTTGGGTATGGCCTCGGTAGAAGCACAGTCACGCAATTCAGTCCTGACCAGGAGTTGTCAATCCTCAAAGCACGCCGACCTCGGGGAACTCTCGATGGAATAGGGGCAACCCCCGCTGCTAGGGAGGCACTGATTCTCAAAACTCCAAAAAATTAGACATTTTCAAAACTCCAAAATCTCCAAAAATACCATCATGTTGCATTGCATCCATTGCATTTTCCTTTCATATTTCTCCGCCTATTTAATAAAGGCTCCACCCCTTGACCAAATATCAAGAATGGTCAATTTCTAACTTGCTCAACGCAAGGGGTTGAGTCTAAGAACGGATCTAACTTGTTTTCTTGTTTTAAGTGTGTGCAGAATGCAGGTTTCAAGACTCAGTTTTTGGCCATAATAACGCACCTCAACGAAACCGTTATATCATGTTTAACGGACTCATCTCACTCCGTTATACTCCTCAGGAGCCTTTCTCAGACAGTGGTACTTTAACGCACTCACAGGTACCCGTTATACTCTTAACGGATCATACGTTGTTCGTTAATGTTTCCAGAACCCAACAACCTGGTTGGTTTTTTCCTGAGTCATTTTTGTGACGGATGGTATCTAGTCCGTTATTCTCATGTGACGGCTTGTTATAGGTCCGTTATGTTATCCAGAAGCTCTGTTCCCAGAACCAGTTTGCTCAAATACAGAAACAAATCAAGTCCTTTTCATATAACAAAAAACTTCCATTCTCATTATTCAATTGAGTTACATTGCATATTAAACCCTCAAATTCCACTCTTCTCATTACATCATTAAGAGATAAAAAGAAAATCAAAATACATTTAGTTTCATGTCAGCTTGAGGGCAGATTTTCCATAGTTCCTTCATGTAGGCCCGGCAACAGTCGTCATCTTCTTCCACTCCCTCCTGCCATGGACGCACCTTGCTGATCTCCGACATGGTCAGCACGTTCCGAACTAATCTTTCATCTTCCTCGGTCCCTATCTTCCTAGCTTGAAGGGGAGGGTGGTGTCTGAGTGCAGGAGTGTTGATTCGTGGTAGCCCGATCTGAAGATGGCATCGGTGAGGGTTGTAGATCACCAAGGTAGTGTCCCCCACTAGCTGAAGGTCTAGACCAGGCCGCCGTGGTACTCTAAAAGTGGCACTCCGAAGCACGCTTGGATGCATCTTGAACCCGTCTATTGGCAGGGTGTTGAGGAAGAGACGCCAATCATCGCATGTCTTTTTGTTCACTGTCTGGCACTCAACTTGTTGCGAGAATTTGAAGGCCCATCCAATGAAGAAGAGTGGGTGGCTCCCGAAGATCCGGCTCATCGTGGTCAACTCCTCCTTGTGCTGAAATTTAATTCTAATTCATATCCAGCACTCTAGCAAAACCATGGAACCGAAGAGAGGTCCTCCGAGGCAAGCCGAGCTGAGCCCTTCATACAAATATGCGAGGACCGCTTGAGAAATAGACATTCCCTGCCAGAGCCCACTAATAATGCTCAGATTTTGGATATCTAATAGATGGTCGGTGGTGGAGAAAAGGAAGACCCCACATAAGCACACCGACACTGCTTTAGCTATCGCTTCAAATCTACCACTTTTATTTTTGCAATAAGCAGTTATCCATTGGCCTATTGGAAGCAAGTGGATATGTTTGGGGTTGATCATCGTCCTCACGTCCTTCTCACTATGGATGAAGTCGCTCAAGATCAGTGTGGGATCTATAGGTTCTACGGTGTGGCACACTAGATCTTCATCCCAGGCTTTAGTCTTGGTAAAGGAAAGATAGGTTTCTACTTTCTCCAAGAGGACTGTGGCTTCGAAGGAAGGGAAGACAAATGTATGAGTTTGGGGATGCCATAACTCTACAAGGGCAAAGATGCTTGCCCAATCCAAGTGCAATTTCTCAAAATTCCTCCCTAGGACAACCAAAGGCTAAAGATGCCACGCCCTTAAAATTGAGTGGACTTCTAAAGGAAGCTCTTTGATCATGGGAGCCACCCACTTTAGGTTGGAGTAGCGTCTGGCGCCAGGTAAAGCCTGAAGAAAAAGAGAAGCAAAGAAGAAGAAGAAAGAAGGAAGTCATGAGAGAGAGAAGGAGCAGAAAAATCAAATCTTTAATGAAATTTGAGGACTTACCTCTCTTAGAGGGTTTGAGCTTAGGTGCTTAGGGATGCACGTTAGTCTTTGGGGTTCTCCATGCTCCTTCCTGGCTGCTTTGGGCCCAGCATAGACCCTCTCCTCCATGGCCAAAGCTCCATGGCTTCTCTTCAAGATTTTCTAGCTTTTTTCTAAACTTCTAGCAGAAAAATAAGATGGGTTGTGAATTTGGGGTTTGATTCCTATTTATAGAGGCTTAATGTTGGTATATTATGGCTAGGTAGTCCTATCCTAGGCCTGGAAGGGTTCTAATAGGGATTGGGCTTCTTTCTACCCAACTTCGGATGGCCTTTATAAAGTCCCAATCGAACTCTGCTACGGATTAGTTTAACGGTCTGTCATGGACCCGTTATGGTATCATGACGCACCCTTTATGGTCCGTTAAACTCTGACTATCAACAGAATTCGTTCTGTTGAGTATAACGCATGGGCCTTGGTCCATTATGGTTACTTAACGGTCTCAAGGAGGTCTGTTAAATTCTTCTGTGGCTGGGTAAGGATCTGTTTGTTCTCTCTGTTTTGATCAGCCCTATCGACCTCCCCTACAATTCACACACACATCCCTCACTCCGTTCTTTATTAGCCTGTTCACATTCACATTTCACATAAGCAACTAAGGTCGATGCTAGTTGGCCAAGTGCACAACTAAGGTCGACACTAGTTGTAATTTCAACTAGCTAAGGTCGATGCTAGTTTTGGTCTGTACCATTTAAGGTCTGTACACGACATCGTTTAGGTCCATGCTAGGTTTGGTCCTTACCATTTAAGGTCTGTACACGACACTACTGAGGTCGATGCTAGTTTTGGTCCTTACCATTTAAGGTCTGTACACGACACTGTTGAGATCGATGCTTGTTTTGGTCCTTACCATTTAAGGTCGATGTGTGTTTTGGGTCTATTGGATTCAAGGTCAGTACACATTACTGTTTAAGGTCGATGCTCATTCTGATTCAGTGTAGAAGGTCTGTAGACTTCACTATTCAAGGTCAGTACACATTACTATTTAAAGTCGATGCACTTTTGGGCCTTAAGCATGTCAAGTGGTGTTTGAAGAAATCCCTGAGTGAATTGTTAGTCAGCATATAAAGGTCGATGTGCATCCTATCTACAATAACTAAGGTTGATGCACATTCTGTATTGTACATACTAAGGTCTTCGTACATATCAGCTTGTGCATTCATTCATGTCTGCACATGTTTTCATGTCTGAGAGTGTGCATTAAGTTTACTTCATCATAGTCAGAGCGCATTGACTATTTACTTATGACGATAAGGTGTTTGACTAAATGCCTTTTGCTTTTACTAACAGGATTAAGGCAAGCACGTGAGCTCGTACTGAGGCTGGGGCACGTGATCCCAGAAATGGGTGGAAGCTGACACGTGAGGATTAAGGCAAGCATGTGAGCTCGTACTGAGGCTGGGGCACATGATCTCCGAAATGGGTGGAAGCTGGCATGTGAGGATTAAGGTAAGCACGTGAGCTCATGCTGAGACTGGGGCATGTGATCCCAGAAATGGCTGGAAGCTGGCACGTGGACCCAGAGAGCATATGATTGGGCACGTGATCAAAGGCCCTATGGAAAAAGAACATTCTCGTCCCTGCCACGTGGGCCAATAGGGTTTCCCTAGGTCTTTTCTGCCTCATCCATACAGAGGCTCTATTTTGGGTATAAATAGGGAGCTTCCTCCCCTGAGCAAAAAGAAGAAGAAGAAGAAGAGAAGAGCCAGCGGCACAATAAAGGAAGAGAAAATAGATTAGGTGTGCAAAAAGGAGAGTGGTCGTCCGAGAGAAGACAGAAGAGAGAGAGCCAGTGTGAGAGGCAAATCTGAAATCCATGAGCCGTTTCGTGAAGAGAAAGCCAAAAAAGAGAGGAAGAGATAAGAATCTGAGAGAAGCCTGCTCGTGATTGAAGATCTGATTCCATCAATTCAATGATCAAATCCTGAACTGATTTGCTCTACTCAGAGCTACATTTTTCATTTTCCTATTTGTATTTCCTTATTTGTTCATCTTCCACTTTATCATCATTTTTCGATTCCCTATTTTGGGATCGAGGTTCCTCCTATGGATTTAGGAGAAGGGAGAGTGATCTCTGGTTCCCTTTGTAGATTTAGAGGAAGAGAGGTTCTAATCCTCTGGGTTTTGGTAAGCAGTGGGCTGTTGTTCACATCCCTTCTGCTTTTGCAGAAGAAGGGAGACAGTGTCTCCAGTTGCTAGTGACGAGGTGTCTCTGGTGGTTCTTGTCCGGTTTGGAGGAAGTGAGGATTGGTCCCCTAGGTTGTTTTTGAGTAGCTGGGTGTTACTCAAGTTTCCTTCTGATTCGATCAGAAGAAGAGAGGAGAGTGTTCCTCTGGTCAAGCTGTTAGGCAACATTTGTAGCAGACTGAGTCTATGTCTACATTAGTAGGGAAGCCTCACTCCGGTTTGAAGTGAGGGGTGGACGTAAGTCTGTGGATAGCAGACCGAACCACCTAAAAATACTGTGCCGTGTGGTTTAATTGTGTGATTGCTCCTATTCATCTACCCCCTTCTCAGTTTGAGGTGTGATCAGGTTCTGCATTCCACATTTATCGTTTGCTAAGTGTTCGAGCTGAGTCTTGTGTGGGCTGCTACATCTTAGTGTGATAAGTCTTGTCGTTATGTCTTGGTAGCATTCTGCAGTCCTAGTATATCTGAAGGTTATCCTTGATCTTTCATATGCTACTATCTAATTAGTGAGTAGCAATTTGTGTCTGATGTGTTACTCCATAGCATTACCTTCCGTTGTGTCTACAAGTTGGTGTGAATTATTTTTAGAGCATAACTTTTAGTCGGGGATCCATTCACCCCCCTCTTGATCTCAGCTTTGCATCTAACAGGATCGACCTTTGCTCTGAGGTGCATCGACCTTAGTGGTCAGAACGGTAGAAAGTGCACCGACCTTTCTTCATGTGTGTCGACCTTTGTAGCCTCAAATATTCATGTGCGTCGACCTTCCTTCAGAAGTATCTAATGTGCATCGACCTTGATATGCAGTAGATTGGAATGTGCATCGACCTTGATATGCAGTAGACTGGAATGTGCATCGACCTTACTAGTTCAAAATGCATATGTGCATCGACCTTTGTTCTTGAACTGTAGCTATGCACTGGCCTGACTGTATGGACTTCTGTGAAACTTGTTGTCTTGATTTCTGTGCAGTCAATTATCTAGATTTTTGTGCATCCAATATTATCACCTGTCTTGATTTCTGTGTATCCAATTACCTTGATTTCTGTGTAACCATGTATCTTGAGTTTCTCTTTCAACTTGGAATGTTCTTGCTCTTGAATTTCTGTATCTTGAGTTCAGCCTTGATTTTTGTGCCACCAATTACCTAGATTTACCTGCCATTCTTGATTTCTTACACTTCACTAACAATGACCTGAAATACAAGAGTGTTGACATCATCAAATGTAAATAAGACTCATCGATGAGTCATAGTCAGACATCATCAAAACAACATATATCCAACAAAGTCAAGGTTCGAAATCTCCCATTTCCACATTAAAACCCACAAATTCAAATGCCTACACCTAGTTTAGCCCTAATTAGGCTTAGGATTTGGTAGATGAAGATCTTGCAAGATGTGCTACGACCTAGGGTTTGCATTTAGAGGTAAGCTTCTAAATATTGGGCCAATTAACCCATTAAAATCTACGGCTTAGGATTTTCTCCAAATTAAGCCCATTACAACTCACGTGGCTAGAGTCTCCAAGTGAGAGGCGTAAAAGTACCAAACCAAGTAACTAGTCAGAGTAACACCCGTCAGTGGCAGTCTAAGCCTCTGACCACGTGTGCACACACTGACTCCTGTCTGAGCCAGGCTCTCTAGCTAGTTTTCCCTCTTAATAGGACGCTACTATTGGCCGAGGGCCAACGGAACTAGCTTAAAAATCGTGTATTGGGAATGCCCCTCCACCTCTTCCAGGCGGGCTGACACTAAGGGTCGCTGGGCTACGACTAGTGATTTTATCACAAGGAAAGAGAAAGCACTCTATTGGGATCTAATAGTAAGCCATTGCATTATAAAATAACTTAAACATGGCATATATGCAACATAGAATGCATTAGGAAATGAATTTACAACTTTTAGAATGCCAGGAAATGTAACGGTCTACTAATGCCCCGTCACAAGCTGTGACCGTCTAGGGTAGGTGCGCTACAAGACTATAACGCGCCACCCTAGGGCCGTTAAGCTTACCCGAACTAGTGAAAATCCATAGTTTTTACAGAAATGTAACGCACCTATAGTGGCACGCTACAAGACTGTGACAGTCGCACGACTGACCGTCACGCCAACCACCTATCTAAGTCAAACCAAGTCAAAGGGCTGTAACGGTCGAATGCCCAGCCATTACACAAACTGTGACGCACCTCCATTGGTCCGCCACAGTAACGTAACGCACCCTATTAGGGGCGTTACAAGTGTGACGGTCACTGGAATGACCATCACACCGTTTAGGTTACGGATGGGTTCGGTTTGAAACCGAAACACCTCCCGGTCGACCGAAATCGACGAGATTCGCTTCTAAACATGTTTCCCTACCAAACCACGCTTGCATAACAACATCCTAATGCTATAAAACTCAATGACGATGTTCATGGTGGATTAAAACATAAAGAACGATGTTCATGGCTTGAAAAATGAAAATGGACAATGGGCATGCTATTAAGACATAACGACGATGGGCATGCTACAGAGAAGGCTCCTAGCGAGCTCAGGATTCCATCCCCCTACCTCGTTCGGGCCGAATCGGCTGTTTAAGCCGCATGTAAGCGAGGTAGACCACCGCGCCCTCCTCGTCCCGTCTCGCCTCCACGTGCCGTGAACCGCGCCGAGGTGGGCCTCAACGCGCTCCTCTCATCGCCAGGAGTCCAACGGCACCCTCTGCATCGCGATCCATCGCTGTCTCACCCGGAACCCAAGGAGAGAGAGAGAGTGGCGACGTGAGAGTGAGAGGGAGAGTGAGAGAGTGAGATGGGAGAGAGAGAGAGGTGTTCGACGAGAGAGAGAGGGGTGGGGGGATTTGGGTTAAAAAGTTTTAACATATATTTTTTTTGTTTAAAAACTTTATTTTACAAAATAACCCCCAAGCTCTCCAAATTATATAAATGCCCATAATATTTACATAAATACTTTAACTCAATCAAATAAATGCCAGAAAATAGCCTAAAAATCTGTAAAAATAGGCAGAATTCATAGAATCGAATCTAGATCCGAACCACTAAGGATCCGCTAAGGACACATGCCTTACACGCCCCTCCGGGTGGATGGTTATTCTCGAGAACCCATATAGCGGTGCATTTAGTGGCATTAGTCGGGACATATCCACACCCATAAGAACATGGCAGTCGTAGGCAATAACATCGGGTTCACTTCCATTGTCCACTAAGACACGACGCACAGTACATTTGTTAATGGTGGCGGAGACCACAAAAGCATTGGCGTGGGGTATGGTTACACCATCTAGGTCATCGTCGGAGAAGATGATGGGATCTCCTAGATGGCCTGGGGTGGAATTCCTACGCAGAGCGTCGTCACCTTGGTCCGTGGCACAGACTGCCATCGCATACTGTCGCCTCCTACTCACGCTGTCTCCCCCCGCGACCGGTCCCCCGGAGATCATTATGATCTCCTTCCCGTTGGGCTGATTGTCGATTGGCGGGGGCGTCTTCTGCCGTCATTCTATCGCCTTTGCGAGGAACTTGTCGAGGAGTCCCCTTTGGGCGAGGTACTCGATGGCATCTCTCAGGTTGATGCAGTGGGTGGTGTCATGGCCTTGGTCACGATGGTAGAGGCAATACTTCTTCTTGCTCCTCGTGCTCCGGTCAGACTTCATCCGAGGAGGCCACTTGAGGAATGGCTCCCCGCGGATCTCCATTAGTATCTGGTCCAGCAGAGCCGTCAGGGGTGTGTAGTGGCGATAACTACCCCTCTCCTTCTCGGGGTGATTACGGCGGTCTCTGTCGCACCGCTCCCGCTTGCTTCGACTCTCTAGCGGGGGGTCGGTAGATCTCTTATGATCAGACCAATCGGCTCTGGCCACACGGCCCAGGGTTGTCGTGTTCTCCTCGCAGCGTGTGTGCTTCTGTGCTAGGGCGAGGAGGTCTGGAAGAGTTATTGGGGCCTCCACCCTGAGGGCGCGCTGGAGGATGCGGTGCCGCATCCCCTGGGTGAGCACAGTGGTGGCAATGCCGATGTCGAGGTGTGGGATCTGTAGTGCCTCCAAACAAAAACGGGAGATGAAATCTCATAGCATCTCTTCCTTACCTTGCTTGAGTGCGAGCAGGGTCACTGCAGACTTGGCCACCTTTGGGCTACCGACAAAGTTCTCCTTGTATAGCTTCTTGAGCTGCTAGAAGGAGGTAATAGTCCCGACCGAGCCCGGGCATTCTCCCGGAGGGCAGTAACGAACGCCAGGCACTTCACAGTGTCTAAGGCCCTGTGGAACACCAAATGGGACTCAAAACTGTGCATGTGGTCGGCTGGGTCGGTGGCACCGTCATTGGAGGTGAACTGCGACAGTTGAAGCTTCGATGGGATGGGGACTTCCATTACTTCCCTAGAGAAGGGAGCGTGAAAATTCGGATCATCGTCGATTAGGCCGTGATTCTTGGCGGCCAAGAGGACGTCATCTAAATACCGGACCTTGTCCTCTATTTCCTAAAAATGCTGGAGTCGGCGGTCCATCTCTGGATTGGAGTGGAGTGGGCTGCGCACCCTTGGCAACGGCACACTACGGGATCACCGAGTCCTAGTCGCCGAGGCACGGGACGCCTCTCGTACTGAACGGAAAGTGCACGGACTTTAGTTAGACGAAACATGCACGGACTTTATTTCAAGGGAAATATGCACAGACTTCATATGAACAATGTGCACTGACTTATATAGAAGAGAAAATGTGCACGGACTTGTATAGAACAAGGTGCACGGACTTTATATAGTCAATGTGCATGGACTTTAGTTAGAAGAAACATGCATAGACTTTGTATGGACAATGTGCATGGACTTTAGTTAAAAGAAACATGAATGGACTTTGTATGGACAATGTGCAAGGAACATGCATGGACTTTAGTTAGAAACATGTATGGACTTTGTATGGACAATGTGCACGGACTTTGTTCCAAGGAAACATGCACGGACTTCATTTGTGACGTGGGAAAAGTGCATGGACTTTGTATGCTGGAATAAAACATGCACGGACTTTATGTGACAAGATGAAGTATGCACAGACTTCTAAATACTTCGTGCAACTCGCATGGACTCTCAAAGACTCAACACCTATACATTGAGCAGGATTTTTATAAGTCTAAAAATTGCACGGACCTGTAAGATAAACGATCAGCATGCATGGACTCACAATGTGCAAAAACTTTGACAACCGAGTGAGCAACAACATGCATGGACTCTATGACTTGGACTACGCATGAACAAATATACACGGAGTTGAGTTTTGACAACCGAGTGAGCAACAACATGCATGGACTCTATGACTTGAACTGCGCATTAACAAATATGCACGGAGTTGAGTTTTATTGCATAAGAGCTTTATTGCAGAAGAACTTCATTGTAGAATTAGAAAAGGATATGAGATAATCAAACTCTGTTCTTGGTGTATGCAGAGATGCACGAACTTAGACATGCACGGACTCACTATATGCACCTAGCATGTAAACGTGCATGGAGTTTACAGTGCACAAGGGCAAAATCTACACGGACTTTAACAATGAACAAATCACAATCTGTTCCCAGGGTTGGGTTTATGGAGATGCATTGGGTAGATGCTTGATTCGTTGGCTATATGCATGCATGAGACTGACTTTTATGCATTGAACAGAACCGTGATCAATGAACAACAGTACACCATGATAATAGATTCAACATGCAGTGCAATAAACACATTGACTCAATCATTATCTCATTATCAGTTTATCATGCAGCAAGCACACATCATAGACTCAACCATAGTGTTTGAATCATTATCTCATTATCAGTTTATCATGCAGCAAGCACACACTAGAGACTCAATCATAGTGTTTGCTATCATCAAAACACAGGGACACAACATGACAATCATGAGAACGGGCTTCATCGGAATGGAGGAGATAAGATAGTAGAAATATATGATAGTATGTTGAGCTTGCAAACAAGGATAGCCGGCTTTGACTAGATGTCAAGACCAGAAGATAGGATAGCAGATCTTGGTAGGACATCGGTCTCGAAAGCAATCTAGGATAGATGTTGCCTTGACGGTCCGTCAAAGACAACTCACCGGACTTAGACGGAAGGTCTGAGTCAAAGGCAAAATCTAGATGCCAACCCGACGATATGTCGGAGCTGACAAACCTTGCTCAGACGGTAGGTCTGGGACAAGTGCAAATCACAGGTGTCGACCTGATAGGATGTTGGAATCAACAAACCTTACTCAGACGGCATGTCTGGGGCAAGGGTAGAATATAGCTATTGACTCATCAAAATGACGAAGTCAACCAACTTGGCGAAGACATGAGGTCTAAACCAAGGGAGGTATGTGAGTGCTGACCTAACAGAATGTCGAGATCAACCAACTTTACTTAGACAGAAGGTCTGAAACAAAGGTAGGGTAAATAGATAAATAATGTATAAATGTTGACCTGACAATGTATCGAGTCAAGCATCCTGGGAGAGATGCGAGGTTTAAGTTGGGGTAGAATATGACTATCGATCCGTCGAGATATTAGATTCGACAACCTTGCCCAGATCAGAGGTTTGAATAAGGGTAGGATATGAAGATGGGTGTTGACTTGATAGAATGTCGAAATCAAACAACTTAGCGAAGACGTGAGGTCTAAGCTAAGGGTAGAATATAACTGTCGACTCGATGGAATGTCGGAGTCAACCAACTTGACAAAGACGTGATGTCTAAGCCAAGGGAGGGATATAATGGACCAGTGAGGGCCATGATTAGTACCCTCTGAGAGTAGTCCACTTCTATTGTTGACTTCCTTTTTTTCTTTTTTTTTCTTTTTTTGTGGGTGTCACTGCCTCCCAGTACAGACCAGCCTAGTGTAGGCTGTGTTGTCCAGTGGGACTATTAATGGACTTGACCAATTTGTTATAGCACCGGTGGGACTATTAATGAATTTAACTACTTTGTTACTGCACCAGTGGGACTAGGGATTAACATCTGAGAGCTCAACCAAGGCAGGGTGCCTTAAGCCGGAGGGAAGAGGCTTATGTTGGGAAGTAGTTGAGAGCTCAGCACAGACGGAGTGCCCTGAACCAAGAAAGAAGGTTTATGCGCTCGGTACAGAGGGGCTGATGGGCAAAGTCTAAGAGCTTGGTGAGGGCAGAGTGCCACAGGCCAAGGGAAAGAGTTTTATGGGCCCAGTCCGGTAGGACTAAGGCGATGTTTGAGAGCTCGGTGAGGGCAGAGTGCCACGGGCCAAGGGGAAAAGACTTTTATGAGCCCAACTCAGTGGGACTAGGGAGATTTGTGAGAGCTCGACGAAGGTGGAGTGCCACAGGCCAAGCGAAAAGAGTTTTATGAGCCCAGTCCAGCGGGGCTAGGAAGATGTGTGAGAGCTCGGCGAGGGCGGAGTGCCACGGGCCAAGGGAAAAGAGTTTTATGAGTTTTATGAGGCTAGCCCAGCGGGGCTAAGAAGATGTGTGAGAGCTCAGCAAGGGCGGAGTGCCACAAGCCAGGGGAAAGGTTATGGGCCCGGTCCAATAGAACTGATGGGCAACGTCTAGAGTTCGATGAGGGCAGAGTGCCACAGGCCAAGGGACAGGTTTTATGAGCCCAGTGAGACAAGTTTGGTATCTCTTACCATGTTTGTGTAGCTATTGCGGTGGAATGTCGAAGGATGGCGAGAATGTACTGGTTATGAATGTAGGTTCCATGCCGGGGGTAGAGGGTTTTTACACATGGATTATGAGACTGGTTAAGTGTGGTTTGATCACTGTTTTACTATGATCCCTTCTCATCTACTGTCTTTTCTTAAGTACATGGCACGTATTCTGGTACGATGTCATTAGTTACACTTTTACACTTATAGGCATACATTCTTGGACTTGTGATTCTCTCTGTTGGATATTCCTTCCACCAGACTAGGTGATCTTGTTTCAAGACCTCCGTAAATCTCTGTGAGCCTGGGATTCCCACTAGGATGCCGAGCTAGTTGCACCCTTATAACCCAATTGTCTAGAAAGCACTTTACTGGAGTTTCTTGTGTTCTAGTCACTAGCGGTCCTCTGGAAACCACAACCATTTGTTAGAGGCCATTCTGTTGACTGCCAACATCACCTAGCGGCCCTACCATGATCGCATGGTTCCAGTTCACTCATAGCATCAATTCTGTCGATAAACGGTCCTATAATGACCGCTACTGCTTATAAACGGTCTAGTCATGACCGCAATCATCGTGACCGGGGATTTGACCCAAGGGTTGATTTTCCTAAGTTCCTAGATGGTCTATTGATTGTCTAGAACCCAACACCTTATTCCAAAGCTACCTAATGAAACTATGGAAGTTAAGGAATATGCCGTTATGCTACTGAATTTCTTTCATAGCATGGCATTGTCATTAAATCATCCTTGATCTCATGGTTTCAATATTTGGTGTGTTCTTACCTTGCTACTTGTTATCACAAAGCTATAGTTGAACTGGTACATTATTGGTCTACTTTATTGATATTTCTCATGGAAGTAGTTTGATTTATAACTTGAAGATACGGATCGAGCACTGATTGTGTCCAACGGCTCGACACTAGCCCCCTCGACTGATTACAGGAAACATGCTATAAACCATGGGATATGATGAATACTGGCGTCGCATTGCATCGGGAGTACTTTTTTTATAGACGAGCGAAAATCACGAGACTCTACATGAAATTATACACTCTTGTTACATGACTTTCTAGTGCATGACCTTCACGGTTATGAAAAGTACATTCTCGATACATGCTAGTACATTCTTGTTACATGAAAGGCTACTATACATTCTAGATTGATTATCCTCTCATGATATTGTTGTGTCCCTGTGATTTTGATAATGTCAATATTATGAGTCATTCTTTATATAACCCTAATGTAAGCTTTTATGACTGCGAAATGTGCTTAAAATAAAAGTCAATGCAGGTCAGTCAATGTAGGTCATGAGGTCAACGCTACTAAGTTGACATAAGATCAACTGGTCAAATTGATCGAGCCAACAACTACATTTGAAAGGTCTGTGCATACTCCCTCTGTCAGTCAGGTAAGGCCAATGCATATTCTGATTGCAATACAAAGTCCGAGCACATTTTTCCTTGTGCTATTACTGGAGTCTGTAAAGTCTGTGCAGATTTACTTGCTACATATCCAAAGTCCATGCATGTTATAAGGCTAAATGAAAAGTCAGTACATCTTTTACAAAGTCCTTGAAACTTATGTGTTAAGGCTGAAAACTAAGTCCGTGCATGTGTTTCCACTCCAGATCCAAGTCCGTGCATATTGCTCGTATGCACTATTTAAGTCCATGCACGCTTTTCAATGTCCATGCATATTTGCATTAAGTTTGAGCCAAAGTCCGTGGATAGGCTGTCTTGTGCATACCTTCATCTTAAGCATATCAGGTCCAGTTACATTGAGTCCGTGCATAATCCGTGCAATTGTTGCACGTCTTACTTTCCGAGTCTGTGCATAGTCCGTGCAAATGTTGCACGTCTTACATTGAGTTCGTGCATAGTCCATACAAATGTTGCACATCTTACGTTAAGTCCATGCATATATGTCTTAGGTCTGAACATAAGTCTGTGAAGGTTTAGCTTTGCAAAGTCCGTGCACGTTTATATGAAATCCGTGCATGTCCGTGCACATTTTATTACGTCCGTGCAGGTTTAGCTTTGTAAAGTCCATGCACGTTTTTATGAAGTCCATGCATGAATAGTGCCCGTCTACTTTTTACTAAACCAAGTCCGAGCATGTTCAAGTCATATGAGTCCGTGCATGTCATTGAGTCCGTACATGAATAGTAAACCAAGTCTGAGCATGTTCAAGTCATATGAGTCCGTGCATGTTATGGCTCATGTATCTCTCAAGTCCGTGCATGAATAGTGCCCGGTTGCATTTTGGCTTTGTGTTAAAACAAAGTCCATGCACAAACAACTCCGTGCACTCTTAAGTCCGTGCAGGTTGATTTTGTTCATACCGAGTCTAAGCACGTCAAAGTCTGTGCACATTTCATCAAGTCTGTGCAGGTTGATTTTGTTCATACCAAGTCCGAGCACGTCAAAGTCCGTGCACATTTCATCAAGTCCGTGCAGGTTTATTTTGTTCATACCAAGTCCGAGCACGTCAAAGTCCATGCACATTTCATCAAGTCCGTACAAGTTTATTTTGTTCATATCAAGTCCGAGCACGTCAAAGTCCATGCACTGCTATTCATAATAAGTTCGAGCATGTCAAAGTCCATGCATTTTTGTTTATAGTAAGTCCAAGCATGTCAAAGTCTGTGCACATTTCACATTTCCAACTGAGTCCGTGCATATATCTAAGTCCGTGCATGTTCTTGAATGTTGGACATTCCAAGTCCATGCATGAATAGTGCCCGGTTACATTTTGCTAAGTCAGGTCCGTGCAGACCTTTTGTCTCACACATATAAAGCCAGTGCATGTGTTTTATAAAGTCCGTGCAGTTTTTCATTGCTCATATGAAGTCCGAGCACTTCCTTTGTTTTGAACGCCAATGTTCGTGCATGTTTCTTAACCCAAGTCCGTGCATGAACAGTGCTTGCTTCCCTTCGTGCATAAATAAGTCCGTACATCTTTACTTATGCTGTCTAGGTGTTTGTTATAATGACAGGGACTTCCTGTCTAATAGAAGTGATGTTCGAGAAAGCTAAGGAAGGGCAAGTATTCCCAGGAGATAAAGGGCAGAGGATGCTGACACGTGGAAAAAAGGACAGATGCTCTAGATAAGTCTCTGGGCGGGAAGCGTGGTTTCCACACTCCAATTCCACAGCAAGCTCATATATAAAGATCTAAGCTAGTTTGGGGTAAAGTCTATGCTAGTTTGGGGTAGGGTCTGTGCTAGCTGGGCAAAGTCTGTGCTAGTGCCGGGCCAAGGTCTAAGCTAGTTTGGGTCAAGTCTATGCTAGTTTGGGGTAGGGTCTGTGCTAGCTGGGCAAAGTCTGTGCTAGTGCCGGGCCAAGGTCTAAGTTAGTTTGGGGTAAAGTCTATGCTAGTTTGGGATAGGGTCTGTGCTAGCTGGGCAAAGTCTGTGCTAGTGCCAGGCCAAGGTCTAAGTTAGTTTGGGGTAAAATCTATGCTAGTCTGAGTAAGGTCTGTGCTAATCTGAGTTGTGGAGGGCTGGGATGACTAGAGGGTATGCCGGGCTGGGATGGTTTAAGAGCGTGCCGGGGAAAGGTCAAAAGAAGCCCACCCCTCCTCCATTTTCTTATGTACTATTCTTCACTTCTCCTCTTTGATTTGGTACGATTTACACGAGTTTTCTCTTCTTTTCTATCAATCATTTCACTTCTTCCTCCCCTACCGAATAAATGTTCAGGTTGCTTAGTTGAGATTCAGTCAGGTTCCTTTCATACTGTCCACAGTTCCTCGACTTTAAATGAAGCATTTCGTCATTGTTTATTTCATTAGTTTATTGTTTCCTTTTGTCTTTTAGCTTATTACCACCCATTTGTTTGTTGCTCCCTCTTGCCTTTATCATGTTACTATTTTCCAACAAAATTTTGACAGCATCTCCCCTTGACCCGAGTGTAAGGGAGATACAGGGAACGGGCCCACGTGGAGTGACAAAACCCAACAATTGGAGGTGGGCGCCTGAGAGCGGCAACACCTTTGATAAAGCATCGAAAAACCCGAGGAAACCAACGGAGGGAAGGCCTCTCTAGGGCTGGTTAGGGTGCACCGGGAAAGAAAGGGGGCTGGTGACTAGTGTGCCGGCCAGGGAGCCTATAGGGGCTGGAGAGGTGCGCCGGGCTAAGAGGGGCCAGGGTGTGCCGGGCTGAGGGGCACAAGGTGTGCCGGGCAAAGAGGGCACGGGTGTGCCGGGTAAGGGTCAAAGGGGCTGAGGGGCGTGTCGACGAACGGAGGGCACAGGCGTACCGGCGAACGGGGGGCACAGGCGTGCCGGACTGGAGGGGGCCAAGGTGTGCCGGCCTAGGAAGGATAAGGGTGTGTCAGAGAGGTATTGGCCAAGGAGTGCACCGGCCAAGGGTCCGTACCAGGTTGAGGGTGTACCGGTGGAAGGCTTAGCCCGGGTGTGCCGCTGAGGGCGAGGGGAAACTACACCGGGCAAGAAAAGGGATCGAGTGCACCGGTTGGGGTCAGTTCAGGAGAATGAAGGTTGGGGGTTAGCTAAGTAAGATGGAGCTGGGGAGAGGAAGAAGACCAGGGGTCTTGGTATGGCCGGTCTGAAGGGGAGAGGCTTCAGTTAGAAAAAGGGGAAGATGGGCCTGTGGAGGTGTCGAGCTTGGGTATTCAGAGAAGCAGGAAGGGCACCACCCTAACCACAAAGGGAATGAGAGTGGAGGGGAAGCCGTCCATGATCAAGGGGGCCTACGGTAGCGAACCTCCTGAGGAGGTAAATTGACTCCATAGGGAAGGGACCGTTAGCATGGAGGGGAGAAATCAACGGAGGAAGGAGGAAGAAGACGATAAAACACGTGCGAAGACCTAAACAAATGGAGACGGTGAGCAATTCAAAGAAAAAGGGATTTTTATTCATGAAAGATAAGGGCCACAACCGGCCACGTACATTTCAGAACACCGGGGTTGAAGATACAGGTAGTGGGAAGAAGAAAAGGGGCATGGAGAAGAAGAAATGGGGGGAGTTAAGGTCGAGTAGGGGCGATGGCTCCCTACTCTTCCCCCTCCCCTGCACTACATTCACATTCACACTCTCCCCCTCCCTTTCCTTCTTACTCTCTCTCGTCGTCGATGGTCGCTGGAGGGCCTTCCCTCTTCCTCTCTTCCTCTTCTTCTAGAGGCGGGTCTGTGCTTCCTCTCTTTCTGTAAGCATCTCCCTCTGTGGAGTGCTTTGTCTGTCTCGTTCACCAGGGAAGACAAGGCTTTATACTCCCGATGGTGGGAGTCTTTGAACAAGAACAGGGGCCATGGGAAAATGATGGGCATTAATGGGGATTTGATTTTCCCCATCCTCGGTGGCAGGAGGGCGTGGGCATTAGATTTCGTTTGCCGGACGCACTGTTGGAGGGCAGCCACAGTGTCCCACTGGAGAGCTGGAACACCATCACGTTGGCAGGCATAGCAAGCGTGCCACTGAGGGGCCACCAAGGCATGCCGTTGAAGCGCCCCAAAGGCATGCCGCTGAGGGATAGCAAAGGGGCATGCCAAGCTGGCGTGCCAGCGAAGGGGCCCAGAGTGTGCCGCTGACGACGCCAGGGTAGGTGTGCCGATGAAGGTGCATGCCGGCCACAGGGGCATGCCGGCGAAGGAGCTTGCAAGCATGCCGACGAAGGGGTGTGCCACTGGGGACACACACCTCGGGGGTGTGCCGAGTAGGGGACACCATAGGCGTGCTGCTGGGAGGCACAAGGAGTGTGCCATTGAGCAGGCTGAGGGCGCACAGGAGGGTGTGCTGGGTAGGGCCCCTGGGGGTGCACTGGCCAGGGGTGTGCCACTGAAGGCCACCTGACCGTGCCATCGAAGGCTGCAAAGGGGTGTGCCAGTTTGGGGGCAAGGGAGCATGCCACGGAGGGCGATCAGCAGTGTGCCGGTGAAGCGGGCTGAGGGCGGACCAGATAGCGCAGGCGCGAGCATGCCACTGGAGTGTGCTGAGGGCGTGCCGGGCAGTGTAGGCACAAGGGTGTGCCGTTGAAGGCATAGGAGGGTGTGCCGCTGAAAGGGCATGGGAGCGTGCCGCTGAAGGCTGACAGTCGTGCCGTCGGGGACATGTTCAGGCCTGTTACGAGCACGAGTCATGGCTTTTCTAATTGTGGGCTTTCCGGGGGTTGGTTCCTCTTCGCTGTCGTGACTTTGGAGACGGCTTCACGACAACGCATGCTTGTTTGGAGAGTCCGGATAGCCTATCTTCTCTGCAACTTCTTCAGTTGAAGTTGTTGTTGATGCTAGACTATTCGGGACATATGGACGTGTAATTTTACATGTCCACAGCATTCTGTGTGCCAATTTCATTTGTTCGTTATGGCATAGAAGCTGATGGTTTGAGCAGTCAGCTGAGATGTTTGTCTTCCTCATGAAGAGCTGATGCTGGTGTTGTTGGTTGTTATTTTTTGTGGCATGGATCGTGTCTCCTTTCCCTGTGAGACGATAGTGATGATGCCTTGTTTCGAAGGTGCCGGATTGTTGTTCCTTGGTGTGTTGTGCCCGTTCTATGGATCAATTTTCCCTGAGATCTAGAGCATGATGATCTTGTTTGTGATCATGGTCTGGCAATGTTCCTCTGAATTGTGTTTTCGAGAATCATGATTTTGTGTTATTGTATTGTTGTGGTTAGTGTTTGAGGTTTGGCTGATGCTTGGAGAGCATAGCCAGCGTTTCGGTTGTTCTACCCTGTTCCCTTGTTGGCTCCTTAAATTTTGAGAATGAAATTTCTAAAAGGAGTAGAGGATGTAATACCTTGGATCATTCGGATCAGAACTAGAGAGCTTTCGGAGCGCTTTCGCGGGTCCTGAGTTGTGTTTTATGATCCACGGGGGTTTTTCCCTTGTATAAGTTGTAGAATCTCGTGGAGAGTGAACCGTTGAGTTTTGAGACTCCGGGATGCTACAAGTGCATTGTGCTCTTTCTGAGGATTGCGTAGGCTATTTTTTCATATTTTTTTGATTTTACAAAATTTCAGGCCAAAAATCAGATTTGAGGGAATTTGCTAATTTCCTATTTTCTATTTTCTTTTAACCCTCACCTCTCTCCTCTCTCCTCTCTCCCCTCACGTTCTCTCATTTCTCTCCCTTTGTTCTCTCTCCTCTTTTCTCCTCTCCCCCGGGCACGCGACCGTGGTGGAGCTGGACGAGGTGGTGACGCCATGGAATTGACCTGGAGCATGATGGTGCGAGTATCGGAGTGTGGCATTGGCACGATCCCATTCGTGGATTCAAAGCGTCACGGTGTGAGTTTGTGTGGTGGTTTTGACATTTTCAGCTCGGGAGATCGGCGAAG
This sequence comes from Amorphophallus titanum, assembly GCA_024336825.1. Classification (NCBI taxonomy): domain Eukaryota; kingdom Viridiplantae; phylum Streptophyta; class Magnoliopsida; order Alismatales; family Araceae; genus Amorphophallus; species Amorphophallus titanum. Next base: position 4,881,738 of record JANBPO010009260.1, read on the forward strand.
GAGGTAGGGCGATAGATTCCTTACCTCTTGTTCTGCTTTCCCCTTGAATTTCATGTCAATTAGTACACATTTGAGTGGATTTTCAATATTTGGGGAATTATAGCATGTTTTGGGGTGTGTGATGGAATCGCCATTCCAGGCGATGTTTCTCATGTTAATGAAGCTCTGGCATGTTCGGATGCCACTCCCACTTGTTTTGTTATGTTTGGCCGTGATTTGGGGCCGGTAGGAGGCCGATTTCTCTCGTGAGTCGATTTGGGTGGATTTGTGAAAAATCACCAGTTTCGTGTCATTTTGTGGTCTATTTGATCCCTTCCAACTTGTGGAAGGTGTATATCGTGTCTAGGGATGTTTCTCCATCGTTTAGAAGCGATTGGAGCATGGAAAGACTGAGTTTTGGGGATTTCTGTGCTTTTCGCACCGTGGCAAGAATGTGCTAGTTGCGTTAGTCGTGTTCTTAGTATAACGCGCTGTGTCATGTGGTCACGTTCATCGAAGGTGATGAACAGTTGGGCAATTGGGAACGTGGTCCTTGTGATCGACGCGATCCTGTAGAACGCACTCGAGGTGATGGCCGTGATCTTGTGTTAACGTGACATATCTAATCGCCGCGTTAGTGTTATCGCGACCCAGGCTTAGGCCACAATCTTGGTTAGTGCGCCCGAGGTCACAGCCACGTTCTTGTGTTATCGCGCTCGAGGCTATGGCTGCGTCTATTAATGCGACCCAGGCTTATGTCGCGTCAACACGTTGACACGCTATGAGTGTTGGACGCGTTCTGGTGTCATCGCGACTCTCCATAGGGGCACATTTACTATCACGATGCCAGCTTTGGATGCATTAATTTCTTCTATTTTTGGTGTTTTAATTGAGTTATCTTGGGCTCCGATGAACCCAGAATGTAAAGCCTTGTTGGCGTTTGACTCGACGGATGCCTTGGACGTTTCGTGAGAGTCTTATATGTGTGTCAAGGGATCCCAGAAGAGTGACTTTATCCCGAGCTCTAGGTGTACGGTGTTTCTTCCTTTTTCGTTGGCTTGGCTTTGACCTCTTGGTTAGCCCATTATCCGTGGATGTCGTGGACATCCTATGAGGGTTGTGACCGTGCTATAGGGTGTTCAGAAGTGCCATTGCATCGAGTAGTGTTTTGTGTATTTTGTGGGTCATTATGATTTCTGGTCAACCCAGTTGTGACCCAGTGGTTGACACGTGACCTCGTGAGTGTCTCGGTTATCCTGTATGGATCGAGACTCTAGTTTAGGCGCATGGAGGTATTATCTTACCTTGATTTGCTTGTTTATCTAGTCTGAGGGCTTTGATACTCCCTTATGTTCCATTGTTTGTGTTATATGAAATCGAGAGTCTGATGTGTAGCCTAAGGGCTGAGGACTTGTGGTTTATCATGTTTTTGGCTTAGGGACTAGGTGGATTAACGGTATATTGCCATGAGGTGCGACGATCTTGACCTGGGTCATGTGACTCAAGGATCGTTGTGTGTAGGTCTAGTTGTCTATCCTAAGTCTGGCGATAGTTCTGTGTACTACTATGTGTTTCATAGTGCGTGCGATAGGTGAGTGTTTACCTTGTCCACACTTCAGAGTTTCTTTTGAAAAGTCTCTGTGTCTAGTGAGCCTCCACTAGTCGTAGCCTGACGACACTTGGTGTCGGCCCACCTAGGAGTGGTGGCGGGGCGAGTTCCCGAGATACAATTTTTAGGTTAGTTTTCATGGGCTCCCTTGCTTTGTAGTAGTGTCCTACTAGGGGAGAAAACTAGCTAGAGGCCTGGCTCAAGACATTGGACTTGTGTGTGCACATGTGGTCAGAGATGTTTAGACGAGCACCGACGAGCGTGACCTTGACTAGTCACTCGTTACTGTTGTTCCTTGTACTTGGTACAGTGTCTCAATCACCGTGTTCGAGATGAGTGTGAGATGCTTTAGGCACAGTGTAAGACCTCAGTGGACGCATCTGGCTTTACTTCTAGTGAGGAGGTGTTTCTGTCACATGACACGTGACTTGTGATTTTGTGACCAGTTCTTCATCATGGTTGACGTAGTGCTTTGGGTAGCCTGTGGCTAGCTTTACTGTGGCTCGTGTAGTGGACACGACGGTGAGGTCGTGTGTGCGCCGGTGTTTTGGTTAATGTTATGTGGAGCCTACACGTCTATTTTAGCATGACATATTCTGGCAACGTAATCAGGATTTCTTGAGTTTAGTCTAGCAACTCCCTACCAGGTGTGTGGGTAGTTGTGCCTTTCCCAATTAGGAGTAGTTTAGAGGGCCGAGATTTTATCGACAACTGTGGTTTCTTCTGTATGGCTTCACCTCTTTACTTCCACTGTTGTTACTCCTATTGTTCTTACTGTTGTTGCTCTTGTTGTTATTACTGTTGTTTCTCTATTTCGACAGAAGCGTTCCATTGTTATTTACGTTATTTGTTTATTGCTTCCTTTTGTATTTTAATATGTATTAGTCTGGCGAAAATTCGACAACATCTCTCTCGGACCCGAGTGCTTGTGGGGGTAAAACGGGTACACGTCCACAAGGAGTGACGCGTCCCAAAAATTCATGGTGCACATGGAAGCGGCAACACCCTTAAGAAAACCCGGGAGAGAACCCGAAAACCTACGAGCGGAGGACGCTGGCTGAGACATGCCACCATCTGTCCAGGCACAAAGGGAAGAGAGTTCCATCGGATGAAGGCCGAAGGGGAAAGCCACCGGGTTAGAGAGCAAGCAGCCACCGGATGGAGAAGGTTGAGGTGCCACCGGATCAAGAGTAGGGTGGCTGAGGTGCCACTGGATCAGAGGTTGAAGTGCCACCGGATCAACAAGGAAGGTGGCATAGCCACTGGATCAGAAGGGCCAAAGGGCCACCGGATCAATTCTAAGATGCCACCGGACCAAGAGTGCAAGGCCACCGGATGAAGAACCCGCCCAAATGCCACCGGATCGAGGCGTGAGCGGGGCTACCGGATGGAGGCCAAGAGGAGCCCACCGGATGGGGAAAGGTGGGGTGCCACCGGTTCAATGAGAGAGATACCAGATGGTTGAGGGACCACCAGATGGCTGGGATGACAAAGGAAGCCACCGGATGGCTCGGAGGGATGGGCCACCAGATGAAGGGTTTGAAGGTGCCACCGAACCAAGGGGGCAATGGAGCCACCGAACAGAGGCCAAGGGCCACCGGATGACAATCAAGAATGAGCCACCGGTCGAGACTATCAAAAGGTTTAGCACAAACTAGGGGGATTCCCTTCACAGGATAAAAGGGAGCTTCTGAAGCAAGGACTGCCCCGATCTCAACAGGGCAAGGGGGAGTAACAGCAGGACAAACTGAGGGGGCACTCACCCTACAGGGTTGATTTCAGAATGCCACCCATCGCATTGGGCAGGCCCTGAGCCATGACATCCCGGGAGCTTCCTCCAGTGGAAGAACAAGAGGTAGACAAAGAAACGGGATATCCACCAAGGGGTACGAAGGACCCAGGAGAGTGTGAGAAGGGCTAGGCGAAGGCACACCTTGGAGAAGATGGTCTTTAGGCCACTGGCTTCAAGCCTGGCTCATTATATTGAGCAGGCCCCCATGCCAAACCTCAACGAGTCCTACGAAATGCAAGAGAATAGTGAAAAAAAATGGACATAATGCAAACACACGAGTGGAAAAAGGAGTTCTTTCATTCATTTCAACACAAAATGGGCTACACCGTTCATGCCACGAGGGTGACAGGGAAGAACTGGAGTGTACAAACGAGGGAAGAAAGGAAAAAGAGAATGAAGCCCAAGGCCTAATGGAGGAAGCAGAGGAAGAGAAGAGCAATGGCTCCCTCTTCCCCGTCTCCCCCTGCTACATACATAAAACAAGCTCTCTCCTCCCTCTCCCTCTCGCTTACTCTCTCTTTCTTCTGGCTTTCTCTTCTTCCCTTCGCATGGGCAGGAACGCCCCCTCCTTCCTCCTTGCCTCGCTCTCTTCTGAATGCTCCCTCTTTTTTCTCTTCTATCCGTTCGTTCTCTTCTCTTCTAGCCAGCCCCCTGTAAGCTCCCTTGTGTCTTACTTATATAGGAGATCACCTGCGACGACCACGTTGACGGCAAGGGGAAGGTCAAAGGAGCGTCTTCGAAGCTTCCTGCTACCGTCTTTTCTCTCTGCCGTATCTGCCGTCCAATTTCCAGATATGGAGTCTGCAGAGGGTTAATAGCCAGACGAGGATGCCGTAGAAGGTTGCCTGGATCGTGATAGTTCGATCCGAGGCCATTGCGCGCCAGGGCGAGGACTGCCGGGTAGAGGTAATGACCACTGGTCCAGCGAAAAGCAAAGGTAGTCATTTTCATCTAACCATGCCGTAACCGCCGGATCACGTGGTGCCAAGAGGCCACCGGATCAGGCAGCATAGGGGGACGCCACCAGTTCGTGGCTCTTGGGTGAGCCACCGGATGAGGTGGAGACCGGGGTAGCCACCGGGTCACGCGCTGGGGGTGCCACCGGATGAGGGCCATGAGGCGCTCGGGAGCACCACCGGTTCACCAGCCTTGTGGGGCCACCGGATCAAGTGGCCAAAAGGCCACCGTATCACCTTGGGTGGGCGCCACCGGTTCAGCGTGGGGGAGCGCCACCGGATCATCAAGGGGAAAACGCCACCAGTTCACTGGGGCTCTTGTGTTTTGAAGCCTTCACACGTTTAGAACCGTTCCCCTCTCTGACCCAAAATTTAATTCGCTTGTCCGAGTGTAAGTTGACAGTGCGTGCTTTGTTGTTCGTAGTTATTGATCTTCTTCAGGGACTCGGGAATCTCGAGCCTCTCGGTGTATTCTTCGCTGCCGAAGACCCGAAGGTGAACCCACGGCAGTGTGTCAATTCAGGGGCATTTTAACCCCCTCGTCATTTAATGCGCTCGGGTGAGTGTGAGGTGTTGCCGGGCAGTGAAATCCTTCGGAGTCTAGACATTGAATCTCCTCAGAAATCTTCTTTCCCGATAGTTGGGTTGGACAAGCTTTGATGGTACGCGTCTTGGAGACGCGCATACTTAATCTTTCGACATACAGCCGGGAGGTTTACAAACGCGAGATTTTACTCGTCCACACCGATCCAATCCAATTTGGCCAACCTTGGTTGTGCCTGTTAACATGGAAATCTAGGGCATATGCTGTATCATTGACTGCTGAAAAAAATTCTTTCTAGCCTTTGAATCCATTATTTGTTGAGGAATGCTCTCAGTGAATATCATTTATATATTGGTAGATTTGTCCCTCAATCATGGTCTGCATTGTGTTAATATGCACAAATGGCTGATTGGCCAATGTCAGTAGATCTGAACATTGTCAACAAATCCATGGGCATCTGGAAACTAAATATTTTACACCAAGATGGAAAAAAACCTGCTAACTTAATGCAGTCTGTACATTCTAGGCAATCCACTTAGGGCTTGTTTTGTGCAACTTTAGATCTTTTTCTGAAAAGAGACGCTCAGAGGGTCGTCATTGCATTAACTAGCGCCTTCTAAGTTGTGGAATCCCATGGAAAGTAAACCGTTAAGTTTTAAGACTCCGAGATGCTACAGATAGATTGTGCTCTTTCTGAGGATTTCGTAGGCTATTTTTTGATTTTTTTTATTTTATGAAATTTCATGCAGAAAATTAGATTTGAGGAAATTTGATAATTTCCTTATTTTCTTTTTCTTCTTAACCCTTAACCTATCTCCTCTCTCCCCTCATGTTTCTCTCACTTTCTCTCCCTCTGTTATCTCTCCTATGTTCTCCTCTCCCCAAGGCGCGTGACTATGGTGGAGCTGGATGAGGTGGTGACACCGTGGAGTTGACCTGCGACGTGATGATGCAAGTATCAGAGCGTGGTATTGGCGCGATCCCATTCGTGGATTCAAAGTCGACGTGGGTTGTTCGTTTGATGGTTTTCGACGAGGTTTGGCCATTTCGGCTCGCGAGATCTTTGATGGAGGTAGGGGGATAGATGCCCTACTCTTTTCCTGTGTTTTCTCGCGATTTGAAGCTGAACGGTGTAAGTTTGAGCGGGTTTTGTCCTGTTTGGGTGAAAGGCATGTTCGGGGGGTGTGAGCTGTGTTTGCCATTTCAGGCGACGGTTTGTAGTTTAAATGATTTCATTTGAACCTCTAGCATGTTCGGATGCCATTCCCGCCAGTTTTATTGCATTTGGTCGTGATTTGGGGTCGGTAGGTGTTCGGTTACCCTTGTGAGTCATTTTGGGTCGATTTGAGGAAATTGTCCATTTGAATATCATTTTGTGATTTGTTGGCCCCTTCCGGCTTGTGGAAGGTCGACAATGTGATTTTGGAAGTTTTCCTGTCATTCTAGAGACGATTAGGGTGTGGAACGATATTTTTCATAGAATTTCCTATTTTCTGGGTTCGACATTTTAATGCGGAACTCTCAGGGGGTGCGTTCTCAGAAGAGACGCATTGTATCGTGTAGTCGCGTTCATCGAGAGAGATGAATAGTTAGGTGGTTAGGAACGCGATCCTTATGTCGGACGTGATCCTAACGAACGCGACTGAGGTGATGGCCGCAATCCTGTGTTAACGTGACCCATATAATCACCATGTTAGTGTTATCATGACCCAGGCTATGGCCGTGATCTTGTGTCAATGGGCCCTAGGCTATGACCACATCATTGTGTTGTCACGCTCGAGCTTCTAGCTGCATCTATTAACGTGACCCAAGCGTGCGCCGCGTCAATGCGTTGACACACTATAGGTGTTGGACGCGTTCTACTGATATCACGACCCTCCTTATGGGTGCATTAACTATCGCGACGTAGGCAATGAGCGCGTTAATGTTTTGGTGTTCAGAGTATGATTCGAGTTGTCTCGGGCTCCGGTGAACCCAAGATTCAATGCCTTGTTGGCCTTTGACTCGATGGATGCCTTGGGTGTTCCGTGAGAGTCATATATGTGTGTCAAGGGATCCCGGAAGAGTGGCTTATTCCCGAGCTATGTGCAGTGTTTCTTCCGTGTTCGTTGGCTTGTCTTCGACCCCTTGGTTAGCCCATTATACGTGGATGTCGTGGACATCCTATGAGGGCCGTGACCGTGTTATAGGGTGTTCGAAAGTGCATTGATATCGAGCAGTGTTTTTGTGTTATTTCGAGGGTCATTATGGTTTCTGGTCAATCCGGTTGTGACCCAGTAGTTGACACGTGACCTCGTGAGTGTCTCGGTTATCCTGTGAGGATCGAGACTCTGGTTTTGGACGCTTGGAGATACCATCTTATCTCGATTTACATGCCTACCTGATTCGAGGGCTTTAGTGATCCCTCATGTTCCGTGTTTCCTTGTTATGCGAAATCGTGAGTCCTATGTTCAACCTAGGGGGTGAGGACTTATGTTTTTCCCGTGATTTGGCTTAGGGACTAATCTGATTAACGGCGTGTTGCCGTGATGTATGACGATCTTGACCTGAGTCTTGTGACTCAAGGATCATTGTGAGTAGGTCTAGTTGACTATCTTGAGTCTAGCGACAGTTCTGTGTGCTGCTTTGTGCTTCGTGATACGTGCGATAGGTGAGTGCTTAGCATGTCTGTACTTCGATGTTTCTGTTTTGAATCTCTGTGTCTAGTGAGCCTCCACTAGTCGTAGCCTGACGACGCTTCGGGTGTCGGCCCACCTGGGAGTGCTGGCGGGGCGAGTTCACGGTAGAGATGGTTCATAGGTTGGTGTCGTGGGCCCCTTTGTCTAGCCGTTAGAGTTCGACAGGAGGGAAAAACCAGCTAGAGACCTGGATCAAGACATTAGACTTATGTGTGCATACGTGGTCGGGGGCATTGGACGAGCACCGACGGGCGTGACCCTGACTAGTCACTCCTTACTGTTATTCCTTGGTACTTGGTACAGTGTCTCAGTTACCGCGTTCGAGGTGAGTGGGAGACGCTTGAGACATAGTGTAAGACGTCAGTGGACGCATCTGATTTTTCTTCTAATGAGGAGGTACTTTTATCATAGGACACTGACTCTTGTGATTCTCGTGATTCGTGTGATTTCTCGTGCAGCATGAGCTCTTTCACGTGGTGCTCCGAGTAGTCTATGTTTGGCTTCACTCGTGGTCAATGCAGCGTACACGACGGTGAGATCATGTATGAGTTAGTGCTTTTAGACCGTGTGGCCTTGTGTCGGGCTTTGGTCTTTGAGGATGAGCCTGCGCGTCTGTGTGTTATGACGTGTTCTGGCAATGTAGCCAGAGTTTCCTTGTATCGATTTGGTGATTCCTGACTGTGTGTCTGGGGATCCGTGTTCTTACCGATTAGGAGTAGTTTAGAGGGCCGAGATTCGATCGGCTGTCGTGTTTCTGTTCAGTACAGCTTTTCCTCTTTACTTATGTTATTGTTCCTACTCCTGTTGTTACTCTTGTTGTTGTTACTGTTGTTGCCACTTTGGTTCGTGGTGGGGATTTGTGGGACCCCTACTGAGCCAGTGACACGAGACTCACCCCTGACTTTTCAAGTGTGGCTACTCTTCTTCCTCGTGCTCTGGAGGTGCGGTGCGTGGTTCTTAGTTGCCAGCTTTGCTAGTGTCAGGCTTCCCCCGACTTGAGGGTATGTTTCCTATTCTATTGTACTATACTTTAGTTGGACTGGAATCATGTTCAATCAATCAATCAATCAATAATTACCCTTTTTCGGGTAAAGCAATTCATGTAAAAACAAGAACAAGAAGGTTGGGAAAATGGGCGCTCATCCTTATGGAATTTGACATCACTTTTGTCCCGCGCAAGGCAATTAAGGGGCATGGAAAAGATGTGTCTGGCATTAGTGTAATGAAGTTTATGAAAATTTGCAAGGGTGTGTGATGCTGCTCCCCCGGCACGTGCAAGTTGGAGAAAGTTACAAATAAACCCATCCCACAATGAAAATTACATTTATATCCTTCCCTCAGGAGCTAAGGGTGCGCTTGGCCTTTAATGATCCCACGACCTCTCCACACTCAAGAAATGACTACGAATGGTCCCGCGACCCCAGCGTCTCCCACGGACCACTCCATATAGGGTCACGTCCAAATTACAAAAATGCCCTTCCAGCCTTGGGATGCCTTGATAATACCCAATGACTCTTGAAAACAGCCTTTGAGCCTTCCGGAGTCAACTCTTGCCTGGCAGCCATCCCAGATTGTGATAAAACTTCTGGCAAGGTAAAATTACCATAGTGCCATTGGACATAGCAAATTACCAAAATACCCTTGGTGTCCAAGTAACCAATTAGGCTCCCTAGGGCACTCCTGAGCTCCCTAAGTTCACCATTATCCCCAAATACGATAGGGTGTCTCCCAGTTCAGCCTGGTCCTAGCCAAGCCCTACCCCCTCACACACTTTTATAGTCACCCATTGGGAGTCAAAAGTGTGATGCAAGTTACCTGTGCTGATGTGTTCTCGACCAGAACCTTGGAGAGAAATTTTAGGCCTTATCGTTGACAATTAAACAAGGGTGTTCGGACGTTATGCCGATGTAAATCAACACTGACTGCAATCAGTGGGGAAAGGTCCAGCACTCGAACCCTAATCGTCTGGTACGACGCTCACCTCATGAAATGAAAACCGCACTGGCCACTCGCGTAGCCCTCAATGTGCACCCCTACCTCCTCAGAGATAGTCCATTCCATGATCAGAGGAACCTCCAAAACCTATACAAAAATATAAGACTTCTCTCAAGTCACCCCGGGGTAAGGAGGCCATCCGTCCTCGACTTAAAACAGACCGGCATGCCCGGTGGGACCTTTCCCGCCTTTCTTCTTCTTGTCAACGGAAGGCTTAAACCTCCCTGGGGTTCTTATTACCCCTCTTCCTCTTACAGGACGAGAAGAAGAGAACACTTCGCTTTTGCTGCTTCAAGCACTCACTTGCATTACGATGGCGGCGGTGACTTATGGACCACAGGTTGTGGCTAACCACGCCAGGTTTGGCTACCTGGCGACTCCCATCGCTTTTGTCAGCCCCCCCTTCTTCTTAGGGGTAGTGTCGGTCGCCGGGAGTGACGCTGTCGCCCCTGTTGTTGCTGGTCGGGTCTCCCCAGCCAAGAAGACATCTGTTGACGGTGTCAGGCCCTCTGCTCGTGCTGCCGGGCAGGTTCGCCTGGTTCAGAAGACATCTCTTGGGGGTGTCAGGCTCTCAATTTCTGTAGCTGGCCGAGTCAGATCGACCGCAATGAAGATATCTACTGAGGGTGTCAGGCCCTCTATTTCCGCAACAGGCCGAGTCAGGTCAACCAAATAGTACATGTCTGGGGGTGTCAGGCCCTCAACGTCAACTACAGGCTTGGGCGACCAGGCCATCAAGAAACCCATAGCTGGAGGTGTCAGACCTTCAGCCCTCTCAGTTGGCCGAATGTTCTCGGTCAACCAAATTACAGTCGACGTCGCGCCTACCCAACGGGGACAGCGCCGCCGTCGCCACCATGGAGGCCGTTCTGGGACGACCGCCCCTGCTCAACGGGGGCGACGCCATGCGCGCAACAAAGTACGCCCGGCAGTTGCCACTTCACGCTCCGGCAGGACTATACTTGTTGGAGACGTCCGCATCCGGCTCCATGGAGGCGAGCCGATTATGCCCCGGGATCGACAGGTCCCCACCATTCCTACCTCCAATAGATTTGAACTTCTCCGGAAGGTCCGGGAGGAAGGGGCGAAGGTGATGAGCTTTGCCGCGCCCCGGCCCAAGGCGGCAGTCCCCAGAGTCAGATCTGGGGGCAACTCAATTGAAGAGCGACAGCTCCAAATGAAAAAGATTTGGGTCACCAAAGAGGAGGCCTGAGCCATAAGACGGGCTAGATCAGAAAAGGTCCTCTGCCAGTCTGAGTTGCAGCCAGTGCGGAGCCGGGCTATTCATCAACAAGGCGAGTCTTCAACCTCTCACGAGGCAAGGACTCACCGGCAACCAGGGCAGAAGCGGCGTGGAACAACCAAGCCAGTGCGCCCGACTTCCCCCTGGGCTAGTCCGGTGCACTCGGGTGAGGACCGCTCTGAGCAAGAGTCTAGGCCCCGAGTGTCTGTTTTTGACAGACTAGGGGGAACGTCAAAGCCAGGGCGACACCCGCCGAGGAAGAAGCGAGCGGCCCAGATAACAGATGACATCGTTAGGGTGTTCACTTGCTATGTTTTTTCCACTGACAAGCAACCGGAGGGAGCTCCGGAGGACCTCAACCAACCCCTGCAAGCTATGAGAAGGTCGAGGCACGTCTCCCGGGTGGTAGCTCAGTTAGAGCCAACCCTCACTGTCGGGGCGTCACAGCCCGACCCAGTATGGCAAGAGGAGCGTCAAGAAGACATTCACAACATCAGCGGAGATGGCGACCCCCTATATGAGGAGGGTCTTATTGGCGAGGGCCAAGCCCTCACCTTGGAGGAGCTCCTGCGTGAGAACCAGGAGCTCAAAAACTTGCTACAAGCACTCCTACGTGAATAGGAGACCCCAGTCCAACCCTCCGCAGCACCTGCTGATATAGAGCAACAACCTTCTCCTGCTTCAGCCACGATTAATACATCGGCCGTCGCAGCTAGGCCGCCTATTGCTTTGGAGGTCGAGGTGCCGCAACAAGAGCCCAACATGCGGTCATCCATCACCCCTGCCGAAAGCCTGGTGGCTCAGAGGCAAATGATCGAGCGGATCGTAGAAGCAAAGTTCGCGCAGCATGGCGAAGGTGTGGCTACTGTAGATTTATACAATGTGTCGTATCCCCTCCACCATCAATTTATGTCGATGAACAAACCATGTTTGACCCTTGTCATCATCGGCAAGATCGGTCAACCTTTCCCTTAACTTGGACCTTTCGTCCTCGTTAATGAAAAAATAATGCCATTGCTTCGGCATTTAACCAATGTCGATGAACAAACCATGTTTGACCCTTGTCATCATCGGTAAGATCGGTCAACTTTTCCCTTAACTTGGACCTTTCGTCCTCGTTAATGAACACACATCCTCGCTTCGGCATTTAACCAATGTCGATGAACAAGTTGTATTTGACCCTTGTCATCATCGGCAAGCTCGGTCAACTTTTCCATTAATCTGGACCTTTCGTCCTTATTGGTGAATAAACATATCCTTGCTTCGGCATTGAATTAGTGTCGACGAACAAATCATGTTTGACCCTTGTCATTATCGACAAGATCGGTCAACTCTTCCTTTAACTTGGACCTTTCATCCTTATTAATAAATAAATATATCCTTACTTTGGCATTAACCAATGCCGATGAACAAACAATGTTTGACCCTTATCATCATCGGCAAGATCAGTTGACTTTCTCTTGACCCGGACCTCTCGTCCCTGTCAACAAATAAACCTACCTTCGCTTCGGCACTTGGCCAATGCCAATGAATAAACCCCTACCCGTTCTGGCTTTGGCTCCGTGAGTAAAAAAAAATGAAAAAATGATGATGATAAAAAGGGGCTTAAAATAGAGGTGCCCCGACAGACTTGTTCCTGCACTAGGGTAAGGGCAAAAATGGCTATAACCCGGCTACGGTGAAAACCCGAAAGGGTGTTGCAGGCAAAATCGGGTACCCAACCATGTGAAAATCTGAAAGGGCATGTGGGTAAAAGTAAGAGGGGGTTGGCTTCAGCGAAAATTCGAAAGGGCGCGTAAGTCAGTAATGTGATAAAAATGATAAAAAATGATGATGAAGATAATGACAAAATGATGATGTTATTTTCTCATTTGCCATTCAGGTCCCACAAGCATTCCCGCGTGCGACCGATAAATTCGCATCCCACCGGCATAAGCCTTACACCTATGTTGTAACCTATCTTTGCTTCGACATTTAACTAATGTCGATGAATAAACTTTCACTGACCCTTATCATCATTGGCAAAACCGATTAGTACTCCTTAACTTGGAACTTTCATCCTCATTAATGAACAAACCTATCTTTACTTCGACATTTAACCAATGTCGATGAATAAACTTTCACTAACCCTTGTCATCATCGACAAGATCAATCAGTATTCTATAACTTGGACTTTTCGTCATCGTTAATGAACAAACCTATCTTTGCCTCGACATTTAACCAATGTTGATGTACAAACTGTCACTGACCCTTGTCATCATCGGCAAGACCGATCAGTATTCCATTAATCTGGACCTTTCATCCCTATTAATGAATGCAACCTCCCTCATTGCCTCAGCATATGTTTTAATGCCAGTGGATACAATAACCCTTCGACACCTGTCCCTAAGTATTCCCTAGTCGAGCTAGCGTAACCCTAACCTCAGGGAAATTTGTGCCGTGGTGGAGTGAACTCCTCACACCTTCCTTGAAGGGGTGAGCGCTCTCCTGCTCTAACAAATTCACGTATCCCGGGCTGGGTGAATTAGCATCATACCCAAACTCATAAAAAAAAAACACACACACACAATCATTGCTGGGCACCAAGACTACAAGGTAAAGCTAAAAAAAAAATTTCATTGCATAAAGAGAAAGATACATGGGTCTCGGAGCGCGCTCCGATGCACATGAAGTCTCAGAACAAAAGAAGGGAATGTATACATCACTGGCTAGGGTGACGGAAAATATCTTCAAGTTCCATAAGCCCGATGGAAGGATGGTCAACTAGGTCTTGCAGTCGACATTCTTTGGCTTCCAACTTTAGTAGCTCATCCTGAATGGAGCTCGCAAGCCCTTCTGCCAGTGCGGCTTCATCTAAACTTTTTATCTGCAGTCGCTTGGCATTTGCCAGATCCTCTTCAGCCTGGACCAATTTAGCACGAAGTTGAGAAGTCTGCTCCTCCAGCATTGAAGTCTGGCCAGTGGCTCTCTCAGCTAGGAACCTCTGTTGGCTGGCGGTCTGATGTGAAACCACTCCTTGGACCTAAATTGCAAGCAAATAACCCAGTCGGCGGACCCACGCTAGCGGACTCACTCGCGTAGCGCACACCTAGGTCCGTAGGTGGACCGGCGATGGGGGATGAGGGTCTGAAGTGGGACCTCACTATTCTGGGGTTTGGCTAGCTTGAGGCTGAACCCCTAAGAGTCCGGGATGCCCAATTTCACGGGCGGCCAGCACGCAGAGGGCGTGGGTTGTAGGGTTGCTCTCTCAACTCACTCCGCGGTGGTCGCACAATTTGATGGACAGTTGGAACAAGCACTCTCCTCAGCACTGACAGTGCAACTTAGAAATAATACTAGGCTAAGCAGAGTTAAGCCAGCAAGGAGAGGGGCCATAAGCTCACCTGATCAGCGTGAAGATGCCGATCCCGACCGGAGACGAAGGTGAGCGGGGAGACGTGGGTATGTACCCGCACGTCGTGCCGATGTAGCTTCGGAAGGTGACCCATTGTTACATATACTACACCTCACGTAGGAGGGTTGGAAAAGGGGTGGGGAACTTTAAATTACATCAAAACTACCTCCACACAGGAAGGGGCGCTAAGCTGGCCAGGCGGGGCGGGGAGATTAGCTAAAACTAGTGTCCGATGAGCACTTCTCCGATTCTGTCCAGGTCTGGGACTGCAGGACAATGAGTCGCTGTAGTCACCGCTATGCACTCCCCCAAGCTCAGAAGTCACCAAAACTGGTGCCAAATCATCTCTGACAGACCCTGGTACGCTGGAGAATTTTCGTGGATGAGCCCGTTGTTGTCACCGGCCGGGGTGGTTCCCGGAACAGGTCCTCTGCACTCTGGTTCGCACTGGCTCCAGGGTACAACTGGATGCAGGCGCCACAACTGCTCCCGAAGTCCAATTGTGGTGGCACCAAGTCGAGGATGATCATGGACGAGTCTTCTTCGAGCAGCAACTAGGGGGAGCACCAGATGATGTCGGGCGGCGAGGAGGAGCATGTTGAGTGAGGGGGGGTCAGGTCAAATTTCATTAGATCGGTTCGGTAAAGTAGCTGAAATAAAATTACTTTTTAATTAACAGTTTAAATTATCAATTATATACTAGAGTCCAGTCCAAAGGAAGACAACAAGTCTAACAGTACAGTCGACAGAACAGAAAAGATGTATCGAAAAGTTGGAGGAAGCCCGATGAAGGTACCAGCTGGCAGCTATGAACTTGCACACCAGGAACTGCGAAAGTAGAACGAACAACGACCCACCTAAAAAGCAGGGGTGAGTCTCGCGTCACTAGCCCAGTAGGGGTCACGCGGATCCCCACTGAAAAACACGCAGTAACACGAAACAACTAAAAATAACAAGTAAGCAATAGGTAAGCAATAGGTAACAATAGTAGTAACAGTAAAGCAAGAAACTAAACTACAAAGCCGTAAAGAAAAGGGATGCAGGAGTAGGGAGCAAGCTAAGAGCTGGGGAGCTAAAAAGGAAAGGGAAAGAGCCGTATCGACCAGGCGTGACTACCAAACTAACCTCGGCTCCCTGAGCTACTCCAAGCAATGACAGAAGGGCAGACTCTTATCTGATGAAGTCAGGAGTTGCCGATCCACCGATAAGACGCCAGGCCTAAAGTGAAGACCTGCAAGAACAACAAGAAAACCTAGAAAAACCTAGACAGATGACAGACAACACGACTAACACGTCGTGCACACTGCCCTATACACGACCGAAACATCGTGCAGGCGACAGACACTGACCTCGGGAAAAGCCAAGAAAAGGCTAGCCCAGAAAGGTCAAGACGCACAAGAAATGTCGAGAGTCACGTGCCACGTGACTAGAGTGCCTCACCACCAGAAGAACAGCCAGTTGCGTCCACTGACGTCTTATACTGCGCCTACTATTATCTTGTCCACGTACCCTACCGCAAGGACTAGGCCGAGAACAAGAAACTGTCAGAACTAGAACAGTACCATAACACGAGTGACTAGTCAGGGTCACGTCTGACGATGCAAATCCAAAGCCCCTGACCACGTGTGCACAGACTAGCCCACTGCCTAAGCCAAGCCTCTAGCTAGTATTCCCCCTCTAAAGGACGCTACGGTTAGACCGGGGGCCCACGAAACTAGCCTAAGAATTGTATACGAGGAAAGTGCCCCGCTACAAGAGCCGCCACGCTGAAGCATGCCGTAAGGCTATGACTAGTGGAGGCTCACAAGACACAGAGACTCAAGACACAAGTGTGAAAGTACAGACAGGCAAGAGAGCACTATCGCGCGTACTTCGAAGCACCAATGGCAGCATAGCCACTGCCGACAACTCAGGACAAGGCAACTAGACCTACTCATGTAACGATCCTTGAGTCTCACGACTCAGAGGCAAGATCGTCGCAGATAGTGGAACAAGTTACCAATCAATATACTCCTAAGCCAGACGAAACAACACTGTCGGAGGAAACAAGACGCGAAGACCTGAGGGGACACCGAGAACCCTCAACACACCTGGACACATAGAACGAGATAAGATGATACCTCATTGTAGCCAGAACCATGTCTCGAACTGGACAGAACCATCGAGACACACACAAAAGGTTACCTGTTAACTACTGGGTGACCCCGAGTTAACCGGAACCAGACACGACACCACACGGACATCACACACAAGCACTCTTGGCGATCCCATCATGGTCATTGCCCTCATAGGATGTCAACAGACACCCACGGGTCACGGGCAAACCACGAGATCAAGCCAAGACAAGAGAAAATCAGAGCGGTGGACAACGACTACACTCTAGGTAGAGCGAACTATCACTCAACCACTAGGTGAACCCGGTAGTCAAGGAAAGCCACTGCAAGACCAGAGACAAAGACACTGGTAGTTCTAGATTGAGTCATTAGGGAACTATCGCAGTCAAGGAAAAGGCCACATCCAGTCACCTAAATCGACCGAACCAGAAACTACCGACACACAGACACTGCCCTAAAACACAAACCTAAGATAGACCAACACACGAATAGACATAGAACCGAACAACGGCCATCACGGCCACAACAGGACCATAACGCACCACCATAGGGGCGTTACCTGCTCTGACGCACCATGGTAGGGGTGTCAGGGCAACCAGACCACAACTCGGATGAAAGGACATGTAACGGACCTATATAGGTGCGTTACACCAGCCTAACGCGCCAGGGCCAACAGACCCACAACCACTATCATGGACAAACAGCATGTAACGGACCAGAATGAGTCCGTCACAGTAACCTAGCGCATGGGGCTTGGTGCGTTACATCAACCGCCATACCCAGTCAAATGTCAGTCAAACGCAACGTAGTGGACTCACACAGGCACGTTACCTAACCATAATGCACAGGGAGAAGTCCGTTAGAGTGAACCGACTGACACGATCTTCGAGGGAGACCACGGTCTTCGAGGGGCTGATAGCCTCAAAAAATGACTAGAGCGTAACGCACCAATACAGGGGTGATACAGTCATGTGACGGTCCAGTACTAGTCCGTCACATGACCCCAACCTCGAAAGACCCAAAATGACCCACGGACGCAACGGTCTATCGCGGGACCGTTACACGCGTAATGGTCACTGGAGCGACCGTTACACTGAACCGGCGAGCAAAACAGTAGAACAGCCGAATCGGCCCGTTCAACGCCCCATTCATGCTAAAGCGTAGGGAAAATAGACGCACACGACCATACAACACACGTGGGGTCAAAAAATGGCGCATGCACGCATTAAAACGCGAGATCGGGGCGATTCCAATGAATCGACCCTAAATGAGTCACCGGGGTTCCCGGACTCCTACTGGTCCCAAATGACAACCGATCGACACAAAACTAGCGGGAATGGGATCCTGACATCCCAGCAGTCGTTTTGACACTAATTTTACCGAGAATGGTTGTTATTTTTCGGCGAACCCTACAAACCCCAAAAACTATGGTTTTTACTAAATCGGCCTGATCTCCCCCGATCCAGCACCAAACTGCGCACAGGAGTAGGGAAAATGAGTAGAACAAAGTAGCGATCCATCTCCCTACCTCCACCGAAGAAACCGAGCGTCGAGTCGACTAAACCATGCCAAAAACCACCACACGAACCGAACCACCGGCTTTGAATCCAGCCGCCAAGTCACCCATGACTATCATATAATGTGCGATATGCTCTTTTGGGGAGCCCTGCTCGTTGTATTTGTCAAATTTTGGGGGTTTCTTGACACCTGTCGGCAGTCTTTTGGCAGCATGATAGGCTAGATATGGCACTTCATATATATCGAAGGGGGCGTCATCATCACCACCCCTCTTTGCCAGCCTTGCCTCAATCATCTACCCCACCATCAACTTGTCTATCATAACTGGATCTGTTGGTTGAGGGTAGAGGTGGGTCGACTGCATCAATAATGCGGCCGAAGTCATACCATGAGGTGGCAAAGGCTCTGACAGGGGACTCTTCCATTGCATTTGGAGGGGCATTGGCCGTGTGGACTGGAGCTACTGGGAATAATGCTAGGGAAAAGCCTGGTTCTTAGCTACTGTTTGCAGAACAGCCGGTGAAGGAGCACCGCCTGGGTTGGGACCTTCCCGTGATGGCTCATCTCATGCCCCCAGTTGCTCTGATGCTATAGCATGTTCAGCCTTTTCATTTAATTTTCTCTTTAGTAGTTTTATCTCCCACTGGTATCCTTGCAGCAGCATCAGGACGGTAGGGTCCATGGCTGTTTCATTACTAATACCCTCGAGCGTTTCACCCAAAGAACCTTCAATTGAAGGAGGCAGAGATGCTCCTTCTTGCTTAGACGCCGCTATTATGGCAATGACAATAGTGATGTCTTCTTCGCCCTTTGCGACTTGTAGTAGCTCAGCCTCAGTTTTGCCCCGTCCTGTCACCGGGTCTTTTCTTATAGCAATCTCGGCCAACTTTTCTTGTTCATTTGGTAGGGGACTAGGTGTACTCGTCACCCTTGTCATATTGCAAGTGAGAACTTGCATCCTTCTTTTATACTTTCTGACTCCCCTTCGGGCCTGGTTAGGGAAAGTTAGCCCTTCATATATTGAAATTCTTTTCATCTTTTCATCTTGCGGAGACTTTTCAAGGCTTCTAGCCCCAGCTTGCTTCTCCTCTTCATTCGCCCCTATGAGTGACATTTTGTCTCTTTCTTCTTCTTCGGCCCTAAGGACACGAAGCAACCTTTGCCGACCCATGATGGGACTCCCAGGGTTACGGAAGTATTCCCAAACTATCTTTGTCATGTCTTCTTGACTGCACTTTGGAGAAATGGTAGGAGCCAACACTTGGACTCGAGTCAATGGCGTGCATGGAAGCCGTATCAGTTTAGCAGCTCGAAGGAAGTTTCTTGAATATTTCACAATGTTAGCATGTCTTGCACAGGCCCTGACGGTGGGTGGAGGGGTTGCAATCATGAATTCCTCCACAAGCATAGCCTTTTTGTCCCCACTCTTGGGAACATCAACAGAATTTTCGAAGCCTTGCGAGGCTGGTGCAGGGCCCCGGACCCTCTTGGGAACCCAAATTTGCTTAAACTTTGGCAAGTTCGGGGTTGGTCTCCCTTGCGTGTTGTCATCAAAATTTGCCCTCTAGCTAGCCAGCACTTGGAAAGTGTTGTGGGTGGGCACGGTCCGGATGATCCGATCTGGAAGGACTTCGACGTCACGGCCCTTGAAGTAGACTCGTTGTGTGACATAACCCCTTGGACCTAAATTCGCAAGCAATCAAACCGAACAGTGGATCCACTCAAGGGTATACCCACGTCATGCACTCCCGGGTCTGTAGGTGGACCGGCGATGGGGATGAGAGTCTGGGGTTGGACCTTGGGGTTCCAATGGTGTGGCTAGCTAGGGGAGGACCCCTAAGAGTCAGGGATGCCCAAATCATGGGCGGCCAACACGCCAAGGGCGTGGGTTAAGTTGTTCCTCTCACCTCATTCCGCGGTGGCCACTCAATTGATGGAAAATTTAAATCGGGTGCTCACTCACCATCTGGCGGAGCTAAAAGAGAATACTAAATAAGCAATAGTAAACCAGCAAGGGATGTGGACCAGAGCTCACCTGATCGGTATGAATACACTAATCCCGGTCAGAGATGAGGCAAGCGGGGAAGCGTGGGTACGCACCCGCACGCTGCGAAGGTGTAGCTCTAACCTGAAAATCAGAGAAGTACAACACTACACCTCTCGCAGGAGGGAGATCTCAGGATAGGGATTAATTAAAATTACATCCAAAACTACCTCCACACAGGGAGGGGCCTTCAGCCGGCCAAGCGAGGGGAGGGGAAAAGCCGATGTAGAAGAGAACCCGCAGTTCTGTCCGCTCAGAGTTGGCAGGATAGGGGTTCACTGTTGAAGCTGCCATGGACCCGTCCGAAGTCAGTAGTAAGCGAGACCAGTACCAAAACTTCCTGGGTTGGCCCAGGAAGGCTTCAAAATTTTTGTGGGATCTTCCGACGTTGTCGCTGGTCGGGGCTGGCTCTGGAACCGGGTCGCTTTGCTCGGACGTGGACTGCTCTCAGGATGTAGCAGTAGGTAGATGATGCCGTCACGAACACTCCCATAGTCGAAACGGTGCGGGACCAAGACGGATGCGACTATGGATAAATCCTCTTCGATATCCAACCAGGAAGGCCACCAGGGGAGGTCAGAGTAGGGAGATAGAGGACGTAGAGTGGAGGGGTGTCAGTTCAGGTCCTGAGTGGCCTGTTCTGCACACCTGGGGAAGAAAATTTAGAAAACGCTCCTCCGGATGCCGAACGGGATGTCACTTTTTGCTGATGGACTTAGACTGGTAGTAGAAACTCTCGGCCGAGCAGCGCCTCCAGAAGCCATGGGATGTGGCCATGGGAGCTCCAGGAAGTCGTCTCAGGTCACTGGCCAGGCCTGATCTGCGAAGTCAGGGAAGAACAGGTGCTCCGGGCAGTAGGAATGTCGGATACCAACAGCACCACCACGGCTGCGAAGATGCTTTGACGAGATTTCCGGTGATGTATGTTATGTTTGCAGATGATGCCGAATGACTCCATGACAGGATCTGCAACTCGGGTCTTTACTACTGCCTGCGAACTAGACAGGGTATAGTGGCGAAAGGGGGTGATAGTGGGGAGATGAGGAGAGGGAAGTGGGGTGGGAATGGGCTGTGGTGTCCCCTGACTGTTAGGGGGGTCAATGGGGGGTCTAACCAGGCTATGAGAGGTAGAGAATGGGACTGGGAGATGTAGTCCAAGGGAGAAGGAATCTTTCTAGAAGGTCCAACTTGGATTTGGACCTGCCACTTGGACCAATGAGGAATGAGTGAAGGGTCCTGCAGGGCCTACATGGACTTTTGCGAATAAACCCACTAAAACCGAAGGACTCACATGTTGGCTTATAAAGCCTTATAATTACAAACATACTTTCCTAAGGATATAAATGCAAACTAAAAGGACTCAAATACAACATAAAAATTTAGTGGTCTTGCTCTGATGTCCCCATCAATTCTCCTCGGGTGGGAAGAACTCGACCCCGTCGAGTAAGGGATGTGGCTACTCATGTATCGCTCTTGCGGATCTACAGCTCAGCTCGGGTGATCCACGTGTCATCAGTTGCTGGTCATCCTCTCCATCGCACAAGATAGCGCGGGTAGGCTCCACTCCTGGTAATAGTCACCTACTCATCCCATATATGTGCTATACGCTCACGCTGTTGTGGGAAGAGGCTATTGATGGACACTCAGGGGCATGGTCACTCTCAAAGGGAGGAGACGGCTCAAAGACTCACTAGGAATCATCGTTGGGTCCCTATAGTTGATTGAATCTGACACATTGAAGGTAGAGCTGAACCCATATTCCTCGGGCAAGTCCACAACATACGCGTTAGACCCGACTTGCCTCACACTCAAAATGGACTGGCACTGTGAGCTTGCAATTTTTATTCAAGGTTCCAGAGGGAAACCGTTCAGGTTTGACCCTGATCATGACATATTCATCCTCTCGAAACTCACAGTGGTGCCTTGAGCATAAAGCAACTCGTTGAATCGTCTATTGCTAGCATGTTAGACGATGACTAGGCAATTACTAATATGCTCGACAAATGCATGTGCAGACTCTAAACAAACTATACAAATAAAGGAAAAGGAGACTCACACATGACCATAGATAAACCTAATGTTATGCAAACACTTACAGATGTGAATGCAATGGTGGTCTAGGACACCTATAGGTGTGACTTGCATACACACGACGCAACCAAATGTTGGTGGAATCATGGAATCCTAGACATCCTACTATGCACCATTCATGCAATGACTGCCTTTTGGATTTGGCAGGTTTGGGAGGTTTGGCTGCACCAGGAGAGCCAAAGTCACTTTCTTCATTACCCCAATGAACGGGCTCCTTGCTACGTGTGGGATGACTAGCCCATGAGGTAGAGGTGTGATAGTGAACTTCCTTGGCAAGGTGGAATGGAGGTTGTGGGTCATGGGGCTCACTAGGGAGGGGATCGAAAGGATCAAAGAGTGTGTGACCCCTCGCGATGGTGAGAAAGGATCAAAAGGATCAAGAAAGGTTAGGGATCCGGTGATGTAGCTTTGTTTTGGCCCCGGGTATAGGTCCCCAGTGTAGGCCAGCTCCTCGTCAACTGAGGGGATCAAGGAAGTTGCTGGCTCTTTAAGATGTGTGGATTTCTTTATGGGAGAGAAGGTGTCATGGATGGAAAATGATGGAGCTCGTCAGATAGAGGTAAGTGCAAAATGGGCTCGCTAGTGTATGGACCCACTGTGCAGACGAAAATAATAGAACCCAAGGATGGGTATATGAAGCTAATGTAGCTGGGTGGATCAGACCTAAGAGCCAACATGCTGGTCAGCTCCATTTGCCAACCTAATCCTTCAAGAAGATCGTCCATGGTGTCCATGAAGTAAGAGGATTGGAAGGTGGTGCGAAAAGAGGTAGTGGACACTACCTGTAATGCGGGCTCTATGGAAGGGTAGCAAGGGATCGTGACATCCGGAAATAAATTTTTCCGTAACTAACTAGCTAGTGGCTTATCAATAATTAGCTCACCCTTGGGAAGCAAATACGACTTCGAATGAAGATCGGAAGGTGTGGTTTGTGGCAAAGGATCTCCCTCGGGAGGGGAAAGGATGGCCTCTATGATGGAGGGAGGACCCTGGAACTCCGTAGATGGTGTCAGGTGGAGGCTACCAGATATGACCTCCTTAGGCTCAGACAAGAGTTCGTCCCGTCTCGGGGGTGGGCTAGGGGAGCTCGATGGCCAAGACTAAGAACACATCCGATTCACTCACTTTGAAAAGATCTTCACGAGTTCGAAAAAAGTGGGGCTTTGACTAGGGGCATAATGGTGGATTTACTCATATTCAATCGGCCTAGTCTTGAGTTGAGGCTCTTCCACGTGCGGGGCTCTTTGCCTCTGACTATGACCCACTTGGTTAGAGGTGACTGGGTGGGATAGATAGACCTTTCTAAGCTCGCCCTTCATTTGACACCATGACTCGACGGGCCTTTATCTCCTAATGTCCCTCATGTGTTTAATGTTTTCCCATTTATCAGTAGCTTTGTGGAAAAGCCTCTATTTGGCAAAACTGACCTCCATGGCTCCAAACATAGAGTAAAACTCAAAATATTTGTCCGTGGCGGCCTCCTAATGTAGGTAGTCACTCGGGATGTTGTAGACATAAAAGTCTGAGGCTTCGGGCCTAAGGAAGTAGAGGGGATGGTTACCAAGCCCATGGGTACTACGCCACCATTCATATGGCCCAGGCGACTGGGAATCCTTGGGAGATGGGGAGAACGTATAAGATGGACTTATAGACACAAAGATTGGAGTGCACGGACAGATGCGAAATGATGAACCTAGACTCAGACCAGTATCCCATACCTGGCGAAGATATTGATCCGAAAACTCAACTCACGCAAAGAGGCTACCTTCCAAATAGGCGTAACCTATCATTCTGACAGCGCCTTTTCATGTACCAGATAGATTCATGAGGTGCAACACCTTGGATAGATGACCCTAGACTCAAACTCGCTCTGATAGCAATTTGATGCAGGGCGGGATGCAACTCGGTACCGAATGGATGCGAACCTGGGACTCTAGGTGATGACGCGACAAATTTGATAACGTGACCAGCAATGATGCGACCTACTCAACACCAATAGAGTTCTGAAGAGGAGGAGATATCCTCAACAAGAGACACGAGCTCGCGGACGTCCCTAAGCATGGGAAACGTGTGGATCCGCGTGGTTGAGAAATTGGTGTAGAGTCAAGGGTGGTCGGCTCTTTTCACATGCTCGGATCGAGAAACGGGATGGGTCACACCCGCTCTTTTGGATTCATTTCATCATCGTTTACCCATTTTTCTTTGCCCCTACTTTTGTCAAATCATCACAATTTGCTACTTTTCTGCTACAACGTTGCAACAGGGGCATGTTCATCAAGCCTTAGCGGAGTCATGCTTCATCCTCTTCGTCCTCCGTCCACTCCATCTTGAAGAGAGGAGTATTAAATTCATGTTTATCATATATTTACCTTTTTTTTATATCTGTTCCTCCTTTTTCAAGCCCCAACTTTTGAAGTTTCACCACTCTGTTATGCACTTTTCTGAAACCCAGATTTCTTGCGATGGGGGCACATTTGCGTCGCCGGAGCGAGACCATGGTGCACTCCTGATCCATCCTTCCAACTCCAGGCTCTTGAGGGAAGTATAATCTTTGTTTTCCATCGTTCTGGGCTCATTATGCTGTCATCTTCATGCATATCTTTCTCCATCATTTTTGCACTGTCATTCTGTTTTCACAGTCTGTTCTGTCATGTTCTGCATTTCTTTATTTTCTTATATTTTCTACCCTATTTTTCACTGATGTATTCCCCATTTTAAACCCTTCTTTTTGCCCTAGTTTCTCCACAATATTCTCACCTTTCCATAGCATCCTCTATTCTCTTTTTGGTGCCTTATTCTGCAAGATATTCATCATTCTTTAGGTCCCATTTGTGCTCTGTTCTGTATTTTCTGCACTGTCTGCGTTTTTCGCCAAATCTCCGGCCTCATAACTTTTTGTCCCGACCACCTTTTGCAGTGATTCTTGTTCCTACTTCTTCACAACACTCAAGTCTTCGTTCATACCAATTTTTACCCTATTTGGATTTCGTTTTACATAATATTTTCACTGGTCTTTGCACCATGTTTGCACAGTTTGCACAGTTCTTGCATGACACGCACTTTTACACCTTGCTTATCTTTGTTAATCATGGGATAATTAAATCAATCTCTGCACTTTAGTCTCATCATAATATACACACCTATTATTTTCACCCTTTCACAGGGGTTAAAAACCCTCCCCCGGTAAGTTTACCCTCAATCTTTTATGCTACTTTATGCACTTGGGCAGATTTCTATACTTAGCATTTTCTAATGGGTTTTGTCTCTTGTATTGTCTTTGTTTCGCAGGAAAGCATGAAAAGTGAGGCCCTTACCTTCTAGCCGGCTGGAAGGCGAGGAGAGGTAATCCACATTGTCCCCGCAATACTAATATTGAGCGTGATCATCTTCTTTTTTCACGGTACACAATGCGCACATAGTCTTCTTTCACATTCTTTGACGTTATCTTTCCTTGGTGGCGATCACGGTATTCTTCTACATCTTTTACCGCCTTTGCCTTCCTATATGATCATGCTACCATGTTTGCATAGTCACATGTTCATGATGTTCATTTGATTGGCACATTATGTTATCACTTATACACATGCTTGTTCATGTGACTTGTTACGCCACGTTCCATATTTCTACACCCACACCTGCATTTTCTTGTAGATTGGTGCAAGAATGACCGAGTTTCTCTTTTTGTTGTGATTTTATGCATGTTTCAGGATGAGTGGTGATTTCGTTGTTTTGGATGACGATTCTTGGTGGTTTTGTAAAATAGATGTTGGGGAATGTTTCCCCATTTCTTTCCCATATTTTCCTCATGTTTTCAGGCCGTGGTGAGGCCAAGAGCGGGTTTCGTTCTTGTTCAGGATGGATTTAAGCATGTTTTAGGGTGACCAATGAATTCACGATTTTAATCATCGATTTGTGGCCCATTGGGCCCCATTAAGTGTGTTTGAGGTCAGGGAATGGCCCCCCAAGCTTCTCGATCACATTGGAGGCGAGTCAGGCATGCAACGGAGCCCCTACGGGGTCCCCACGTTGATTGGTCACTAGAATCGGTCAACCAATTGATCGACTGGTTCTGGTAGAGCCAAGGCTAGCTCTACTGCAAGGTTTTGTCGACCGAACCCCCCGGCTCGGTCGACCAACCCAGTGTGAGGTCAGCGCCTTATGAGGGTGCGTCGACCTACTGCTGGGGCTTTTGACCCTGGGAGGTTCAGTCGAGCGACCAGCCCTGGCTGGTCAACTGAACTCCCCAGGCCATGGCTTTTAATGGCCGTTTCGGCCCCCGAAGTGTGGTTTCTTGCCCCGGATTCAAATCTCAATATTTCACTCACCTAAACCCATAGGAATTGGGCCATTTTGGCATTGTGAGGGTGACGGAACCCAAGGATAAATTCTCATGGTTCAAGGGATTTATGGGTTCCCTGTGATGGGTTTGGACTATGCAATTATAGCATAGTCTCCACGTGCCTTGTGGGCCCGTGGTGAATCTTCTACCGCGTGAGTTCAATGACCGCAGAGGATCATATCTGAGTGAATTCTAGGATCCGGTTGGGTGGTTTTTGTGTGAGTTAGTGGGCCGGAGTCTACTAGTTTTGCTATCCGATTTTGGGGTAGTCTCTTTGGCACCCTTAAGTGTCACACTGTGGTTCACGGTGGGTTGTGTGTGGGTGTGCGCCCTTCCCAAGATTTCTGTGAGGCTATGACCAACTGTGTTTTGAGGTAGATTCCCACGAGACCACAAATGATAGAGTTTGGTGGGACTCCGCAAGACCGTGGAGCATCCCAGAGACCAATCATGGTGGACTGGGAGAGCCCGCTTAGTGTGTACCACGCTCCTTGTTCTGAGAAAAGATCGCCTGAGCGTATGTACCTTGGTTGGGATAAGAGTACGCTACTGATGGACACAATGGCACATACCCCGTGTCGGATAGCTGGACACGGCCATGCTGATGGGTGCAGAGGTGTGGATCTGAGCCAGTCCCCAGGTATGGTGTGTGTGAATGTCTCCTCTACTCCTCCAGCGGCCGAGTGTGAGTGGTGTGCATGCATTTGAGGCCTTGGCATAGTATAAGACGTTAGTGGATGCATCTGACCATATTGTGAATGCTGAGTAGCGTACCCGATGTCGGTTAAGGTTTTGTTACAGACAGCGTTATCGTGGCCCTTCTGGCAGACTGTAGTGTGTCACTCTATGTGTGGGGCAGGGTCCTTAACTAGCCTTAGCTCGAGACAATGAATGCCAATGTGTTGTTGTCCTCCCGAGGGTGGACATTGTTTTCTATTCATTATGCAACCCCTCAACAACACTTCCCAACCCTTACGGGGCCTCATCAGCCTCTTGGGTGGCGTCCCTAGGTCTTGGTATCAGTTTACCGGTATCCGAATCTCTGGGTCGTTACACGTTTACCCGCCTAATCCCATCCACCGTCTCTGCTACCCAGTCTACCTGCATAGTCCTACAGAACTGAGTCCCACCCTCCACCGCTCCCCATGCCCAAAACTCCCACTCCGTGCGACCCCGCCGCTCTCCCTCCATCTTCCCACATCCAACCCCCCATCCTATAGAGAAAACCCAGCCCTAGAATCCACCTGGAAGTCCCGTTTCCGCGTTGTTCTTTCCTTGTCTATCCTGCTGCCTGCAGACAGGCCAGATTACGCAGGTGCTTACTTTTGGTGTTGCCCCAGCTACCACGGTCATCTTCTGCAGCCCTCCTTCCATTGGTGTCTCAGGGAGATCCCCCCTACATCCCGATCGAGTTTTGCGTTCGGAGGATGACTAGAAGGTTGCATTCCAAGCTTCCCCAACTACTAGTCGCTTGCTTCTATGGAGGTCGACCTGCAGTCTGCCCACCCGTTCATGACCGCGTCGGAGGTCCACGTCAGCAATGTCGGCCTTCATCTTCTTATAGGAGGATCGTCATTCACTACAACATGCCGTCAGGGACATTAGAACCTTCCTCGGCCTCTGTGACACGTCATCCTTGCTATTGGACCCCAGGCCATACCGATTCGCAGCTCGTTGGAGTTCCCGTACTCCATCCACTTGCTGCCCGTCACCCCACTTCTAATGACACCGGATTCACTGTGTAGCCTTTTACCTCCTTGCGAGGAGTGGGCAATGTCTGGATTGTACTTATTTAGCTTTTGTACCGGGGATCGTTTGATTTGGCCGGGCATCTTCCCCACACCCTGGGCGTGGAGGTACGCGTACAATTACTTGCTTGGTTTAGCTTGCTTGTCTCGTATACGCTCTTGAGCCGCTGCTAGTGTGTGTGATTTAGGTCTCTAGCTCATTCATACACATATCACTGCCATGGTGAGAGAGTGTGACCATCCCGTGCTTCAATCTGAGCACGAGTGTGGATTGTCTACCCTAGACTCTGCCGGTTCATCAACCGTGCGGATCGACACGCTTCCCTCACTTAGGGATGCTCGCGAGCTTGTGTTGCTTGTTATTGGTGTAGTCTCTCTCTTGGGAGTCTTAGGTGTTCGAGCCACGCTACTGGAACTATTGTATCGTTGCTAGTTTAGTCGTCCATTTAGTTGCATCTTTTCATAGTGTCTTAGTTTGCATAGCGTCCCGCATCAAAAGCTTAAATCATGCTCAAGAGTCAACGCATATGAGAATAAGCTCGGACTCAATGAATCAAAGGAAGCTTAATGTATGGACAAGATCAGTCAAGCTCGTGGAAGCTCGGACAAGCTCGAGTACGGACAAGCTTGGTCAAGCTCAGACAAACTCGATCAAGCTCAAGTACGGACAAGCTCGATCAAGCTCAGATGAAGCTCGGACGCCATGAAGCAGAGCCGATGAATTCATGCTCAAAAGTCGACGCTAAAGAGGGGTGATCTCGCGCTGGATCTTGAGCCGTACGATCCTGTTGTCATCACCACGAATGAGAGATATACAAGACAGGAGATGGATCAGAGGTGCCCTGGGTTAGAACCCCGTAAAAAACCCTCCGATGCTTAAGTCAGCGAATTGGTAGAGCGTAGGTGGAATGTAAGTAGGAGAAGAAGTGAGGGGCACGAGATCACTCGCTATCAATGAGTGTGGTGTTAAGTGCTCAGGATCACCTTACCTTTCCAGAGGGCTTTCCAGGAGTTTATATAGCTGCTCATTCTCTTGGCTAGAGATAGGGTATCTGGAGGGACTAGGGGGCGTTATGTTCCAGAGGAGGACCCTTCTTCTTCCCTATCCATTTGAGTTTCCCTTCTCCGAGCGGTAGTGAGATTCTCGTAGGGAGGCATGCCCTGTCTGTTGGGGGTCCGAGCGTAGGATATCCCCTGATGAGGCGCTTGGGCTTCTCCCGAGCATAGATGGTAGTGTTGTGACGATTATGCTTGGGAATCGGTTGGGCTTTCCCGAGTGACCGTTACTCGATCTTCTAGGCCAAGAGTACACCTAGGAAGATCTGATCCGAGTATGTTTGGGCTTCGAGATAAGTGGGCACGTTCGTGGGGCTGTCACTTTGGAAGCTCGGCCTAGTTGGGTCGAATTGGGCCTGGTCGGGTCAGTCTGGACCTGATTCGTCTATCCCGATCCACGCATATATCTGGGTAGCGGATTTACCCCTCTCCAGTTGCGCCCTCCCCCCGAGCCAAAATTTGCACTCAAAGAGTAGTATGCTATGGGGTAGCGTTGGTGGCTCGAGTGGGGGATATTGTTGCCGGCAGGGGCCATTTAATGCGGCTGTCCTGGGGGTGTGGGTATGATGATGACTCTTCCCTCAGGCCAGTGTGGGGAGACCCTTCTGGGATTTTGAAATGTCGCGACGTATCCCGCCAGGGTCACCGGGATAAATATGTAAATATCTTTTTTGCTTGCACCTTATGTTTCCTCTACCTAGGGCTTCTCCCCTTTGTTGCACCAGTATCTTGAGAGAATCCTTGCACCGTGAGAGTGACTTGAGGGAGCGAAGGATCGCAGAGGCTTTTGCGGAGTTGGCAGAGATCACAGCAGCATCGATCTGTCAACTTCCTCCTCCTCCTGCATCTTCTGATTTCGGAGTTTCTTCTTCTTCTTCTCACTCTTCTTGTTCTTCCATGGCGGAGCATGATCCTACGGTTAAGGTCCGGATGCCCGAACAAGGTGTAGGAGGTTCAGTGCCTAGCCATCCTTTGCGTAGCGAGTTAGGTAAGGCCGAGGTGAAGGGGATCTAGGCCCACTACGAACTGCCATGGTGGTATTTCTTTTCTCCAGCCAAACCACATGAGTCCAGCCTGGATACTCATTCGGTACTCTTCTGCGCCTTCCTTCTGGCTTGAAAGTGCGGCTTTCACCTTCCTCTCCACCCATTTGCTGTGCAGCTGTTATAATTCTACTAGCTGGCTCCTGTCCAGTTGGTTTGTAACTCCTATTCTTTCATTTTCTCTTTCGCGGAGACTAACGGAGGTCCCTATGACAAACTCGCTAGTCCAAAGGAACGGAATGTCTAATGGAGAGCTCATAAGTCACGGAGAGTTGAGGGTATAATCGATATAAAACTCCAAGAAATGCGGGACGATACTTACGGACTGGAATATAGTGCCAAATATATATATGACCTGCATTACATGCTGTAATTAACAGGTTACTGTAAAACTTCGAAAATCAAGAAATTAGTGAATTAGCGCCTTTCTCTAGGTCGCCAGTTCAACAAACCACGACTACCATTCTGTCGTCCATTCCATATTATTACAATTTCTAGAAAATTAATATTCCAGTAATTTTATAAATCGCGCCCTAGTCAGGGTCGCTATTCAAGATAATGACGACAGTGCAAACTGTCGCTGATTCACATTTTCCAGAAGACTGTATTAAAATTTATTTTCCAGAAAATGACGCCACCTGTCAGGGCGTTATATTTAAAAGTAACGCCTTGAGACAGGGCGTTAATTCTATTTATACAGTACTTTGGCCATGAACAGTAGCAATATTTATATCAGAGGACAATCATGATTGCAGTAACATGATCAAGTGAAGAAAAATCACAGGATAGCAGGAATGTAATCATGCAGACCATTAACTATCAGGGATTAACGTTATTAAATTTTGAAAGTGCGTTGAATTATTAAATGCTGATATAAATGACGCCTTGAAGAAGGTCGTCCATCAAAACGACGCCATACGGAGAAGGCGTTAAATCACAGGATATCTATAGAAATAGCGACTTAGACAGAGGCGTGTATTTAGTAGCGCCTTTGAGACTGTCGCGTTTAAAGAAAATAACGCCTTAGGCAAGGTCGTTATTTACTCTGAAACAGAGAACGCAAAACAGCGTACTAGAACATTAACTGTCTACATGTATGCATGCTTTCTACTTATAATCTTTGATCCAGTATTTGAAGTTTAGATCCTACCTTGTTGGGTGACGCTCTGGTTGATTTGGAATAAGAAGGAGTGCTTAACAGCACTGTAGGAAGAAGATACGGCAGCAATAACAGCAGGAGGAAGAAGAAGTCAGCAGCACAGAGCAGCAGTAGCAGCGGCAGAAACAAGAGTCTTCTTGCTGCAACCACTCGGATCAGTAGTGGGAAGAAGTCAACAGCAGCATCCTAGCGACAGGATGGTGCCTGAGTTCGCCTCCAGATTGCTGCCTGTCAACCCAGGGTTGGTCCTCCCGGGCCCACTTGTAGCCGTTTACGTCCCTGCGTGGAGTGGGCAATATAATTACTGCTGTAATTAAAGTTTTTAACTATTGTTAACCGGGAGTTACCGTAACAGGCCGGGAACGTCTTCCCCACGCCCGGAGAGTGGAGGTAAACTCACCCCCACTTTTTAACGTATTTTGCTTACCTCGTATATATTTGAATGTCACTGCGAGTGTAGGATTCTAGCCATATATATTTGCTATTACCGCTGTGAGAGTGAGTGAGTGTACTGTCCCGTGACTCAACCTGAGTTAACGCGGAAAGGGCTGATACCCGAGACTCACGGCCGATTTCTCAACCGCTCACGGTCCCATGCATCCCTCGCTAGGGATGCCCGCGAGCTAGAGTCCTAGGCCGTGTGTCCGTCCCGCATCAGGTGGACATAAAACTAGACGAAGAAGGATAAACAAGAAGAGAGGTGAGGGCTAGAACTCCTTCACTAGGGTGCAGAGACATTGACAACAAGGAACAAGATACAGAATAAACAAGGATTAACTGAGATCAAGGTAGACTAAAGTCTCGAAAATAGCATGAAAAAGGGTGAGAACCCCGAAGGGGTGAAACAGAGGGAGTAGAAAGGCAATGAGAAGATTGTTGTAAGGATGAGGAAAAAGAGGAATGATCGTCCGACGTGGTTGGAGAAGGAGAATGGTAATCATCCGACAAGGTCGGAGAAGAATTAGAGATAAAGTTCAGAGATCTTGGAGGAGGAGAACCAAAAGGTGGAGATCGGAGATGGGCATAATGGAAAAGATCCAGAGGCTCCGGAGAAGAATCAGAAGATGTCCCAAAATCAGGATGAAAGGAGGATCCGGAGGATCTGGATGAGAAGGAGGGGAGTGGGGTTCAAGGACCTAGGAAGAGAGGAGAAAATCATAGAAATAGAATCAGGAGAAGAGGGCAAGTACACCATCCAAGGGTGGGAACTGAGCAGAAGAAATGATGACTGAAATGAAGAAGGAGGAGAAGTGATCCCCTGAGTGCACAATCGACGGCCCTTGAACTTGCAGCACCACTTCTTCTTAGCAGACACTTCCTTGTAATGGACCCTCCTGGCATGAGCTCGGACCTTCGGCTCCTTGATGTGCAATGTCTTCTCAAATAATGGGCCCATCTGGCAGATAGCCTGGCCCAGCTACGAATATACAACTTCATCGAGGTGGTTGCCCCTCGACACCCGGTGCTAACAATAGTTGAACATTCTTGAAGAAATAACTCCTTTGGTAGATGAGCATCATGAAGCCATGAAGTTTTGTCTCTCGGCACCAAGACGTGGAGACCCAGCAACGCCACTCGGTAATCAGGCTTGAAGCGTAACTCTCTTGACAGAAGGGAAGGATGAAACTAAGGGAGCGTAATACGTGGCATTGACATGGCCGACTGACTGATAAACTGAGGGAGATTACATAAAATGTGCAGAATGTCATTTGATAGTACTGAAAATACGGTGAATTACCCCTTGAATGTAGAACTCATCAATTTTTGGGCTGCCGTACGGGTTAGCACAATACGGGTAGAGCGCCCCCCTTGGCCAGTCATCTGAATAGCAATAGAGTGAGCGGTGATAACAACATCAATGATAGATCCTCTTGCGAGCAATGAGATTATCACCAGCCTCACTCGGGAAGAAACTGGCACTAGTGCAAGGGAATTCTTCTTAGTAACCATCCTTGAAAGTATAGGCTCATCATTCCCAAAATAGCCCAAAACTAGGACGTGGACTGGCATGTGGCAGATAAAATCTTGAATCTTGAAATGTGAAACTGTCATCGAATCTTCCTGACTTGGTTTATCATCTCTCCGGGGACTAGACCCGAGGGGCACCAAAGGTAGCACACACCCACTCCGTGGGGTGAAGCTAGATGGAGAAGGAGTAGAGGTGGAAGGCTTGGAGGGCAGAGGGATAGCGATAATGATAGGCTCGGGTGAAGGTGGAGATGGCGAAAGGCTTAAAGGTTCCGACGATGGTGGTGAAGGTGGAATGACAAGGACATGCTTAGGTGTAGGTGAGGGTAAAGGTAAAGGTGAAGATGTAGCTTGCTTAGACTTGGGCAATAAAGATGATGAAGAAGAAGATTGAGGGGTAGGAAGGGTAGATGGTGAAGGAAATGGCAACGAGCTAGGTGATGTCGGGAGGGTAGGAGGTGAAGGTGGACAAGGCAGTGAAGATGGCGAAGATGGAGATGATGGCAGCAATGGAGATGGTGGAGATGATAAAGAAGATGAAGATGGCAAAGATGAAGTTGGTGAAGATGATGTCGACGAGGGTTTAGGCAACGAAGATGGTAACGGAGGCAGTGATGAAGGCACTGGGGATAATGGAGGTGGTGATGATGGAGGTGGTGGCGAAGGCAATGGGGATAATGGAGATGGGGAGGGAGATGGAGAGGGAGATGGAGCGGGTGAAGAGGAAGGTGGTGGTGATGGAGAAGGTGGAGAGGAAAGTGACGGGGATGGAGTAGAGGAGGAGGAGGGTCATGAGGCCCACCATCGTCGCATCGACACAACGCATCAGGTGGATTTAGGAGTAGAAGCAGTGGTGGTAGGGGTAAAGGAGGTAGAAGTAGTAGCAATGGAAGCAGGAGAGGTAGAGGAAGTGGCAGTAGGGAAGGCACTAGCCTGAGCGAGGGTTTGGGTTGATTGAGGCAGTGGAGATGAGGGAGACGGCATGAGGGATGGCAAAACTAATGGGGTAGGTGATGGTGGGGTAAATGATGAAATTGGTAAGGGAGTGGGTAAGGGAGTAGACGATAGAGTGGATGACAGAGCGGGCGTAGTGCCAGATAAGGAATCACAGGGGTGCCCCTGGTCTTGTAATGGAAACGACTACCTAGTGGGCACTTGCTGCTACTGCTTGCTGCGGAGATGTAAAATGACCTTGTGAATAGCAGGCCAATTGATCCTCTTCTTGTCTTCCAAGCCATAGACGTAATCCCAGAACTCGGGACAATCCTCAACCAAATGCCCCTGCTGACTATGATAATCACAAAATTGAAGCATATTCCCGACCACAGGTCGACATGGCACAATTGGAGGGAGTTGCAACGCGTAGGTGGCCATCAAAGCCCAAAAGATATATGTAAAATACTCTGGCAATGGAGGATGAGGAGCCTACTTCAAGCAAGACAGATGCCGAGGGGTATGGGATGGAGGAGAAGGAAGTGGAGGTTGTGTAGGCAAGGGTGTATGGTGACTGGCGGAGGGGCTCGATAGAGGTGTATGGTGAGTGGGATGGGAAGGTATGTAGTAGACGACATCAACTTGCTCGGGATGTGATGTTCCCTTGACAGGAGGTGGACATGGACATGGGTATGAGGAAGGGGAAGGCTGACTCGTGGAGGGTTGATGCGTGGGAGTGTACGGGGATGTAGGAGTGGAAGGTTGACTCATGGAGGGTTGATATGTGGATGTATAAGGACTCATGGAGGGTTGACTTATGGAGGGTTGATATGTGGAGGCGTAGGGATTTGTGGAGGGTGGACTCAAGGAGGGATATGTAGCAGAAGGCTGACTCGTGGAAGGTTGATGTGTGAATGGTGAGGTGTAAATGGACGTGGAAGGTGAAGGTGACTCGGGGTCAAGGGAAACTTGGAGTTGTTGGCAGATGAAGCAAGCTCAGCCATAAAGTTGTTGCTAGGAGGTGATATCATTCAAGGCCAAGATGAAACGATACTCGAGCTTGGCATTAGAAATGAGCATCTTTATTTGCTCTCCCTTTGGAATGTGCCCTGGGACTTGCGTGGCAAGGCGATGTCAACGGTCGGCAAAGGTGGAGAACTCCTCGTCAAGCTTCATCTTCTCGTGGGCCAAATACAAAACGGAAAACATGAGCCCTACCTGATCCTGATATTGTTGAATAAATTTATCTTGAACCACTTGAAAATTCACCACCTGATCTTGCGGCAACGAAAAGAACCAATCCCGAGTCGGGTCTTCCAATGACAGACCAAATAAATAATCCATCGGGCGTTAGTCATGTCAAAATTGGGCTGACTCATAAACGAACTCTTTTAAGTGCACAAAGGGGTCACCAATTCCACCATAATGGCGATAGGCGGGAATTTGTGAAGGAGGTGGAAGCCAGAGGTTTTGGAATGCGAATGGAACACTCAAGGAGGGTTTGGGTTCAATTCAGTGTTACAACTCATCAAGCTGGCGTTGGGCTTGAGCAATCATCTCCTGGGTAGGGAGAGATCGATAGTAATGTGGGCCAGCTTGAGCAAGAGGTTGTGAAGTTGGACCAATATTATGATAATGGGCCGGATAAGGGGATCTAGGCTGAGAAGGATAAAGGCTCATCTCAGGGGTAGAAGAATACATGGGCATGGAAGGAACATTAGTATAAGAGCCAATTGGGCCAGCAACATGAGGAGAAGAAGAAGGCCCATTAAGATGATTAGCAATAAGCCTTTGGGCCTAGACCAGGTCCATTAGGCGAACAAGACATGATAGGCAAGCCATAAGGTTCGCTTGTTCCTCAGATGGATTAGAGGGACCACGAGAAGAAGGGCCCGCATAGGAAGAAGATCCTACACGGGAGTAAGAGGATTGGGGAGAAGAAGGGTACATAGCATGAAGATGGCGCTCCATGAGGAAGGAAGAGACTTAATATAGGAAAATCAAGAAAATACAACCAGGGAGGCAAGGGCATGAAGGCTGAAGAGGGTGAGACCTGAGGGCCGATCGTGGTCCTCTATTGACCGCTATTAGCAGGTGGCGGCCTTGGGAGGACTGCTACCTAGCTCCTAAGACCTGACCTGAAAGACAAACCTAGACACACAACGAGATGTAGTGTAACGGGGGTGACACAATGAAAGGAATATGAAAATAGATGGGACAAGCTGGATGATGACACAAAAATATGGAGATTATGCTAAGAATGCACAACAATATGAAGACACAACAATAATATGCAAGGGGGTCTCACCAAAGGTGAACAAGTTGATATGCTCGTTAATTTATTAAAGAGTTTCCAAGGACCATTTGTAGTTTTCAATTAAGCACAATTCCCTCAAAAGATGGGTATCTTAAAGGGAAGTGGGTCCAAACTCTTAGTTGGCCTAGGATTAATCCCTCACTCGGATGCAAAATGTAAATCCTAGGGGTGGAAAGGTACAATCGACTCGACATTCGTGTGAGAATCCACGGCTCGTGGAGACTTACGGAGGTCCAGGATAAGATCCCCTAGTCAACTCCAAGAAATATGAAGCCGAGAGGGTCACTTACCAAGGTAAGAATGTAACTACAATATGCAATGCATGACCTCCTCTCCCATTCTCTTAAGGCCTTTCTTTTCTTCTCTTTCTTACTTTCATGTAGTGCCTTGGGGATCTTCTCTTCTTGTCTCTTAACTATTTCCTCTTCTTTCTTCTTTACAGGATGAGTGTTCAACTTGTTTGGTTATCGTTTACTCCGGTTCTCTTCGCGCCGTCCGTGGTTCTGTTGCCTCGGTCGGAGCGTCTTACCATTGTTCATTTCGTGTGTTTGTTGCTTTCTTTGGTCCTTTAACTTATTATTAACACATTTGTTTGTTGCTCCCTTTTATCTTTGTCATATTATTCTTTCTAACAAAAATTCGGCAGCATCTCCTCTTGACCCGAGCGTAAGGGAAATAAAGGGAACGCGCCCACATAGAGTGGCGGAACCCAACAATTGAAGGTGGGCACCCGAGAGCGGCAACACCTTGGATAAAACTTTGAAAAACCCGGGAGAAACGACGGGTGAGAGGTGCCTCCAAGACTACCCCGGGGTGCACCGGGCAAAGGAGGGTAACTGGTGTACCGGCTAGAAGGGTACAAAGGGGCTGGAGAAGTGTACCGGGCTAAATAAGGCCAGGGTGTGCCGGGCTAAGAGGGTAGGGGTGTACCGGGCATGGGTCAAAGGGGCCATGCCGGTGAGCGGGTGAGCCAAAGGTGTGCCGATGAAGGCGTATGGAGGGTGTACCGGGCAAAGGCCAAAGGGGCGCGTGCCGTTGAAGGAGTGCATCAGTGAGGGGCTCTAGGAAGTGTGCCGGGGAAGGCTTGAAGGGGCCAGGGCATGCCGGACTAGCGCCCCAAGGGCGTGCCGAGCTGGGGTGGCCAGGGGTGTGCCGGGTAAAGGGGCACAGGGTGTGCCGGGTTAGGTGGGCAGGGGGCTGTGCTGGCCAAGGAAGCTAGAGGGGGGAAGAGTGCACCGGGCTAGGCGGGCAGAGGGTGCTGGGCTAAAGGGTTTGAACGGGAAAAGGGAAGGTTGGTCTCGGTGTCCCGGGAGGCACGAGGGGTATCACCATGGCCGTAAAGGGAGTGGGAATGGGGAAAACCTTGCGCAATCGAAGAGCCACTGGCGGTGAACACCATAGGACACAGACCAACTCCAGGGGGAAATCGCCAAAAGAGGGAGGAAGAGGGTGATCAAACGCACACCAAGACTCAAACAAATGGAGACAGTGGGGAAACCCAAAACAAGGATTTTTATTCGTGAAGAAAAGAGGCCACAAAGGGCCATATTACATTCCAAAAAAAGAGCATGGAGTAGGGGTACATCAATGGGAGGAGGAAGAAAAGAAAGGGGAGGAAGAAATGGGGGGCACTGGGGTCGAGTAGGGGCGGCGACGCCCTGCTCTTCCCCACTCCCCTGCTAC
Organism: Amorphophallus titanum; assembly: GCA_024336825.1. Lineage (NCBI taxonomy): Eukaryota > Viridiplantae > Streptophyta > Magnoliopsida > Alismatales > Araceae > Amorphophallus > Amorphophallus titanum. The sequence continues at coordinate 4,919,941 of JANBPO010009260.1, forward strand.
ATCTCTCTCTTTCTCTCTCTCTCCCCTACTCTCTCTTCTTGGTGGTCGTCGAAGGGGGACCTCCTTCTTCTTCTCTTCTTCTTCTTCTTCTTCTTCTCTTCCTCTTCTCTCTTTCTCTGTGGAGGTGGTTCTCATCTGTGGAGTCCTTCTCTTTCTGTCTCTGTCATCGCCGGAGAAGAGGAGGCCCTTTTAAACTTCCCACGGCATGGGCCTTGTTCGAAGGCTGGAGCAGTGAGCATTGAATGGGATTTGACTACCCCTCGTCCTCGGCAGCAGGGCATAGCTCACGTGCCTTCATGCCTTGCCGACAACTCACCTAAGTTGCTGCGCGTCGAGGATCTGTAGAGGGATGGTGTAAGATTCGATTTGCCAGATGCACCGCTGGAGAGAAGCCACAGTGTGCCGCTGGAGAGTTGGGACTCCGTGCCGCTAGAAGATGCAGCAAGTGTGCCGCTGGGAGACACAAAGAGTGTTCCGTTGGAGAAGCTTGCCTGGGAGCGTGTCGTTGAAGAGCCACGGGCGTGTGCCGTTGGATGGGCCCCTGCAGGTGTGCCGGTGAAGGCGCGCCAGCGGGTGTGCTGGAGAAGGCCCCCGCAGGGTGTGCCGCGCTGAGAGCTTCATGGGTGTGCCAGTGAAGAGCCACCAGGGTGTGCCGTGGAAGGTAGCCAAGGGTGTGCCGTTGGGAAGCTCTTAAAGCGTGCCGCTGAAGCGCGCTGGACGGGTGTGTCGGTGGAGGCACCGGTAGGTGTGTCGCTGAAGGGGGGGTTTCCACCGGTGTGCCGCTGAGAGGGCACGAGGGTGTGTCAGGCTGGGTGCCTTGGAGGCATGCTGTTGAAGGCACAGGAGGGTGTGCCGCTGAAGCACACTGAGGGCGTGTCGGGTAGTGCGGGTGCAAGGGTGTGCCATTAGGCATTTGCAACAGCGTTCCGTTGAAAGGGGCACGAGGTGTGCCGCTGAGGAGCCCGAAAGGGGCGTGCCGACGAGGGGGAATGCTGGGAGTGTGCTATTGGGGCTTCACGGGGGTGGCGTACCGCTGAACTCTTGCCAGCGGGTGTGCCGCTGAAAGGGGCATTAGAGCATGCCGTTGAGGACTTGAAAGTGCGCCATTGGGGCACGTTTGAGCCCGTCACGAGTACGAGTCATGGTTTATTTGATTTTCTTTAGGGCCCATGCGAGCTTTCTGGGGGTTGGTTTCTCTTCACTGTCGTGATTTCGGAGACTGCTTCATGGTAGCGCTCGTTTGTTCAGAGAGTTCGGATGGCCCATCTTCTCTGCAGCTTCTTCAGTTGGAGTCATTATTGATGCTAAACTGGTCGGGACATATGGGCGTGTAATTTTACATGTCCATAAATGCCCCCCACCCATGGGTGATGCGGGCGAAGGAGTACTGGTTTTTCAGGGTTGGACTTGAGCCCTTGACGTTTGGGGAAAGACGAGGCTCTCAGCCTGTGCTTTCCTGCTCATGCTCGCGTGCATACACGGGGACGCTCGCCGGCACTTGAGAATGTGCAGACGAAACATTCCTGTGTGTGTATACTGGTCATCGTCTATTATTATCATATATACATACTGTGATCATTTTTTTTAGCACCGGAATGTGTCGGCAGAGTATAGGTCTTCGCGGTGGTCCACCTGGGGAGAGCGAGGTAAGAATCCGCGTCAATGCACAGGGGAGTTGATGAGGACATCTCCCGGCATTCCCTATGGCACGAGGCGTCTCCGACCTCGTGACCCCTTGGAGATGTGGTAAACATTCTTATCCTGCCTGAGGCGCGGGCCTCGATTGTTCATTGAGCTGGGGAAGTGGCGTATGATATAGTTTCAGGTGTCTTCCATTAAGGGGTGAAAATTGAGTCTCCCCCCTATGGTTGACAACCACATACGCGCCTCCTTCGTAGACTTTCTAGACAACATACGGACCGAGCCAATTTTCATTCAGCTTACCTTTGTAGTTTGTAGCCATGACCTCTCTTCTTTTGACCATCACGTGGTCGTCTTTCTTGAATTCGCGTCCCTTGACAAGCTTGTCGAAGGCGCGGGCTATGCGGGCCTGGTAGACCTGTATATTCTGCTAGGCCTGGAGTCACTTCCCTTCTAAGTCGGAGAGCTCCTCCAGTCTTCGCTCGACGTTTGTTCGGTCGTCTCCAACCTGGCCATGCAAAATTACGACCTGCAACGAGGGTACTTCTAATTCAATGGGAATGATAGCTTCGGAGCCGTATACCAAAGAGAAGGGTGAGCAACCCATTGGGGGTTTTGTAGACTGTACAGTATGCCCAAAGTGCCTCGTACATCTTGTCTTCTCAGTCCTTTTTGTTGGAGATAACAATCTTTGCCAGGAGAGTGCAGAGTGTTTTATTGAATGCTTCAGCCAACCCGTTCGCCTGCGGGTTGTATGGGGTGGATGTCCTCCAGTCAATCTTGTACTTTTCGACCAACTTATAAACCTTCTGATTTTGAAAGTGACTTCCGTTGTCTGAGACAATCTGGTCGAGAATGCCGAATCAGAATATTACATTTCTCCAAATAAATCGGGCCACAATTTCTCCTGTCACTTCTTTCAGGGCTATAGTCTCCGCCCAGCGGGAGAAGTAATCTGTTATTGCCAGGATATACTTGCATCCTGAAGAGGATGGGGAGAATGGACCCACTACATCTGTTCCCCATTAGGCGAAAGGCCAACTAGGTGCTGTTGGATGTAGCTATGTTAGAGGCCGCCTAGGGACCGTTGCATGCTCTTGACACTTCTGACACGACTTGGCATATTTGCAACAATCATTGAACATTGTTGGCCAATAGTAGCCCAGCTTTTTTATTTCAATTTTCATTTTTGGCCCAACCTGGTGTGCTCCAGCTGACCCGACATGTATTTCTTTCATCACCCTCCACGCTTCTTCTGTTGAGAGACACCGAGGGAGTATCTTTTTCTTGGCGTCCACCATAATTCAGAATAGGATTCCACTCCTTAGTTCATAGGAATCTTTCATTCAGATTAGCCTGATCTTTTCTTCCCTTTGCTTGGGTAGTTGCTAGTGTTTAAACCATTTCATGAGGGGCTCATGCCAGTCGGATGAGCTAACCGTTTCTGCAGTTGCTACTTCAGGCTCTTCTTTACCTGTGTCTTCCTCTATCATACTGGGGACCTGCCGTCTGTTGATCACCCGTATGTTGAGTGACCTACCAGGCGGGACTGCCAGTGAGCTTGCTAACTTTGCTAATGCATCGGCCTGTGCATTTTGACCTCGGCCGATGTGGTTTACTTTGACCAAGTAAAACTTCTCCATGAGCTATTTCGCCTTGGCATGGTAAGGTAGCAATTCAGCTTTTTAGACTTCAAATTGTCCTTGAATTTGTCTGATGATCAACATTGAATCCCCGAACACTTGCAGCATATAGATATCCAGTTAGAGAGCTAGCTGGAGGCCGATATTAGGGCTTCATACTCTACTTCATTGCTTATGCAGGCTTTATTGATCGAGAAAGAGGTGTGCAACACCTCTCCTTCGGGGGATTTGAGGACAATGCCCGCCCCTGCTCTTAATCTGGTTTGCCCAGATGGGGGTATTTCTATTCTTGACGCACCATCGAAATATAGTTGCCAAGTGGCTTGCTAAATCTGCCCCACCTCCAAAGTTTCATCTTCAGGGAGTTCCGTGATCAGAGGAGAATTTTTAGGCACTGGGTGTGCTGCAAAAAAATCTGCAATGGCCTGTCCTTTGATGGCTTTTTGTGGCACATAAGAAATGTCAAACTCCATGAGAATGATAGCCCATTTGCCTAGTCGCCCTTTCAAGATCGACTGGGGGAGTATATATTTGACCGGGTCGGCCATGGATATCAGTTTGATTTCATGTGACAGTATGTAATGCCTCATTTTCTAGGCTACGAACACAAGAGCGAGGCAGACTCTTTCAATAGGTGTGTATTTTGCTTCGACCCCGACCAATCTTCGGCTAAGGTAGTACATAGCTTGTTCTTTTCCTTCTTCATTGCTTTGGGCCAGCATTGCCCCCAGAGAACATTCAGTGGCAGCTATGTACAAGATTAGCGGCCGCCCTTTAACAGGTGCCCCTAGGACTGGCGGGGTCTTCAAATATTCTTTTAGTTGATCAATCACTTTCTTGCATTCTTCGCTCCATTGGAATGGGGCATTCTTCATCATTAGCTTGTGGAACGACTGGCACTGCCCCGACAGGTTAGAGATAAACCTACGAACATAGGCTAGCCAGCCTTGCAACAACCGTAATTCCGTCAGGTTTCATGGAGGAGGTAGCTCCTGAATAGCCTTGATTTTTAGAGGGTCTATTTCAATTCCCCAGTATCTGACGATAAAGCCCAGGAACTTTTCACTGGAGATGCTAAAAGCGCACTTCATCGGGTTCATCTTCAGTTCATGCAGGCGCAGCCTTTCAAATATAATTTTGAGGTCAGCCAGATGATCCTCCCTCCTCTTTGTTTTGACGACCAAGTCGTCGATGTAGCACTCGACCTTGCTGTAGAGCAGCTCATCGAATATTTTTGTCATCGCCCTCTGGTAAGGGGCGTCAGCATTCTTAAGGCCGAAGGGCACCCTCTTGTAATGGAAAATCCCTTTAGGCGATCGGAAAGCTGTGTGAATTGATAAACATGATGAGTACAGTGAGCTAGAAGGGGAGGGGTTGAATAGATCACCTCTTAAAAAAAATTAGCATAAAAGCTTAGATCACTTGAGGATAAAATATGAAGGAGTTGCAATGAAGATGATCTAAGAGGCACTCGATCAAGCAGACGTTCTGCACTGAAAGTAGAATCGGAAGATAAACAACAAACCACAATGGAGACAGTCGATTTTAAGGTGGTTCGATTGCAAACCAGGTTCTACAACAACCCTCTAGCAAGTCGGGGCCACCCTCAACCCTCAGACACAAGGCAATGAGCCGTGAACTTTTAGCTCCTAGGGCTACCCTGTCAACCCGCCTTACAACGCGGCATATACCACCAAGGCAGGGCCCATATGCCCAAAGCGCCTCTTGGAGGCCCGTAATATGCATATACGGCCCACACACGACCATCAGGAATTTCCTCGAACACCTTGCTGGCACGTATATCCCAGCTACTCTACGGCAAATCGTGGGCCATCTCGTGGCTCTGACACATAGCGGGATTCTACAACAACCCTCCAGCAAGTCAGGGCCACCCCCGACCCTCAGACACATAGCAATGAGCCGTGAACTTTTAGATCTCGGGACAACCCAGGGCTACCCTGTCAACCTGCCTTACAACGCGGCATGTACCACCAAGGCAGGGCCCATACGCCCAAAGCGTCTTTTGGAGGCCCGTAGCATGCATATACGGTCGACACATGGGCATTGAGAATTTCCCTGAACACCTTGCGGTTGCGTATATCCCAGCTACTCTATGGTAAATTGTGGGCCATCCCGTGGCTCTGACAGACAGTCGGGTTCTACAAGAGCATGAACCAATTTCAGAAAATCTGATATGAACAATTGTTGATATACATGAAATAAAGATGACAATGACTTCACATACACTCCTCTTGTGAGATCAACAAAAGTTTGAATAGATGTGCAAGAAGGAGATGACTAAGATGTGGAAATCATGTATTCTACAACAGGATCTGAAGGAATGCATAGGAGTTGAGCAGTTCATAAGAAATGGAGCATCAAACAAAGCTCACACATCAGGGTTTTTTATTTGAAGACTTAACATTCTCCTTTTAGAGCAGCATAATTCAAGACCAAAGATGCTGTAATGGTTCAAAGTGTATAATCCCAAAGTCTAAGTGTAAGAGCCCTGAAAATATGTCCTAGCATATTTCATGAGACAAGCTTAGAAAGAATTTTAACTAGTGTTGAAGATAAACATCTTGAGGTGCAGAATTCTTTTTAGGGTTAGCTAGATGAAATTCATTTTCTTTTTAGATAAAATAGATTTTTCATTTGAAACCAATTGTTTTCTCATTTAGCCCATTTTACAAGAATAGTCAGATGGAATTTGCTCCTTTGGCATGAGGAGACACATTGATTAGATGCAAGACTCCCCAGTTAATCAGAGTTTTACTCATCATCCTGTCTCATTCATGAACAGAGGTGACTTGTCATATCATGATATAGTCCACGCCACTTCTTGGGTGAAGGGATATGGTTTCTCAATGAGATTTAGCCATTGCTCTACCTATTGTTTTGATTTTTCTCAATAAATTTTTAAACAGAGGTAAGTAGACCTTTACCTCATGCATGACTTGGTTCCCATTACTTCTTTGGTGAAGGGTCCATAGCTTCTTAGTTGGTCGAAGTCACTGCTCTGCAGATTCATGTTTTCAAACTTTAGGCATGTTCCCTTTTAAATGCATCAGACCATTTTCAATGTTTAAAAATAATACTTAGTGTAAAATTCTTTAACTAGGGTGGCCTCAATACTTTTAAATTTCAGATTTTAGGAAGAGGTGAGGTCACATTTCTTTATATCTGTTTTAAGTCTATTACATACACTGAGATGGTCATTTTCAAGATCCTTAAACCCAGATTTAAGGTTTATATACTCTAAACCATTAATTCAATTTGGGGTTGGTCTGAAATATTAGCAGGAAGCTCTAAGAGGAGAGCATTGAATTTAAGCTCCCCCTGAGTGTATGAACTCAGTCATATTTTCACAAGAAAATTCTTCCTCAAGAAATGATTTTCAAAGGATGTACTAGAAGGTGATAGACATTATGCACATGTAGAAGGGATGATCGTAGTTCAAAGAATAACTGAAGAGATGAATAGGTACATCAAGATTGAATTGCTGCGTCGACGAAGGGAGTGCATGGCGTTGACGCACTACTCTTAGTCAGAGGAATCATTAGACAGAACAACATGGATGCATCAAGTTCAAAAGATTTTTATGGGATATTTCAAGAAAAATGGCATGCATGGAATTCAGACAGGACACATGCAGATCAGTTCTGTATTGGCTCCCCCTCAATCCACCCATCCATTTTATCATGCTAAAACCCTTTGACTCCAGCTGGCATGCTTATGTCTAAGTGCATAGAAAATGCATTTGACAATGTAGAGTAAAGCAGATGAATGCATGAATTTCTAAAAAATGTGGCCTGGGATGAAAGAACAATGACTTTCGGTACCTGGCAGAGGATCTTCCTTATGCATAGTGATGGCTTCCAGACAAAGCTAGTCTTGTCCTTTCACACATGACCATTTTATATACCAGAAAGTCATGACGTGATGATGCACTGAAGGGGTAAGAAATGATTACAGTGAAGACTTCCCCGCAGTTTGATCCTACATGTAGTAAGGCATATATCATGGAATCCAAGTTTATTTACATGCATGCAGACCCCAGACACATACATTCAAACAGCAAGATTTTCAGTCCATCCACAATCTAAATCATTTTTGCAGAAGGAAGTTTCAGATGCTATCATCATCAAAACAGAATTTGTTCTACAGGAAGTGAGAATGATATCACCTGAGTTATTTGGATGGAAGCTTTTAATTATATTCTTGAAGGAATCCAAGACTTCTACCATGGCCCGTGTACCTTGACTTCTTGATTGAGAAATTGTTTCATGCTTCTTATTATCAAGGCACACCTGCAAGGTTCCGATACTTATTGCACTCTTAATTAGTCATTCCAGTTAGGCTTTGAGAGCAAATAAGCAAGAAAGATCATTGAAGATTACAGATCAGCTTATATCAGATGAAGAATTGAACATATAGAGCTGATGGGTCGACGCATACTGATCAGTGCGTCAACTCAGGAGGTTCAGACAGAATGCAGAAAGTGACCAATTTTAATTGATGGGTCGACGCAGTTCCATCAGTGCGTCGACGCACAGGCAACAGATAAAAAAAAATATACAAAATAAGCATTCTATTTGAACACAATTTCATTTAAGGCCATTTGGGATCAACACAAATGCAGTCAACAACAACATCAAAATATGCAACTTAAGATGCTAGCTTGATAAGGTCGATGCTCGTTCATGCGATGTGTCCTCACCCTGTCAGTAAAGTGTCGACACATTCATGTTTGCCCAGAATGGATCTGGAACTGGAAGCACCCGCTCTCCAAGATCCGCAACCCGACTTGAATGATCCGCTTTCACTTAAAAGGGCCACGAGAAGGACTCTCTTGTCAGGGGAATAAATGTCGAGCAGAAACATCCTCTGCTTTGCTAAAAACGTGGTAGATATTGTTCCCTACCTACCCATATACCAGCTGGCCGGTAGGTAGAGGTCAACCTTGACAAGAAGGCAAATCAAATTATATGGACGTGACATTCTGGTTCTATTCTTCACAGTGGACAACGTAAGAGATGCATTGGCTTGCTGGTCATATATTTTTATATATATATAAGAAGCTCCAGCTCAAGCATAGTGGGCAAAAAAATACACAACATGGGAGATCAAGGAGACAAGAACAACTAAGCTTGCTGAGCAAGAAACTTCCTTCCCTGTGTTACAGGAGAAAGTGAAAGATAGAAGATCTTCTTCCTCCAGTTGAGGAGCTGAAAAGGAAAAGGAGACAACCCTCCTCTACAGCTTCATCCACTGGAGTGAGAGCTGAGGAGTGCACCTACCATTCCCCTTGCAATCTCGATGAAGACCCAGGAGAACGACAAAGAGGCAACAGGCTCCGTCCATTCCTATGCCGACAGGAGTTTTCTTCTTCTATAGAGTCCCCTTGTCATACTCTGTTTGGGTGTCATTTTTCTATTTGGTTTCTCTTCAAAAACGCCCACTCTTATAACTTCACCCTACCTACGAGTAGGAAGACAGATGGTGTGGCACCGATCTGTAGGTCTTGAGTTGTGAACCCTCAAGCTATCTGGTAGCAGTGTCTTGAGAGTTCGTCTCTCTGTTAGAAGCTGTGAATCAGCAGTAGTGCATTTGCACTAGTGAAGCCTCACCGTGTTGTGTGAGGGGTGGACGTAGGTCTCCAAATAGAGACTGAATCGCCTTAAAACTTGTGTCTTGTCGTTTGCATTCCATTGGGTACTAGCGCTAGTGCTTGGTATGAACGTTTCTGATCATCTCTGTGCGTATAGCCTGGTATCTATCATCCCTCTCCCATTCACATAGTCTTAGTTTTAGATATAGTTTTTATTTCTACATTAAAAGGCAAAAAGGGCTGATCTATTCACCCCTCCCCTCTAGATCTGCCTATCACCACTCAATAGATGGCGTTCAGCCAACCACCTCCTTGTCTCCAGCCACCCGCCCCTAGCAGTCCGCTCCGCCTCTGGGATCATGCCTGCCACCACTCCCAGAGTCTGCCTTGTGGCCCCCTATAGTGGGATTAGCCATTTCTCCGACCAGTGTCCCTCACATTCTCCTATCTTAGAGGACACACATTTGGAGGATACCCCACTTGGGCCTATTCCAGTAAGTTATGAGGCTGACCAGGAGTTGGCCAAGGAGTATCTCGCTGAGGTTGATGGGTTGGAGAGCGATCCTACAGAGCGCCTAGAGGGCCTAGGTCGGTCAGTCACCCCAGCCCCACCAGATGACCCCGTACTGTCACCCATCCCAGCTTTCCTTGACAGCCCTGACCAGCCTGCCACCTCTCTTTTGCTAGACCTCACTCCTAAGCAGCAGTCAGTCGTCCCTCTCTTGCCCGTCTCTCCTACGGTGGCGCAGCCGCTTGTGACTATCGTATCACTGTTGACCCCCTTCATTTACTCAGTATGGTCTGCTTTCTACCGTGCGTACGAGAGACAGCATCAGGACTTCCCTTTTTTCATGCTCCATACCAAACGTCCGGATTACAATCCCGTCACCCGCCTCCAGATCCTCCCTCACTTTCACACGTGAGGATGAGTTTTCTCGAATCGAAGATGATTGACGTGGGTTGAGACTGACGACATCAAATTATGGGTCAGCTTATCTTTACACCTGGTGTATGTAGAAGGTATCCATCAGCCTTATCGATTCTTCCTTAGTGCGTACCTTGTGTTTGTGTCTCTTCATCATCATAGTATTACTATGGGTGTCTAGGTTTGTCTAGGGTCATGTATGTCAGTTTGCTTATACAGTTTGTTTGTCATGCATATGGAGTTTACATAAAGTCGTCCAAATAAAAGGCTAGCAATACACATATAAGGAGTTAGCTGATGCACATCGATGTACCTGTGAGTTCCAAAAGGGAGAGTACGTCATGATCAGGGTCATACATGAACGGTTTCCCCTTGAGGACCATAAAGAAACTCTAGGCCCACTATGCCAGCCCTTTCTGAGTCGTGAAACAAGTGGATTCGAATGCGTACGTTATTGAACTATCAGATGACTATGGTGTCTGTTCGACGTTCAATGTTTTCGATCTGGTAGCATATTGGAGCCCCGTAGTGATCCCTAGTGAGTTTTTGGGCTTTCTCCTCGTATTGTAAGTGACACACCACCCGAGATTCCATCTCTTCTAGTCTCATTACAACAACAAGAGTATATAGATTGTATACTGGATGAGTAGGTGACCACCACCAGGAACAATGCCTACCAACACTTCTTAGTGCGTTGGTGAGGACGCCTCGTGATGAACAACTCCTTGATCACAAGCAGAGAGCTCAAGCATCGGGACCCTTACTCGACGGGGTCGAGTTCCTCCCACCCGGGGAGAATTGGTGCGGACACACGCCGTAGTACACACCAATAGACGAGGACACGCCGGAGCCCCCTTCTTGCTCGAGGAGGACGTGGACACATCAACCTTCATTCCCCATTTTTTTAGCCTTGTTTGGGCTCTATTTAGTCCATGTACTATTGTAATAGTTAAATGGGCTAGGTTAGAGTTCATGGGCTAGAATAGTATTGGGCTTCAAATTGGGCTTTTTGAATGGGTCAAATGGGCCAAGAGGGAACCAGGGTGAAAGGGTTAATCTAACCAGGGTGAAAGGGTTAATCTAGAGTGAATGGGGCAAGGCTAGTGTGAATGCATGGGTGGCTTGGTAGGCTTTCCTTGGTCCAAGGGTGGAATTCCCACCTTCCTTCCTTGACCAAGGAGGAGGAAAGCTACCTTCCCACTCCTCCTTTGGTCCACCAAGACCTTCCCCTCCCCTCTCACTACAGGGGCAAAGGATTCATCGAAATCAATCCCTAGCTCCTGGCTATAGCCTTTAGCTACTATCCTGACCTTGTTCCTAGTTACCACCCATTTATCATTTATTTTGTTTTGAAAAAACTATTTTGTTTCGATCACTGAGTGGTCTCTAGGACAGGGCACGAGGAACCACACTTGGTTCCTTTGGAACTAGTGTAGTTCTTCTTGCATAGCCATGATCCATGACTCATCTTTTAAGGCTTCTTCTACGGAGTGAGGTTCAGATTGTGAAAGTAGGGCTATGTAATCTAAATTTTCAACTTCCCTGAAAGAGGACTGTGTCCTTATTTCTTCTTCTACATTGCCCATGACATTCTGTGGCTGATGGTTCTTTGCAAAAGTCCATTGCCTTGGTAGCTACTGTTCAACTTGACTTTCTTGATTTCCATCAACTTCTTGTTGTTCTTCAGCTCCTTGTTTCTCAGTTCTCTCCACCATCTTTCCCGTATCATCATCATTCAATTCTTCATCCTGCAAGATAGACTTTTCATTAGTTCCCTTGGATGGTGATTCATCAACAATGACATGGGGACTTTCCTCAACTACCAGAGTTCTCAAGTTGTACACTCGATAGGCTCTTGAGCCAAGAGAGTACCCAAGAAAAATCCCCTTATCACTTTTGGGGTCAAACTTTCCCAAATCCAACTTACCATTGTTATGGATGTAACAAATGGAACCAAAAGATTTGAAATAAAAAATGTTTGGTTTCTTACCTCGATATAACTCATAAGGTGTTTTCTTTAACAGTGGCCTTACCATGGCTCGGTTGATTATATAACATGCATTGTTTACGACTTCAACCCAGAAGTACCTTGCTAAGTTGTTTTCATTTAGCATAGTCCTGGTCATTTCAATGAATGCCTTATTCTTCCTCTCAACTACTCCATTTTTCTCAGGGGTTCTTGGTGCGGAGAAGTTGTGCATATATCCTTGAGCCCTGCAAAAATTACTGAACTTATGATTACCAAATTCCTTACCATAATCGCTCCGCACGGCCTTGATGCAACACCCCCTTTCATTTTGAACTAATTTGTAAAATGTTTCAAACTCTATCAGGACATCACTTTTATGAGTGAGAAAATGTACCCAATAAAATCTTAAGAAGTCATCCACAATCACAAACCCATATAGTTTTCCACCCAAGCTGTGTGTTCTGCTTGGTCCAAACATATCAATATGGATCAATTCAAGGGGCCTAGAAGTGGTTACATCATTCTTACACTTGAAGGTTGTCTTGTCTGCTTGCCCCTACTACATGCCCCATAAATTCCTTCATCAACAAGCTTCAACTTGGGTAAACCAACTACCAAATCATTTCTAGACAATTTTAACAAAACATTAAAGCTGGCATGCCCAAGACGGCGATGCCAAAGCCAGGCATCATTAGTATTTTTAGCAACCAAACATAGATTATCATGTGAAGCATCATCTAGATCTATCATATATACATTATTGTGCCTGAAACCTATGAACTTTATTTCATGAGTGTTTCTATCTACAACAGTGCAGTGGGTAGAATCAAAAATCACATTGCATCCCTTGTCACAAAGTTGACTTATGCTCAGAAGAATATGATGCAACCCTTTCACAAGTAAAATATTTTCGACGGCACGAGTTTGATTCTTACCTATCTTACCTTCTCCGACGATCTTTCCTTTGTCTTTTCCACCAAAAGCTACTGTTCCACCATCTTTTTCATGTAGGTCCGTGAACATTTCTTTGTTTCCCGTCATATGTCGTGAACATCCGCTGTCTAAATACCATTTGTTCCTTTGAGCTCTCAAGCAGACCTGCAAAAATAATAAGAGTACTTATGCAGTTTTTGGTACCCAAGTAAGCTTGGGTCCACGATGGTTAGAGACATAAGACATGTATGTTCTATTTCTCATTCTTACAAAGTTTTCATCATCAAACTTCAGAGTTCTGCAAGCATACATATCATGACCCAACCTTCCACAATAGAAACATGCAATGACTCTTGTATCACTGTTTCTCCTCCTACTCACATTCATAGATGAATTATGCACATTTGTGTTAGATAAGGAGGGAGACGAACTTCTTGAAACCCAATGAGTTGTGTGTGTTTTAGATTGTGATGTTTTTCCTTTTTCAAGGATAGCAAGAGCATCCTTCAACTCATTTATCTCATGCTTTAATGATTGAATCCTATTTTTAGCTATTTCTTTGGCTTGATCACTTGCAGATCTTTCCAGCTTCTCTTGTTCTAAATCCCTCTTCAAGTCTTCATACATTTTGATAAAAGTGGCTTTATCTTCACGCATGTATGAACTCTCTTCTTCAAACAATTCAATCTTAGACACAATAATTTCATTTTCATGTTTCAGATTTTTAGTTTCAGATTTTAGAACATTGTAACTCTCACAAGAACTTCCAGCATGTGCAAGATGCTCCATCTTCTTTTTCAGATGCCTATTTTCAGATTTAATTTTTTTACATTTTTCATACAATGACTCATATGCAATCTGCCATTGTTCACATGTAAGAGATTCCGTTTTAGAGTCTACCTCATTTGTGTCGTCTTCATTTGCCATGAAGCACAGATTTTGAACCAGCTCATCCAATTCATCTTCATTTCTTGACTCTTCCTCATCCTCGTCACTCTATGTGGCAACCCTGGCCTTTGGCTTCTTGAATTTTCCTTTCTTGAATTTTTTCATCAGATCGGGGCACTCACCCTGCATATGACCAGGTTTCTTACATTCATAGTAGATCACTTCATCCTTCTTGATGCTTTGACTTTTGTTAGGACCTTGCTTTCTTGGTCCTTTTTTCTGAACTGACCACCGAACTTCCTAGTTCTCTTGACAAACCTTCTTGCCCTTCTAGGGATCATAGCGACAAGCTCCTCATCCTCGGTATTACTCGTGGAATCTTCCTCACTTCCTTCAAAATCTTGTGGATTCACCTTTAAGGCCAATGTTGTAGCCACCTTCTTCTTTATGTGATCCTCCTCGCTCCTTTTGATATTAATCTCATATGTCATCAAGGAGCCAATTAATTCATCCAATGTCAAGGTGCTGAGATCCTTTGAATCCTCAATTACAGTCTTTGATTGCCAACTTTCCATCTTATTGCAAATCTTGTCCAGCGGATACTTATAATGGGCCACTCTTTTCCTTCCTTCAAAGAGTGGGGCACCTAAGTATGCATTGAGCCCAGGTTTATGTTGAAAGCCTGTAACTTCAGATAACCTTCTAATCACCTGCGATCCAGCTTTTTGTGCAACAATGAAACTGCTTTTATTCTGATTCACCATTTGACCCGAGGATTCCTCATAACATCTGATGAAGGACAGGAGCCTTTTGATATTCTTAGACATTCCATTAATGAAAATAAGAGTGTCATCTGCATAAAGGAGGTGTGAGATCTGCTGGCACCTCTAGGCACATGATAATATTGAATCTGTCCACTGGAGAATAACTTGGAGATCCCTCTGCTGAGAGATTCTTCGGCAATAATGAATAAAGCAGGAGCTAGGGGGTCACCCTGTCTGACCCCTCTAGTGGACTTGAAACATCCAGTAGGAAATCCGTTACACACCACAGAAAACCAACAATTACTAATCATCATGGAGATGAGAGAGCAAAACCTGTTAGAAAATCCAAAAGCCTTCATGACAGCTAGCAGAAAATCCCATTCAAGCCGATCATAGGCTTTAGCCATATCCAGTTTGAGGATAATATTATTGCCTCTCACCTTTCTTCCAATTTCTTTCATCAATTCTAAAGCAAGGGATATTGAGTTAGCAATGTTTCTGCCTTGAACAAAGGCCCCTTGGTTTTCAGATATAATGTGAGGGAGTATAGAGACCATCCTGTGGCTTATGATTCTGGAGACTATCTTGTATGTAAAATTGCATAAGCTTATTGGCCTCATTTCCGCAAAAGAACTAGGGGAGACCACCTTAGGAATTAAGGCAATCAATGAAAAAGTGGTGCCTTGAGGTAGGGGCATACCTTGAAAAAAATCATGTACAGCTTTGATCACATCATCTGCTATGATGTCCCAACAGGAGGTAAAAAACTTCCCAGTATAACCATCTGGACCTGGGGAGCTATCAGGAGACAGTGCATGAGTTGCAAGTTTAATTTCCTCAGCATCCGGGATAGCAGTAAGAGCCTAGTTTTCCTCTTCCGAAATGAGGGATGGGATACTTTCTAACACTTCATTATTGATTTGGTGAGCTGAAGAGGTGAACTATTTTTTGAAAAAGTCCACTGCCTTCTCTTTTATAACTGTTTCATCTTCACACCAATCGCCATTCTCTAGTTTGATTCTATGAATGGTCATTCTGGCTCGTTTCTGTTTAACTTGAAGATGGTAGAATTTTGTATTACGGTCCCCCATATGTAACTAGTCCACTCTAGCCTTTTGTCTCCAGAAAATTTCTTCTCAATGAAGACACCTCCTAAGATCAGCTTGGGCCATCTGTAGGGACATTCTATTATCCTCAGATGGGTCTTCATCAAAAGCACTTTCAGCCAATAGAACCTCCTCCTCTGCCTTGTTTTTCTTATCAAAGATGTTCCCATAATGTTCCTTGTTCCATTGTTTAATAACCACTTTCAAAGTTTTAAGCTTATGCTGTAAGTTGGAAAATGCATTGCAGTGAATAGATTGTTCAGAGTTCCATGTGTTTGCTACCATAGGTTTGAAAGTTTCATCATCCAACCACATATGTTGAAAAATAAATCTGGACAGACCAGCATGTAATTGAGGAAAAGATAGCAGCAAAGGGGAATGATCTGATGGCTCTCTCATCAAATGTTTTACAGTAACCGTTGGTTCCTGCTCAGCCCATCTGTCATTAAAAAGAACTCTATCCAGCCTGGCTCTAATGTTCCCCATCCCCAACTAATTATTGGTCCATGTAAAGGGGTTTCTAATATAACCTGCATCAAGTAGACCTGCCACAGCCACAAAGCCCTGAAAATCAAACATTGAGTTAATAAAACCCATGGTTCCCCCTTTTTTTTCCTCCGGAGAGAGAATAGCATTAAAGTCTCCTCCCAACATCCATGGTTTATCAATAGAGGCCCCAAATTGAGTAAGATCATCATACAGACTTCTTCTTATAGTTGCATCACAAGAGGCATATACAAAGGTGGCAAGGCATTCTATACTGTCTCCATTCTGAACCTGAATAGTGATAAATTGCATATGCCTTTGAATCACTGAAACAAAGATAGAAGATTGCCATAGCAACCATATTTTTGAAGTTTCCTCCTGGTTAGCACAAGCAAAGTCAAAGTGAAGCTTTAGTCTAATCTCTTCCAATCTGTTAATAGGGATCTTAGGTTCAATGATGCAGATCAACTAAACTTTATTTTTCCTAATATGATTTTTGATACTTCTAATAGCCTTAGCATTGCTTATCCCACGGATATTCCATATTAAAATTGGACCAATCATTGGGAAAGTGTGTGATGATGAGAAAGTCCACCAGCTAATGATCTGGCTTGAGCTTTGGCTTTGGCCCTCGTTAAGGGTTGCTGTTTGTTACAGTTGTCAATAATTTCTCCCCCTACCAGACACTCAACAGATTCTTGCTCCGCTGCTAAATTTATATCCTGCATGAGAAAGTTGTCGGCCTTCGATTGGTCTGCCACAGACAAATCTCCAAAGCCACTGCTGAAAGAAGATATATTTTTCCGCACTACTGTCAAACTAGAATGAGAATCTATTTAATTACTTTTCTTGTTCTGAACATCTCCATGCACACTGCTTATTACATTCCCATGCTTCATTACTAAAGGGCCTGCCCCCCTGACCTCCTTAGGACTGGCTCCAGAATTTTTTGTTGGCTCACCACTTGCCACAAACAATTGGGAGCCAGATATTTGCTTGCCCGAGATAGATGAAACTTCTCCTTGGTTGTGCTTCCTCACCAAAAGACTGCCCATATTGGCTGAATTATTCTGACCCTGATTGAATTGCAGAGTTTTAGTAAAAGGCTCACAATTTACATTTTGGTTTGAAGGGAGTTCTGAGATCTTAATTTGCTTACCTATAACATCATTGTTTTTAACACCTTGCTTAGGTTCTAAAAAGCCATCTGCAATAGTCTGCTCCATAGACTTACCATTGTCTCTACTTCCTTTATCTACCAACTGAGTATCTCCACAAATCACAAAATCAGCTTGCATCCCCGGGGTTTACGTGGAGGATAAACACCAGAGGGATGATAAGATTTTACATAGTGTACAAGATATTTCCCTTGATGGGGGGTTGGGGGGTGAAGATAAGATCACATGGGGTAAAAGAAGAATTGTAGGTGGGGAGGTGGAGGGGCTGCCAGGTGCCACGTGCTGGTTGCTACTCAGCCAGCTGATGGGTTCTGCAGTCGGACCATGGGCACATGGCCCATTAACATCATCGAAATTATTTGCAGAATTTTTACAGCAAAAATGGGTCACAAGGAAACAACGAGGCCGTGGAAACCCATACCCAATAACCATCGGAATACTTTCAAGCTTCCAAGTGGGAGGAGACAGGCAAACCAGTTAGTAGTAAGTCCGATGAAGAACCGAAGGAGTAGATCAGGCCAAAGGACCCGTATCAGTCAAAACATAGATAGGACCCCAACAAAACACCTAAGAAGGTTGCACAAGGGAAGCGGAAGGAGATCATCTGAAAGTAACATGGAGAGAGGTTGGGAGCTCACCTCCCCTAGAATAACTATTTGAGAGGAACCCACCATAGGGAGATAAACAAAGGTAGTTCATCTTATTGAAACTGTACGTAATGAAATTTCTTGTTCATATTTATAGAGTGGTAGGAAGAAAGTCACATATACTGCAGGCTCATGGGCAAGATTGTCCATACAAAAAACATACAGGCTCTCATATAGTAGAGACCTAGCTATGAGGAACAAGGAAAGAGCATTGACTCACTAATAATCAATTATCAAGGCCCAAAATATATAGCAATTCAGAAGGTCCACAACAAATTAACAACACATCGAGGGGTTGTACGGTATGCTGGTCTACTCAAGTTGGAATCCATGAGGTGGTTCATTTTTTTTCCGCAAGCCATATGCTTTACTTGGAGATAAACTCGCTACCATCTCAAGAACATTGACAACCCTAGCCTCCGGACCCACAATTTTGATGATCTCAATATTCGGTCCGACATCGCTCGGGTTCGGATCAGACTAAGACTTTAATATTAATAAGTCGGCCCCAGATCGACCTGACCCGAGTTCGACCTATTGATAGTCCTAGTCTCTGGACCCACATTTTGATGATCTCAATACCCATTCAATCTAACCAATCAATCTTTTGAGATCTTGTGTTTGTAAGGAAAATTCGTTAGAGTAAATTGAAGGAGAGAATGTGGAATAAGTGCACGAGGATAGGCCGAAGAACCAAGTTCAAACGGACTAAATAGAAGATTGGTCCACCCATACCAGTAGGATTGGTCAACCCAGATTGCTAGTGAGGGTGTCTTTGAAATACTTGTATGCAGAGTAGGTGTGGGTTGACTCATTGCGTCGGATTGGTCGACCAATGTTATGGGTCGACAAATAAGTACTTTTCTGTTTCTTTGACTGGCCGAGGATTTTTTATCGTTTGAAATCCTACCTACTCCGATTCCACAAGAAAAAGGGAGCCAATGTGTGAGGGGATAAGTAGGAAGGATTTCCTCTCTCTCTCTCTCTCTCAACTATGATTTTATGTGTAGAATTGCGGAAGAATATGACACTCGTCACGTTCTATTTTTGTATTATTGCTGGTATCTATTACCATTTTTCATCTAGATATCGTCTTAGAAAAACATCTATATCATTCAAAACTGTGAAAACAGCAACAGAAAGTACTCAATATATATATATGTTCAACCTGGTCCTCTACACCCGTATGGGGAGGTATATGTAAAGGAAGAAGGAAGAGAGTACAAGGTCCAAGCATGAGCTGGATGGGCCAGGCTAGGATTGGTAGGCACTCGTGGGTTGGGTCAACCAATTACTGGACAGGGAACCATTGAATTAGATGTAGAAGAGAATTTCTTCAACAATTCCAGTAGCTTCACTGGTCAAAAGTTGAATCGGTAATAATACAACTTGCTGGAGGATTTTGTGGTGGGGGGAGATTAAAAAATAACAGAAAAATGGAACAAGTGGTACCCCATGTAAACGTGTGACAAATAGACAAGAAGGGAGGTCATACTGGACCTCTCACTGGGTTGGCCATGGACCCTGGCTTGGTGTAAAAGCACCCAATGGGCCTACATGCCAAGTGGTTGCCAACTCCACGAGAAGGAGGTCCAAGGTAATAGCTTCTCAAGTGCTCATGCTGGGCCTACAAAACGTCTGGTTTTAAATCTGGATTGAGGCTACAACATACCATGACATGCTATCTTACCAAATAATAATAATAATTTTCTTATGTTAGGGATGTCGTAAATGACTGGTTTTCAAAATCTCATTGACCCATGTATGTGTAGCATTCCTTTTTCCGATTTTGGTTTTCAGTACAATAGTACTGAAAACAGAAGGTCTAAAAAAAATTGGCTTTTCTCTCGTGGGTATTGAGGGTATCTCCTACGGTTATTCAAACAAAACACTCCCTATTTTAGAACCCAAAGAAGTCACGGGTTTTAAAACTGGTGGTTCTAAAACCAAAGATATTGCAACATTTTATGGTAAATCAAACAAAGCCCTCGTATCTTGGATTGGCTCTGTTCTGGGATTTTAGTGTCTGGTCGATGGGTTTTGACTGATTGAGCTCTTGGGTTCCTGTGTTCAGATCTGCTGCTGGATTCTGGGTTGGATTCTTAGATTTGGATTTCTGTTTATCGGATGTGGATGTGGTCTTGGGTTTGGATAAGAGGCATTGGCTTTGTTTCAGAATTGGGCCTAAACTACCTGTGGTTCTGATTCCTTTCCGCGCTTGGGCTGGGATGAACTCTCTGGAATGTCTCATGTTGGGCTTCTTCTTCATCCTGGGTTCAAACCCTTCCCTATGGGTTGGGCAATGGAATGATGTACTTGGATTCTCTTGATCATCCCAAAACACCAACATGGACGGTTGAGGTTCGCACGTGATAACGCTCTACTCTAAAACACCAAAGATCAGACGGCTCGGGTCTCCCGGTATCTTGATCAGATGGTGACTGATGGCCACCTTGTAGGAGAGGGGTTGGACCAGATGAGACGTTGCTCCGGCCTCTTCACCGCTTGCTGCCGCATACAGCAGACATCAGAGAGAGAAGGATGGAAGGGTTTAGAAAGGTGGATTAGAGGGGTCTATGGAATGACATGGCATATCTTTCACTTTGTTCCTTGAAGCAAGAATGGAAGTTTTTTTGAAAGCGTAATTTTTTTTGGAAAGTGGAACCAAGAATGGAAGTTGCAAACATTTAAAATAAAATGGTCTAAATCTGAACTAGTGGGAAAGAGGTTTTGGAGTTTTCTCAACTGCTAAGTTCAGCTATAACTTATACACGTAGTAAAACTAACACAGACTAGACATGGACCTATGGCAGATAAAATAGGCTGCCAATGAAAGTCAATAACCAATGTCTTTGTTGAAACATTAAAAAACAAGAATCAGTTATGTTTAATAAGAAATTTTCTGTTTCAGGGCAAGCAGATGCTGAAAATCAGATAAGAAATAAAATATTCAAATGCTTCAAGCCTTACGATTGAAATATAGCACATGAAGTGCAGCTAACCTGTCATGTTAGATTTAGACATTGCCTAAGATCTCTACCTCCCATTCCCTCTCCAAGACATTGATCTCTGCCTCTTTGACTGCTTTCTGCAAATTTGAAACGTGTGTTCTACTGATATTTTCTAGAGAACATTGTTTCTCAGCCGCCTCCCATCTTTTTCTTGCTTTTTCAAGAGCTATTTTCGCCGACTCCAGTTTTTTTAGTCTCTTCTCAGGCTGCCTCAGTCGAGCTATCAAATGTCTGACATCAAAACCCAGTTTCTCTAGACTCCGGGCTTCTTTTTTCAACTGCTCAATTTCAGATGCTTTTGTTTGACATGTTGTCCTTATCGCCTTTTGCATGAGTTCCACAAGTTTATACCACAGTGAGGTGTAAACAATCTTTTTTGTACCTGCATCAACATTACTCTGAAGTAGGCCAATATAGTGTGGGTACTGGGGAATCATATTGAAGAATTTGGGATACTTTCTGATTATTTCTTCTCCAATATTATCTCCACCTACAGCAGCATCTGATGCATTTGTGTGATTGTGTGCTGTGGATCTGTCATTACAACAGGATGAAGGTGAACTAAAACTTGACAATAATTCAGCTACCAGACCGTGTGCCAAAAATTCTTCCAGTTCATCGACTAAGACATCATCAAAATCTAATTTATAGTTGCTACTTTCATAGGATTGAGGACTATGTTCTGGATCATTTTGTTTCATCTCTTCACCTTGTTCATCCTCAACAATTATCACATCAGGAGCCTCATCATCAAGCACTTCAATAATTGGATGTCTAATGGAGTTTGTGGGTTTCTCTGCAAAATTAGGTTCCTGTTCTTGATGAGCTCTTTCGTACTCTCCTTTTACTTCCCCTGATAATCCAGCCTTCTTAATGTTGCCATCCATGGAAAGTTTTTTGGATTTATCCTCATTATTGGCATCTTTCATCTTTCTTTTGCTCCAGATATTTTCTTTTAAGCCTCTCCCTCCTGCATTCAGGGCCATTGCATAACTCATGGTGTAGCCTTCCCACCACTCGTGATACCCTTTTAAGGTGCTGCACTTCCTTGTGATAGATGGAATATAGAATTCAATTCCTATTGGGCAGATAGTGCTGGAATCCCATGGTACTACTAATGGGCCGGTTGATGCTGGGATGGCTTGATCATAGCCTAGTTGCATTGACACACGATCTGGTTTATATTGTCCCATGGGAACAATATCGTCTCTAACCAATCCCACAAGTCCAGCAGCTGAGACAATAGCCAAAATATCATATACCCAGATAGGAGAGTGTTCATTCACAACAATGCTTTGCTCCTCCCTACTATACCATTTATGCTTCACCCAATTCTCCAATTCATTAATGTACGGCCTCCAAGAAAAGGATTTTGGATCACAGAAGGTCTCCAGCGTCTCAGAATACGTCAGGTGATTCTGCTTGCCGTCCCAACGAGCGACACGTACTCTCAACTGCTGGTTGATCGGATTCTGGTTTTTGGGGCTCAAGCAAGCAAATCTCTCCCACAACCAAACTTGCAGTAGGCGAAACTGTGCCCAAACTTCAATCTTGCTCCCTGCACTTCCACCTTGGGATTCATAGAGCAACTTTGTGATGATAGTTAAGTCGCTGTATAGGTTTGCTGTCACAGCAGGTGCCAGAGCTACTCTCTCCCCTCTACACAGCCTAGCAGCAATCCCAAATACTGCCGATGGCACCTTGTGCAAGGGCTTACAAGGCACCACGAATTTGGACAGCCAGTATGCCAAGAAGCCTAAATGCAGCAGTTCGTCGTCGCCCTCCAGTTTAAGAAACCAATTAAGCCAAAAAGAATGAGAAATCCTAGCCCTTTTTCCCGATTTCTTCATCATCTTCACTAAGGTGTCCCACACCTCCATCAGCCTTAATCTTAGCCGTTCCTCCTCCTCGGTCAAGAGGCGCTGAAGCGGAGACCCCCACACAGGCAAGTTGCCGAGCATGTGGGCGTCCTCGAGCGTAAACCCAATTTCTCCCCATGGCAACACAAACGTGCACGTCGATGGGCACCAGAACCCCACAAGCGCCAGCATCATCTGAGCAGCGTATCTAATATTCACCATCGAGTTCAAGATCGCATCTTCGATGCCGGCCGCCCGCCACGCCCTCACAAACTTATCTTCTCTCGCCATGCTTTCTACCCATGTCTTCCATTCCTTGACCGGCTTCCTCCACCCGCGGAAGACGAGCTCGGGAAGAGGGACTGCGCACGCCTTGATCAGGTCCGCTATGAGGGGGACGTCGCACGGGATGTCTTCGGATGATGACGGCGGGACTGGGGAGGAGGGAGCAGAAGCAGCATTTCCAGCGAGACACGGCCGGCGGAGGGTGCACTGCTCCCCGACGACGCCTGCTTCTCTTGCAGTAGGCGACAGAAGCGTTGACGCAGGGCTCAAAGGTGCCATCTTTGGAGTGCAAAGAAGCCTGTCAGTCTTCACAGGGAGATGGGTAGCAGCAGGAGGATGAAGAGGTGACAAGCGAAGAAAAAGACTGGAGCTTGGGATTGGGTTTCCGCTGCTTACCGGAGAAGGATGGCCTCCCCGACCCTGGGGCGGCAGGACACGCTTCGACTGCATGCGCCCCGAAGCTGGGTTCTCTTCCTTCTCCTGGGCGTCGGCGGCGGGTCGTGTATTGTCTCGGGGTGGGAGGGGAGCGGCTAGCCTGTACGCTCCTTTGCCGAGTGGTTCTGCTACCCTGTACGGGCCTTCCCAGTTTGGTGCGAGCTTTCCGGCGGCCCCCCTTAGGTCAGCCACACTTGCTCGCCACAGTACCAAGTCTCCGGGGAAGAAGTGTCGCTCTTTGACTCAGGCGTTGTAACATTGGGCCAGCTTTTGTTGAAATGCTACGAGTTTTACTTGGGCGTTGGCTCTTTCTTCCTCGAGCAGGTCCAAGTTTTCTCTCATGGCCTGGTTGTTTCTGGCCTCATCGAAGTGTCCTATTCTCAGTGAGGGGTTGGAGATCTCCACTGGTACCACTGCTTCAGCGTCGTAGGTAAGGTGAAAGGGTGTTTCTCCGGTGGCAGCTCTAGTGGTGGTCTGGTGGGCCTACAGGATGCTCAGGATTGAGTCTACCCATGAGTCTCCTGCTTGGTCCAGCTGGGTCTTGATGCCGTGAAGTAACATCCGGTTAGCATTTTCCACCAGTCCGTTCGCCTGGGGATGTCCCACCGAAGTGTAGTGGTTCCAGATCCTAAGCTCCGAGCACTTCTCCTGAAAAGAGGTGCTCGCGAACTGGCTGCCGTTGTCGGTTGTAAGGATCCGTGAGATCCCGAAGCGATAAATAATACTTCGTAGTACGAACTTCCAGGTCACCTCGATCGTGATCTTCCCCAGTGGTTCAGGCTCGACCCATTTGGTGAAGTAGTCAATGGCGACTATGAGGAGCTTCTTCCTTCCTTGTGCCTCTAGGAAGGGACCCAGTATGTCCACCCCCCACCGAGCAAATGGGCAGGGCTCCATCAAAGCATGCAACTGCGTCACTGGCCGATGGTGCAGATGGGAGAACTTCTGGCATTGAGGGCACCTTTGGGCATAATTGAGGCAATCTTGCTGCGAGGTGGGCCACCAGTAGCCTTGCCGGATTAGCGTCCTCGCGAGTGATCGCCCCCCAATATGGCTTCCGCAGAGCCCTTCGTGGATCTCCCAGATGGCCTGATCGGCCTTCGTGGGGAACAAGCATTTCATTAGTGGGGCTGAGAGGGAGCGGCGATACAATGTACCGTCCACGATAGTAAAGTGGGCTGCTCTTGCCCGCGTACGACGAGCCTCGGCGTGGTCGCTCGGGACTTGTTACCGAAGAAGGAAATCCAGGAGGGGATCCATCCAGGAGGGCTCATAGTCGATGTCATTTACCTGGGGCGTCGGCTTGTCTATGCTCGATGCTGACAATTCTTCTATCAAGATCGAGCGTGAGTTGGAGACCGCGGTGGCTGATGCTAGGTGAGACAGCGCGTCTGTTCGGACGTTTTCTTCCCATGAGATGTGGACCACCTCAAAGTGAGAGAATTCCTTTGCCGTCGTCCTGGCTTGCTCTAAATATTTGATCATGGTTGGCTCGTGTGCCTCGAACTCTCCTCTCACTTGGTTGACGATGAGCATGGAATCGCTATATACGTGCACGCTGGTCGCTCTGAAGTGTTTCGCCATGCGTAGCCCCGAGAGGAGCGCTTCGTACTCGGCCACGTTGTTTGTGGTCAGAAAGTTGAACCGCAAGGCGTACTGGAGCTCGAGCCCTTCTGGCGAGAGTAGGACCAATCCTGCCCCACTTCCTGCAGCACAGGACGATCCGTCGATGTATAGCTCCCATGTGGGTCTGATGGACTGCTCGGGGAGGTCGTCGGTAGGTTTGGTGCATTCCGCTACGAAGTCGGCGGGGGCCTGCGCCTTGATTGCAGTCCTCGGGTGAAACTTGATGTCGAACTCCCCTAACTCAATGGCCCATTTGATCAGCCTCGCTGAGGCGTCAGGGTTCTGAAGGATTTGTCGTAGTGGCTGATCGGTGAGGACGATGATAGGGTGAGCCAAGAAGTACGACCGTAGTTTGCGAGCAGTCGTAACGAGCGCAAGGGTGAACTTCTCAGTTCACGAATATCGAAATTCGGGACCCTGAAGTGCTCGACTGACATAGTAGACTGGCTTCATGACTCCTGCCTCTTCCCGTGTGAGGACGGCACTCATGGTGCTCGACGTCACAGATAGATACAAGAATAATTCATCTCCCTTTCTCGGCTTGGCGAGGACGGGAGGGGACGCTAAGTAGCGTTTTAATTCTTTGAATGTCAGCTCACACTCCTTGTCCCAGTCGATGTGTCCTTTCTTCTCCGGCGCTTGATTGGCTTGCTTGATCAGCTGAAAGAAGGGGAGGCACCGCTCGGCGGCTCGGGATAGGAACCGAGCCAGGGCGGCGACGTGACCAGTGAGGCACTGTATGTCCCTCACTCGGCCTGGCCGCTGCATCTCCAACACTGCTTGGATCTGGTCAGGGTTGGCCTCGATTCCTCAGTGGGTAATGAGGAAGCCTAGGAACTTTCCTGACCGTACTCCGAACGCGCACTTGGCTGGGTTTAGTTTCATGTTGCACCTTCTGAGTGT
The DNA here is from genome assembly GCA_024336825.1 of Amorphophallus titanum. Taxonomy (NCBI): domain Eukaryota; kingdom Viridiplantae; phylum Streptophyta; class Magnoliopsida; order Alismatales; family Araceae; genus Amorphophallus; species Amorphophallus titanum. The sequence continues at coordinate 4,945,851 of JANBPO010009260.1, forward strand.
AGTGAAGGTCTCCGCCAGGTCCTCCAAGTGTTCGACAGCTTGGAGGCTTTTGATGAGCATGTCGTTGATGTACACCTTCATGTTGCAGCCGATCTGTGAGTCGAATATGTGGTTGACGAGACGTTGGTAGGTTGCCCCCGCATTCTTCAGCCCGAATGACATTCGGGTGTAGCAATAGAGGCCATGATCGGTGATGAATGCAGTCTTGTCTTGGTCGGGTTTGTGCATGCTGATCTGGTGATACTCAGAGTAGGCATCTAAGAAGCTCAGCATCTCGTGCCCAGCTGTTGCGTCGACCAGTTGGTCGATCCGTGGCACAGGGAAGCTATCCTTGGGAGTAGCTTTGTTGGGGTTGGTGTAGTCGATGCACATCCCCCACTTCCCATTGCCCTTGGGGACCAGGACTACATTGGCTACCCAGTCTGGATATTAGGTAGGCCATAGCAGCTAGGAGCATAATTTCTCATTCACTTGTTCTCTGACGATGGCTTGTCGCTCGGGGATGCAGCGCCTTCGGGACCGGGCGACAAGTGGGATCCAACCTTAGTTGGTGCGTGATGACCTCTGGTGGGATTCCAGGGAGCTCGTTCTCAGACAAGGCAAATACGTCTTGGTTGGCGGTGAGGAACCTTGCGTAGGCTTGTTTGTCAAGCTAGGAGAGGTCCACGCCAATCCTTAACGTTTAGCCCGGGTCTTCTCCCACCTGAATGAAGTATAAGTCTTCTGTCGGGGTGCTCATGCTCGGGTCTGGATCCTGGGCCTTGGCCCTCTTCTCAGGCGGTGCGTCTTCGGGGTGTCGTTCATGCGTGGAGATGAGGTAGCATCTCCTGGATTCCCTTTGATCTCCCCGGACTTCCCCTACCCCCCGGGAGGTGGGGAACTTAAGCTTTTGATGGTAGGAGGAAGGGTGTCATGTCTCGACCGCGGAATATCGGAACATAGCAGTATAAATAGTTAAAATATGTTGACTTCCAAACATGCTGTGCTTTGCTTTAGCGATTAAATGACTTCAACACCACACCATAGTAAAGAGAAGACATACTTTCCAAGATAACCATTAATTCCACTAATTAATCATATTGAGTTTCACATCCACCAACCATTAAAAGAACCAAAAGTTCCAAATATCCATCAACTCAAAGCAACTACATAATGACAACTTAATTGAATTTACAACTCTTGGACAAAACTACATCTCCCAGACTCAAACTATCTAGAGACAACTCCACAAGGCCTTCTAGCTAGTTCGCTCCACGGTCTTCACTCCTGCCCATCCCCGTCGGTTTGAGAGTCATCACCTGAGCTACCTGAAAAGGGGGAAACAACTGGGTGAGCGAATGCTCAATAGGTAATAGTAGGCAATGTTTAAGTAATTAACCAGTTACATTAATGTTATGTGACAAATAAAAAGAATAATGACAATGAATTACTTAAAGTAAAAGAACATGAATATAGCATATCAAGGAACTGGCCGATTAAGCATGAAATACGCAAGTCATGAAGATAATTCCATGGAGGAGTTTATTAACTTGAATTCAAGAGAAGAAATCATGTAAATGAAAAGTCATAGACATCATGCTACTCATGCACTCGGTGCAATGCCTCACCATATCATTACAACTCCCCAGGGCACTAGTACTTTTCGGGTGCTCCTCCTAGGACCAGACTGGGCCCTTATGATGCGTTAGCATTGATTTGGTTTATCCAAGATTCCAAGTTATGTCTAGACATTCACTGGACTCGGCCAGGAGAGAAAAGTTCTCAAGATATAACCTAGAATAAACAAGAATAATCCAGGGTTTTAATAGTACGAGCCATTCATGGCCCGACTCATGAGGCACATAAGAAAACTTGAGAAATCAATTACTGAAAGGTACGTGGTCACCCTTTGAGCCACTGACAACAAAAATAGTCTTATGATGGACCGTGAGAGATGAACTGGGCCAAAGTATAACCCAGCTCGAAGCCAAGAGATAAACGGTCTTCTTATGGGCCGTGTAAAGATAGAACGGTCCCAGATGGGCCGCTAGATAGATCCCGATGGTCCATATTGGGCTGTTCAGAACAAGAAGAAACTGAGGCCCACGATGAGAGGTAAACGGTCTGAACTGGGCCATCCAACCACCATACAGTCACTCGATAGTCCGTTCCATGGGTTAAACAGTCCAAAGCTATCCGTGTACAAAAAGGCCAAACTAGGCTAGATTTATTAACCTAAATGGGCTCCCAGGCCACCCGGGCCATTGTGGAACCAAACTGGGGTTCATCCCACAGCTCACAGGCTGAGTCTGGAGGCTTAAGGTCAACTTATCATGACTATGTCGAAGAAGAATCAAGGATAGTCGACCATCTAGACCTGGCACTCAGCCAGTTAAAACACAGTTTCCATAGAGCCGCGTAGTGAGTCAAACGGTCCGACTCTAGCCGTGTATAAACTTAGACGGTCCCAATTGGGCCGTGACTTCAAAACAAAGATAAACACGTGATTTGATCGAGTTAACAGGTGCAGGATTTGAGGTACAACCTGCCCGGCATCCTAGTGGGAATCTCAGGCTCGCGGGGACTGACAGAGGTCTCATAATGGAGGTCCTAGTCCGACGGAAGGAGCATCTGACGGAGAGTCCCAACCATTACAAGATAAAAGGGCTATAAATCATCAGAAAATGATAGATGATCGGTTAGTCAGCACCACCGGAGTGGAGTGACTATCAAAACAATCCTAATAATGTTACTCAACTTTTAACATAACCATGATTTTGAATTCATGCGTCATTAATTAGGGAGAACAATAAAGACATCATGATTTTGGAAGGAAGATATCCATCGTGAACATAGTCAAAGTAGATCATGTTCCATTATTTATCAGTTCCTTATGTGGGTTTCTAACTTCTTCATACCTAGCTTTAACAAGAGCTAATATACTTAACTCACAGAATAACCCATTGTGAGACAAACACGGTCTAACCAGAGCCGCTCGACATGGTCTAGCGGTCTATCGTTAGTCTGCGTAGGGCATGGGGTTCGAAAATCGCATGCACCCTAAACGATCTATCAAGCAGTCGCTGGCGTATCTAAACGGTCTGGAGATGAGCCGCGTGCCCAAGATAGCGATCTATCATTGGGCCGTCACTGTTCAGGGAGGTCCCGAACACAAACCCACATAAACGGTCAAACCTACGATCGTTGCTCTGGACCTCGCGGTCTATCGCGGGGCCACTTAGTAATAAGCGGTTCCTATTAGGACCACGTACCAAATAGCATGGCCGAACTCCAGCGACCTTAATAACCTCCAATTGAAACAACAAATTCACGATGCATAGGATATAAAAATAGAACATAAAGATATCAATAGAAAGAGGACACAAAGATGCACAATATAGATTAATCAATTGAATCTTAAGCCTGCTAACCCGTCCTTAATCCAAGGTAATAAGAGGTTAATCTGACATGCTCTGATTAAAACACAAAATACTCTCAGGATATTAAATCAATTTTAGGGCTTTTGGTACCAAATGAAAGATGGCACAGAGACAAATCCATCAGTAGATTATGCTTGAGGTTTGGTCTACTAGAACCTACCTTAAACGAAGGAAGAAGGGGACGAAGACACCGACCGGTCATGCGACGAACTCCCCACAATCCCTCCAGAATTCCCACACGAACGTGCTCCTCGTCGGCCACCGCAGCATCCAAGGGTTTCTAGGTCGGGCTAGGGTCTGTTTTATAGGGTTAATTAGTCTCTGGAGGCGTCCAACAGGGAGGATAGTGTCCACACACACGGGCACGCGCGATTCATGCTTGACCAAGTCCGTCGCCATCTTTCTCTTAAAAATTTCCTTCCTAGGGCTAGGGTTTCGACTGGGAAACGGAGGGGAAACAATCTCCTCATCCAAGCCATTTGTTTGGATCTGATCTGAGCTCAAATGGTTGAGTATTGGGTCTGAATTAGAGGATCCAAGGTCCAATAGGGCTAAACGTGTATTTCACCCTAATTTCCTAAAAATTGGCTGGCTTAAGATTTTATTTAGGGTTTTCAGTAGAAGACATTTTGCCTAAATTTTTAGTCCTCTTCATGGTTATAATACTTTCAAAAGGACACACACACACAAGATTTGTCATCATTAAAACACAGTAAGCAAAATCAACTAGGAGATCCAACAGGAAAAAATCAGGGTTGCCTCAGCAGCCCTCAGAAGCAGACACTCCCACTGAGGAGTGACGGGGCAATTACCGGGGACATACTAGCAGTCCCCCAGCTCTATGGCAGCCAGAGTTGCCTCTCCGCCTGCTGGACTTTGAGCAGCATTTCACCGAATAGGAGCGCACCCTTCACGCCCTATAAAACAACTCCACTCCGGAGGATGGGGAGCAATCCCCATTCTCCGATCAAGTCTTGATGGCCGAAGTCTCCCCTAGAGTCTTACTACCACCCTTCAAGTCCTACGACGGCCAGGGTGACCCAGCCGACCATTATAATAGTTTTGACTCTTTGATGATGCTGCACGGAGTGTCTGATGCTATCAAATGTCGAGCATTCGTGACCACCTTGGTCCAGGGAGCTCAAGCCTGGTTCCAAGCACTCACCCCCGGTAGCATCCACAACTTCAGATAGTTCGGGAGACTGTTCAAGGAAAGCTTCACCGGCAGTGACCCTCCAAGGTTGATTGCGGGGCTGTTGGCACTAAAACAGGCACAAGGAGAAAAGTTGCGGGCTTACATCAACTGATTTAAGTTAGAAGCCTTGCGCATCCCCCGCCTAGACATTGCCTCAGCCATCACTGCACTAACCGGAGGCACCCGAGATGAGAACCATCGGTGAGAGTTGGTGCTCCACCCTCCCTTCTCTCTCATTGATCTGGTGACCATGGCTCTATGCCACACGGAGTGCGAAGAAGTCCTCAATGCTTTTCAAGATCGAGCAAGCTTGGGGTGAGAAGGAGACAAGAAACGACCGTCTGAGCAAGCCTCAGGCCAAGGAAAAAGAAGAAATTGAGACGGGAACCGCAAGGAACCTCCATGGAAGTTCAACCGGGACACTCCTCTGTCCAACCCTATCTACGAGATATACCAAGAAATCAAGGACTCGGGCCTCCTTCGCCGACCCGAGCTTATGAAGGCTGACCCTGGACGTCGTAGCCGCCGCAAGCATTGCTAGTTTCACAATGACCACGGCCACTACAGTGGGGATTGTTAGCATCTCAAGGATGAGATCGAAAGTCTTATCGGTCAAGGTCACCTTTCTCAGTATGTGGCCGAGTGGCAGGAAGATCGTGGGTTCCCCCAAAAGAAATCAGCAACCACCCCCGTGGGGTCCACATCAATGTCATTTTAGTGGGATCTGCCTCAGGAGGGGACAGTAGTTGAGGAATGAAGCATCACACTAAACAAGCCTCTCGGGCATTCGAGCCCCCTAAAGCTCCATCGACGAATGACCAGCAGGACCTGGTATTCTCCGATCAAGACCTGGAAGGGGTAGCCACCCCGCATGACGGTGCCCTTGTAATCTCAGCTACTATAAACCATTGTAACATAGATAGGATACTAGTGAACAATGGTAGTGCCCCTGATGTTTTGGCATACGAATGCTTCTTGAAAATGGGTGAAAACCCATCGAGACTACGCCCGATTCGAACCCCCCTTTGCGAGTTCAATGGTCAGGCAACTTATCCTGAGGGAGCCCTGAGCCTACTAGTTACTCTCGATACCCCTCCTAAAACTATCACAATTCTGGCGAACTTCGTGGTGATAAAAGGGATGTCGACCTATAATGCCATATTTGGTCGAAGTATTATTAGCTAGATAAAGACAGTGCCCGCAACCTATCACCAAAAAATGAAGTTTTTCACTAAGCACGGTATTGGGGAAGTCTGAGGTAACCAGGCAACAGCTAGAAGGTGCTACATAATCTCGGTCAAAGTCGAAAGGCCAAAAGGGAAAAAGAAAGAGATCGAGGAAGTTGTGGACAAACTGATGGTAGGAAAACCTGGCGGAGAACTGTTGTCAACCTTCCTCAGAGACAACCCAACTCTTGAAGTAAAAATTGGGGCAGACATACCGCCCAATGTATGAGAGTAATACAATAATTTCCTTTCTGAGTACATTCAAGTCTTCGCATGGTCTGATGAGTATCTTCCCGGGATTCCCAAAGAGGTGGTGATGTACAAACTCAACCTCGACCCATCGGTGAAACCCATCTAGCAGTGGAGAAGGAGGTATGCCCCATAAAAATAGGCTGTCATTAAAGTGTAGATTAACAAGGGGAAGAAAGCCGAGCAATTTCGTCCGGTCCATAACTTGACCTGGCTCGCAAATGTCGTTCTGGTACCAAAGGCTTTGGGCAAGTGGCGAATGTGCGTGGACTTCAAAGACCTCAACAAAGCCACTCCAAAGGACTACTACCCATTACCAAGCATCGACCAGCTGGTCGATTCAACCTCGAGTAACGAACTTCTCAACTTCTTGGACACGTACTCTGGCTACCATCAGATCTGAATGGACCCCGAAGACACCGAGAAGATCACCTTTGTCGCTGACTTCGGCATATATTGTTACACCCAAATGCCCTTCGGGTTGAAGAATGTTGGAGCTACGTATTAGAGGCTGCTTAACCACATCTTAGAAGGCCAGATCGGGCGGAACGTCAAGGCCTATATCAATGATATGTTCGTCAAGACACCCAAGGCCGAAGACCATTTCACCGACCTTGCCGAAACATTCGACACTCTCCAGAGGTACAACATGCCTGCTAAGTGTGCCTTTGGAGTTGGATCCGAAAATTTCCTTAGATTCCTAGTAACACAGTTAGGGATCGAGGTCAACCCTGACAAAGTCCAGGCTATCCTGGACCTTTGGCCACTTGCTTGTGTCAAAGACGTTCAATGCCTGACTAGAAGAATTACTGCACTCAACTACTTTCTGTCCCAGGTGATAGAATGATGCTTGCCCTTCTTTAAACTACTAAGGGGGCCCTAGCTGGCGTCTGCCACCTTCTCCTGGGATAGTGAGTGCCAGAAGGCATTCACCAAGCTAAAAGAATTTCTGGCTTCACCTCTAGTGCTGTCAAAGCTAGTTCCAGGAGAGGCATTATACCTGTACCTCTCGGTGACTCCCTCCACAGTACGCTTGGTCATAGTCTGAGACGATGGAGGTGTGCAAAAGTTGGTATATTACGTCAGCAAGGTGCTCCTAAACATAAAGAACATCCCTCAAAGCAATGTCTACTGCTTGAGATTTATTGAAAATTTTATGAAGTTCAAATAGGAAGGGGATAAGGTTATAAGGGATTTGTCTGGTCACCAAACTGAACAGCAGGCTGAGAAGCAACCTGAGCAGCAGCCGCAGCACTTTGAACAGGAACAGTGTGAACAGCAGCAGGTTGAACAACAACCTGAGCCGCAGCAGCAGCAGCAACACTTTGAGGAGCAACAGGCATAGCAGCAACAGGAACAGCCTGAGCAGCAACAATTTGAACAGCAGCAGGCAGAGCAACAACTGCCACATGAGGAACAGTTTCATGTGGATGCTCAATTTGAACAGGATGAGCAGCAACAACATGTGCCACAGAAACCCTATTTTGGTCCGATGACACCATTTGGGATACTTCCCCCTCACTCTCCTCTAGATGAACCAAGGATATTTGCTAAAGGAGATGTTCTTCCTGAATTCCATGCTGAAGCTTCAACATCTAGAGGAACAAGATATGAGGCACATTAAGCCCCCATAGGTATTCATCCCACGTTGATCAGATTTCTGATTGCTCAGTTTGTAAATATCAATTCCTCAATTATGCAATTGAATATGAATGCTGAGAGACTAGATGCAAGACTTATTCACATTGAACAAAATCAGAATAGCCGATGGGAAAATTTTGTCCGAGACAAGCACAGATCTGATGGACACATAAATACTTTTATGCATTCATTGATACATGTTTGTAAGAAAGCAGGTACAGTGATGAAAAGCCTAAAAGAAATACACACTGAAACACAAGAAAAGACTACACAAATGTTGATTCATGCATTTGATATTCGAGAAGAGCAACATAACCTATCTCTCAAGTATGCCACCCTCATTGATACATCCAAAAGGATTGAAGAAAAGGTGGCTACTGATACTACCAAAATCTAAAAAATGGTGATTGTTGATTCTGTAAAAATCTTGGATGTCACCACAAGATTTGAGGGATTTGTTCATGCTAACTCTACAAGGGCCATTGATGACTCCATCAGACTTAAAGGAAAAATTCATGAGCTCATCGATACCTCCACAAAAATGAAAAAGAGAGTTCATACTGACATGGCCAAGATGGTTAACATCTCTACTAGAGTTGAAGAAAAAATGGATGTTGTCTACAACAAGTTGGATATGGTAGGAGATGAAATAATTGAAATTATTCATCTGCATAAAGCTCAGTTTCCAGCTAATCTGGAAGACACTGGTGAGGCATACTACCCACATCCATCTGAAGCCACATCATCATTAGTCAATGTACAAGGCTCCCAGCAGAAGTCCCAAACAGAGCACATTTGTAAAATGTTACACCAATGGCTGGATGACATCAATGAAAATATTAAGGTTCTTCATCAGTTTGTCAAATGAAGAGATGAGCAGTTGACTCAGAAGGTGGATTCTCTGGCTATAATAGTTCTCCATTTACAGGAACAACTTTTAGAGGCTCAGGCATTTCAATTTCCAGGAAGGTCCAGCTCCATGCCTCCACCACAGCATCCACCTCGTTCACCCCCTCCTTGTTGATGACAAAGGGGGAGAGGCTGATGAGACTAAGACTGCCATGAGACTGTTGAAATCATCATCTGGCATTGGCATCTAGTTTCATTTAGAGTTAGAAGTCTGGAAAGTTAGAGTTCATGTATACTTGTGTATACACTTGAATGAAATTTTTGTTTGATGTGTATGAAACTTTTCGTTTGATCAATGGATCTTCCTTCTTTGTTATCGATCAATGGATCTGTATGGAAACTTTTTGTTTGATGTGTATAAAAATGGTTTCTTCTTGAATGGTAGAACTTCTATAGTTTGTTGTTCTACAAAAGAAATGCCATAATATCATATGGATACTTGTGAAATAATGACTCATGATTGTCATCATCAAAAAGGGGGAGAATGTTGTGTCCCCTAGTTTTGATGATAACAATCCATAAATCATTATTGGATAGTTTTGGTTTGTCTAACATATTTTGTTGAAAATCTTTTTTATACAAGTACAGGTGAGGGACGTTCAAAGTGTCAACCTATTGGCAGGACGTGTCGACACTACAAGAACAAACCCAAGACTTATGCGTTTCTATCTGCGTTTTGTTCTACTCAGTGTGTCGACACTTCACACAGAATGTGTCGACACTTCAGTTCAGCAAGGAAGGTTGTTTCTCTGTCTGGCGCTCATGCCTCGACACATCCAGGGTGATGTCCCGACACGGCGGTACGAGCAACAAGCGTTTGCGGCACTCGTGTCGACCTGTGGCCTTGGAAGTGTTGACCTGTTGATGATGATCTCAACCTTTCCTCCAGATAACGAAGGAAGTGCGAACACTTCAAGCTGAATGTGTCAACACATGAAGCCGGGCCAGAACGAATCTGGGATTAAAAAGAATTTCACTTTTCATGATCTGCAACCATTCGTTGAGGATCTATTTGTACTCAAAAATTCTTCTGGAAGGTTGCTTTTCTAGAGAAAATCATTGGCAGACAAGGTATCTTCAGAAGTGGGGCCCACAGTAGATTTGGTCCCCTTATCCACTTCCATTTCTAGCGCGCATAGAAGAAGAGACAAAAAGGTTGTTTTAGGCAAATAGAGAAGGAAGAGAGCAACGTCTGACCGTGCTGTATGCGCAGAAGATAACGTACAGAAGATAGCTTGAAGAAGAAGTATATTGGCAGCTCCCCTCCTTCGAAGAAGCAGAAGAACTGGGAGAGAAGATAGGAGCAGCATGGAGGAGCACGTAAGGGTGATCTCGTCATCCCTTTGTTACCGACGTGAAGGCATCACGGCGTCTGCTTTCCTTCACGTTCTGGAGCCTGCATTGCAAGTAAGAGAGCCTTCAGTCGCTCGTGCAGCCGTTAGAAAGAGGCTCCAGCTTTTCTCTGGAGCCTGCGGTGAAGAGCCCAAGAGAGTAGAAGCCGCGTCAAGGTGTCTTCCAATCTGCAGACAGGATCATCTCTTCTACTTAGCTTCATCGTCATACCCTGTTGGGTTCCGTGCATCCCCTTGTTGTCTTTGACAATGGTTTTGATGATTCTAATATATTGAGTGTCTTACGTATGTTCTAAAGAGGGAGCGGGTTAGGCGGCCTTCGAGGCGTTGGCCTGAATGCTTGACATTGGTGACATGTACGAGCATATTGGTTGCAATCTTCATGCATGGTGGGCCACTAAAATCCTTTGAGTTTAATGCTATTTTTTATTTTGGCTCCCGTTTGATGGGCCTCACACAATCTAGAGTGGATTTCGTGTATCACGATTTTTGTTTCCTTAGGCCAAAGGCACTGTACGAGGACCGATCGGTCTTTCTCATGAATGAGTCGGAAAAGTAAGTCGTCAATTAGTTGATAAGATGTTGCTCTGCGTAGCAGTTACACTCTTTGAGCCCGATCGGGAGGAAGCCACCCGTTCTTTATCTTTATGATCGGGTCGCGCCAATCCTCTTCTTCTGGTGCATTATCCTCTTGAATGTTGTTGACCTCGTAGACAGTGAGGCTAGATTCCTCATTGAGCACACTTGGCATGAGCTTTTGATGTCTGACGGTGACATTCAATTCTCCATCAGGTGGGAGTTTTAAGGCTGGTGTTAATTTTGCCAAAGTGTTTGCTGGGGAATTATTGCTTCTTGGCACATGACCTAATAGGGAAATTTTCTTTTAGCCTCATGATGACTGCATGGTAGGGGATCATCTCTTTCTTCCGAACATCATAGTCACCTAGGACTTGTCGAATGACGAGTTGAGAGTCTCCATACACTTTGACGCACTTAATCTCCATCTTCAGTGCCAGCTGAAGTCTGATGATTAATGCTTCGTACTCCACCTTATTGTTAGTCAGTGACTTTATGAGAGCACAAGAATTATGGAGTATATCGTCTTGTGGAGACACGAAAACTATTCCGACACTAGATGCAAAGTCTGTGAGGTTGTTGACCCTCTTGATAGTTTGGGAAGCACCATCAAAGTACAATTCCCAGAACGACGAGTCAAGAGTGAGGGCATCATGCTCTGACCGTGGTGGGACGACTTCAACATGCTTCCCTGTTTCTGGCGGGGACATTAACACCTCTTCATCAGGCAGCTCAGTGTTAAGTGATGAGTCTTTGGGCACAAGATGTGCGGCTAAGAACTCAACCATCCCCAGCCCCTTAATTGCCTTGCATGGAACGAAGGTTCGAACTCCATAAGGATGAGCGTCCATATTTGGAGCCTTTCGAAGAGGATAGGCTGGCTAAGAAGGAATTTAAGTGGATCACATTTTGAGATGAGTTCCACTCGGTGAGCTAGAAGGTAGTGTCTTGGTTTATTGACAACAAATACTAAAGCTAGGCACACCTTTTTCATAGGCGTATACCGATGCTCAGGCCCGATCAACTTCCGGTTTAGATAGTATATAGATTGCTCCTTACCCTCATTGATTTGGGCTAAAAGTTCCCCAGAGAGGCATCCATGGTAGCGATGTAAAGGAGAAAGAGCTTTCTTTTAACGTGTGCCCCTAGCACAGGAGGAGATAGTAGATACGCCTTGATTTGTTCAAATGCCCTTTGACAGTCGTTATCCCATATGAAAGGTGCCCCTTTCTTCATTAGTTTATCGAAGGGTATGGGAGAGATTAGAAATGAACCCCCTTATATAGACAAGTCTTCCTTGCAGAGATTTGAGTTCTGTCAAATTCTTAGGCAGAGGCAGTCCTCTGATGACCTTGATTTTGTCAAGGTCGATCTTTATCCCTTAGTACCTGATGATGAAGCCGAATGTGCATTTCATTGGGTTCATTTTGAGATGATACTGTCGAAGTCTTTTGAAGACTCGACGCAAGTCAACTAAATGATCCTCTCGCTTTTTTGTCTTGATGATCAGGTTGTCAACATACCATTTAACGAGGTCATGTAGCATTTCATCGAAGATCTTGGTCATCGCCCTTTGGTAGGTTGCACCGACATTCTTTAGGCCAAATGGCATCCTTTTATAGTTGAAGACTCCCTTGGGGGATCGGAAAATTGTATGGTCTTTATCTTTGATGGCCATGCGGATTTGATTGCAACCCGATGACCCATCCATGAAGGGCAATGTTTCGTGATCGGTGGTCATGTCAACCATTATCTCAGTGATTAGGATAGGGAAGTCATCCTTCAAGCATGTCTTATTTAAATCCCTGAAGTCGATGCATACTCGGGCTTGGTCATTCTTCTTTTTTGACGGGAATTATGTTGGCGAGCCACACAGGATACATGCATGACTTTATGAAGTCCACATCGAGCATCTTGTCAACCTCAACATTGACTTTCAACTCCAGCTCGTGGCACATATGCCTTTGGGATTGTTTGACTGGCTTGATTGTTGGAAGTATCGCTAGCTCATGTTCCTCCATTGAGGGATCAAGCCCTGACATTTTTTTATAAGTCTAGGCCAAGCAATTCTTGAATTCTTCAAGGAGTTGCTGATATGTTTGTCTTTCCTTCTTGTTGAGGAGAGCGTCAATGAAGGTCAGCTAGCAATCTTGCTTGCTACTGAGGTTGATCTCAATCAACTCGTCCACGGTTGCTTGGCCACCGTTTTAAAGCTCCGATGGAGTTGGTTAGAGGTCGACAAAATCTTCCTCATCATCGGTGTTGGCTTCGTAGACTTCGAATTCCTCGAAGCCTTGCTTCTCAAAGTTTGAGCTTGATGGACTTCCTTCGTCCTTCTGATGACCAACGGGCTGAATTGTCCCTCCCTCAAGAAGGTGATTTTTGGCAATCCCTGACAAGGGCGACATTGACGCCTTACCATACTCTTTTTCAAAAGTGTCAATTTTAGGCTTAGCTTCCCTCTGTCCGTGGGGAGGGGGTAGCAACCCTATGGCATTGAGTGCATAATGGACTTGGAAGTCCATCTCCTGGTCATAACCAAGTCCCCTTGTATCCTTGAGACAGAAGGGAGGTTGTCCCCGGACCTGCGGAGGATTTCAAAGGCGGGGGAAATATGCACTTCGCGCAGGGTCTTGGACCTGAGGGATGTGTTGCTTTTTACACATTTTCTTGATATGCTCCAGCAGATTGTCCATTTCTTGGACCAACATTGGTGCATTATCGGCGGGAATATCCCAGCCACAGTCATCTTCAAGAGGGCCTTGTGGGACCAAATCTCCTTTATAAAAGACTATTGGCTTGTCTTCCTTACTTTTCTTGCTCCTCTTATTGCCTGTTCAAACAAATTTTATCCTGTGCTGCATGTGTATGATCCAAATGGAGTTCTTCAATTAACAATGACTTATAGTTGTCGTCATCAAAAAGGGGGAGATTGTTGTACACCTCCTATTTTGATGATGACAAACTATAACCCATTGAGTCCAATAATTCATTGAATTCAGCTCTCATGCATGGTATAAATGTGAAATGCAGGAGCACAAGGCAAAACCACTAAAGAAAGGGATTCAAAACGTCAGAATCAAAGTTTGACAGGGAAGGAAGTAGTCCAAAGTCAAAAAAGAACAAGGTTTTCTACACCTGTGGTGCCGAAGTCAACTTCTGAGTCACTGGAAGTCAACTTCTGCACACAGGCCAGAACCACTTGGTTCTGGATAGGCTTAGAAATTGACTTCCACTAATGCAGAAGTTGACTTTCGCTTGTCAGATAGAACCGGGCCTTCTGGGGCTTGTTTAGAAGTTGACTTAGACGCCTCCAGAAGTCGACTTTCATGGAGAATGGGCTATGTGAACCCTAAAATGGACCCATTTATCACAAGATCCGATACCCAAGCTGTGGATCCATTATGGCATGCATATAGAGGGTCCCGGTGTGCCAAAGAACGTGGGTTTTTAACACATTCTATTGCATCAAATGCAGATGACGTATTCTTCAACCTCTTTGTAGAAAAATATGAGTCTTTCTAGCAGTTGCTTCAACTGAATCAGTAGATATTCAGGATGCACTTCAAAAATTGAAAATGTATGGTGGGAAACCTGAAAAGAAGACAGGTGATAAAGGCCTCAAGTGCAAGAGGGAATAGAAGAAAAAGAGGAGCATCCATCTTGAAGTGAGGAGCAGAAGCAGCGTCTTCTTGTCACTGAAGGCCATCTAGTGATGCTGAGATCAAATTTTCACTACTAAGGCCAATAACGCATGGGGATCGTCACCAGCTAGTTCATGGCTGCACTAGAGTTCTTCATCAGATCGAACCTTCAAGCGTGCTAAAACTCAATCTCTAATCGATATGATATCTATATCTCTATCTTTCTTTCTATATTTCATTTCAATCATTAATGAAGTGTTTTTCTCGATCTTTCAAGCTATGAGTCAGCGTCAATTAAGCTGTGAGTTAGCGTTAGTCAAGCTGTGAGTTAGTGTTAGTCAAGCTGTGAGTCAACGTCTGTAAAAATGTGTGTCAACTAAGATTTGGGGTGTGATTCCCTTAATAGTGAAGCCTCACTCAGGTTGAGTGGGGGGTGGACGTAGGTCTCTAGGCAGAGTCTGAACCACCTAAAAACTTCATCTTGTGTTGGTATTGCTATGTTGTGGTTGCCATACCTCTTTCTCTTGCGTGATATCATAGGTCTATCAGTCTGCGTTTTAAGATATCAATCACTTCACATACATGTGCTGAGTCTTTAATTTTCTATCTACCACGAAGTAACTTTTTGGGGGGCAGATATATTCACCCCCCCTCTAGATCCACCTATCCACATCCAACAAAATCATGTACTCTCGGTTTACTTACCATGACCCGTCTTCAATATTACACCAACCTCCTCAACACGTGGATGATAATGATGATGATCTTATGCCTATTATGTTGGCTTAAGATGTCAATAGTGATAGGGGTTCTGATACCAAGTGATAGGTGCTCTGATCCAATTGATGTCCGTTGGTGATCCGCTGTGATTACAGATATGTGATCGAGACATGCACGGATGTGATCTAGAGGGGGGTGAATGGATCCTAGAGCACTTTTCAGGAATTTAAATTTAAACCTTTCTCTAGATAGATTAAGAGCAATCACGGTTCTGCCAGTAGTGAAAGACACCTACAAGTATTACTCAAATGATCAAAGTGGTCAATCAATCAAATATTGTACTAGGCGGAGGTTGGATCAAGGATCTCCTCACGCAAGAGATGTCAGTCTAAATAAGCGTGACCTATCTTTCCTGGCATGCCTTTTGATATACTTCGTTGATTGATGAGGCACTCAGATCATATGAGTGATCTTGCACATAGAAATTAGTTCTACTGGGAACGATCCTAAGCATTCATCTATCGAATAAAAAGCTTAATCAAACAATCACACACTGCACAAAAATTTCTAGGTGATTCATGTGGACGTCAAAAAATGATGATGATGATCGTACGGCATGTACGTCTCCATATCAGAGAGCGAATAGAAGATGAAAACGCCGAATAAGCCCCATGCCTCACCTGATCAGGACGAGAACGTGCTTGGTGGTTCGCTATCCGATAAGGAATCCCATCGAGCAGAAGATATGGCCACGACTCCCCAACTGGCTATGCCGAAGGCTCAATCGAAAGAAAACTCAAGAATTCGGGTTGGTTTGGCATGTGCCAAAAATCACTCGAAGTCTTTAATTGGGGTTTGGAAGCTTCAATATGAACACCTCGGAGGCGGTACCTTACGAGTAAAGCATCGCGAGAGTGCAAGCGTTCGTCTGAATCGCCACGAAGCCAGAATCAAGTCAGTTGATGCTTAAATCGGCGCAGTCGACGCTTAAATTGGCGTGATCGATGCTTAAACCGATGCGCCCCTTCAGCAATGCTTAATCCGGCGTGCCCCCCTCATGCCCCCTAACACGGCGCGCTAATTGTGAACAAGATAAATCGGCGCGCCCCATGACCATGTCGGTTTAACCCAATGTTACCCCCCCACGCCATTCCAACTCAAGGGGTGTCGCATCTTACATCCGGTGCCCTATTTTTGCAGTAAACGGACCGGCGAACGGGGACAGTCTTCGACTGGAATGGAAGGGACGCCGCACCTGCCTAGCGGATAATCGTCTGCACCGCTCAACCCCCCGAAATGAGAAGTTTTCGAATGTTGCACCGAGCATCACGTCGCCATCATCACCGTCGACCAATCCTGGGATGGCACTATGCCTATTCTACCAACCTCTCCATCTGCAGGGCACTTGACAGCGTCGGACACATGCCAAGAGAAGAATGGAGTGGAAGAGGAGGGTTCAGATGTATTCCTTCCTCCTCCCCCATATAAGACTAAGGCTTCCCTCCCCCATACAGGGGGGATACAGAGAGACACAGAACAAGAAAAGAAATGAGGGAGGAGAGTAAAGAGCTCCTTGTTGCACGAAGTTCTCCAAACATAACCGAGATTTTGCCTTGCAGTGCTGCAGACAGAGAGAGAGTGAGGCAATTTGTGAGAGTCAGAGATAGAGAGCGAGGGCGAGAGAGAGAGAGAGTGAGCGAGTGTGAGAGAGTGAGATAGACTGTGGGAGAGTGGGGATCGACCCCTCTCTCTGAGCATGCGTGTAGACCTAGAGTGAGAGAGGGGGGTTCAACCCCTGTTTGTGAGAGAGACTGAGAGAGTGAGAGCGACAGTGGGAGAGGGCAGGGTTGACTGCCGACCCCTTGTGTGTGTGTGCATGAGTGAGAGACAGTGAGAGAGAGAGAGAGAGAGAGAGAGAGAGAGAGGCTCGGCCCTTGAGAGAGAGAGAGTGAGTGAGACAGACTAGGAGAGTGAGCTCGTGTGTGCTATGTGCGTGAGAGAGAGAGAGAGAGGGGCTGAGCCCCTCTCTACGTGCCAGCATGTGTGTGTGTGAGAGAGAGAGCAAGTGAGAGAGGGGCAGTCGGGTTGGGCTGTGTGCGTGTGTGTGTCTCTGTGTGTGAGAGATATAGAGAGAGGGAGAAGGAGACAGAGAGAGGGTGCGTACGAGAGAGAGGGGGGGAGCTATCTAGGCCTGCCGCCTGTGAGAGAGAGGGGGAGACGTCGTCGTCCGCTCTGGGCCACCGCTCGATGGTCGTTGCTCGCTGGGGGCTGCTCGTCGGACACCGATCACCATAAGGGGGAACGCGAGAGGGGGTGGAAGTAGAGGGTTAGGGTTTCGCCATGGGGGAGGAAGGGAGGAAATGATCGGGGATCGAAACCCTCCGGATCAAGGCATTTACATAGCCCAGATCCGCCTAAACGTGGTTAGCGGGTCTTGGACAGATCACTGAAGGCCGATACATAGATCCGGAATGACAAAACGGGCTGGCGGGAATGCCCTGAGGCGGGTGGCGGCCCAAGTGCGTCGAGGCGGGTGATGTAGGCGAGACGACCATGAGGCGATCACTGAGGCGACCTGGCTGCGGCGAGGCGAGCTGCCAATGCCTCGCCTTGCATTTTGATAACACACATATATATATACCTAAAAAATCTCAGCATGAATCATCATTGGATGAATTTCCCAAATAAAGGCGATCCCTTCTACATTGTGACACTTTTTTGGTAACCTAATGAGCATTTAGGAGTCTTTTCTTGGGGGACACATTATATGGTATTCTAAACAGGAAATGTTTCATACTAATGCAATACACATATTATCAAAAAGGCACAAGCACACAAAACGGGAAATATTACTAGCAATTTCTGCAGACTACAAGTAAATGTTCATGGATTTTGTGGGGCATTCAAATTGTTAGCATAGCTCCTGTGTTATCCATGATATGATGCAGTAAGTCAGGCATAGTCTGGGGATGACAAGATCGTCCTTTGTTTCCACAACTTGCTGAAACAATCAACAAAAACTATTCTGAAGAAGTATGAAGGTTTCAATTTTATGTTTATATTAGTATTTACCTGATTTGCGGACCATGCTTTTAGGTTAGACATTGGACGTCCGACATCCTCAGAGGCATCATGGTAGCGACCCATTTCATGTAATAGTTAGCATGGTAACATGATGAGTGACATGATCAGCGTGGTATTTTCAACTGGTCAATCTATTTGGTCATTAACTGATTTCATTCGTTTAACTTTGTTCTTAACATTGATTTGTGTATGTAAAAAAGTTAAAGGTCTCTCATGTGGATTATATGGCTGTAGACTTGGTCGATAGATCTTCTTTTAGACAATGTGGACTGGGGAAGTATATAGTTGTGATCGCATTTCACAGTTAATGAAATCTAGCTTCACCTAAGTCCAAAAGACAGGATCAACGTCATCATCGTCACTGTCATCATCATTGCCACCATCATTGCTAGAGCCATAGATCTTAGCTAGTGCTTAACTTGGACTTCCTGCACCAAATCATCTAGGCTTATTTTCGCTATTCTACTGTTGATAGGGTTAACGACTAACACACATTCTGAATCTTATCATTTCTCATCCCACTGCACATCCATCTCAACACCCTCATCTCCACCAGACAGTCTCTGCATGTACTCTTTTCTTGGAGTCCAACACTCACTCATATAATCTAGCAGCAGGTCTCACTACATTACTATAAAACTTTTCTTTGGTCTTTAAGGGGACCTGTCAGTTACAAAGGACTCCAAATGCACTCCTCAACTTCAACCCAACCTATCTTAATCCTATGCATGACATCCTCTTGGATCTTTCCATTCACTTGATAATAGACTTCAATGTACGAAGTTGCTACTTTAGGAAAATTTTGGTCACAATTCATAACCAATTTCTCTTGGTCTCCCCTCCTATTACTGAAATTACACTCTACATATTCTGACTTAGTTCGACTAATCCTAAAAACTTTAGATTCCAAAGCATCTCTCCGCTGTTCTGACGTATGACTTATCATCCAGAAGACATGATCATTGTATAATATTTTCTTGCTTTATTGATGTTTTGATGGTTAATAATTCATTATCTCAACTTTAGTGTTATATTTAATAACATTTAGTATCTGCCTTCTTGACTTTTACAGGGTAGTGAATCAATCAGAAAAGAGTATGATCGTAAGTGTAGCCAGCTCAGGCATGAGTTTGCCAAGGACCTTAATGCTCGAGTGATTGATAAAACCCGAGCTGTTGTAAAGGACCTTCATTCCCGAGTAAGGGTAGCTATTCAAGCTGTTGATTCAATATCAAAGCGGATTGAGAAACTTAGGGATGAAGAATTGCAGCCACAACTAACAGAGCTGATACAAGGGTAAATTGCTATATCTTTTATAATTTTAAGTGTTGTATGTTTTGCACATTTTTTTCTATTCGATGTGGAAAAGGGGAAATGGTTATTGGTGCGAATTTGCCCATAGAATGTTGCAGCGAATCGATTCGTTTATATCGAAAACACAAACCGATTTCAAAAGCATGTCTCAATATTCTTTCATAACTACTATGATTAAATTCAGTTAATGCCGCCCTCATTCTCCTTCTCGTCAGCCTTCCATGAACTTCCTCAATGCCACCCGAGTCCCCCTCCCCCCCCCGCGCGCCCCCCCCATTAATCTCCCCCGATTTGAAAAAAATTATCCTCGAGTTTTGAAGTGCCAAAGTATCCACAAAACAACCAGGGACGCAACAAATCCATGACTTGCAAATAGGTCCAAAGAGATAACCAAACTGAGAAGTAGTATCAAACACGCCAAATGTGTCTCAAAATCACACAATATCATATCATACACTACAAGAAAAGGCAGTATTAGTGGTTCATCTCTTCCCGCCTCCTCTTTCTCTGTTCTTCCGGCGAGCTCCCCTCCTTGCCAACCATGGCTGGCGTGGTGGGGGAGGTCCAGACTCCATCGGAGGGTACTGAAGCTGACCGCTCAGATCCGATTGCGACAGCGCCTCGGAAGACCTATGCCTATATGCTCATGGAAGCTCACCACCGGCCATGCCCTCCCCTTCAAGTAAAGCCTCCAGCATTCACAGATCAGAGCGAGCCCGCCATTTTATTCTCACAAGATGAAGTGCAGGTTTCTTGCTCGCATCTGCAAAACGTGAGCATTGCTAAGTGCTCCTATGGCCGTCCCTCCATTCCAGAAATCAAACTCTGCCTCTCGCAGCGCCTCCATTTGAGCTCAGATTTTATCATAAGCCAATTGAACGCCAGACACATCCTAGTTAGATTGGGAAGTGAAGCGGATTTCCTTAGAGTGCTCCTGCAAAAAAGCCTTTATGTCAAAGGATTTCTATTCAGGTTCTTCAGATGGACTCACGACTTCGATTTTGATGCTAATCCATCTGCTGTCCGTGTATGGATCGGCTTCCCCTCACTTCCCGTCAATTTCTATCACGAGGACATGCTTCGATCAATAGCAGGTAATATCGATCCGGTGCTGCGGGTACATGATGCTACAACTGCAATGACCAACACAGCAGAGGCTTTAGTTTGTGTGGAGATGGATCTTGATCTACAGAGGAAGGATCGAGTTTCGATTGGAATTGACAATGGTGGTTTCTGGTAGTCGATTAACTATCACAGAGTGCTGCATTTGTTCTCTTATTGCCATAAGATTGGGTACCTAGAAAGGGACTACAAGAAAAAACAAGGCAAGACTGCAGCTCGAAAGCCATCGGTGGGAAATATGGTTCTTCCAGGCACTAAGAATACCTTTCGATAGGAATATAAGCCAAGATCGGCTATTCTTGCAAGTTCTAAAATGACTGATGCAGCAGGAAACAGGTTCTCAGCTTTAGACCAAGCCCCGAAGGATTTAGAATCTGATGAAGGAAGCATACAAGATAAGCAAGTTCCCGATGATAGTTCAATTCTTGAGGCCTCTAATTGCTGTCAGCATGTTGCCTCTACTTCTGGACCTTCGGAGACATCAAACAGCCTCAATCACTCATTAACTGTTTGTATAAATGACTCTACTAAGAAGCCCAACATAACTCTGTCCCGGATAGAGGAGATTTCGGAAACAGAAGAGCTGCCTTCAATCCATTGTCATAATGAGGCCTCTCAGGCTAGAAGCTCAGCCCAACAACTCTCTTCCATTCATTCAGATCAGAAGATTATCACAATTAGCAGTTCGGAGGTAATTTCTAAACTATCGGCAGCTGAGAATACCAGGATGTTTGGTCAGGTAAATAACAGCACCAACACTCTTCTACACAACTCAAAGTCAAATGAGGTTTTGATCATGCCGGGAGTGCTATTTAGTGATGCCCGACTAACAAGGGCCAAAGCCAAGAGTATGGCAATTCACCCATCTTCCTCTTATGACCATGTTTAACTCAGCCTTAATATGGAATGTCAGAGGTAGTGGAAACAAAGCCACTATCAGAAGTTTGGCCCAGCATATAACAGCTAATAATATCTACTTAGCAGCAATCTCTGAACCTCAGATTGATCTTAGTAGAGCCCAAAGAGTGGCTCGGAGCATTAATATGCAAGCCCCTATTGGAAACAATGGTGATGCTTCCAAGATATGGCTTTTTTATAAGTCTCACATTTGCCTTGAGACTATGGAGGCTCACTCACAATACCTAACTGTGGTCATTAAGGAAAACAATATTGTTGTTCTTTTTTTTACAGCCATTTATGCTTCCTATAGTATCAATGAATGCAGGGTCATGTTTGACTCTCTAATGGAGTTTAGCCAAAGTGTAAATATTCCTTGGGTAATAGGAGGTGATTTTAACTGCATTATCTCCCCTGAAGAAAAAAGCGGAGGGTCTTTCTCTTCTATGGCTGCCATGATAGATTTTCAAGGATTTTTAGCAGCAACTGGTCTTATTGATGCTGGTTTCTCTAGCTCCAACTACACATCGACAAATAACCAAACTGGGACATCTCATATTAAAGCCCGTTTGGATAGGGTCTTGTATAACTCCCTCTGGGCTCATTCAACCTATTTTCTATTGGTTAGACATTTAATTCGAGGTCCCTGAGATCATGCCCCATTGTTACTATCTTTGAAGTTCATCCAGCTTTCTCCAGGGAGATTTATGTACCAGCACATGTGGCACACACATGAGAATTTCTTGGATTTTGTTAAAGTTCATTGGAGCAAATACACTCAGACAGATAGTCACCCTTTTACTAATTTACAGAAAAAACTTAAGTGTTTGAAGGCTGACTTAAATAAGTGGAACAAGGAAATTTTTGGTAATACCTTTCAGGCAAAGAGTAAGGTAGAATCCCAAGTTGAGATAGCTCAAAATCAGTATGATGCTAACCCCTCAGTTGATAATCGAATGATGTTATATAAGGCTAATGCTAACCTACGCCTTACATTATTTCGAGAAGAGGTGTTTTGGTATCAAAAAGCTCGGGTGGAATGGATCTCCTGTGGGGACCGAAACACTCAGTTTTTTCACCACTACACCAAGGTTAAGAGGCAGAGGAATTACATTCATAAATTGAAAATTAATGAGCAATGACTCGATGATCAAGATGTTTTGGCAGATGGTGTTGTGGAACATTTTAAAGTTCACTTAACCTCTGAACATCACACAGTTGATGAGAGCCTGTTTACTGTTATACCTTCTTTGATTAATGAAGATCAAAACTGTTCTCTATGTTCTATCCCGTCAGTAGATGAAGTTAAGAATGCTATGCTTTCTTATCTGGTAATAGCTCTCCAAGGTCGGATGGATTAAAAAGCTGCCTAGTTGTTATCTCTAGGAAGCGGCCTCGTAGAGCTACGAGGCCGCATTTTATATTGCCGGGAGACACCGCTTCGGTTTCTCCCTGCACCTTTTTCCCGCCGCCGGCCCCCGCTCGCCGGTTAACGCGGCAGGAGTCGAGTTCCTCCTCCTGCACCTTCCCCTAGGGAGAGAAAACTAATCTTCGCTCTTGCCGTCTTGTGATTTCGGGTCGCCGTTGTTTCGAGCCTGTGCAAGAAATGAATGAAACACAGGCGATTCGCTGAGTTCTCGAAATCGAACCATTCGGCTCCAACTGAGAGATGCACAAACTGCGATAGCGGCCACCGCTTCAAATGCCACCGTGCATCTGCGTGCGGTGCCATACGTGAACACCACAGATCGAATCGCCGGAAGTATTAGCAAAACAGAAAGCACGAACAGCGACCGGCTGAGGTCGGATATCGCGAGGAAAACATCGCGTTTTGGAAAGCTGCCGTCAAGGCAAGTCAAACAGAAGTCGAAAGCCGCATCGACAGACGGAGCGGCTGGGCCACCAAGAAGCCCGATTTTGTCGCACACGTCTTTCTTCAAGTCCGAAGCCCAAAACCGATCTCTAGCTTGTTTGAAGAATCGTTTTCCGACTGCGCGCTTTATTAGCCGGTCTCCAGCCTCTTGAACCAAATTCCCAAGTGCGAAAGAACACAGAAGGAGAAGGGTCAGCTCCGCCCCGTGAATATCCCGAGCATAAGCAATTGTTCTTGGCCAGCCTACAAATAGCGTTGTGAATTCTGCGATCAGAAAGAAGCCGGGCAGAATTATCGCAGCGAGGTCATAGAGTTCCAGTTTCAGTTTGGAAATTTCCATTCCACTCCATTTCCGTCTTCTGTCGTTATCCAACGAAGCTCAGTTTCTCCAACGATGAGCATCGCCGGTGGTAATCCATCAATCGACAAGTGATCCTCGATCCATCGAAACACCTTTCGGTCATCATCGCTCGGGCGAGTTGCATAGCCGTCTGGATGTGAATGCCACTCGCCGACGTACTCAACGGAACGCCCCGTGATACGGGAGATGTCTGCTATCCAACCGGGAAGGTCTTTCGAGCCACGGATGAATGCGGTCGCACGTTCAACGCTATCTTCAGGCGCACCCGTAATGTCTACGATGTAAAGAATCCGCCGGCTTAGGTCCCAGCACCCCAGAAGTGCGCCGCCGGTTTCTCTCGGCAATTTCTCGCCGCGGAACCAGCGCAGTTTATCGAGTACAGCTTCGTCCCAGACCACCAGGAACTCCTCGATTTGAAGACGGAACTCGCGGCGAGGGTCTTCCCAAGTTGCAGTGACTGAGCTGTCTGCTTCCGTCTTCCAAACTGCAATCGCTGCGGCGTCAGCGCGCAGCAGGCGTTCGGCAACCTTACTTCCGATACCAGCAAACAATGAGATCGAGTCGGCAGAGAGTACAGCGGAGAGGTCACGGCATGAACGGCCGTAGCGGATCTTCGAGCCTACACCTCCGTAGTGTCCTTGAAGATGGGTGTTATTGAGCAGAAGCCGATAGAACTGCATCTCTAGGGCGTCTAGCCTGATTTTGCGGTCCTTATCTTCGATGAGCAAGACCATTTGTTCTCCATCTGGAGACAGGAACAAGGAGAGGCGCCTGGCATCGCTTGCCGAGTCCAGCGCGAGAAACCTTGCCGCCGCTACGTCAGCGGAACAGTCGAAAATTACACTTGCGCTGGTCAGCATCGTTGCGAGATTGGCTTCGTCTAGACCTGGTCGCAGAACATTGATCCGCCCAGCGGTTGTAACAACCGTCTCTTCATAAACTGTTTCGATTATCTGTTTCATGCCGGTGACTTTTGGCGCGCCGGCAGAAATCGCTGTTAAGGCATGACGCGCGACGTTGTGGGGCATCATTAGGTCTTCGTCAACGATGCTCCACGTCCCGAATCCCTTGCGGACCAGATTCTGGAAGGTCATGGAGCCCAGTGCGCCGAGTCCGACCATCACCATTTGCCGATCGTCAACTTGGGTTCCGTTGAAGAGGGCAGCTCTGGCTTTCGTGAGTTGCGTAACAGGATTGACTATTACAACTCCGATGTCGGCGCTGTGGTCCTCGCCGCCACCAATTAGGGCGGCAACGGTCCCGTTAGGCATCACTTCCCAGAGGCCGAGTTTTGCACCTGCTTCTCTGACAGGATCAACTAGAAGAAATCCCGAGATGTCCCATTCCCAGGTTTCTTGAGGTGCGCCTTCTTCCCGAAACTTGGGAAAAATCAGCAGCAAGAGAATTCTTGCTGCGCTGACGTTGGCGTCGTTATCTCTCCAATGGCGTAGCCGCTGTCTCATGATGTCGAGCAAATCGACTCCGACATCCTGCATAACCTCGATCACTTGCCGAAGGTTCTGCGGCGTCTTGCGAATCAGTCCATGCTTAAACGCCGGAGCGACGACGGCGGTGGCGATATGGTCGGGCCGGACGGGAACACCGTGCATCTTCGAGTTAGTGACCACGAAGCCAGTAATCCCTAGTGGGTTATCGCCAACCGCGTGGACGCCGAATCGAATGGCGGCGTTCGCTGAGTTCGGGTCTTCCGAGATCGTCTTTACGAAGTCGGATGGGAGGATGATTGGTGGGAAGGCGCCTAAGAAGACGTTTTCGAGTGGCTGGTCATCCTGATGAAGTTTGCCTTCGGATGTCAACGACAGCCATTGTCGGACTCGCTCGACGAATACTGTTGGGGTCCAACGCAGCTTTACCGTGGTGTACGGGATCTCATAGAGGCAAAGGCTGCGGGGAAACTCAACCTCTCGTTGGTTGAGGTGAGGCACCCACGGGAAATCATCCCGTAATGCAACGACCTCGGGGAAAGTATCATCGCCGGGGGAAAACGACACTGCGAGAAGCTCCCGTTCAAATACATCATTGACCCGCTTCTGGCTCAGCTCTACGGTGACTTCGAACACGACTGTCTCGACACCCGACGCGGCGGCGCGCCGGGTGTCGGGTCGGTCAGCTGCACGGTCCAATTCTTGGAATCCTTGCCGGTGTCTATCTCGAAGAAGCCGGTGCGGTCGTAGCCTCGCGTGAAGCAATCGTTGCGCCCGGTGATCTGTATATTTAATAAAATCAAACTTTAGGGGATATATATATATATATATGTAAAAATCCCATATAATAATAGAAGGCAACAGTTTCCCCACTAGAACATATACACAGTCGCCATGCTTCAACATGCAAGTCGCAGAATAAGTACGGCCATATTTATCACCAAAAGAATATATCTACACAAGTAGACTGTGGCTGGTTCGGTGTAGCAGTATATTTGTCATGCAAGGAAGAATATATGTAGAACCCTGACGAAGTACATGTGTGGAAGCCAAGTGGATGGAGTACCAACCACATCTCCTCTATGGGCAGAGGCAGCGGCTGATGCAACAGGGCTTGCAACACCTTGGGCAGAGACGGGACCCTCCGCAATCCGAGCAGGACCACACACAGCCACAGTAGTACTCGGGGAATGAGCATCTGGGTGGGATGCAGCAAGGTTTACAAGATGAGAAGATATCACAGCAGCAGCACGGGTGGTGGAGGCCGGAGCAGCTGCAGCACCGACACTTTGGGCGGGCACAGGGACAGCAGCTGCAGGTCTTTGATGGGGCACAAGAGCAGCAGGTGGACTTCTTTGGTCCTCCACAGGAACAGCAGCTCCGATTCTGTGTTCTGCAAGGGCAACAGCAACAATTTTTTGGCAGTTCGCAGAGACAGCAACGTGGTCTTTTCCTTTTGCATGAGCACCCACAGCAACAGATCCACGAGAAGCCAGCACACAGCTTTTCCCTGGCCAACAAACGCACTGATCAGACATGCACAGAAGACCTTCTGGTGCCAGCCACACCCTACCAAATTCTGCACAAGCCATTCTGCATCATATGCATGCAGACAATGATATGAAGTCACCATATGATGCATAAGACTGCCTTCCGAGCAGAAAAAGATGGTATACGATAGCCTCAACTGTGCCTTGAGCTGAATAATACTTGCAAGACATGACATTGACGTGAATTAAAACTGCTAATGAGAAAGATGTAAGTGCAGGCCATGAACATGTTTGTTTCATGGGCACTGTTCTCCATATTCTCATTTCTGCATTTAGCTTATAATTTGATAACTTAACTTTAGGTTATCTGAAAAATGGTAAACAATGTGGTTTAGCATGGATTTTAAGCCACCATCCACAATAAAGAGGATTACCTTGGCACCCTGAGACCGAAACCAGACAGGCACTTTGTGATTTTACCTATGTTATCAAAGGCGATGGAGGTGATTGCCTAGGTAAGGCGAGGGGAGGCAACCACAAGTAGCCTCACCTCTACCTCAATCCGGCCACGTGGGCCCGACCCACCTCCGCACTTCGGCACTACTGAGAACATGACCCTCAGCTCACCAATTACAATAATACCCATAGGGCACCACTAATCACCAATTACAGTAATACCCTTAAATAAAATTTTTCTTCTGCGGCGTTGCGACTCCGGGTCCCACTCGGAGTGGGATCAAACTCTCCAACTGAAACATTCCAACTGGGTCTTCGAGCTGAGTCTCTCAATTAATTGAGTTCAGGCTCCATTCTTCAATAAGCACTCCCCAACCCGTTTGATGTTTTGTTTAAATTTGTTTAGATTTGTTGTTAATTTTATTTAAATTTGTTTGATTTTAGGAATGAATGAATTTAGGACATTTATTAATCCTAGGTATGCATTTTGTGATATTTGGACATATCTTTATATTTCTGAGTTATATATATTATTTTAATAAAATATTGTCTCAAATGCCTTGGCCATCGCCTAGACGCTTGAGACATGAGGTGACCCCTTGGTCGTCTAGGTCGCCTCTCGCCTTTGACTACATAGGATTTTATGGTGAATATTCAGCATCTGGTCCTTACCCTGCTTGAGAGAGTGCAGTTAACTTGGCAAACAAAAACATACATATCATCTTAAGATGGCTTGATCAACTCAATCAAACCAATTTGTAGTCAGGAGCTAGATATAAAAGGAATTATACCCTTGTTCTGTAAGTCAGAGTAGATGGTTCGTCCAGAAGAAAAGGCAGAAGCAGATGAAAACATTCTAAAAACCCTAAGGGCCACTTTGGTAACGGGTTAAGTTGGGTTACAGTGAGTTAACCGGGGTCGGGTGAGTTGTTCCTTGTTTGATAGTTTTTTTCTTAACCTGGGTCGGATAGGGTTAAAGTGGATTAACTCATTCCTAAGAAATAGGTAGAATGAGTTAATCCACCCAGGTTAAGATTAGGGGTGGAGTGGGCTAACCTAGGTAAGCCACCCTCCCCTAACCTAATCCGTTACCAAAGTGGCCCTTGTTGTTTCCTAGGGGAGGTAGCAACAGCAAGAGCTGCAGCAGCCTGAAACACAATTGTGGTACCAGATTAGTTCTTGTGGATAATGTTAATTCCGACCAGCTATTCTAATGAAGAGAACAATGCCTTATTTTCTTGTTTTAACATGCAGTTTGTGCAGGTGTTGTCCTTCTCATCCAACAGTATGATTGAGGAGGTTGCAGCCAGCTGTGATGCTGTTGGGATCTTTCAGTCATATGTATGCTCCATGCTTCCATTTATGCTATGATTCTCCATGTCATCGTGTTGTCTAATCATGAGTTTAGTTAAAAAAATTAAAGACCAACCTAAATAGTGGGTTGTTTCATTGGGTGTATAAAAAATGAGATATTTCGGCTAAGTTAGTGGAGAGAGCTAAAAGGCATGGGTACAAAGCTATTGTTCTGACAGGTGATACTCCTAAGCTTGGACAAAGGGAAGCAGGCATCAAGAACAAGTAGCCATTTCCATGTAACTTTAGTGCTTGCAAAATTAGAGATAATAAGATCATTTTGATATTCACTGATGTCTTGTTTGTGGTTTCTAGGGTGTTTCTTTCTAGAAAGAAATGTGTGTCCTCAGTTACACTGATTCCTGTCTAAGTGTCCAAGAAAATTGAATGGCAAATTTCCAATAGATCATTTAAGTTATACTGTTCTGTTTTTCTACGGCTGTTTGAATTATTTTTTGCCATTAAGAGTTCATAAAGTCAATAATAAATTGAATTCATGGAGATCTGATCAATTCCCGATGTTTAACCTTACATTTGAATGGTCCTGCAGAATGGGTGGCGTCGGCCATCAGCGTGCGCAGCAGCTTGTTAATACATCAAAATGACTCAAATAAAATATAAAAGCTACATGACATGACTCAAAGAAATGTAAGATCATGATGGTACTTGATGACGATCCATCCGGGCTTCAAAAATGTAGAGGGGGTAAGTGATGTCCCCATCATCTAGGATCTCTCGCATCACCTAATTATTTTTGGCTTTGTCAAACTAGCTAACCCGTACGTAACGACGGGTTGGATATCTCAACTGGAACAACTGCTTCTACTCCATATGCGAGGTGAAAAGGCATTCCCTCTTGGCGGTCCGAGCAATAGTCTGGTGTGCCCATAGGACACTTGAGATGGAATCAACTGAAGACTCGTCAACCTGCTCCAAGTGAGTCTTGACACCATGATGGAGCATTCTGTTGGCATTTTCTACTAGGCCATTCGCTTGGGGTGTCCTATAGATGTGTAGTGATTCCAAATCCACAGCTTCGAGAATTTTTCCTGGAAGAAAGTACTCGTGAATTGCCTTTCGTTGTCAGTTGTAAGGACGTGTGGGATCCTAAACCAGTAGATTATGTTTTGAAGGACAAATTTTCATGTTGCCTCGCTTGTGATTTTCCCCAGTTGTTCTACCTTGACCCATTTGGTGAAGTAATCGATGATGATGATGTGAAACTTCTTCCTCCATTGAGTCTCTTGGAAGGGGCCCAGTATATCTACCCCCCACCGAGCAAATAGGTGAGTCTCCATTAGCATGTGCAACTGTCTCATTAGTTGGTGATATAGGTTTGTAAACCTTTGGCACTAGGGATAGCTTCGGACATAGTCAAGGCAGTCTTAATGCAGCGTTGGCCACCAGTATCCTTGTCAGATGGGGCTCCTTACGAGTGCTCGCCCATCAATATGGCTTCCATAGAGTCCCTCGTGGACTTCTTGAATTGCCTGTCTGGCCTCTATAGGGAATAGGGCCGAGAGTGATCGTCTAAATAGATAGCTGTCAGTGACCGTGAAATGTGCCTCACGTGCTCGCGTGTGGTGAATGTCGGCACAGTCATTAGGGAGTTGTTGTCGCAGGAGGAAATTTAAGATCGGATCCATCCACGATGGCTCATAATCGATGGCGTTCACCTGGGGACTCAGCTACTCGATGCTTGGCGCTAGTAACTCCTCTATCATGATAGCTCTTGAGTTAGAGGCAACTGTCGATGACACCAAGTGGGAGAGAGTGTCTGCTTAGACGTTCTCTTCCCTTGGGATATGTACCATTTCAAAGCGGGAGAATGCTGATGTGGCTTCCTTAGCCTTTTCAAGATACTTCACAATCACCAACTCTTGGGCTTCAAACTCTCCTCTGACTTGGCTAATGATGAGCAGGGAGTCACTATAGACTCATAAGTTGATCTCCCCGAGGTGCCTTGCCATCCGTAGGCCTGAAAGTAGTGCTTCGTATTCGGCCATGTTATTGGTGACCGGGAAATTGAAGCGAAGGGCATACTGTAGCTCCACCCCTTCTGGGGACAATTGGACTAGGTTTGCTCCATTGCTAGTGGCACAGGATGAACTGTCCACATAGAGCTCTCGTGTTGGCCCCAAGGATTGCTCGGGTGATTCCTCCTCTGGTAGTGTGCATTTAGCGATGAAATCGGCAAGGCCTGAGCTTTGATCATAGTTCTTGGGTGAAACTTGATGATGAACTCCCCTAGCTCGATGTCCCACTTGATGAGTCTTCCCGATGCATTTAGGTTCTGGAGGATCTAGTGTAGGGGTTGGTCGGTGAGAACCGCGATTAGGTAGGAGAGGAAGTATGGTCGCAGCTTTCGTGCGGTTGTGACCAGAGCTAGCATGAACTTCTCTGTCCGTGAGTATTGGAACTCTAGACATTGGAGTGCTCGGCTCACATAGTATACTAGCTTCATCACCTTGTCTTATTCCTGGGCGAGCATAGCGCTCAGGGTGCTCAAGGTTGCAGACAAGTAAGAGAGTAACTACTCCCCTTTTTAGGGTTTGGAGAGCACGGGAGGGGAAGTCAAGTATCATTTGAGCTCCTCGAATGTCTGCCCGCACTCCTGATCCCAATCGATTTGTCCCTTCCTCTCCGGTGTTTTGTTTGCCTATTTGATGTGCCGAAAAAAGGGCATACATCTCTCCGCGACGCGAGATAAGAATTGAGTAAGGGCAGTGATGTGGCTGGTAAGGCATTGCACGTCCCTCACCCACTCTGGGCTTTTCATCTCTGGCACCACTCGGATCTGATCGGGGTTTTCCTCAATTCCCCTATGGGTTAGAAGGAAATTGCGGAACTTACCCGACCTAACTTCGAAAGCGCCTTTGCCTAGGTTGAGATTCATGTTATATGTAACACCCGTAGTTTTAACGGATCCTTAGTGGTGCGGATCTAGGTTCCGTCTGGTGAATTTTGGCTATTTTAAAAAATTTTTAGGGCATTTAATCAGAATTGTTTAGTAGAGGCTCGGCGTCAACGCATTAGTCTTCAAGAGCTGAAGTTTCAGCTACTCTTCACAGTGAAGGCTGCGTCAACCCTATCATTCTACTGGGTTGACGCCGCCTATGATAAATCCTTCAGACTTCTTCACGTGGACGCCATTCGTCCGTTCGTCCAATGGCAGATCAGCAAAAGGCTTTTTGTCCTTAATATACCTTCTGGAATTCTCCGAAACCTGTGCAATCATTGGGTGGGACCCACTGATAGCACGTGTCAAGCCTGGCACGGGAATATTCGATCACGCCCAATGCGTGAGGGAGTTCGTGAAATTGAAGAGAGAGAGTGAGGCTTCACTTATATATATATATATATCTGGGACTTTCTTCTTGGCTAAGCATCTGTAAGCATTGATCTGGAGAACACACGGAGAAGAAGAAAGAAAGAGAAGCAGACAGAAAAGAAGAGAGAAAACGCAGATCTGAGTAGAAGCCACGGCGGCCCTGTTCGTGTGCTGATCTTCTGAAGGAAGAAGTGAAAGCAGAGAGAAGCAGACGAGGTGAAGACGAAGCTGAGAAAGAAAGGAAGGAAGTCATCAGAAAGAGGAAGAAGGAGAGCGAGGACTATCGTGATTGGACCGTGGATCAAATCCAGGCCAATCTGCTCCACGGGAGATACATTTTGGGTTTATAGTCTTTACAGCTGTGTATAATCTTTTTATTATTGCATTTGTTATTATTATCAGTCTATGTCGGGGCTTCAGTTAAAAGTTCTTTACCTTTTGTCTTCGCAATCTTTGTTATGTTCATTTTCTGTTCCCTTTTCGATTCCATTCGTCTATTAAGGCCTTTATCCCGCCCCCTTTTCATTATCGCCACTGTTCTCTTTGTCATTGTTTTTGAAGTGTGTATATGTATTTCATTGTTTTCTGTTTATTACTCATGTGGCGTTTTTTGTACTGGTTGAAGCTTCCGGCCATAAGGTCGTCGCTTTCCTTTATCTCTTGCCTGTTACTACTTCTATTATGCATTTTTTGTTGCCATTATTTCCCATCCTCACATTTATTCATACCCATTTTTTTTCCTTTTTGCTATTATCTTCCCCCTTTTTGGATTTATTTAATTGTTGCTACTTGATATATCTGCATGTACATAGTGTACCGGCGAAGGAGGCACAAACGGCAGCAAGGGGTGTACCGGCGAACGAAGGAGAAGGAGAGGACGGGCGTACCGGCGAAGGAAGAAGGGGAGACTGTACCGGCGAAGGGTGCACCGGCGAAGGAGGGGAAGTGAGACGGTGGGGGCGTACCGCTGAAGAAGGGATGCTGGGTGTGCCGGCGAAGAGGGTAAGACGGTGAGGGAAGAGTGTGCCGTTGAGGGGCGTACCGGTGAAGGGCTTGACGGGCTTATTCTTTTGATGGCCTTAAGGCCTTTCTTTTCTTCTGTCTCCTTCCTTGACCGGGCTTCATACATATTATTTTTCCCCCGTTCTCGTGATAATTATTCGGGGCGTTAGATTGTTGTCCAGTCTGGATGCTCTTACAATATTCACGGTTCAATTCTTATTAATTAAAGTCATTTGTTGATTATCAGGACCCATTTGTTACTTCGTTCTCTCCTTGTTGTATTATGACAAAATTTCGGCAGCATCTCCCCTTGACCCCGGGCGTAAGGGAGATACCGGGAACGCGCCCACATGGAGTGGCGGAACCCAACAATTGGAGGTGGGCGTCCACAGACGACACACCGTAGATGGACCTCGGAAAACACGGAGGGAGACAATGATGGGGAGGTGACCGGGCTGGACAAGGGTGATAGACCAAGGGGGTAAGGGTAAATGTACCGGTGAGGGAGCCAAGGGGTGTACCGGTGAAGAGGGCAATTAGGGAAGTGTACCGCTGAAGGGGTTGGGAGACAGGGTGTACCGCTCAAGGGGTGTACCGGCGAGGGGGGTCTTGTTCAGGAGCAAAAAGGGCAGAAGAGGGAGACCTGGTGGAGGTATAGAGGGAAATGCACATAGACATCACCGGGAACGGGAAGCCATCGGGCACGAACACCGGTCAGATGAAGAAGAACATAGCCCGGGCACAGAAAAGGGTAAGGTTTATTCATGCGAGGCAAACGGGAAAAACACAGGAGATGGAGGAGGAAGACGGGCCTGGGAGAAAGAAAAGGGGAAAGGCTTGGGGTTAGACCCAAGGCCACCAGGCCCGGGCCCTCCCCCTTTTACACTGTAGCTAGCACTCTCCCTCCCTTGCTCTCTCTTACTCTATCTCTCTTGAAGATGAACGTTGCCGGAGGAAGATCCCACGGCCAGCCTCGTCTTCTTCTTCTTCTCTTCTGTGTGTGTCCCTCTGTCTGTCTATCGTCTTCTCCCTTTTTTTTTCTGTGTGTCTCCTATCTCCCTCTGTTCGCCGGAGAAGAGGAAGCTTTTATACCCCCACCGGCACAGCCTTCACCGGCACAGCCCATATTCGAACACGTTGGGCAGTGTAGGCGGGAAACGGCGCCTTAATGGGAGATTCGACCCTCCCATTAATGCGTTGGCAGGGGTGGAGCCCGTGTGCTGACTTTTAGTCGACACGTTAGCCCACACAACGACACGCCAAAGATCCCCGTAGGGTGGCGTTGGATCTCCCGTGTCGAACGGGGTTAACGCTGTGCCGGTGAAGGGGCTTTGGATCGTACCGCTGAAGCTTCGTTGCAGGCGTGCCGTTGAAGGGGCAGCCTACTGTGCCGTTGAAGGGCTTGTTGGAGTGTGCCGCTGAAGGGGGCACGGGGTGCACCGCTGAAGGTGCGATGGGGGCGTGCCGGCGAAGGAGCTCCCCAGGTGTGCCGTTGAAGGGGCACAGGGTGTGCCGTTGAAGGCTATTGGGCTTTGTTTGAAGTGGATTCCGGGACTCGTTCTGGACTCGGTTGATGATCCGTTTGATTCTCTTCGAGGGCCCATGAATAGTAGGCTCCCAGGGGTTGGCTTCTCTTCGCTGTCGTGATTCCGGAGACGGCTTCACGGCAGCATGTTGTCTCTTCGGAGGGTCCGGATGGGACGTGTCCTCCAGGGGTTGACTTCTATTCGCCGTTGTGACCCGGGGATGGCTTCACGCTGGCATGGTGTCTGTTCGGAGGGTCGGGATGGGACAGGCCCTCCAGGGTCTCTTCGGTTGGAGATTCGTTGTTGTTGTTGGACTGGCGGGGACACACGGGCGTGCATTTTTGTACGTCCACAGTTGGCCTCTTACCCCTGCATGTGGCCGAGTAAAGGAGAGAAAAAGGACTTTAATGTATGCTCATGGCATGGCCTAAACAGGAATGGTGTTCCTCCAAAGGAGCCGGCTAAGGACGCCGTGAAGTGTGTGGAGTGCCCAGCTACGAGTTGCTCTTACTAAACGGGGAGAGAATGCTGAACTCTTCAGCGCGGGATTTTCATAGCCAAAGTGCTATAATAACAAGCCTAAAGACTCTTTCTAAAATTCAACGAAAATAAAGACTTAGGGTAAAAGCCGTGACTACCATTCTTAATCAACGTTTAAGAAGCACTTTATTTTGAAAACCATGCGTGAAGAAAATGGGAATAAGCTTAGTGAACGGGAGGCTTGCCCTCAAATGATAGATAAAAGTTTTAGAAGCAATAGTTTGAAGTGGCTTAATGAGAAGGAGTGGTACTACGACCAGACTCAGATGAATAAGGAGAAAAGGAAGAGAGGCGAGGGCTAGAACTCCCTCATTAAGGTGCGGAGACCCTGATCACATGGAACAGTTTACAGAAGAAGCAAAGACTTTAGAAGGAGAGGTGAGGACTAAAGCCTCGTACCATCGAGGGCTGGGGCATTCTATTGAGGATTGCTACATATTCAAAGACATCATAGAAGGCCTGATTAATTCAGGTGAATTACAAATGGGCAAGTATAAGGTGGAGCCACCATGCCCTCACCAGATGCCTGTCTTTAAGGCGGCGGCTAACAAGGCACCTCTGCATCGGTTGGAGCAGCACAAGTACTAAACGTGCCGCGGGCCCCATGTGCCCCCGCTACCATCTGTCCACATGACTTTCCACGAAGATAACAAGCCACCATGTGCTGGGACCTGCTTCGAGCGACTTCTTCGCTTATTCACCCCCGTCCTGGAGGCCCCTGGAGCTGTAATGTCATTTGGACGCCTACAGGCCCCGCTGAACCTGTGATGATATTCGGACAGCTTAGCAGCCCGCCGAAGAAATAGAGATACCCTGATTTGCTTAAGGCCCGTGGGGTTTATAAATGTTTGGGATGACAGCCCGCTGCGAGTGCTATCCGTCCAATAGCTGACTTGAATCCCTCATTCGTAGGGATCATTCGCCATACCTTATGCAAAAAAGAGAGAAAAAAATGAATGAAGAAAAGAGAGCAAAGAAAAAAAGAAAGGAAGAGCAAGAGAAGAACAAGAAGGAAAGAAGAAAACAGAACAAAAGAAGAAAGAAAAGATGAACAGAAATACAGAGAAGGGAGGTGTCATTGGTGCTCATCATCCCCCTCTCCCAATGACCCTTTGGCTTTACAGCCTACTCTCGAGACCCGTTGGTGTCCACGGCCTGCTTTCTTGACATCTTTCGGCTTTGATAGCACGCTTCTCTCATTTTTGGCTCTTGCAGCCTATCTTTTAATTTTGACTCTTATAGTCTGCCTCCAACTTTGGCCCTTTGCGGCCCGCTTCCCACCTTCGGCTCTTACAGCCCGCTTCCCAATTTGGCCCTTGTAGCCTGCTTCCCACCTTCGGCTCTTACAAGCTGCTTCCCAATTTGGCTCTTGTAGCCTGCTTCCCAGCTTTGGCTCTTTGTATCCCGCTTCTCAACTTTGGCTCTTGTAGCCTGCTTCCTCAACCTTCGGCTCTCGTAGCCCACTTTCCAATATCGGCTCTCGTGACTTGCTTCCCAACCCTGGCTCTCTGCAGCCCGCTTCTCAACTTCGGCTTTTATAGCTTGCTTCCCAATATCGGCTCTCGTGGCCTGCTTCTCAACATTGGCTCTTTGCAGCCTGCTTCTCAACACCGGCTCTCGTAGCCTGCTTCCCGATTTGTGGCTCTCGTAGCCTGCTTCCCTGATCTTTGGCTCTCGTAGCCTGCTTTCCTTAATTTTGGCTCTCGATGCCCGCTCCCCCAATCTTCGGCATTGTCGCTTGGCTCCCAATTTTGGCTTTCGCAGCCCGCTTTCTTGACTTCGGCCTTCACGGCCCGCTTCCCAATTTTAGCTTTTGTAGTCGGCTTCCCAACATTTGGCTCTTTGCAGCCTGCTCCTCAACTTTGGCTTTTATAGCCTGCTTCCCAGCTTTGGCTCTTCGCAGCCCGCTTCTCACATTTGGCTCTTGTAGCATGCTTCCCAATTTGGCTCTTGTAGCCTGCTTCCCAGCTTCGGCTCTTTGCAGCCCGCTTCTCAACTTTGGCTCTTGCAGCCTGCTTCCTCAACCTTCGGCTCTCGTAGCCCGCTTTCTAATGTCGGCTCTCAGGGCCTGCTTCCCAGTTTCGGATCTTTACAGCCCGCTTCTCAATTTTGGCTCTTGCAGCCTGCTTCCTCAACCTTCGGCTCTCGTAGCCTGCTTTCCAATGTCGGCTCTCGTGGCCTGCTTTCCAATGTCGGCTCTCGTAGCCCGCTTTCCAATATCGGCTCCCGTAGCCTGCTTCCCGATTTTTGGCTCTCGTAGCCTGCCGCCCTGATCTTCGGCTCTCGCGGCCCGCTTCCCAATTTTGACTTTTATAGCCTGCTTCCCAACATTCGGCTCTTTGCAGCCTACCCCTCAAACTTTGGCTTTTATAGCTTGCTTCCCAACCTCGGCTCTCTGCGGCTCGCTTCTCACCTTCGGCTCTTTACAACCTGCTTCTCAATTTCGGCTCTTATAGCCTGCTTCCTCAACCTTCGGCTCTCGTAGCCTGCTTCCCAATATCGGCTCTCGCAGCCTGCTTCTCAACTTCGGCTCTTATAGCCTGCTTCCTCAACCTTTGGCTCTCGTAGCCCGCTTCCCAATATCGGCTCTCGCAGCCTGCTTCTCAACTTCGGCTCTTATAGCCTGCTTCCCAACTTCGGCTATTTGCAGCCCGCTGCTCAACCTCGGCTTGTAGCCCACTCCCCTAACATTCGGCTCTTGCAGCCGGCTTCCCGACTTTGTCTCTTTACAGCCTGCTTCTCAACATCGGCTCTTTGTAGCCTGCTTCTCAACTTCGGCTCTCGTAGCTTGCTTCCCAATATTGGCTCTCGTAGCCTGCTTCCCAATATCGGCTCTCGTAGCCTGCTTCCCAATATTGGCTCTCGTAGCCTGCTTCCCCGATCCTTGGCTCTCGTAGTCTGCTTCCCAATTTTGGCTCTTACAGCCTGCTTCCTCAATCTGGCCCTTGTAGCCTGCTTCTCATTGGCCTTCGTGGCATGCTTCCCCTTGGCCTTTGTAGCCCGCTTCCCTTTGACCTTCGTACCCTGCCTCCCCAATATTGGCTCTCGTAGCCCGCTTCCCCGATCTTTGGCTCTCGTAGCCTACTTTCCTTAATTTTGGCACTCGATGCCCGCTCCCCCAACCTTTGGCCTTTGTCGCTTGACTCCCAATTTTGGCTTTCGCAGCCTGCTTTCTTGATTTTGGTCTTCACAGCCCGCTTCCCAATTTTGACTCTTGTAGCCTGCTTCCCAACATTCGGCTCTTTGCAGCCTGCTCCTCAACTCTGCTTTCTATAGCTTGCTTCCTAACTTCGGCTCTTAGCGGCCAGCTTCCCACATTTGGCTCTTGTAGTCTGCTTCCTAACTTCGGCTCTTTACGGCCTGCTTTCCCCACTTCGGCTCTCGCAGCCCGCTCCCCTAATGTTCATTGGCTTCTATAGCCCGCTTCCCTAATGTCCTTCCGGCCTTTCAAGGTCTGCTTCCCCAATGCCTTTACTACCGCTACACTAGCACATAGCAACAGAGCGGCAATGTAGCTCGGGTCCTTGCAGTTGACCAAGACCACGCCCAGGGACACCCGCTCCTGGACCTCGGCGACGGAGACGTTATTGCCGATCCACCCCGCGAAGTCGCTGGGGTCGTCGTAGAAGCCCTTGGGCAGACCGGCTTCTTGCAGAAGCCTCTTGTAGGCGTTCTCTGTCGCCAGGTACTCCGCAGGAGACAAGGCGGCGTAGCCCGCCTTGACGCGCTGCTCGTTGCCCGCGAAGCGCTGCTTGTAGGGCTCGGACTTGCGGATCTCCACGAGGATCTGGTTGACCGTGTAGTCCTGCTGGAGGTAGCCGGTGACGACACCGGCAAGCCCCTGAAGGCCCCACTCCTCGAACATCATGGTCAGCGTCGCCAGGGCATCGGCCCTGGCCGACGCCTTCTGGGCCGCCAGTGCGGCCTCGGCCGCCGCTGCGGCCTGCTCTGCGGCGACCTGAGCGGGAGTCTTGACCGCGGCCGCAGGGGCCTTGATGCCGGAGGTGTTGACCTTCGGCGCCGCCGGGTTCTTCGACACCGGGGCGCCGGGCTTGGCCTTGGCGACGTCCTCTTTGGTGGTGCCCGAGAGCATGGGCGAGGACTTGTTCGGCTTGGGGTTGAGGTCGATCGTTCCGAAGACGTCAGGCATGTCAGCCCACCAATCCGAAGTCCTTGAGGATCTGGTGCCCGATGTCGGTCGCATCGTTCACCGCTGCCGTGGTGCTCAGGTAGCGGGGGTCCTGCTTGAGCATCCGGCGGAAGTCGCCCAGGTTCATCAGGGCTCCCGTGCCGTCCTTGTTCTGGTACTGGAGCGCCTTCAGGAGCGTCTGGTTGTTGAGCTTGATGGCCTCGGGGTTGGCCTCCCAGACCTCGGCCATGATCTGCATGTAGGGATCCGCCAGCTGGCGGACGGTGCGGCCCTCCATGATGAACTGCTGGAGCCCCGGATAGGCGGCAGTGGCCTGCTGCTGGATCCAGGACTTGTAGCCCTGGAGCGTGCTCTTGCCCGCGAGGATGCTCTTCAGCCACTTGGAGACGGCGGGAGCCGAGAGGGTCACGCCCATGTCCGCGGCATAGGCCCTCAGCTCGGCCTCGGCTTCGCCGGCCTCGCCGCCGTAGCCCCCGCCCTTCTGCTGCTTGAGGAAGCCCGCGATGGCGTTGCGGGTCTGGGAGTTGTTCCAGCCGAAGGCCAGGGACCGCTCGACGATGCGCTTGGCCTGGGCGGCGGTCAGCTCACTTCCGGTGAGCTGCGCCGCCATGTCCTGGACCTCGGCGTAGAGGGCGTCGTACTTCTGCTTGTACGTGCCGGGGTCCGTGCGCTTGAGGACCTCGTTCTCTCGCCAGACCTCGCTGTGCTTGGTGAACCACTTGGTGCGGCGGAGTTCGACGATGAACTTGCCGGTCTCCCAGTTGCCCTTCACGGCGCGGTTGAGCAGCCGCCACAGTTCGGGGTCGGAGCGGAAGACGGCCACGGCCCAGCCGTAGCGTTCGGCGAATTCCTCGTGCTCGTCGGTGACGACGCCTCCCCCTCCGGGGAGGTTCACGTTCAGCGTCCCGAGCTCGTTGCTCTTCGGTGCCATCTAGATCCCCGCGTAGCTGTTAGGTGGAGCGGACGCCTGCGGCGCGGAAGAGGCGCCGGGTTTGGAGCCCTTCGAGGGTCCGGCCATGAGGCCCTGCTGGCGGCCTCCGGGTCCCTTGCCTCCGCCTCCGGCGAAGGACAGGGCGATCCCGACCATGCCCCGCTGGACGGGGGCGATCTTCACGACGTCCCCCGTGGAGGGGGCGTGGATCATCTGCCCGTTCCCGATGTAGATCCCGATGTGCGAGCCGTCCGGCTTGGCCACGAGGTCTCCGGGCTGGAGCTGGTCCACGGTGGTCCGCCTGCCCAGCCGCATCTGCTGGGCGGCGACCATGTCGCCGACCTTGTAGCCCGCCTGGTTCAGCGCGAACTGGACCAGGCCGGAGCAGTCGAAGCCCACGGTCCCGGCTCCGCGGCCCACGCCGCGGGTGGCCCCCTGGGCGTTGCCCCCGCCCCAGGAGTAGGGCGTCCCCAGGACGCGCATGGCGGCATCGATGATGCCCTGGCGCACTCCTCCGCCGGCGAGTGCCTGCACCGCCG
Source organism: Amorphophallus titanum (assembly GCA_024336825.1). NCBI lineage: Eukaryota > Viridiplantae > Streptophyta > Magnoliopsida > Alismatales > Araceae > Amorphophallus > Amorphophallus titanum. The sequence continues at coordinate 4,986,196 of JANBPO010009260.1, forward strand.
GGAAGTCGTGCCCCATCCCGGGCATGACCTCCGGGTCGATCGGCTCCGTGGGGAGCCTGACCTCCTGGACCGGAGCCTGGAGGGGCTCCGGGGTGGCGGAGATGCCCATGTGGGTCAGGGTCGGGTCGTTCGTCTTGATGCCCGCAGGATCCATCTGGAGGGCCTGGTCGATCGTCTGCTCAGGCTCCCCGGGGCCCTCCCATGGGCACGCGAGAACTGGGAGTGGAGTATAAAGACCCGTGTTCTGCTTGACTTGCTTGGCTACGGCACAGGCTCGGCATTGGGCCACAAGTTTGGCCACATCTCACTTAAGACTAGGCCAAAAGAATTGCTCCTCTAGGGTGGCGATGGTTTTGTTGCGCCCAAAATGGCCAGCCAACCCGCTCGCATGCATTTCCCACGTTAGGAAATCTCGGACCGACGTCTGGGGCAGACACAATAGTTGACCACGGAATAAGTACCCATCATGTAATTGGTACCCGTCCCTCTCTTTGTGGGGCCCGGTGATGAGGTCGGAGTGGATCTGTTTAAAGTCTGGGCACGAAGCGTACTCATCTCGGAGCCGCTCAAATCCAATCACTTCTGCCCCCACGGCTGTGAGAAGGAGGGTTCTTCTACTGAGAGCATCTGCAGCTCGATTCTCTACACCGGCTTTGTGCCTTAGCACAAAAGTGTATGATTGGAGGAACTCAACCCATCTGGCATGCCGGGCATTTAGCCGCTTTTGGGAGTTGAGGTACCGAAGGGCCTCGTGATCAGAGAAAATGACAAACTCTTGGGGAAGGAGGTAATGCCTCCAGTGTTTCAGGGATTGAACCACGGCATAAAACTCCTTATCATAGGTGGAGTACCGTAGTCGGGCATTATTTAGCTTTTCGCTAAAGTAGGCCACGGGATGCCCTTCCTGGCTAAGGATGCCCCCAATGCCTACCCCAGAGGCATCGCAAGTGACCTCAAAGGCCTTAGAGAAGTCTGGGAGGCGACTAGAATCCCATAGGCGCTTGGCGGCTCCTTAGTCGCTGAGATTCCTTCGCTTCCCTCAAAGGGACAGCCCGTGAGCGCGAGCTTCTGTTGAGAGACGCCTCCCTTGGAGGAACGCCTCGGAGGTCAGCCGCCCGGCTTGCCTTTGGCGTGCGAGTGCTGGCCGCACTTGGTCGTTGTCCTAGGTTAGTTCATTCGTCAGTCCAACCCGTTCCGCATCACTTAGGATTGGATTCGGATAGGATTAGATTGAGTTGGGACGAGTCTAGATAGGGTTCATCCAAAGTCACCACGGGTTAGGACTCTCAGAAGGAGAGTCCCATTCTGCTTCTCGGTACGAAGAATGGCGCGGTCTGTCGATAGACCGCCCGATTATGAAACTGTCAGATCTCGACCGCTCCATGACAGAACGGTTCTGTAGTGACCGTTTACAACAGGGCGGACGGTCACTGACTATCAACTATGAAGCGATCTTTTATAGACCATCCAATACCACATGGTGCTTTCATCTCACTGTCTCCCTCTTATCACTCAAGTCGGCGTCTCTCTGTGTCTCTCTCACATCACGCAAGTCGGCATCGCACTCTGTCTCTCTCTCAAGTCGGCGTCGCTCTCTATCTCTCTTACGTCACTCAAGTCGGCATTGCTCTCTGTCTCTCTCTCATCGCTCAAGTCGACGTCACTCTCTATCTCGCTCGTGTCGCTCAAGTCGACGTCGCTCTCTATCTCTCTCGCGTCGAGTCCACTCTCGTCTTTCATAGCCGTCAAGTTAGTTGTCAGTTAGTTAGTTTTTCTCATTCCATTCATGCATTTACAAGAAAAATAACAAAAAGAGAACTCACTATATATCAATGTCAAATCTGTATAAGGGGGTGCAACAAAAAGGAAACTCAAGACTGACCCTCTCCCTCTCTCTGGCTGCTCTCACTCTCGCCCTTATGCCTCTTCGGAGGAGGCATCAATGACGTGGCCTCGTCTCGATGACGGCGCCTCTCCTCCTCCTCGTTCCTCCACAGGCCGGAGGAACTGGTGAGGTAGGTCCTAGCTGAGACTCCGTGGCCGTGGCTGCCACTTTGAGTCACTCGGCTGTGGCTCCGGCTCGCCTCGCGAAGCCCCTCCACTATGCCCTCTAGGAGGGCAACCTGGAGGTGGGCCTGCTCCGCCTCTGCACGGTAGTGCTCCACGTCCGGGCCGCCGGCTCTACTCTGTGCCAGCTCTCCTCGGGTCCGTACCAGCTCTGCCTGGGTCCTCTCGAGCTCTGCCTGGTAGGCGTCTGCATCAGCTGCGTGGGCTCGGAGCACCCCTGCCTCAACGACACCCAGGCGAGTGTGCTCCATCTCGCTGATAAGGCACACTACCTCCTCTAGCTCTCGGGTCCTCTCCTCCAGCTCACCCCGGAGGATCGTCAGCTCGGTCGCCTGCATGCATGCAGCAATGGTCAGTAAACAGCATATAATAATCATGAATTGACCAAGGAAGAGTTTTAGGAGTGTACCCTCTCAGCGAGTGCTGCCTCTGCTGCCTCGGCTCTCTCCACCATGCCCCGCAGCTCGGCATCCTGCTCCGCTCGGTCAGTCAGAGCCTGTCTGGAGGAAGAGGGAGCGTCGGTCCCCTGTCTCTGCGTCTCCTTGCCCCGCTGCATTCAGAAGGATTAGAAGTCAGTCGTGTCATAGAATAAGCATAATAAAAATTGCATAGTCAAGTCTCAGTTCTTACCAGTAAGGCTAGCGCCTGGCAGGCCTCGTCCCGCTCCATGATGGTGGAGTGGAGCAACCACTGGAGCTCCGCAATCTGGCCTGCTGGAATGGTCTGCATTTAGAAAACAAGTGTCATTGCATGGTCACACATAGGTTATAATTAGAAAGAGTTTTAGGGTTTAGGATTCGTACTGGTCAGCGAGCACCCCGGAACACCTGGTCCCGGTAGTGCTGGGCGTATGCTGTGTAGTATGCACTATCACTCTCCGCACGAGTGGTCACCAACCGCCCGTGTGCTGCCCAGTCAGCTAACTGGTCAGCAGCCCATACTGTCCAGTCTGTCACTACAGCTACTCCCCGTGGGTGTCGACCCACCTGCTCCCCTGGCCTCTCTGCCGTCGGGAACTCTACGGCAGGCTGATGGACGCCGATCGTCCTCAGCACCAATTGGGCGTAGAGTGGCTCCACCACGTTCAAACAATGGAGCCACACGTCCCGACCGGAGTAGGTGAGGGCCCCAACCACCCAGGGCTGGTCCTCATGTCCCTCCTCGGCATAGGGAGTCCACTGCACCTATCAAGTAGCAAGTCAAGTCAGCATCATAAGCATGGAGAATTTCTAGCTAGGAGTCTAAGTTTAGAAGTGTATCGAGGTGTATGGAAAGGTGTCCAGGTCATCCTGAAGGGCGCAGACCTGTCTCCTGAGCCTCCCGTCTCCCGAGGTACAACCCAGCGCCGCGCGATCGGAATCGCCCTGGGGAAGGCCATCTCCCCTCGCCCGAGCCAGGGTAGCCGGACGTAGGCCCAGACCTGCATCACAAATAGCGAGTCAGCATTTATAAAACATCTAGAAGTCATAGGAACTGAGCTGAGGTCAGAATAGTACCTGAAGCAGGGGAGAGAAGCCCCCGAGCATCGTCCGCCAGGTCGTCGAGCCCAGGGTGTCGAAAAGGAAGGCGAGGACCATCGCTCCCCAGGCATAGTCGCCTACGTGGGAGAGGTCCTCGAGAAGTGGAAGGAGTCTGCAGCTGATCACGTCCGCCCTCATCGTGAAGAGGAGCCACCCAAACAGCCGCATCAGGAACCGTCGAAGGACTCGGTCCGCCTCTGCTCTCGCCACCGCCGCGACTCTCGGTCTGGCTCAGACCACCAGCCGCTGAAGGTGCTGCTCGGGCAGCTCATCGGTCGCTATCCCTGCACCTCTGAGCCCCAGGCTGTCCTGGAGCGTCGCTCTCATCACCGTCGTCGACTGCCAGTCCGGATGCAGCAGGTCCAACTCCAGCAACTCCCCGGCCATGTCACGGTAATCAGGATAAGTGCTCCCGGTCACTGGAGACCCATGCACGCGCAAGCCCATGATCCGGGCCACATCCTCCAACGTGGGGACCATATGCCCCCACGGGAAGAGATAGATGAAAGTACGTTCAGATTTATATACACAGACATCCAATCGAATATATATGGAGATCACAATGTCATGCGGTCTAATTTGCATGCGTCGTTGATACCAAATATATATCAGTGGCCAGGGCCATGCATCAAGAATCCCATGGGGTTGGGTTGGAGGATCATCGATCGATCATCCGATGACTCCATGGCCTCTCCATTCCCAGCTTCATCTGCGGCCGAGAAGGGCTGAGCCCCGCCTGCTCCAACAACATTTCCTCCAACAGCGCTGCAGCTGACCTCGTCATGTGGTTGAGTTTGTGGAGTACAGCCACTGTAGTGTTTTGTGACGTGGGAAAATCCTGAACTGGTCCCTTGGGATGGAGTTGGCCCAGACGACTGTCGGGAAATTCCACCTCACTCGAAGGCCGTGTCGACCTCCGAGGGGATCGATGACTTCACCCCCAGATACATGCATATATAGTCCAGGATACGCACTTGGAGCTCCATGCATGCCCACCACTTCCTCTCTCTTCTTAGCCCCGGAGGTTAAAGCCTGCCAGGTTGGCAGGGCCAATCTCTTCAGAGCCACGTGGTGGGTCACTCCCCAACATTGATCTGACCTCTGACCCGGACCTACAATAAGAGCCCCTACAGTACACTTCAAGCAAGGAACCAACGCCCCCCTTTCCTCTCCGAGCCCTAGCTCCCGACCGCTTTCGATCTCTCCCAACCTCAGCTGGAGTCGCACGATGTAACGGAAAGGGGGCTGCACCCCTCCTTATTCAACCCAGCAACGCGGCCCAGAGGTTGAGCCCAGTTGGCCTGATTTGATGGCCAAGGTTGCGAATCTTGAGGTAGACCCCATGTGCTTTAATGACTGGAAGACTCGAGGACCTCAGATCCCTTACCGGGTTGGAGCCCTAGAGTGGGCCGGGGCCCGTGATTAGTATCCGGATCTAAGTGTGGATCCATACCTAGGCATTGTGGAGCCCATCCAGGGCAGGGCCTCCACGACGAGTGCCATCCATCCATGTATGTAGGGAGCTAGTTAGGATCCCATATCCATCTCAGGTTGGACCCTCAAACTCGGGTCCCAGGTCAGCCCTGGATCCCAACACGGGAATGTTTAATTTGTCCCGCGTCGGAAACCCTAGCGCTTCGCTTTATTCAATTGGCTTCGAAGGAACTCCCTTACGAAGGTAAGGAGGTAAGTTGCACACTCGATAGTTGGCACGTGCCTAATTTGTATCGCGCGCCCTAGATAGGGGCCATCTTGAAACACCATATTGACTTAAGTATCAGAGGCTATGTAATATAAATACCACCACAGGACCCACATCTCGGGCCTAACCTTCCCTTGTCTCTTTCCTCTCCCCAGGACTCACTTTAGTGGCAAATCGGTATGGTCCCACTCCACCTGGGCGCGGGCACGTAAGATCTTGTTGGCCGGTATCCTCAGCCTCATATGGGCCACTAATTCATCTCCAGCTCATTTTGCTTTTGGATTTGAACCTCGGGTCTGATGATGTTCCAGCCACTTCGGGAACTCATCATGTTGGATTGTTTGATTTCCACACATGATTCGAATGGGAATGTGTGAGTTTTGATGCAGTGAACAAGCATGGAAATGAGCTTTTCTCCGTGAGTGATGTGATGCAATTCAGAGAGATTGGAGATTTGATTTCCACCACAACATCTGCAATCTTTCTCCCATTGACCCACAACTTCACGTTACATCGATCATATGTGAATGAATAGTGGAGAGAGGAAAATATGAGGAATCCAATGAAGAATAACGTGATTGGAGCATATGGAGATGTAAAGATTTATCAAGATTTAGAAAAAGATTGCCATTAGATGGCTCATCCATACTTGAGGTCTCTTTGGGTTTTACGAGAGCTAGATATATCACCCCGGGAAGCTTTTATGTCGAGTGGTGGTGTAAGGGCCTCATCTAGTAGCTCATTTTTTTTGTTGACCTCCTCAATGAAGTTCTCTTCAGTTAGTGGTTCTTCATCATATATGACTGTTGCTGTATCTATTGGCAGGTTTGCAGGGTGTTCCAGCGCATAGGCATGAAACTTTTCTTATCCAGTTAGTCCCATAGCACTGAGAAAAAGGCCACCCCGTGACCCAACCCGGGCACGAGAGAGAGAGCCGACCACCCTTGACTCACTGTCGATTTCTCAACCGCGCACATCCGCACGCTTCCCTCGCTAAGGGACATTTGCGAGCTCGTCTAGAGTCCTAGGTCGAGTCCGTGGGTCCGTCCCGCATCAAAGTCTCAGACTTTTGTGTCTATCACGCGGTCCATACCATAGGACCGATGCAGCCAGCCACTGACCTGATTATCACCAATGCCAAGTTCGACAGCTCGGGAGATGAGGGAGAGGAGATTCTAATCCCACTTCCATCCAGGGCTAGTACTCCAATTCCAACACCTGACGGGACGTCCTCGTCCGTCTACAAGGATGTCGAGGGGGAGGAGGCTCCTGCGGCCTCCCAGCCAGTTGAGGAACCTAGCTCACCGCACTTCCCCCAGGGGGAGGGTCCCCAGGACCAAGAGCGTGAGGCGTCACCAGTGTTGGCAAACAACCCTAGTCGAGCCTCTGGGAGGCCAACCGACGGCTGCCAATCTGACAAGGATGGCTGAGGGCAACCTCAGGCCGGGACCGGTAGTGACGACCTTCCAGTCCCAGTAGCTTCAACCACTGGCTCCGATGACCCACAGGTGTACGAAGCCACCACTGACAATGAAGACTTCGTTGACTTCCAGCCTGCACCTCCCGAGCTGGAGGATGGTGGCCAGGCAACCATCGACGAGCTCGTCGAGATCAATCTTGGCAACGATGAGGCCCCTCAGCCCACATTCCTCAGCGCTCTCCTTACTGAAGCAGAGAGGTAGGACTACAAGCAATTCCTACTTGAATACAAAGACTGCTTCGCCTGGACATACCAAGAGATGCCAGGGTTAGATCCCTTCATAGCGGAGCATGATCTAGCTATATGTCACACCCCGACGTGAAAAATTGGGAGCGCGACGAGTCGTAAACGAGCGTGTAGAGCAAGTACAATTTTATTTCTAAAATTAGACATGAATCGAAAAATGATACTTTTATTTCAAAGGCATGAAAAACGGGACAAAACTGACTTCCGGCTTCCCGGTGCTGAGGCATCGACCTGTCGCGGGGAGGGGAGGGTTGTTTGTGTCGCCGGGCTATGGGCGGCATCCGGACCGGGTGCTGGACAACTGGGAGCTGATCCTCGGGCGGTCTGGGTGGTTGCACATCGAGGAGAACGGCATCGAGTTTCGGGTGGGGCCGGGGGAGTCGCTTTTGATGCCGCCGTACCGGCGGCACCGGGGGTTGAGCGAACATCCGGAGGGGCTGTCGTTTTACTGGGTGCATTTCACGCTCGCGAGGCAGCGACTTCCGGAGGCGTTGAGGTTGCCGCAGTTTTCGAGACTGGCGCGGCCGGAGCGGCTGGCGGAGTGGTTTCACCAGTTCGTCGCTGACCAGACGGCGGGCGTGCTGACGGCGCGGGCGGGAGAGGCGCTGCTGCTTCTGATGCTCAACGAGACGACGTTTCAGGCGGACGAGCCGACGGCGAAGGGGGCGGTCTCGCTGGTGCGGCAGGCGGAGGAATACGTGTCGCGGCGCCTGCGCAGCGGGACGAATCCGGGCGAGGTGGCGCGGGCGCTGGGTTACAACACGGCGCATCTTTCGCGGCTGTTCCGGCGCGTCCACGGGGTGACGCTGGGCGGCTACATCCACCGGGCGCAGATCGCGCAGGCGCGGCTGTTGTTGCAGCACTCGGCGTCGCCGTTGAAGCAGGTGGCAAGCCAGTGCGGGTTTGGGGACGGTGGGTATTTCCGCCGGGTGTTCAGGCGGGAGCTGGGGGTCTCGCCGCGGGAGTATCGGAACCAGTTCGGGCAGGTGCGGATCAACGGGTATTGAGGCGGGGAGGGGCGGTGGACCGGAGGTTCACCACGAAGGACACGAAGACTGGGAGGCACCGAGTTTTTATCGCGGAAGAAGTCAGCGCGGAGGGAGGGCGCGCCAGATGGGGCCGTCGGGCTGGATCGGGGGCAGGGAGCCGATGGGGAGCTTCACGTCGGCGATGCGGAAGGCTGGGAGAATGGGGTTGTCGTGGGCGTCGCGCTGGTAGGTGGCGCCTTCTTTTTCAACGAGGAGGTTGGCGAAGCAGAAGCCGCCGGGCGACTCGCCGATGACGATGTCGAGGTTGTAGAAGAGGCCGGAGCGGAGTTCCATGGAGTGGCCGACGACAAAGCCGCCGCGACGCTTGCCGAGGTAGAAGTTGCCGACGGCGTCGCCGCTGAGGGTGCTGAAGTCGTAGGCGTAGGCGGGCTTGTCGGGGCGGTCGGTCTTGAAGCCCGTCGTGTTGACGATGCCGCCGTCGAGGACGAGCTGGCCGTCGAGGCCGACGACGAGGATGTCGTCGCCGCCGCCCACGAATCGGTAGGTGCCGGTCTCGGGCGGCGAAATGCGGCAGCGGTAATGCGCGATCCACGCCCGGGGCTCGACCTTGGGGGCGCCGAAGAGGGCGGGGCCTTTGTCGGAGGGGGTGTTGGGGACGATGACCTGGGTGGCGTAGAGCGTGCCGGGGCCTTGCCAGAACTTGTCGGCAAAGTAGGAGGACTGAAAACCGTTCCGGGCGAAGGGGCCGATTTCCTTGGTCACGAGGTTGTCCCAGGGATCGATGCCGCGGTAGCGGGCCAGCATTTGCCGGACGTCGGGATTGGGGCGACCGCCCTTGAGTTGCTTGAGGTCGTAAAAGTGGCCGACGAGGGCGGCGCCGGGCTGGGCTTCGCGGAAGCCGTAGGCGGGCATGATGGGGCCGCTGTTCGAGCCCGCGCCGCCGGAGAGGGCGGAGGAGAGGGCGGCGTCGCTGGTGGCGGGGTCGGGCAGGGAGGGAAGGTCGGGGAGGGCCACGGCGGCGTCGGACGTGTCAACGGAGAGGCGCTGCGTGAGGGTGTCGAGATGGGGCTGGGTGTTGGACATCTTCACGGGGTGCTGGACGGTGTCGGCGCCGTCGTTGCCGGCCTGGAAGAGGGCCTTGCGGTGGGGCGTGACCGTGCTGACGACCCAGAGAGTGGCGATGATGGCGAGGATGAGGTGGACGATGATGCTGATGAGCATCGAGCCGGCGCCGAGGCGGCGGAGGTAGCGGACAAAGCGGTTGCCGGGAGCGGACATGGGAATGAAGGGGGTGGTCTGGCTCGAAGGGGCGGAGGCGGGACGATTCCGGACTCCGGGACGCCGGGGGTAAATGGAATCGATGCATTACAGTAATGTTATGTGGGAACGGAGTTTTCACCACCGAGACACGGAGGACGCGAAGGCCGGGAGGCATCGACTTTTTATCGCGGCAGCGGGGAAAGAAAACAGGGGAGCCAGGGGTTTAATTTTAGGTGTTAAGTTTTAAGTCCATGCCTCCTTCGCGCCCTTCGTGTCTTTGTGGTGAAGTTCGGTGCCTCGCCGCTTCCGCGTTCTCCGCTCCTCCGTGCTTTCGCAATTCAAACTCGATGCCTTTCCTTGCCGTGTCTCCGCGGTGAATAAATTCAGGATTTCCACGGCGGGGCGGAATCTGCTCTTTGTCGGCGCATGGCGAAGCCGGCGGATGATCCGCGCACATTTATTTCCCAGGTCAGCCTGGTGGGGCGCGGGGGCGGGGCGGTCAAGACGCTCGCCGGTTTCAAGAAAACGCATCACACGGCGCCGGACGCGGTCAACGCGGCGACGCAGCGGTTCCTCGGCCAGTTGTGCGCGGAGGAACTGGCGGCGGAGGCGGAGGGTTTTTTCCAGCGGGCGCGGGCGGCGATGAATTACAAGCGCGCGGCGATCTCGCTCGATGTCGCGAGCGCGGCGGCGGTGCTGGCGGCGAAGGATTTCACCTTGGAAATTGTCTATGCCTTGGACGAGGCCGATCCGGCGCATTACACGGTGACGCGCACGCTGCACGGGCTGCGCAACGGCGATCTGGTGCGCGCGCCGGAGTTCGACGCGTTGTTCGCGGCGCAGTTTTCGGGCATCGTGTTCGCGCTGTCGAAGGGCGTGCGAGTCGAGGCCGTGATCGACGCCGTCGAGGGCTTGGAGCCGGAGGAGGGCGGCACGGGACTGCGGGTGGATTATCCGTCGGATTGCCGGAGTTGCACGCTGACGATTCCGGGCGCGGAGGCGGCGGTGGTGTGCGACGGGGCGACGCTGGAGATGAGGTTCCCGCGCAACGGGTCGCCGAGGGAGCTGGTGGAGGCGTTCGCGGCGGCGCGAGCGGCGTTCAAGCTGACGAAGGACCGGACGCTCGCGGGGCTTTTATAACCCAAAATGAATACACAGAAATTTTCACTGAAACCGGGAACCCACGGGCACCACTGGGTTTGCCACGGCGGGGAGAAGATCGCCATTTTCGGGCCGTCCGCAGAGGGAGGCGGCGACTATTCGCTCGGGTTGTTTCGCCAAGGCCCGGGAAAGTCGGTGCCTTCCGGCTGGCTGGCCGAGCCGGAGATTTTGCATTTCGTGACGAGGCGGGGGCTGGGGCTGACGACGCATTGGATGAACGCAGCGATGGCCGGGATCACGCCGATTTTGACGGTGGACGAGAGCGATTCCTCTCGGCTGCGGCTGATTCTGACCGCGAGGAAATCCGCGGAGGAGCATGGCGAGATCGTCATCGTGTTTCGTCTGGACGGCGAGGCGGATCGCTACGTGGTGGATGTCGAGTATGCCCTGACGCTCGCGGAAAAGGGCGGCGGCGAATTTTGTAATTTTTATCCGCACGGCGCGGGCGATTTTCGGCCGGGGCTCGGGCGCTACGACCGCATCCTGTGGCAGGACAGTCATGGAAAAACACAGATCCACTGGCTCAACGCGATCGTGCCGCAGCCTTCGGCGATTGAGTTGTCGCCGACAGGGACCTTTGTTTTTCTGGACGAGGCGGACGGCAATCCGGCGGTCACCTACGAGGCGGCGCGGCCGGCTGTGAAGACGGACATGTGCCCGTGCTGGTTTGACAATCACATGATCTGGACCGAGCCGCCGCAGGCCGCGGGGCCGTATCATTATCACGCCAAGCTGAGGGCTTGTTGGCTGACCGCGGACGAGACCCGTGGGTTGGCGCGGCAAGCGGAAGTCATTTCGCTGCAGCCTTTCGCGGCGAAATGGGACGGGTATTTGCCCGTGGACATGGGCGGGGTGAACGACTTTGAGCGCGTGGCGGATTGGGGAAATCCGGAAAAGTCCGCGGTGAAGCGCATGTATTTCCCGCTGGGAAAAAAGGCGGCCGGTTCGGTCGCTTGGGACGACACGACGGCGCATTCCGGCGCGCGTTCGCTGTTGTTTCAGTTGGGCGAGCCGGGGGAGATCAACGAGCGTTTCTGGGGGCCGGAGTTGCTGGTCACGCCCGGAAAGCAGGTGTGCGTCTCCGCCTGGGTGAAGACGGAGCAAGTCGAGGGCGAGGGATTTTGGCTGGAGACTTCCTTTGGACGCTGGGACGGTGGGAAAGGCAAGGGACACCTCGGGGGGCCGTTCTTGAGTGAAAAACTCGCGGGCACGCAGGATTGGCGAAAGCTGTCGATCCCGCTGCCGCCGACGCCTCCGAAGACGGAGTGGCTGGAAAACAGAATCCAATTTCGCTTCAAAGGCTCGGGGAAAGTCTGGCTGGACGATTTTGTTTTCGAGGAGCGGTGAGCGCCACACGAAGACGCGGGGACTGCGTGGTCTCTGCGGGGTGATACTTGGCGGAATTCCGCAAAGTCGACGCCTCGGGCTCGCGTAAAACTTTACGGTCAGATTTTGCGACGCTGGCCTCAGGCGCGCGGGGGCTTTCAAGTGCGCGTCACTTTCTTTTTCAAATTTTAGTTTCCCCCATTCCCCATGATGACGAGGCGTTTGCTGGGCTTTTGTTTTTTGCTGGTCGCGGGTTGCGCGGCGTCGCGCGCGGACGACGAGTCGCGACCGGCGCTGCCGGAGATTCCGGCGCACTCGTTCAACGTCGCCAACTTCGGCGCGAAACCGGGGCAAGGCATCGACTTGAACACGGCGGCTTTCGCGCGGGCGTTCGCGGCGGTGGAAAAAGCGGGCGGCGGGCGGCTCGTGGTCGGGCCGGGCGACTACGATGTGGGGCCGCTGACGCTGGTGAGCCGGCTCGATTTGCATTTGGATAAGGGCGCCCGGCTGGTGTTCTCCAAGGATCCGGAGGCGTACCGGATCGCGGGCGCGGAGAAAAAATTCCGCCCGTTGATCGAGGCGAAGGACGTGAGCGATCTGGCGCTGACGGGCGAGGGCGTGCTCGACGGGCAGGGGCAGGCGTGGTGGCCGGCGGAGCGGGCGTTCAAGGCGGCCGCGCGGGCGAAGGGGAAGGCGGACGGAGAGGTGGGGCGGCCGCGGATGCTCATCATCGAAAGGGGGCGGCGAATTTTGGTGGAGGGGATCACGCTGGCGAATTCGCCGATGTTTCATTTCGTGCCTTCGCGGTGCGTGGACGTGACGATCCGCGGCGTGACGGTGCGGGCGCCGGCGGACGCGCCGAACACGGACGGCATCGATCCGGCGGCGTCGCGGCGGGTGCTGATCACGGGTTGCGTGTTCGACACGGGCGACGACGACATCGCGATCAAGTCGGGAAATCCCGATTTTGGTCCGTCGGAGGATTTGCTGATCGAGCATTGCACGTTTCTGCACGGGCATGGGCTGTCGATCGGCAGCGAGACTTATGGCGGGGTGAAAAACCTGACGGTGCGCGATTGCACGTTCGACGGGACGGGCGCGGGCATCCGCATGAAGTCGTCGCGCGGGCGCGGCGGAGTGGCGGAGAATTTAACCTACGAGAACATCACGATGCGGGGCGTGCGGGACGCGATTTCGATCAGTAGTTGGTATCCCGAGAATACGATGCCGAAGCCGGGCGAGGCATCGACTTTGGCCGCGCCGGGAGCGCCGGTCGCGACGGAGCGGACGCCGGTGTGGCGCAACATCACGATCCGCCATTTGCGCGCGACGGCTTGCGGACGGGTGGCGGGTTTCATCGTGGGGATGCCGGAGGCGCCGGTGGACGGGGTGGTTTTGGATGATGTGGTGATCGACGCGCCGCTGGGGCTGCGTGTGGCGTTTGCCAAGGCCGTTGTTTTGAAAGGCGTCGAGATTCACGCGGCGAAGGGCGATGGGTTGTTGGTCGATCCGGGCACGCCGGCGCCGCGCGTGGCGCCGTGAGGCATCGAGTTTTTTCACCACGGAGGCGTGGAGAAGACGGAGAGGAAAGGCATCGGGTTTCGGGCGTGAAAAAGCGGCGTCCGGGTGGGGGCGCCGCCTTAGGGCGGTTGAACTAAAGTCGATGCCTCAGCCTTTGATCATGTCGAGGACGGCGGCGCGTTCTTCGACGAGCTCTTTGTTGGTCGCGGCGATCTTGGTCTTGGCGAATTCGCACAGTTCCTGACCGGTGATGACTTCGTAGCTGCCGGGGGTGGTCGTGCGCACGGGCATGCCGGCCCAGACTTCGGGGTCGAAGCCGTAGAGGCCGTTACTCTTGACGGCGACGGAGTGGATCTTGCCGGGGGTGACGAGGTCGCGGACGTGGTCCACGAGGGCGTTGGCGGCGGAGGCGGCGGAGGAGAGGCCGCGGGCAGTTTAGACCTTACGTCTAAATCTGATGAAACCTATAAAACTTCTTTGCATCGATATAAACCCAATATCGATGATTAGACCAACTGTTGATCGATTGGCACATCGCCCGATCAATGACGAGACCCTATCCAGTTTAGACCTTACGTCTATTCTGATGAGACCGATAAGATTCCTTTGCATTGATATAAACCCAATATCGATGATGAGACCAACTGTTGATCGATTGGCACATCGCCCGATCAATGATGAGATCTTATCCAGTTTAGACCTTACGTCTAATCTGATGAAGCCTATAAAATTTCTTTGCATCGATATAAATCCAATATCGATGATGAAACCAACTGTTGATCGATTGGCACGTCGCCCGATCAATGATGAAACCTATCCAGTTTAGACCTTACATCTGTCCTGATAAAATCCATATATCTTTTCACGTCCAACCCGTGGTGGTAACAACTAAAACCCACTCAGTCTAGACCTTACGTCTATTCTGATGAGACTTACAAACATTTTGTTGCATTGATATGAGCCCGATATCGATGATGAAATCATTCCCTGGTCAGTTGGCACATTGCCCTAACCAGCCTAGAAGTCCACCCAGAAACAACCACCTGTTTGTTCTGAACAGATACTCTGCAACCCCACTTACGGCACACATGGTCGAAATCCCAGTTTGAGCACCCTTCCGGGTATCGTTACACGGTGGAGCGAGTTCCCCGCCCCTTCCCTAAAAGGGCGGATGCTCTCCTACTAAACACGAGTTATCCGCGATAGGATGTGCCAAGCTACCATCAACCCCATATGGAAACACAGAGATACACATGAGACTATAATGAAATATCATTTCCATTATAAGGAGAAGAAGTTACAAAAGTAACTCTCCAGGGAGGCATGTACAAGAAGATGACGTCTACGAACGTCAAAATATGTCTGCAAAATTCAGGAGGCCTACATATGGAGCAGATACTAGTTCATGCTGGCGAGCCTCCTCCTCCTGGAGCCGGATTGATTCATCCTTGAGAGATGCCATCTGCCCCTCCAACAGAGCTATTTCTTCAGTAAATTGTGGCCGGGTGGTCCTTACCCGCGGCAGCTCAGCCCGGAGGTCATTCAGCTCCACTTCAAGTATGCCTATCCAGTCCTGTATGAGCCGCTCCCGCTCAGTCAGAGCCTCCAGCTGGCCTTGGTGCTCCTGAAGAGCAGAACTTATCTTCCCCAGCTCGGACTTGCATTCTGCTTTCTGCAACTTCAAAGCCGCCAGCCTGTCAGATGAAACAGGCGCCAAGAAATCTTGGCGATGCACAAATTTGAGCAGCAACAAGATGTGTTGTGCCCATGTTTCCAAGGGACAGCCCATTGCCTGCAGGCCAGCGGTGAAGCGGTTGGCTATCTCTTTCAGCTACAGATAAGTCAATCCAGGCTGAGATTCCACCAGTTGACGCTGCATATCTAAGTTCTGCCAAACAAAACTCTCGGAGGAAGCAAAGCCGAGGGAACCAGATGGGGCTACTTTAAAGGTCACCTCGCCGTCAATATCCACCCACAGTGCAATGTCCAGCTGGGAGGAAGAAGACGGGAGATCTGCTGGAAGGTCTGACTGAGCTTCTTCTGTAACTTCCCGCAGAGCTGAAGACTCTTCCACCACCTCCTCCCCAGGGGCTACTGCTTGAATACTCATAGGAGGAGAGCTGGTGATTGCTGGAGCTGTCTCTTCATGAATCTCCGGCATGGCAGCTGCTTCAGGGCTGATTGTCGGTGATGAACCAATTGCTGCAATGGCTGACTCCTGCTCGGCCACTTCTTCAGCAGCAGCTACATCTTTCAACAACAAGGCCCCAGTGGCCATAGCTTGAGGCGACAAAGGTTTAGTTTCAATCAATGCGACTGTAGGGACCACAGACTCAGGTGCAATAGTCATCACTGTAGCTGGTACAAATGCCGAACCTCTGGTCGGGTCTACTTCAGCCCTCAAGTCTGAAACCCTAATGGGAACAGAGCCATCTCCTAAAGTGCCCAAGTCCAACGATGCCAGATTTGTAGAAAATTGTATCCTCACTGGCACGGGACGAATGATCTCCGCAGTTCCCACACAAATTATTGGCAAGGCAGCACTGGTGGCCAGGGCTTCAGATGAAACAGCCTCAAAAGTGGCACTCATCAGAGAGCTGGTGATAGCAGGCTCTTGAGAACAGACCAAGGCAGCATCAATCAATCAAAGAAAAAAAATGGATGAAATAGCAACATAAAATGGACTTACAGTCAATGGAAGGTCCACGCCTTCGAAAGAATACAGGGGGGATGAGAACTCTGCAGCCGAGGCAATGAAGGGAGGAGTTATGTCCGTCTCTGTGTCAAGCTTGGTGAATTCTCCTTGCAACTCCTCCTCAGAAGATATCACCAACAGCTTCAGAGGCGGGAACGGCAGAAGAGCTTTGTTCGGCACGGGCAGTGCTTCTGACTTGGAAGTATCCTCTTCACTGCTGCTAAAATATATCTCTTCCTCCTCTGTATCGGAGACGGTCGTGGAGCTACTTGAAGATATCTCCACCCTATCCAAAGGTGGGGCTGCCACTTCTAAAACATGCCGAGATGCAGACCGGGTGACCACTCGCCTCATTGGGGCAACGCTCCTTTTCAACTGGGTCTTGTGACCCTCCCGTGGCCGAGGTGCGTCCTCCACTGCCACGATAGCCCCGGTTCCCTCGCCACCTGTTATTACGATAGAGGTCCCTGAGAAAAAAATGATGAAACAAAGACTAAAAGACAAAGGGGATGATGAAAAATGCATTTACCCTCAGCCTCGCCAGCCAGCGTAGGAGAAGGCAGCCTGGTTTCTTCCTCTGGGGGTGCCACTGTCTGCTCTGGGGCTGTGTCAGGAAAAAGAAGAGTTCAGAGCCAAAGGTCTCCTCAGGAGTCAGAAAAGAAATAATAGAAGCTGCATCTGCAAGCCATTGAGTTTACCTTGGGTAGATGCCGGAGCGGCCTCTTGCTGTGATGAGAACTCCTCAAATGAGGGAATATCGGGGAGAGGAGTCTCAGCTTCTGTCACCGCCGGTGCAGGCTGCTGAGTTCGAGCTTTCTTGGCCCTTGTGGCCTTTACAACGATCATTGGAGGTGACTCCTTCAAATATGATCGCGGAGATGTCATCAGGATGGACCACCCTAAAGATAAACATCTGATAACCTTCCTTAAGCTGTTTAATATTCAGGGGAAGAGGGACTTGTTCCTCGTCCGCAGGGCTGAGCAGGCTCTACTTGTTGAAAGAGATAGCCTGGCTAATTTTGTTGTGCGGGGGAGGCACATCTATCTCCCCAGAGAAGTCAGAAAGTGGAGCGCTATGCTTGGACTGCAAGACCTGGCTCCAGAAGATGAGCTGTTGACCAGAGCCCCTGAGTTCATCCCTACTCGATGGAACGAGACCAGAGGCCGTGTTGACTAGGAGAAGCCAGTCTTCGGTTTATTTCTTGCCCCTTTGAAGTGGGGATACAGAGATGAATCTTTCCTGCTGGACTGCCTGGCGGTCCGCTTTAAGCATCAAATTTCTATGGGATGGTTCGCCGAGCTGAGAGCCACCGATGCCCATGCCTTCAGACCCAGAACTGTGGAATTCACAGACTACGTGCTACAGCACTATGCTCTGATTCTGGTCAAAGCTGGTGTATGTCGTAGCGTGTACGTCTCCAGGTACCGCTATCCTATTTCCAGAGGTCTATGCTGCGGTATGATCGAAGTATTCTATGCCGAGTACAATATTTTCTATACTTTGGAGGGAGAAACTTCTCTAGACCTTTGGAGTCTTTCGCAGCCCAGTGGCTTGCCAATCGACAAAGAGTCGTATGAAGAAGTCTGTTGGCCAGACTGGCTGAAAGATTAGACTGATGGCGAAGGTCAGTACTTGACGAACTTCGCTTATCGCTATTTAATGAAGGCGTATCATACACCTTGTCGGTCTTCATACGATACGAGGGGGACACGCAAGCCCAGAGAGAAGAGGTGCATGCGGATGGGCACTTGGCTCCAGCATTTCTTCGGTGAGGAGAAGAAGTACGAGGACTTTCCCACTATAGCACCGACTGCCTTGAGGCGGAAGAAAAGGGTCCGGCGACAGGCCGCCTTCCCTTCCACTTTGAAAGGGAGTCAACAAGGAGGCCCGAACCCCACTAGTATCGATGCAGTCATGCATTGTACTGCATACTTGACTTATTGGATTTGTTCTTTTGCTCTCCCGCAACGCGACGAGAGCGTGATCAGGGCAGAGGCCATTTACCCTGCTTGTCTGATGGCCTGGTGCACGAAGCTGTCCCTTTGCCCAGTGGTTTTATGCCTGATTTACAAAATGCTGGGAGACTTGCATAGGAACCGTCTTCCCAGGAATTTATGGACCATCGGTCTATTACATTTCTTCAATGCTTGGGTCTACACCCTGTTTACAGTCATCTCGCCTTGTCCCGAGGATGATAGAATTTGCAAGTGCCGAACCATCTTCAGTGGCGGAATAGCTCTTCGCCATTAGGGGCAAACTGACCAAGGTTCCCACAGACTCGCCTGGAGTTTTATACTTTTGGAGCCTAGAGGCTCATTCCAGCCCCATTGTAAACAAGATGAGGCAGTGCAGTCTGTCAGGGACAGAGGAATATATTCATCCAATCTCTGGTGCCAAGTGCACAAGGCCGCTTCTAGAGTCAGAGCTGGTTGACTGGGCACTGGCTATTAGACCAAGCATCCTTATCTTTTAGAAGAGTGGCATCCTGTAACTGGAGCTGTACTATTCATTCAGGTTTAGTCAGAATTTCGGCTACGATCAGCACATCCCTTCTTCTTCCGCACAGTTTGGGTTGCCGAATAGGCACAGAGCCAACCAGGTGGCCAATGATGAGGCTCGTGCGTGGTGGGACTACTTCCACCGCTGGGAGGATGTATCATTCAGGGTTCCACCTGCTGCTCACTTCCCCTGAGTCACTCCATAATATATCAAGTGGTGGAATGTGCGGACGGGGTTTTATAGAAATTTCCATCGAGAATGCTGGTCCGTTGCAGAATGCCAATTCTTGGATTCCTAGCCAGAGCCAATCCTCGACATTAAACCTTCTTATCTAAATAAGCTGAAGTCTTGGACCAACACAGACGTAGTGGCTTATTTAGAAGTGCGGAAGGCTGCGAAGCGTCATTCATCCAAGGCCGACCCGAAGATGCTCGAGATCAGAAAGGATGATTATGTGAAGACGCCTCGAGGATTGTGCTGGGTGAGCAGTGAACGGGTAGCTCTTCAGCAGCTCCCTTTGTCAGTGGAGGAGCCCATTCCGTCGGTGGCCGATTGGCGTCTAGAGACTGACAGTACAGTAACACCAGTCGGCTGACTGTCGGTCTCTGGATGCCAGTCGGCCACCGATAGGACTTTTATCAGAGGAAGTTCACCGACTGGTGTCCAGAGATCGACTGTCACTAGTGTTACTGCACAGTCACCCGAAGATGCCCCGACCATGACACCATTGCCTCCTGGTGACTCACGGAAGCGGACCAGGTCCCAAGTGAAAGAGGTCGTTAGCAAGGCGAAAAGGGCAGTGACCCGGGTGACACAGGCACGCCGGAGGAATGCTGCGGAGCAAGAACTAGCAATCGTCCCTCCTCCAATTGTATCTTTCAAAGAATTTGAGGCATCTCATGCGCAGGGGCCTGAAGCTAAAGGTAAACTCTTCATTCTTCCATGGTTTATCTGCTTATTCTGGCCGCTTTGGCTAATTCTTCTTTACAGTTGCCGGCCCTATTGCTGCGGTCATCGGACTAGAGGCAGTAGCAGGTGCCATGACTAGAGAAAGGGCAGAGGAAGTTCCCATAGCCCCTGTGGAGGGAGATCTACCTTCCTCGATGCCCAGCTAGGAAATGGAAGGTAACTTGCAATTTGTTCATAGGGGCTTCCAAGACCCACCATGTTTTCAGTCGGCTTGACTATTTCTTGCTTTTAAATTTCAGTTGAAATACAACCGACATTGCTCCCTAAAATCAGGGTTGTGGAAGGAGCTGTCGCTGGAAAGCAAGCCATTCCAGGGGGTGTGATGCGGGACAGCAAGGTGGCCTAGGACTCTAAATGAAGATGTCGCCAATAGGACAAATGAGACTAGTAAACTCGCGACCAAAGTGACTAGCGGGACTCAACACCAAAGTTCCCCGGTGGGGATTAGGCCAACAACAAGTAACTACACGCTCAGTGATACTTGTGTACCTTCCACACCATCTTTCTAACCCTTCCGAGTCTTCGGACTCGTGGGTGGCGGTGCGAGTCTCGAGTTATCGGGCCTTCCCGGTAATCGGATTCTTGGGTCATTACAGCTGGTATCAGAGTGCGGTTGTGGAGTATACGAGAATCATAAGTAATTGTAGTGGTCCACTTGTCCCCAATGATGATGTACAGATGACGCTGGCATCGGGCACCGTGTGTTTTATTGACCTTGCCATTTTTGTGTTTTCTATCTTTTGCTTCAGGAGCGAGCATGGCGTCGAGGCGGAGTACTCGCTCGCAGCAGGGGCAGTCGGCGGGTGTGCAGGATGTTCAGTAGGGGCAGGAGGAGCAGAGTAGAGTGCCAGCAGCCACCGACGAGGCAGCAGACACCACGATGATTCTGAGTGCTGAGGACTTCTTCCGTGGGATGTATCAGCTTATGTCTCAGTGGTTTGGCGGTGATGCTGGAGCGGGCCCGTCGAGCGGGGGTGGGCTAGGCCGAGCAGTGAGGGACTTCACGCAGTTTCACCCACCTTACTATGGCGGCCAGCCAGACCCGGATCAGGCTAGGAGTTGGCTCGATGAGATGGAGCGTGTGTTCAGCTCTGCGCGCTGTACTGAGGAGGACAAGGTGATGTTGGCTTGCAACTAGTTGCAGGGTACGGCTCGATCTTGGTGGTCTTCAGAGTGGAAGATGTCTTTTCAGTTTTGCCCCCTTGAGCAGATCTTGTAGAGTGACTTCATTTCAGTGTTTGAGCGTACTTACTGCCCAAAATACTTTGCCACGCAGCAGATGCGTCAGTTTTTGGACCTGGTGCAGGGTGACATGTCCGTGTTGCAGCATAGGGTCCGTTTTATGGAGCTTGGTCGGTATGCCCCCTACATTATGGAGAATGAGAGGGCGAAGACTGAGTAATGTTCAGGGTTTGAGACTAGAGCTGAGGCACCATTTGATTGTGAATGCTGCAACTGATTTGGAGACGGCTTCTCGCGTAGCGACGTCTTTGGAGCTAGATATGCAGAAGACACGGGGACCGATCAGCCAGGGCCAGTTCGTGTCAGGCCGCAGCCAATAGTTGACTTCCCAGCAGCTGAGTGCGTCTCAGGCTTCTACAGGGGGTTCGAGAGCTTCGACTCCGGCGGCTTCAGCAGCGGCTTCAGTGGCAGGCTCTGCATCGTTCGGCGCCAAGGTGAAGAGGTTCTTCGGGAAGGGTTTCTGGAAGAAGAAGGAGAGCAGAGAGTAGCGGCAGGCATCTTCAGGTAGTGTTCAGCAGCCGGCACCTTTGCAGCGATAGGGTTCAGTCGATGGTTCTCGTGCGGTGTGCTCTCGGTGTGGCGAGTCGCATCCAGGCAGGCAGTGTGCGGCGCCAGTGATCTGCTTCAGGTGTGATCAGCCAGGACACATGGCGCGTGACTGTCCATAGCGACCTCATCAGCCACCCCAGTTTCCCCAGCAGCAGCAGTGCCCACAGCAGCAGGGTCAGTTTCCGCCACTACCTCGGTGATGCGGGACGAATGACACGACCGGGCTAAGACGTACGACCAACTTAAAGTGCGGCCAGCACTAGCACACTAAGGTAAGCCGAGCGGCTGACTACCGTGGTGTTATCCAGGTGGAGACATCTCTCAACAGGAACTCTAGCTAGCCCGACGATCGTCCCTTGCGAGGGAAATGTGGGACCGTAGCGGTTAAGGAACCACTGTCGCCTAGGGTGGTGCAGTCCGAGCTCGGTGCTCGACTGGAGCCAAGGAACGGCTCTCACTCACACACTATCGCGGTAATTGTAGCTGGCTAACGGCCCTAATCTCACAAACGTAGCATGATAGAACATATACTAAACCAGCAAAGTGAGAGAGGAACAAAGCGCATACCTCCACGACTAGGCGTGGGGAAGAATTCCCGGCCGACTCCAAATAACCCCAATACACTCAATTGTTAAATTTACAATTTCAGAACCTGATGCCCATTCCACGCAGGGAGGTAATGGGCTACAAACATCAATTTTGGGGTTGTTGAAGTCTGGGTTGACGGGCCGCACTCGAAGCAGCCGAGGGAGGCGGGTCTGGGCCGATCCCGGGGACTACTGGGTACTGGTCTGGTTCTGCCCACGCTGGTCACTCTGCGCATTGATCTTGCGAAGGCCGGTACGTAAAGATCTGACATCCGATCATGGTACCATTTGTCAGAGAATGTTGGCGACTTGATGAAGTTCGCCCACTCCAAAGGGCGTGTTCAGATCCTTTCAGATCTAGGCGCAGCAGTGACTTCTTTCAGCTTCTGGTTCTGCGTACACAGAACTACACAGGAAGATAAATAATTAAGGGAAAAATGGCTCCCGATGTCCGATCGAGGCGCCGCTTGTTGCAGATCGTCGGCGACGTCCAGAGGAAGGATCTGACCAAGGGGTTTGATCAAATCAGCAAAGGGGATGGCGGAGCAGCTTCGGGAAGTCGGGTCTGCACAGATCAGCTTGCGCGATCCCACGAAAATCCCCGCCACGATCAGCACGGATCTCCGATCGACGCGAGATCGGCGGCAACGCGAAGAAGACTCGAAATACTTCGTCCACTCAGAAACTCAGATCCAGAGGGCTTGCGAGGAGATCTGGAGAGATTAATACTCAGTCACCTCCAGATCTGAGCAGCAATCTCGGATTGATCTGCGCGCCTTCACGAAAAGAATTGTTGCCGGCGATCCAGAGCTCCGATCGACGCGAAACCACCTCTGAAGTTTTCCTGACTCGATGAAATATCACTGATAAATTTTGTGGAATCAGATGAGAAGGGGATGGGGAGGATAGTCGGGCGAGTCACACGCCCAGATTCAATCCCGTCATAGGATTGGGCAGGGCTTCACACCCATGGGAAAAAGAAGAGAATCACTCTCTCTATGTAATTTTTCTCTCACAAAATTTTCATTCCTTCTTCCCTAATACTATACACATGTTTATATAGGAATTGGCAAGGGGTAGAGGTGATACATACGTGGGATCAAGGGGAGGGAGAGGGGGCTACGCCCCTTTGACAATGAGAGGGGGAGAGGGGGACAAGGGAACACTAGACTTGCCTAACTTTGAAATTCAAAGGGGAGCCCGTGGGGGCATATGGTCCCCACGTTGGAGGATGTGGCCCGGATCATGGGCTTGCGCGTGCATGGGTCTCCGGTGACCGGGAGCACTTATCCCGATTACCATGACATGGCCCGGGAGTTGCTGGAGCTGGACTTGCTGCACCCGGAGCGACAGTCGATGACGGTGACCAGAGCGGCGCTCCAGGACAGCCTGGGGCTTAGAGGTGCCAGGATAGCGACCAGCGAGCTGCCCGAGCAGCACCTACAGCAGCTCGTGGTCTGAGCCAGACTGAGAGTTGTAGCGGCGACGGGAGCAGAGGCGGACAGAGTTCTGTGGCGATTCCTGATGCTGCTGTTCGGGAAGCTCCTTTTCACGATGAGGGTGGACATGATCAGCTGTCGCTTCCTCCCACTCCTCGAGGACCTTTCTCACGTAGGCGACTACGCGTGGGGCGCGGCGGTCCTCACCTTCCTTTTCGACACCCTCAGCTCGACGACCCGGCAGACGATGCTCGGGGGCTTCTCTCCCCTGCTCCAGGTACTACTCTGACCTTAGCTTGGTTCCTATGACTTCTAGATGCTTTCTAAATGCTGACTCGCTATTTGTTATGCAGGTTTGGGCCTACGTCTGGCTACCCGGGCTCGGGTGAGGGGAGATGTCCTTCCCTAGCGCGATCCCGGTCGCGAGACGATGGATTGCTCCCCGGGAGACGGGAGGGCTCAGGAGGTAGGTGCGCACCCTCCAGGATGACTGGGACACCCTACCGTACACCTCGGTACACTTCTAAACTCAGATTTTTAGCCAAAACTCTCCATGCTTATGATGCTGACTTGACTTTGCTATTTTGACAGGTGCGGTGGACTCCCTATGCCGAGGAGGGCCATGAGGACCAGCCCTGGGTGGTTGGGGCCCTCGCCTACTCTGGCCGGGACGTATGGCTCCATTGCCTGAATGTGGTGGATCCACTTTACGCCCGACTGGTGTTGAGGACGATCGGCATCCATCAGCTTGCCGTAGAGTTCCCTATGGCAGAGAGGCCAGGGGAGCGCGTGGGTCGACACCCACAGGGAGCAGCTGTAGTGACCGACTGGACGGTATGGGCTGCCGACCAGTTAGCCGAATGGGCAGCACACGGGCGGTTGGTGACTGCCCCTGCGGCGAGCGACAGTGCGTACTACACGGCGTACGCCCAGCACTACCGGGACCAGGTGTTCTGGGGTGCTCACCGACCGGTACGACTCTTAAACCCTAAAACTCTTTTAATTGTAACCTATATGTGAACATGTACTGACACCTTCTTTCTAAATGCAGACCGATCCAGCAGGCCAGATTGCGGAGCTTCAGGGGTTGCTCCATTCCACCATCATGGAGCGGGACGAGGCCCGCCAGGCACTAGCCTTACTGGTAAAAGCTTAGACTTATGCAATTTCTATTATGCTTATTCTATGATCTGACTGGCTTCTAAACTTCTGGATGCAGCGGGGTGAGGAGACGCAGCAGCAGGGGGCTGATGCCCCTTATTCTTCCAGAGAGACTCCAGCTGACCGAGCGGAGTAGGATGCCCAGCTGCGAGGCATGGCGGAGAGAGCCGAGGCAGCAGAGGCAGCACTCGCTGAGAGGGTACACTCCTAAACTGTTCCTTGGTCAATTCTTGATTATTATATGCTTTTTTCTGGCCATTGCTATATGCATGGAGGTGACCGAGCTGACGATCCTCTGCGGCGAGCTGGAGGAGAGGAGCCGAGAGCTAGAGGAGGCGGCGTGCCTCATCGATGAGATGGAGCGCACTCGCCTAGGCGTCGTCGAGGCAGGGGTGCTCCGAGCCCGCGCAGCTGATGCGGACGCCTACCAGGCGGAGCTCGAGGGGACCTAGGCAGAGCTGGTGCAGACTCGAGGAGAGTTGGCGCAGAGTAGAGCCGGTGGCCCAGACGTGGAGCGTTACCGCGCAGAGGCAGAGCAGGCTCGTCTTCAGGTTGCCCGCCTAGAGGGCATGGTGGAGGGGCTTCGCGAGGCGAGCCGGAGCCACAACCGAGCGACCCAGAGTGGCAGCCATGGCCACGGGGTCTCAGCTAGGACCTACCTCACTGGTTCCTCTGGCCTGCGGAGGAACGAGGAGGAGGAGAGACGCCATCGTCACCGAGACGAGGCCACGTCATAGATGTCTCCTCCAAAGAGGCATGAGGGCGAGAGTGAGGGGAGCCAGAGAGAGGGAGAGGGACAGTCTTGAGTTTTTCTTTTTCTTTTGTTGCACCCTCTTGTACAGATTTGACATTGATATATACTGAGTTCTCTTTTTGTTATTTTTCTTATAAATGCATGAATGGAATGAAAAATACTAACCAACTAAGGACTGACTCGAGAGTTATGAGAGACGATGATCTGAGTGACGCGAGAGACACAAAGAGCGACGCAAACTTGAGTGACGCGAGAGACAGAGAGCGACGCTGACTTGTGTGACGCGAGAGACAGGAGAGTGACGCCAACTTGACTGACGCGAGAGAGACAGAGAGCAACGCCGACTTGTGTGACGCGAGAGAGACAGAGAGGAAGGCACCATGGAGTATTGGACGGTCTATAAAAGACTGCTTACTTCATAAGAAACAGTCAATGACCGTCCGCTCAGCATTGCACGGTCATATAAGGGCCGTTTAGGAATTGAGCGGTCCATGTTGGACCGTTCAGTAAATGGAGCAATCTATCGTAAGACCGTCCTACTGTATGCACAGAGAATCCAACCGGGACTCTGCTTCTGAGAGTCCCAACCCGTGGTGTTTGTGGATAAACCCTATCCAGACTAGTTCCAACCCAATCTAATTCCCTCCTAACCCTATCCCAAGGGGTTTTAACCTCTAATCATGCCCTATAAGTAGGAGGAGGAACCTAAATTTGGAGTTCAGCCTTCCCTCCTCTCTAGACCCTCAAAAATCTTGCTTTTCCTCTCTCTTTCATCATGAAAAGAAGCCTAGGAGGAAGCTTCATGGAGGGGACATCTTCTGAAGGCCCGAGGGCAGCAAGAAAGGAGCGAGAGGCGCTCCAACGGCTGGCCACCATCCCTCGGCATCTATGCTCAAACCCTACGAAAGAGGTAAGCTCGTATTTCATTTGAATTTCAGTTTTGAACTTCTCCTAAATGCACTGACAAACCTTCTATAAACAATGACTATGCACAGACTTGCAGCAACAAATGCAACAGGTAGGACTAATCATGCATAACAGTTGGTGACTTAAGAAGTTGCTTTCATCAAAACAATACTCCATCATCAAAGCCCAGGGGGCACTACAGAGTCATCGGACTAATCACTGCTGTGATCCTTGGTCATAAGACATTTTTGTTTCTCCTCACCATATTTGAGAATCAACTGGTCCATCAACTCTTTACCGCTCCTGCATTCAGACAAGCATGAAATCACATTAGCATGTATTGCTCCTTTCAATGTCTCCAGGGCTTTTCTGTTTTTGACATCCCTTAACTCATGACTGATATTCCAATCAGATTTATTTTCTGAAACATCGTAAGGACCATGTTCGATCAAAACCTGAAGATTTGAATCCACGGAATTCACATGATCTCTAAACTCCCTGCGCTAGTGTAAGAAGCATAAGCCATCGAACGAGGGAACTTTAGACTTAGACTCCATGGCCCACGAATGAAATGCTAGACACTTGAGAATCAAGCTATCCATCGGAAGTAGCAGGATCCACTGCAGATCGTTAGATCTGATAGATCAGTGACCCGCTCTGATACCACTTGTTGGGTCAAGGGAGTCCTAGGTGGTATTCTCTGATACTGTCTGTTAGGCTATATGGATGGATCTAGATACAGAGGGGGGTGAATGGATCCTTTAAAAAACTTTTGACACATAATTCAGGAATGTAACAGGGAGGAGAGGTTTACTGAACGAACACTTGATCTGCAAGAATAATGTGGCCCCTATCAACTAAAGCATACAATGCAAGTGGAAGCAATTTGACCAATTAGGATTACAATCACATAAAAAGCATTCAACCATACGACACCAAGAATTTTAGGTGGTTCGGTCCTCCAGACCTACGTCCACCCCACACTCAAATCAGAGTATGGATTCCCGCTGATACACAGCTTAACTGTTGGGCCTCACAGCTTGCCTACAATAGTTGAGCATCACAACTTGCTTCCGCTGGACAATACAGCTTAGCCATCTGCTGCCTAACAGCTTGACCCGCGGGGCAATACAGCTTAGCCGACCAGAGGAATCCTCCTCTGCAACCGCTGAGCGTCACAGCTTGCTCCGCTAACTAACAGCTTGAAACAAGGGTTCAAAAAAAACAACAAAAGATAAGAAATCACAGCGACTGAAAGCTGACAATGAAAACCCAACTGATATTGCTCGTGCAGGAGCAATCTAACCTGGATTTGATCCAAGTGCCAATGAACAATACTCCCCGAAACCTTTTCTCAATCTCACTCTCTCTTCGATTCTTCTCTTGATCTTACGAGCTCTTAACTAACTCTCTTTCTTTCTGTCTCTGATCTTCTTTTTCTTTCTCTGATATCTCACTTTCTTCTTCTTTTCTTTTCTACTCTCTTGTTCTCTCTTCACATGCTCTTAGCAACATAATCTGCT
Source organism: Amorphophallus titanum (assembly GCA_024336825.1). Taxonomy (NCBI): domain Eukaryota; kingdom Viridiplantae; phylum Streptophyta; class Magnoliopsida; order Alismatales; family Araceae; genus Amorphophallus; species Amorphophallus titanum. The sequence goes on from JANBPO010009260.1 coordinate 5,013,793, forward strand.
CTTCTGCTTCAATCTCTCTTCTCTCAAAGGAGAAGCTTCCTATTTATATGAGTAGCAGATATGTAGGGCGTGTGCTCTCCATGATTCCCACCCTAATGCCTTGGCCACATGGCAGCATCCTGGCATACTGCTTTCCACGTGTCACGATCCTCTCAAACAGAAGTATCAGCTCGAGACAGTTAGGCATATAGTGAAGACTAAAAAGGACTGCCCTAAGTCAATATATAATTCAACTGGATGTGCATGGACTCAATGTGATGTTTGCACACACATGCACAGACTCAATCAACAAGCGCAAGCATCACACATGCACAGACTCAATCAACACGTGCAAGCATATGCAAAGTGCACACCGACTTGCTTCACGCATGAGCACACACTGCCATGACTTGGTCGTGAGCAACCACAGAGATTGCACCGACTCAATGAGGCAGTAAACGAATAATGCATCGAGTATGAACGCGTGAGATGAACAATGCACCGACTCAATATGAGTATAGACAAAACACCGAGGGGTTTGTGCAAGAAGAGATGCTGCACAGACTCACTACCGTGCTGCACCAATGTTTGCACCGACTCGATCGAAGTGCACCACAATGTTGCAGCTACTTAAAGCATGCAAAGGCTAGAGATGCACGGATGTTGAAAGACTCCTTAGACATGAGTTTGCACCAACTCAATGTGCCTTTGCACAGAATACATCGACCGCCACTCGCGCATGATTAATGAGTGCACAGACCTAATAAAGATAATGATAGAAATTGCAAAGACACTGTGACCCTTGAACTTTAGAATGCACAGACTTAGCTCGCTAGAGATGCAGAGTATGCACGGACTTTGCAACATACAGAACAGTTTGCTAACAAACATGCATCGACATGGAAGCGCACCGACCTTGGTTTATGCCAAGGACAATATGCATGGACCTAGTGTTATCAGCACGGACCTATGTATGTAGTAAGCAAAAACATGCATGAAGGCAAACCTTGCATGGACCTTACGATATGTACACAGACATTATTTCTCTGGCCTTAACACGAGATATGCATGGACATTCAAACAACGAGTATACGAACATGAAATGTATATTAACTATAAACATGCACTAAGTTTCTTTATGGTCCACCCAGCATGTTCGATGAAAATGCCATGCACATAGGATTTGTGTAAATGTAATGACTCTGTGAGCAGAGTACTGACTTTCTGTTGACTTTATGCATGCCTGAGACTGACCCTGAACAAGATCATGATTGACAGGGACACAACATGCAGAAAACACACAATGTATTGAATATACATTGACTCATAGACTTATAGTGTGCTATCATCAAAACACATGGACACAACAATCTCTCCCTTTTTGATGATGGCAATACTATGAGTCATATACAACACTATGCAATGCAAATGAGCAATAGAGCAGACAATCCCATGACTCATAGACTTATAGTGTGCTATCATCAAAACATAGGGACGCAACAGTCTCCCCCTTTTTGATGATGGCAACACTATGAGTCATATGCAACAATATGCAATGCAAATGAGCAATAGAGCAAGCAATCCCATGACTCATAGACTTATAGTGTGCTATCATCAGAACACAGGGACACAACAATCTCTCCCAGCACCACTGACCGATAGACGATGCTGGGTAGTTCTCACCCCTGCTTTAGGTAAAAAACCTCTACCTTAAAATGCTTATGCAATTATGATGATGATTAGGATAACTATATGCAAACATTTGACAATGTAGTTGTGGACCTACATGTACCTCCCCAGCCTAGGGAGAGGGAAGGAGGCACATCGAACCGTGTACCCATCGCGAGGTAGTGGATGGCGGTGTGGGAGAAGGGGTCGCTGCGACGCCTAGCGCGAGCGATCCAGGATGACATTGACACATTGCCCTATGCATCGGTAAGACTCTAAACTCTAAACTTCTAAATACACTTAAATGCTTTTAAATGCTGACACTGACTCTAATGCCTGCCCTTTCAGGTGCGCTGGACACCATACCATGACGAGGGTCACGAGGGACAGCCCTGGGTGGAGGTAGCCCAGGCATACGTGGGACGGGACGTG